>CM041776.1:473725726-474328813 GCA_023374045.1 Limonium bicolor
CTGGAACATGACGGAGTGTAGGTGAAGGACTATCATGGGGGTAGTCCACATGGCAAGACTTTTAGTAGTATGTTTTAATGTATGGGTTGTACTTTCGGTTTATGTTGTTGGATTAAGAACTTATATTGTAGATTCTCGGTACTCGGTTTGTATACTTTATGTTGTATTTGGACTTCGTTAAAGTTGGACTTCCAGTCATTCAGACCGTAACTTGGAGTTAGTAATGAGGACTGTCAACCACGTGGGTGGTTGGCGTCTGTGACACCCGGATGGAGGTCATTCCGCTGCAAGCTAGTTACATTATCGTCGGGCGTTCAATTAATCTAGGGATGTTTTAGTCGGGGGTGTTACAATTATAACACCCCCGAATAAACATCCAGTAGTACAAATAAGCTCCTAGCCTTAATACAAGACAACTCTACAGTGGATTCTCAACAACATTCGGGTGTCACAGACGCCAACCACCCACGTGGTTGACCGACCACATTACCAACGCCAAGTTACGGTCTGCATGACTGGAAACAACTCTTCACCAAAACTCATATACAATACAAGATACAATTCCAATTACCGAGTGTCCACAATGTAATTACTAAATCATAAATCGAAAAGTACAACCCGGGTTTAGTAACAACCTATACACTAACATACTATTCCAAACTCAGAAGTCATGCCCAGATAGACTACCCCCATGATAGTCATCCCGCCTACGCTCCGTTGTCATTCAGCTCAATACCTGTAAAAATTTGGGTTGTAAAGGACTCAGCAAACTACGCTGAGTATGAACGTGTGTAGCCCGTATGTTGCCGGGCCACACGACTACTTGGTCGAATATTATTAAGTCAATTTACATGCTATAATAAAGCAGTAAAACACACCACAGTACATCATAGTATCATACACACTTAAAGGTAGCAAAACATTAGCAATCAACAACCAAGCACAACAAGCTGCTAGTATCACAACAGCAATCATGTACATAATAAAAACATGTGCATAGGTATGTTATACTCATGATCCTTACTATGTGATCATTCGAGTGTCGTGTTTTATTTTCTCTTGTTCCCATAATGTGTATTTTCTTTCTCTTTCTTTGCACCAGGTCTGGGGATATAGTTTAGATCCCGTGCCCATATCATGTAGGTGTCAATCTTTCCTTATTTCTTTAAGGGTTACTTGTGAATTCTCTTATCACCACAATTTGGAGTACATCTTGTCCATAGCTAATCCTCCATTCCCAGATAGCTCTTTCTCTCTCTGTTGTTTTTAAATGTTACTGGCCATTGCCCTGGATACCAAGGTTTCGTCTCCCTAATCCTTTTCCATGTTACTAGCCTCTGCCCCGGATACAAAGGGTCCGTCTCCCTATGCCTCTTAATGCTCTGGTCTCTACCCCGGATACAAAGGGTCCGTCTCCCTATTCCTTTTAATGCTCTGGTCTCTACCCCGGATACGAAGGGTCCGTCTCCCTATTCCTTTTTATGCTCTGGTCTCTACCCCGGATACGAAGGGTCCGTCTCCCTATTCCTTTCAATATCATTGGTCTCTACCCCGGATACACGGTGATATTTTATGAATTATAAACTCAAACAGTGACATTTTGTGAATTTTCCCTCTTTTTTCACTTTTATTACTCTAACCAGCTAGCATCTGCAACAGCTAAAACATCTATCATTAAACTTACTACAAATACATAATTATTTTCTAATTACCTTTTATTTTCTTAGTTCTATCGCTCGTCAGTCCAAAATTGTCAATATGGTAACACATACCAACATGCCACAACATGACATCTCTCGTCGAGGGATGGTAATGTTTCAGGTCAGATTGATTACCATCTAACCTCATCGTCACCTGCAATTTCATCATCCGTCATCTATTTCACTCGTCACTTGTGAGTGAAACGGGTGAACTCATTCATTTTATTAGCAAGCATTTTGTCTTTAACACAAAATATAAGTTTAGTTTTTAAAAAAAGTACACTCATATTTGTTCAATAATACATATCACATCAATTAATATTAACAACATACTCAAACCATAGAGTATTAGCTAAAATATTTCCAAACTATCTCAACAAATATGAGATAGTATATTTTTATTTAGTATAATCATAGGGGGGACAAAGGGTCTGGTTAATATATCGGGTGACCGGGTGAAAAATATTCACCTGACCCGTCACCCGCACTTGATTCACCCGTTTTAGCGGGGCTAGTGGTTGGGTGCACTCGTCTCTAGGGGTATCAAAATCAGGTTAAGCTCAACCCAAATCTGACCCAAAATAGTTTTGGTCAACCCGAACCGAACCTAGAGCGGGTTATATTTTTTCATCCAAACTAAGAGCGGGTTGACTTTACCTGACCCATTTTTTAAAAATTATTTTATTTTTAAAATTTTGGATTATTTTATAAATAAATATAATAATTTAATATTAATTAGTTATTATGGGCCATATTTAATCACAAGTTACTGAATAAATATTTATTTTAGTCATAAATTAATTATTAAACACTAATTTAAGTTATTAAAATATAAAATATTATCTATTTTTAATTAATTTTTTTAGGTTATGACCCAACCCGAGTTGACCCGGAAATTTATTCGAGTCAAAAATCTCAATCCGAATATGATATTTATTGATTTCAAATCAGGTTTCGAATTCGGGTAATAATTGCCATTCCAACGTTAACCATCACGCATTACCATTCCTACCATTCATATCAAATTTTCGGCAAAAGCCTCTTAGCTGCAAAAACTATTTGATCACAACTGACGGGATATTCGTAATCCCCATGTGTATCCGACTAATTAAATTCATATCCGATGAGAGAATGACGATTATACATTATGCAGTTAAGCTTACAAATTGTATAAACTTTGTCAAAATAGGGATAATCCAGTTAGTGAACTATTTTCCGTCTGCGATCTATACCGTCCATCCCATATGTTTAGTTAGGATTGTACTTAAAATACTGTAAATTCGGTTAAAAAAAACAATATAAATTAATATATTTTCTGAACTCATACGTTCAGTCGTGTTTTCACTTCGCACAATCAAAATTTTAAAAACTTTACGATCTTGCCCCGGCTTTAATATCTTTCAGAATTTACTATATTTAACCACAATTTGTGACATATTACGAGGTGACCCCAAATTCCATTACGCACAGTCGGAATTCCAATACGCTTAGTCGGAAAAATGACCTATTTAAGGGTTAATGTAGGCAAAATTTATTAAAAACGGTTCAAAAAAAGCAAAGAAAGATTCATAAGTACTTATATAAATAAAAAAAAATATCAGAAAAAGTATCAGCAAAGTATATCATGACAAAGTAGACGACAAGACGAGTGCACCGGCGCAAACAGATCGAAAAACGGAGCTATAACGAAGAAGATATGGTAATTTTAAGACCGGAACCCGGCGCAGGCGCCGGCCCTTCTTTGTTGGCGCTTGCACCGGGTTCCGGTCTTAAAATTACCATATCTTCTTCGTTATAGCTCCGTTTTTCGATCCGTTTACACTGGCGCGCTCGTCTTTTCGTCTACTTTGTCATGGTATACTTTTATGATAATTTTTCTGATATATGTGTTATTTATTCTTTAGTACAACATTAACTATCATCGATGTCTTGTTCGAAATTACTTATCAACCACTAATTTCATGTCTGTTGAAGAAGAATCTATTTGAAATTCATTGAAATTTTCTATCATTTAAACCAATTTCACGTCCATTGACGAAGAATCTATTTGAAATTATCAGAATTTCCTATCAATATCAATATTAACTATCATTGACTTTTTATTCCATAGTAAAACAAGCAAGCATGTTCTTCTAATTAACAGATGAATTGGACACCAATCTAAATAGTTAGATGTATCTACATTAACTATCATCGACGTCTTGTTTGAACTTACCTATCAATTCCACTAAATTCATGTCCATTAAAGAAGAATTTATTTGACAATCATCAAAATTATCTACCATTTCCCCCAATTTCATGTCCATTGAAGAAGAATCTGTGTGAAATGATCAAAATTGCCTATCAATATTGACATTAACTATCATTGACTTATTCGATAATAAAACAATCAACCCTATTCTATTTTAATTACCAACAAATTGGACACCGATCTAAATAGTTAGATGTATTGACATTAACTATCATCGACGTCTTATTTGAAATTGCCTATCAATTCCACTAATTTGATGTCCATTGAAAAATAATCTATTTGAAATTCATCAAAATTGTCTATCATTTCCCTCAATTTCACGTCCATTGAAGAAGAATCTATGTGAAATTATCAAAATTGTCTATCAATATTGACATTAACTATCATTGACTTCTTATTGATAGTATAACAATCAAGCTTGTTCTATTTTAATTTCCAGACAAATTGGACACCGATCTAAATAGTTATATGATATGTATCGACATTAACTATCATCGACGTCTTATTTGAAATTACTTGTAACACCCCCAACTGCCTCCGTACACACCACATCAAACTGCAGCGGAAATCTCGACCCATTACATTACATAACACAACGGTGTTACACGCCGTTAACCACCCACGTGGCTAACAAGGCTAATACATACACACTGTATCGGTCTGATGGACTAAATCCCCGAGCAACTACACAATACAATCCTTAATCCATGTCCAACAACAACATACATATACATTTCAACTGTACCGAGTATTTACAAACTAATGCCGATAACAATTTCGGTCTTACTACGCCTACCATACATACGCCATTTAAATGACTACCCAAGTATAAACATCTACCCCGTTCTACTCTCGAACGGCTTCCAGCTCCTTGTACCTGAAACAGAAAAAGGAGAAAAGGGTGGCCCCCAAGGGGCTCAGCACCTTTGCTGGTATGGTAATCCCGCAGCCCGCATGCTACCGGGCCACGCACAACTAATTGTCGTCTTAGCATGCTGTTGATTACATTTAAATCCTGCATGTAAACCATAAACACACAACACATTGCATACACCCAACTTTAGGGTTCAACAAACACCCAACACATCCACACATAACAAATCAACCATTGATTCCTTAAACCTAGAGTGGCTCTCCTCTTAATGGAGTTCCTTCCTTAAAGACGACACTTACCCATTAATCGGGTTATCCTTGAACGCTTCTTATTATAAACCGGAAACCATAACCACGATCCACATACCCACAATTTACCACATATATCTTCACACCGAATCGGAATTACAATACATCCATAACACATAATACAACGGGTACGGTTCACTCAAGGAACCAACCCAACCATAATTAATTCACTTTAGAGCCTAGAGGATGTCGCCAGACTCATAGTAAGCTCGATCCATAACTTGCTATCGTTTCTTTAAATGAACAGATAACTTAACACTAAGGTGCGTCGGGTATAGTAAACCAAGCACACCGAACAACCATTGTATGCCCCAGAAAACCGACGTGAGTCAGTAACACAGCTTTGACTAAGCTAAAGGGAAGATTGGAAACCCAATGAGTAAACAACCATAACATACACCAAGAGAGTCGAACCGGATAGCCAACGACTCCCATCCATCACACGCGTGGCCGGAACATGACCGGTCTCCTCACCCCCCATTAGTACACATACACTTATAAGTAAGTAGTTAGAGCTCCATTGTGGAACTTACCACTTCCACACACCATTCGGTATCACAACCGTGTTAAACACGCAAGGAAGGTTCACACACCTGCACACAACAACCATACACAACTAACTCACGCATAGCCGTGGTTAGAACGTTCCCAAGGTTTGGGTCGTTAGATCCGTATACCGATATCTCAGGTGTTCCTAGATTTAGTTAGCTAAGGTTTAACACTTATTTGAGGTTAAACGGTATCGGAGACCAGGTTCGCCACATAAATGAATTACTATAAACTCATTTCATGTTTTATCTTACAAGGTGACAAACACACAGAAAAACACGTTGGCATTCAAGCCGGTGTAATCCGGTAGGACACAGGTTGCAAGAAAACCATACCTGTCGCCGGAGTCCACTCTACCATGTCCATTTAGGTTCCTCGAACAATTCTCGAAAACTGGTACATTAAAGTTACCTTCATTAACATTGGGGTAATATGTTTGTGCATAGTCGAATGACTATAGTTAACTCCGTTAGCTAGTTAAATACCTTTACATTTTTAACTTGTTTTACTCTCACATTTTATTTCAACTTCTCACCCACCAAATTGTCATTATAACTCACCAAACATGTCCTTAACAACCTTATAATATCATCCCTGACTTATCCCCATTCTTAGACATCGTTTAATATCCTTGAACTAAGTTTATATAGTGGTCCGGGACCTGGTCCCTTACTTAGGTCCCGGACCTATACCAAACAAATCCCCTCGGTTTCTTTTAATGGGGTGGTCCGGGGCTTTGTCCCCATCCTAAGACCCGGACCATATGCTAAGTGTATCTCGGTTATTTAACATGGGGTGGTCCGGGCCCTTACATAAGGCCTAAGTCCCGGACCATTCTAGCCAAAAATCTCTCGGGTATTTAACAGGTTGGTCCGGGCCCTTACATAAGGCCTAAGTCCCGGACCTACGACCACGTACAATTCTCGGACTTTTTGGGGGTTGGTCCGGGTCCTTGTTCAGGAACCAAGTCCCGGACCTATCTCTATATACAACTCTCGGTAATTTTTACACTCATGGTCCGGGACATGAACCAAGACCTAGGTCCCGGACCAAACACACAGAAACGTCGTACTGGAATTTTTCCAAGTCTGCTGCGTAAGCTTTTCTACAACCATCAAATATATAGCTTCCCAAATGATTTCATGTACACTCTTATACTCAAAACTTCATCAAATATACACCACATAACAACATAGTGCACAAACTTAAATTTGCATAGCTCTTAGGCTCTTAAAATGCATAAATCTTAAACACTGAATTTCCCACAATATATTTGCCTTTCACCTGCAAATACAAACAGCAGTACGTATGTCCTTTACTAGTCCTCTGAGAACATTTTTCTAAGTCATTTACCCTTGGCTCTTTAGGTAGTTTGAATATACAACGTACGTTTATTTTTTTTCAAAGGAATACTAAGCCATTTTTGCTTAACATAAAACATAGAGGAAACATCATTTTTCTTTGAGTTTCCATACCTTGAAGCAGAGGGAGAATAATACGTGAAAGGATGAACTCAAGCTCCTTCCATGGAAATTCCTCTTGGCACCAAAGTGGAGCTCTTGAAGATTTGAAAGGATTAAGTCGAAGAGCTTGATGAAACTAAGAGATCGGTGGTCTCGGTTTTAGATTTGGACAAGTGAGTAAGAAGTTACATAGATTTGAAGTTGTATATTGTGCTGGTGCTGCACTATCGTGAAAGAGAGAAAGGGAGGAAGATGAGTACGTGAGAAAATAAGAGAATGAAGAGAATGAATGATTGTAGTTACTTTTTGAGGATATTTAATTGTAAAGCAAATAGTGCTTTTTCACTTCCTCACTTATCTTCTCAATTAGCTAGTACGGGTGGTGATTCACCATAAGCAAACCGACCCCCATTTAATACAAGGGGTTATCTAGTCTTTATAGCTCAATTAAATCACACATGTTAATATATGTTACAAACTAGCTTATTTTAGTTACTATTCATAATAACAAAACACATAAAAGTGAAATATTAATTTCTTATTATTTTAAACCTCTAAATGTGATACTAAATAGTACACATATTAATAAAAGAGTAATAATGGACATTTAGCCATTTAAAACTCATTTACACGACAGTTACTCAAAAACGTGTTTTTAAGGCTCCTCAAAGCACATTTTGTATTTTAACTTGTTTTCAAGCTCGGTTTTCTTTGGTAACTGATTTAATAAATTCATTAATATACATATAAGGTCTTGGTAAGTTTATTAAGTCTTAACCAAGGTTATTCCAAGCTTAGAGCATATTTCGCCCTTTATTGCCTTTTAGACAATTTATTGTATTTACTATTTATTAAATTGTCTATTAATGCTTCTAAGACTCTTTTTAGTCTTAATAAATTATAATTTAATATTTAAACAGCCTATCAAGGTTTGGGGTATTTCAGTCTACCCCCCTTAAAAGAACTTCGTCCCCGAAGTTCACACTTCCCACATATCATTGGTTTAGAATACGGGAATTACTTGTATAATAAAACACTTCCATAACCAACACACCTTACACCACAACCTCGGACTTGAAGGTCCGGGTACACATACACATCCATCCATAACATATCATTCTCACATAATTACCTCGGACTCAATGGTCCGGGTACCTTAACAGTATTATACTCACACAACAACCCTTAGACTCTCAGGTCTGGGTAACATGACCACCCTTGGACTCATAGGCCCAAGTAACATAATCAATTCAGAACTGAACCACATCAAGACCCAAGGTCAAAGTAATACTTATTACACATATCACACAACATGCCTTAGCACGTATAACAAATAGAAATACCTTTTCCATCTCTTCATGGGCTCGAGTCCCATGTTGAGTACATATACACTGTGATCCCCGCAGGGCCCGGTCGCGATGGACACCTGCTGGTCCCCGTTCCTTTGGGAGATCAAAACATTCACTTAATTTTTAACATATGCACTTCTCATGTCACCGGTCCGAAGACAAAGGCTCATACGTCCTCAGCTCGTGAGCAAGTACTACAAAAATATTCTTTACCAGGTTAAGTAAACAAGAGAATCCTTTATTCAAAGTATCCATCCACTGTTTTGGGAATACCAATTGAAAACCCTTTTGAAAATTCAATACAACTCCAAGTCCAATTTATGCTCTTTACATCTTTCTTAACCTTATTTCTTGTGATCACTTATAGGGAGCTTCAAGAGTCATCCAACCCTGATGTGATCAGCATCAGTGTTGAACTATCCTTCCACCCCAATTTGTGTTCGGCTTCCCTTGATCTCATGATAACCAAGTTTCACCTCCCACTTCATTTTCAAGCATCAAATAGTACACACATTCCCTTTTCTATCTTTTGATTCTTCTAGTCATAATCATTACATCTCCAAGGGATAGAACTTAGTCCATCAATTACCTCCATTCGCTTTTAAGCAAGTTACCTAGGCAATCTAATTCTTTCTAGGTTCCATGTCAGCTTCATACCCTTCATAAATCACCACATTATATATATATACATGTTTTTAATCAAAATACCATACATCGTGTTACATTTGGTATTATGCGAACACACACCATTGGGGCTTTAGTTCCCCAGGAGTTTATTTACTCCTTAGTATTTGTACTTACCCACAACCATTACCAAGGTAGTCACACCTACCACAATAGTATTTCGCATCTTCTGTGCGCAATTACCACCATTTAACCAAACCAACCATCATAACAATTTATTTTTGTGCTATGCACAACATGGTTCACGTACACTTGTACGGTAAAACACACTAAGCGGTTTTACGCTCTACCCCCCTTAAAAGAGATTACGCCCACGTAATCAACCACTGAACATAGTGTTAAAAATGTTCTACCGTCGTGAAGTGTTTTAACTTCCACGCGGTCAGTTAAAGGATCTTGACCATATTAGCGGTTTAGTTCCTAAACCAAGGATTCTCATTGGAGTTCTCTTAACTCATAACCAGTTTCGATTCTGGCCTGTCCATTCGTTATTCATACTGTATTGTACATCTCTAACTTATTACCTTTATTTTTGTAGCCTTGGTTTCTCAACCGACGCGTGGTATCTCTTACCGTGCGCGATTTCGGTGGTTATGTATTTCACAATCATTGCCTCAATTCCTTTCGACTTACTGTCGGTTGCGGTTGAGCTACCACCTAATGTGTAGTGCTCTCTCAGCTATTTCCTGCACCTGCGGTACATTTCATACCGATATTTGATATTTAGTGCTACTTTAGTCACTCATTGTCAGTCCTGCTTTCACCTTTAGTTCTGCACCTGTATCATTTCATTGATATGACCTTGCATTTCATACGCTTCAGTTTTATAGTGTTATAATTCTCTTTGTTCGCCTCCCACCCTTATCATCCTCCAAATCCTAGCTATCCCACTCGATCATTACTGCGCAAACGCAATACCAAAACACTCAGTCATACAGAGTGCAGAGGCGTAAACTTTTGGCAGTAAATCTCTCATGCAATTGCAATAGGAATTCACACTGTGTTCCACTGAGATTCTTATCTCATAATACTGGCTACTGGCTTACTGTCCAGTTTATTTGCTATCACTTCCCATTGTATCTGTATTGGGTTTAACCCACCACTCCTCTTATTTGTCATACCATCACTTAAACAATGCTTATACAACGGTCGCTTATTGCGCACCGAATCCTCTTTCATTATTCCACATCAACTTACACTGCATCCGCTATTATATTAGCTTCCGCCATTACGCTTGGTTTGGCCACTTATTTGGCTGCTTTTTGAATGTGCTCCTTCTCGAGCCTTTGTGTTCCTTAAGCGTTGTTCGCTACACATTTAGCATCACGCACCAATGGTGGTTGTTATCAGACTTATTACTCTTCCTGTGTACACACTGGTACAAACACTTCTTTTCGTATTATTTTTTTCAACTCATCCTGGGGTAATAACAACGTGGTCCATCCTCCACACATTCCCTGAACTTGGTCCACCCAACTACCGCTCTCGCGGTTCACAATATCGAGAGGTATCCCCACCCTTAAAGTAGTGGTTCGTTCTCCGCTCTATTTACTTGTACGACATATACTTCTGCAATCAGTCACATTTACATTACACATTTTTTTTGTGGCTTATAAGCCTACTGCCTCAAGCTCTGCTCACTGCAGGCTGTTCACATACCTTTACTTCTTTATATAATATTGCATAGTTTAGAGGTAGCATTGACTCTCAGATAAGGTCGTTGCGTCACGATTCCTTTTAAGTTGTCTCTTTGGCAACTTAGGGTCCTACTGTTAAGTGGGTTTCCTTCGGTGTTTAAACCGAGTAATTATTTCGACTCTTGAGTTTCCGTTACATTGTCTCATTTAACAATGTTTGATCCAAACACCCCTCAAGGATTGCTCCTGGGTGTTGCTAAGGTATGCCATTACACTTGGCTTTCACTTATGAGTGCGTTTAATTAACTACGCTTTTTTTTTTTTACATTCATGGCTGGTTAAATATTCTCTCCAGTGAGACTGATATCTCTAGTGATCATCTCGGGAGTCTCATCCCGATCACTGCACATTAATGTACCCATAATAGGCATTTGCCTTACCATCTATAGGCTGGGTACTTACTCCAGCTATTACATTCATCCCTCAGGATTCTCATGACATATTCTATGTCCCTATTTGCCAACTAGTGCACTTCGCACTTGTTCACCTTTAATTGTTTCCATAAAATGAATTCACTGATTCTTGTAGTCTTATTGACCTTGCTGGTTCCTTTACTTCAACCATTCCCGGTAATTCCTTTCTCCTACTTGACTTTTACTGCTGACCGTAGTATGGAGTCGACTACTTCCCGTGTTCCAGACTCCACTCGTATACATATGTGGGGTATCATGCTGATACATTGCTACTTACCCGGTTAACCTATAAGAAGGTCTGCCAGGCCCACATGCTCCTATCGGAGTGCGGTCGTCCCACAATACAATTGGTACACTCGTAGTGTCCGTTACGCGCCTAGGTGAAGTATTCTGTTGTCAACTCCCTTATATTGTCCTCTGACAATATACATTCCGTGCTTCCCGAACTCATTCCAGGGAAGGTTTATCCATCGTTATATTATTCTGAACTCCATCCATACCGTCGGGTTGCTACCCTCGGGTCCACCGGTTTCCATCCGGTTATTCAAAGGTAAACTGGTTTGAAAGAAGGGTGAAAAGAAGTATTGGTTTAAAAGAGAATTTGGTTTTGAAAGAAAAGAGTTTGAAATAAATCTGAGTTTGAAAGAAAAATTCTCCTGGTTTCACAACACCTTCTTGCCTTAACCATGTCTAGCTTCTTGCTGCCTGGTATATTCCCATTTACAAAGGTTAGGCTGTTAAGCCCTTCCACGGTTTCGATGATCACATTAAATTCCTGGGTACTTTACTAAGTAGTTTGTAGTTGTCAAAATTTTTCTTCGAACAGCCCTGTAATAGCTGCACTTGCCACGGCAAGTGCGCCCTGTTAACTGGCTGTCGGTTCGATCATGTACCGGCTGTGGTACTGTTTCTGTCTGCACAATATTTTGTGGCCTCATGGGCCCTTACTTAGATACTCTAATTGGTAACTAACCTCCTGCACAACTTCTCATTGTCCTTCTCAAATAATCATTTACTAGGGTGTTTCCCATTCTGGGAGACCCCTTTTTTGGTTATTATTGTATCCTCTTCGTAGCCCATTCCACGCATTTGTCGTGATTACTGAGACTTGTCTCTTGTTTGAGTACTACGTTGTAGTTCCCTTGTCGGTTGGTATACCGTTGGTACCATTATCTAACATTTGCTATCCCGTAGACTCTCGTCTCGGGTTTCATTATTTCACTTCTTGCCTGTTGCAAGCTGGTAGTTTTCGACTGCTCGGCATGTCGACCCAGGTTGCTGGAAATTTCATTCCTCCTTACACCAGATTCTCCATTCTTTGCTATCAAGTGCGGTTACAGTTGTTCACCTGGGAACCGTCTCCGGGATTTCAAATTTTCAGTATCTACCGTATGACAGGTTCCCCATACTTACAAGATAGTTAATAACAGCCAGACCGGGTCTTCCCGGGTAAGAGAGGGCTTTCATCTCTCTGGCGTTCCTCCCCAAGTCATAAAATAGGGGTTGTGGAGGGCGGGATGGATATAATAGGTTTCCAGTATTCACTGGCAGTTCCTAACTAGCGTATCACTCACGCTATCACTCAACCCTTAACCCAAAGTACTAAAATTTTAACTCGGTACTTCCTAGGCTCGGTAATTCAGTCATCAGAGCGATACTTCGCTCTGATACCACTTTTTGTAACACCCCCAACTGCCTCCGTACACACCACATCAAACTGCAGCGGAAATCTCGACCCATTACATTACATAACACAATGGTGTTACACGCCGTTAACCACCCACGTGGCTAACAAGGCTAATACATACACACTGTATCGGTCTGATGGACTAAATCCCCGAGCAACTACACAATACAATCCTTAATCCACTTCCAACAACAACATACATATACATTTCAACTGTACCGAGTATTTACAAACTAATGCCGATAACAATTTCGGTCTTACTACGCCTACCATACATACGCCATTTAAATGACTACCCAAGTATAAACATCTACCCCGTTCTACTCTCGAACGGCTTCCAGCTCCTTGTACCTGAAACAGAAAAAGGAGAAAAGGGTGGCCCCCAAGGGGCTCAGCACCTTTGCTGGTATGGTAATCCCGCAGCCCGCATGCTACCGGGCCACGCACAACTAATTGTCGTCTTAGCATGCTGTTGATTACATTTAAATCCTGCATGTAAACCATAAACACACAACACATTGCATACACCCAACTTTAGGGTTCAACAAACACCCAACACATCCACACATAACAAATCAACCATTGATCCCTTAAACCTAGAGTGGCTCTCCTCTTAATGGAGTCCCTTCCTCAACAGACGACACTTACCCATTAATCGGGTTATCCTTGAACGCTTCTTATTATAAACCGGAAATCATAACCACGATCCACAAACCCACAATTTACCACGTATATCTTCACACCGAATAGGAATTACAATACATCCATAACACATAATACAACGGGTACGGTTCACTCAAGGAACCAACCCAACCATAATTAATTCACTTTAGAGCCTAGAGGATGTCGCCAAACTCATAGTAAGCTCGATCCATAACTTGCTATCGTTTCTTTAAATGAACAGATAACTTAACACTAAGGTGCGTCGGGTATAGTAAACCAAGCACACCGAACAACCATTGTATGCCCCAGAAAACCGACGTGAGTCAGTAACATAGCTTTGGCTAAGCTAAAGGGAAGATTGGAAACCCAATGAGTAAACAACCATAACATACACCAAGAGAGTCGGACCGGATAGCCAACGACTCCCATCCATCACACGCGTGGCCGGAACATGACCGGTCTCCTCACCCCCCATTAGTACACATACACTTATAAGTAAGTAGTTAGAGCTCCATTGTGGAACTTATCACATCCACACACCATTCGGTATCACAACCGTGTTAAACACGCAAGGAAGGTTCACACACCTGCACACAACAACCATACACAACTAACTCACGCATAGCCGTGGTTAGAACGTTCCCAAGGTTTGGGTCGTTAGATCCGTATACCGATATCTCAGGTGTTCCTAGATTTAGTTAGCTAAGGTTTAACACTTATTTGAGGTTAAACGGTATCGGAGACCAGGTTCGCCACATAAATGAATTACTATAAACTCATTTCATGTTTTATCTTACAAGGTGGCAAACACACAGAAAAACACGTTGGCATTCAAGCCGGTGTAATCCGGTAGGACACAGGTTGCAAGAAAACCATACCTGTCGCCGGAGTCCACTCTACCATGTCCATTTAGGTTCCTCGAACAATTCTCGAACAACTGGTACATTAAAGTTACCTTCATTAACATTGGGGTAATATGTTTGTGCATCGTCAAATGACTATAGTTAACTCCGTTAGCTAGTTAAATATCTTTACATTTTTAACTTGTTTTACTCTCACATTTTATTTCAACTTCTCACCCACCAAATTGTCATTATAACTCACCAAACATGTCCTTAACAACCTTATAATATCATCCCTGACTTATCCCCATTTTTAGACATCGTTTAATATACTTGAACTAAATTTATATAGTGGTCCGGGACCTGGTCCCTTACTTAGGTCCCGGACCTATACCAAACAAATCCCCTCGGTTTCTTTTAATGGGGTGGTCCGGGGCTTTGTCCCCATCCTAAGACCCGGACCATATGCTAAGGGTATCTCGGTTATTTAACATGGGGTGGTCCGGGCCCTTACATAAGGCCTAAGTCCCGGACCATTCTAGCCAAAAATCTCTCGGGTATTTAACAGGTTGGTCCGGGCCCTTACATAAGGCCTAAGTCCCGGACCTACGACCACGTACAATTCTCGGACTTTTTGGGGGTTGGTCCGGGTCCTTGTTCAGGAACCAAGTCCCGGACCTATCTCTATATACAACTCTCGGTAATTTTTACACTCATGGTCCGGGACATGAACCAAGACCTAGGTCCCGGACCAAACACACAGAAACGTCGTACTGGAATTTTTCCAAGTCTGCTGCGTAAGCTTTTCTACAACCATCAAATATATAGCTTCCCAAATGATTTCACGTACACTCTTATACTCAAAACTTCATCAAATATACACCACATAACAACATAGTGCACAAACTTAAATTTGCATAGCTCTTAGGCTCTTAAAATGCATAAATCTTAAACACTGAATTTCCCACAATATATTTGCCTTTCACCTGCAAATACAAACAGCAGTACGTATGTCCTTTACTAGTCCTCTGAGAACATTTTTCTAAGTCATTTACCCTTGGCTCTTTAGGTAGTTTGAATATACAACGTACGTTTATTTTTTTCAAAGGAATACTAAGCTATTTTTGCTTAACATAAAACATAGAGGAAACATCATTTTTCTTTGAGTTTCCATACCTTGAAGCAGAGGAGAAGAATAATACGTGAAAGGATGAACTCAAGCTCCTTCCATGGAAATTCCTCTTGGCACCAAAGTGGAGCTCTTGAAGATTTGAAAGGATTAAGTCGAAGAGCTTGATGAAACTAAGAGATCGGTGGTCTCGGTTTTAGATTTGGACAAGTGAGTAAGAAGTTACATAGATTTGAAGTTGTATATTGTGCTGGTGCTGCACTATCGTGAAAGAGAGAAAGGGAGGAAGATGAGTACGTGAGAAAATAAGAGAATGAAGAGAATGAATGATTGTAGTTACTTTTTGAGGATTTAATTGTAAAGCAAATAGTGTTTTTTCACTTCCTCACTTATCTTCTCAATTAGCTAGTACGGGTGGTGATTCACCATAAGCAAACCGACCCCCATTTAATACAAGGGGTTATCTAGTCTTTATAGCTCAATTAAATCACACATGTTAATATATGTTACAAACTAGCTTATTTTAGTTACTATTCATAATAACAAAACACATAAAAGTGAAATATTAATTTCTTATTATTTTAAACCTCTAAATGTGATACTAAATAGTACACATATTAATAAAAGAGTAATAATGGACATTTAGCCATTTAAAACTCATTTACACGACAGTTACTCAAAAACGTGTTTTTAAGGCTCCTCAAAGCACATTTTGGTATTTTAACTTGTTTTCAAGCTCGGTTTTCTTTGGTAACTGATTTAATAAATCATTAATACATATAAGGTCTTGGTAAGTTTATTAAGTCTTAACCAAGGTTATTCCAAGCTTAGAGCATATTTCGCCCTTTATTGCCTTTTAGACAATTTATTGTATTTACTATTTATTAAATTGTCTATTAATGCTTCTAAGACTCTTTTTAGTCTTAATAAATTATAATTTAATATTTAAACAGCCTATCAAGGTTTGGGGTATTTCATTACTTATCAATTCCACTAATTTTATGTCCGTTTAAAGAAAAAACTATTTGAAAAATGTCCATCATTGCAAACGAATTCCATGTCTATTGAAGAAAAATCTATTTAAAAATCACCAAATTTGTCTATCATTTCACAATTTCAGTCTGTTCAAGAAGAATCTATTTGAATGTCATTGAAATTGTCTATTTCCACTAATTTCATGATGTAGAAGAAGAATCTAATTGAAATCATCTAAATTATATATCATTCCAATAATTTCTTCTTCAATGGCATGAAATTAATGGAAATGATAGACAATTTAGATGTTTATCATAAATTCTTCTTCAACGGATGTGAAATAGTGGGAAATGATAGACAATTTAGAAAATTTTTTATAGAATCTTTTTCAATGGACGGATATTTGTGGAATTGATAGACAATTCAAAACAAGATGTCGACGATAGTTAATGTCAATACATCTAACTATTTAGGTCGGTGTTTTATTCGTCTGCTAATTGAATAGAACAGGCTTGTTGTTTACTATCGAACTAAGATATCATGATAGTTAATATCGATATTGATATGTAATTTTGATAATTTCAATAGAATGTCTCGTTAATGGACGTGAAATCTGGAGGAAAAATGATAAACATTTTTGATGAATATCCATAGATTATTCTTCAACGGACACTGAAAATTAGTGGAATTGATAGGCAATTTTGAATAAGACGTCGATGATAGTTAATTTCGACACATCTAACTATTTAGATCGGTTGTCTATCGTCTGCTGAATTAGGCATAGACATAGCTACGCTTGTGTGTTTACTATCGAATAAGAAGTCAATGATAGTTATGTCGATATTGATAGGCAATTTTATAATTTCACACAGATTCTTCTTCAATGGACGTGAAATTGAGGGAAATGATAGACAATGTTCGATGAATTTCCAATTGAAATACCCCGAACTTAATTATGGTGATTAAATTATTTTAATAGGTATTTAAGGGTCTAATAGTGCCTAAGTAATTTTGTTAAGGAAAAGTAATCCAAAAGAAAATAAGAAAACGCTTTAAAAGCAAAAAACCTAAATAAGCGTTAAATAACCATAGGAGGTTGAGAACGCTCGGTTAGCGGGATATATGGATTTAAGGGCTAATAAGACCGAAAGAATATATGGGAACAACTCCCGAAAGGAAAAACGGATCCAAATAATGTATTAAAACACTAATAAAGCTTTAGCGGCACGTTTTTGAGGAAAACCCGAAAACGTGACTTTGAGTGGTCAAACGAAACCCGTAAAATTATAGTTCATCAAATAACTATAAATAAACATTATGGAAGCTAATAGCCATTAAAATTTAAGAAACGACGGAAATATTCGGGAAAACGGGCCGGTGTAGCGAATAGTGCTAAAAACTGGTAGTAAATTAACGAGCGTTTTCGTAAAAGACGAAAAAACACTCCAGCTCATAGTACACATTGGGGGTCGGTTTTAAATAAGTAAATCACCCCGTACACACTCACACGTAACTAGCTAGAAAGAAAAGAGAGAAAAAGCAAAAAGGTAAAAGCAAAGAAATCAAATAACACTTTACTTCTCTCTCTCTCATTTCTTTCTTTCCCAGCTGAGCCATCCCTCTCCTGTCAATATCCTCCCCTCCCAGCCAGCTCTCTTCTTCCTACTTTTCTGTTTACAAAAATGAAGACTCTCCTATGGTCTCACTTCTCTTGTCACACAAGCTACATCCAAGCTCCAAATCCAAAAATAATTACATATTTGAACTCCTCTCATCCCTCTACCTTTCTTCTTTTTAAAATTCGAGAAGGATGAAGTTGACCTCCATGGGTTTTGCCCATTTGAAGAGAAAAGGGCACACACTTGTAGCTTGGAGCTCCTCTTTCTTCTAAGGTAAAAAGTCCAAAGAAAATTCATTTTTCTTCACCTCTTTCTCTTGACCGATTTTGCTCTTTGTAACACCTTGTTTTTTCTTGCTTTGGAGCATTGTTTCAACCCTCCAATGGTGGAGTAATCCTTCATGATTCAAGGGTGAGAACCCCTCTCAAAAATCTCCAGAGGTAAAACCCTAACTTGTGATCTAAGCCCTTTTTATTGAATTAGAATTCTCTAAGGGTTTAGAAGAATAATAAAAATGCATTTTTGTGTTTCTTGGGTGTTGGGATGGAGTTTGGCAACTCCATTCCCATTTGACCGATTGGTGCAAGAAGAGAGGAAGAGGAGAATTGGAAAAGAAAGAAGGAAATTATAAGCTCAAGGTAAGAGCTCCTTCTTAGTGCTCTATTTTAAAATGCATTAGAGTAATGGGAACGGGTAAACAAATTAAAGAAACCAAAATATTGTATTAGTATTGAATTTGTGGAAGTTTGAGTATTTACGAGCTTGTATTTGGATTGTAGGCCTTAGAGCCAAATAAATTATGTATGTGTATTAGTATGGTGGATTGAGGAAGTAATGATGTATTGGTATTGTAATTGAGGAAGTATGGTGTATTGAGATTTTGTATGTGTGCTGGTAGAACCCTTGTGGTTTGGCTAGATTAGGAATGGATTTGATGGGAAAGTGTGTATGTGGCTAAGTAAGAAAGGTAGGTGAGCTATGACAAAATTTTAGTAGGAATTGTGCATTAAGAATGACTTGGTGAATGGGAGAACCAAGATGTGTATTGGGAGTTAGTAGAGAGGTTTAGTAACTATGGAATGGAGGTTGTAGTATGAGAAATGAGAACGTAAAAATCTGTAGCAAATAGTATCAAAAATGCATTGTAGAAACTAGGAAAAACTAGTGTGCAAGATTTGGTAAAAAGAGAGCTGGACTTTGGTATAGGTATTGTAGTTGATTGGAAAGGAATTGGAATGGTAAGATGAAGTTGGGACAAGATGCAAAATACAAAGAGGAGTGTAGGAAATGCACAAGTGTGCTAACTGTAACAGAGAGGAAGAAAATTCTGTAGAAATGGAGCAAGTATTGGGTAAGGTTTTGACTAAAGTGTTGAGGAGGTTTGGAACTGGATTAAGGCATGTTTTAGGGTGCTTAGGCATGTGGGAAACATGTGGAAAGGTTATGAAATGATTAGAGGTGAATTAGGGGTTCAAAACTGGTCAAAAACTGTAAATTTTGATAGTTCCAGGGTTGGTTCGGGTTTGCAAATCGGTACACAAACCCGGACCATAGCAAAAACGTAGCAGAAAGTAATTTCAGAGGGGGTTCGGGTTTGTAAACCCGGGCATATACCCGGACCACATGAAAAATGTAACAGAAAGTGAAATCCGTGGTTGGTCCGGGTTTGTAACCCCGGACACAAACCCGGACCAATGTAAAAACTTGCCAGAATGTGTTTTAAGTTGTCCTAATGATGGGGGATTGATTGGTAATGGTTTTAGGAGTTGTTAAGGCCTTGTTTGGTGATATTTAAAGGCCCTAAGAAGTGTAAACAAGTTTGAGAAGTCATTAAGAAAGTTGTAGGTTTAAGAACATAAAGTTAAACCGAAACAACGGGACAACGGGGTAAGTACAGGAGTAGTAGTTATTGATGTACCGTATGAGCATAGCATTAATAACAATGTTTGAAACATTACCAGTGGAACAAATGTGAACCAAGGAACAAGGGAACACATGGTAAAGCTAACTCCGGTGAAAGGTATGATTTTCTCATGCCCCGTATGCTAACCGAGTTACGTTGATTTGTGTGCTGTATGCCAGCTAATCACGACTAAAACATGAAAACGGTTTATTGCCTTTCATTATATGTCTTGCTGTATTTTGTATGAGCTAACCCTTCTTGATTGATTGTGTGGCTTCACTTAGTTTGTAGACTGACTCATAGATGAGTCTTGTTGTTTAGTGACTCGTAGTATGAGTTATGTTGTGAACGAACGGAAATGTAGAAACGCACTAAACTAACGAACCAACAACGATAACGCAAACCAATGAACTCACTAGAATGTGAGAGAGTGCACGGGAGTAGTAACCTCCCGATAACGATAGGAGAACCGAAATGAATAAACCACAACAATAAGTAGTGGAGGTATATAAGTAAACAGTATTAGAGGAATTAATGTCGGTGCAAGTCATGAACCATGAGGGTAGTAAAGAATGATGAGGGATCTTCAAACCCCTTAGCAAATTAGTCGACCCACTATGAAAGGACTCGTCTGATGTGAGTAATGTCCCAAACATGAGAGTTCGATACGTTGGGGGAACCCTTAAATTTGAGAATACTAGACGGTGGCAATTCCCTAAGCTAGTGGAGGTTATCGAGAGAGATACTTCTAGGCTAATCCATGAGATTGTAAGATACTCCAAGAGAGGAGTGTTGGGAATTTGATTAGTCCGGTAAAAATGGACTCTTGTATATATTTGAGGAGCTAAGTGTATAGCCTTTGGATTTGTAGGTCCGGAGGCGAGTCTTGTGTATGACTCCGCCCAGAGACCAAAAGTAATGAGTATTGAGTATTGCGTATGTATGAGTAAAGTAATGAGTAATGAGTAATGAGTAAGTATGAGTATGTAATGAGTATCGAGCAATGAGTAAGTATGAGTAAGAAGAAGAGTATGGGTACGGAGCATGTGAGAGCAAGTCCCAGTACTGAGTAAGAGTAAGTAATGGTAGCAGTGAGTATTGAGTAAAGCATGTGTGAAATAACGAGCAAGGTATTGAGCGTAGTGTAAGTAAAACAACGAGTAAGTAATTAAGCTTAGTGTAAGCTTGGGAACCCGAGTAAGGAGAAATAGAGCATCCGATGAAACCGGATGAACGAATAACTGAATGAACCTTGTATAAGTAAGTAAGTATTGTTGATTGTATAATGTAGTAATAGTATGTGTGTATGCATGTAAAATGAACTCCATGTATATCCGACCCAAAGTAGTCGGCGTACCGCGGTTAGCACGCGGTATATGCGAATTTCATATGCAGCAATTTTGCTGAGCCCCTAGGGGCGACGTTTTTATTTTTACAGGTATTCGAAGCTGACCACCGTTCGAGAGAGTAGGACGGGGATTGCTATGTAAGCATGGGTAGTTTAATTATGGGATTTGTATTCGAATTGTAATGTGAATATGGAAGTCCAAACTGTATCGGTAATTTAAGGATTGTAGTATACTCGGTATAGTATTGTATTTGAGTTGTAATTGAATTAAGGTTGAGTATGCAAGGGAAAGTAATGTATTGTGTAGAGTACTCGGTATGTTCAATTCATCAGACTGATAGTATGTAGTAGTGTAGCTGGCCTTGTTAGTCACGTGGGTGACTATCGGCATTGTACACCCGCCGTTGTGTATGTATTATCTGCTGCGAAGGTAAGTATTTGTACAGTAATGACGGTATTAGCGGTAGGGGTGTTAGAAAAAGTGGTATCAGAGTGAAGTGTCGCTCTGATGGATGAAATACCGAGTTTTGGAAAATACCGAGTTAGGAATTAGAGACTTAGGGCTAAGGGTTGAGTGTTAGCGTGTGAGGTACGCTAGATAGGAACTTTTGCGGGAACTGGAAACCTACAACAACCATATCCGCCCTCCGCAACCCACGGTATTAAGTTGGGAAAGAATGCCAGAGAGATGAAAAGACCTCTCACACTCGGGTGAGACCCGATCTGGCAGCTGCAAAAATAAACCTTAATAGAAAAGGAACCTGTCATACGGTATTCCGAGAACCGGAAATCCCGAAGACGGTTCCCTTTGGAACAACAACAGCCGCATTTAATGATCGTAGACCGAAGATCCTACACACAGGATAATGGAATTTACGACACCATGGGGCGACGTGCTCTGCAGTCGCGAGAACCATGAGTAGCCAGCAAGAAGAGGAGAACAACCACTCGATGAAGCGAGGAAAACAGAGTAACAAATCCAAGACAAGAGAGTCTACAGACTGTAATGTTCTATAATACCAATAACGGTATACAAGCCGACTAAGGAGTTAGTCGAGGTTGGACTAGTACCAAACCTACACGCCAAGAGGCTATAATAACCGAACAACATAGTTTAGATAACTATGAAAGAATTCATAACACTACACCTATAGGACCACAACATTGTTCCTAAAGATAAGTCATCTTGTTTAACCACAGTGAGGTGTGGACACCCGGATGGACGACAACCAATGTCAAGTACTCTGAAAACGACTCAGGAGATCGATCACCAAGATCAAAGATCAAGAAGATCTAATAGACCACCAAATATGGGAAGGAAACGATACAGTAACCGTATCTGTTAACCGAAAAACAACCTACCCGCGCACTTGCCTGGGCAAGTGCAGCAACTACAAGACGGTTGGAAGACTTTTAACAACCCGCAAATACTTGCTAAAGTACCGCTATGACGAATGGAGCAAATATAGGATCACCAATCCTCAGGATTTTAAATAACGAAACCTTGGAAAGGCCTAACGGCCCGACCATTGTATTAAGGACATACCAGTCAGCGAGGAGCTAGATTTGGTCAAGACCTCAGACATGGCAACGCCATGAAGATTTTCTTTTCACACCGAATTACTATTTCAAAACCCAAAATCTTTCTTTCAAAACTACAAACCTTTCTTCTAAACCTCGGATTTTAAAAACCAAACTAACGGAATTACGGTGAGTATCATAGAATGATACAAGAGGAGTTGACAATAGAATACTTCACCTAGGCATGTGACGAGCACTACAAGTGTACCCAAATACGGGAAGTGGGACGACCGCACTCTGAAGGAGCTTGCGGGCCCGACAAATAGTCAGGTAAGTGGTAACGTGCCAACAAGGTACCCCACGTATGTATACATGTAGTGTACAAAACACGGGAAGTAGTCAACTCCGTTCTACGGACCATAAGTAATTCAAAACAGAACAATTGGATACCTCAAACGAGCAAAAAGGAAACTCAGATAAGCTACAAGCTAAGGAGTCAGAAACTCACTCCAAGAGAACCATTAAGAGTTGAAAGTGCGAGAAGCACTAACAACGGAATAAGACATTGGGTATGTCTCGAAGATATCGAAGTAAAGCATGATAACTGGAAGGGATACCCAGTCTAAACACTGTAAGGCAAATGCCTAACATTAACACATCAATGTTCAAGGAACGGGATGGAATTCCCAGGACAATTACCACAAACACACATGGTGATCATATAAGGTACCGGGAAATACCATGCATCACCAAAGAAAATATCAAACTAGTTGTGACATAAGGAAAAACACCAAAGGTCTACCCTAAGAACGGGAGACTTTATAACCCTCAACAGGATAACTCAGATCCAGAACCGCAAGGTGGGATAACAAACTGGACACACTCATAAATGTCAGCCAGATGTAATAGCATAGTCAATAATATCTAGGAGCAATCCATAAAGGGTATCAAGTCAACACAGTTGAACGGAATCGTGATAAAGACACCACAATTGGGACGAACATTCGGTTAGAGCGCTGAAGGGATCCCACTTGACGGGGGATACCCTAAATTAATAAATGATACCGATCAATACCAAGATACAAAACGGGTCTCCAATAAACGGAAGCGTGATGCGACGATCTATCATGGAGCCCAGTATCACCTCCAAATCCAGCGATAGCTTACGGAGACATAATCACTTGGAAACAACCTATGATGAGCAGAGCTCTAGACGATATGGCTAGTATGCCATGAAACTGTTACCATACACAACCCAACGGTTGCAAAACCCATTGTGAACCATATGGGAAGTGGTCAAGGACGACACAAAAAAAAGGTTAATAACCAACGAGCAAGGATACCCCTCATAAATGTGAAACCGCGAAAGCGGTGAACACATGGATTCTAAAGAAGGGGATACCATCAATAATGTAGTGAAGCTTGAACATGCAACTACTGCCAAGCGATGTCAAATAAGCGTAAATAGCAACTGTTGACAACTAAGGAGTAACCGGTTCAGGAGGAACACGCTATGTGGGAATGTAAAGTATAAGTAAATGACGCTCGAGGAGCTCAGACGTATAAACACCGAAACATGATATAAATAGTGGAAATGCATGAGCTGAAGCTAGCAACAGCGGATGCCATGTAAACCAATACTGTGGAATCCGTAAGAACATGGTGCGTAGCAGGCGACCAACGTATGCGAATAATCACCCAATGCTATGGAGTTGTTAATACAAGATGGTAGACAGACCGGGCAACAAGCCAGAAGTCTGCACCAAATGATGAAGCACCACCTAAAGGAGTAACGATCATTCCTATTGCGATCACATGAGAGAGTTACTGCCAAGAGTTTACACCTCTGCACTCTGTAGGACTAAGTGTTTTGGTATTGCATTTGTGCAGTTAATGATCTAGTGGGATTGCTAGGAATATGGAAAATGTAAGTAGTGGTAAATTCTTCCTTTCACCAATGAACATGGCATAAGCCAGTTAAGCAAAAGCTTAGAAACAAACCGTGCGACCGAATGCCAAAGAAGCACGAAGAGTGTCAAACACCAATAATCACAAGATGTGAATTCCATTGGAATAAAAGTGAAAGGAGACTTAAGAAAGTCACAAGGACCGATGCATAGAAAATGCAAGGTCACACAAGTAAAGAACACTTGTACTGAACCAGAGAAACTGGCGTAATTCAGAATCCACTGATAACAGAGGAAGCACTACAACTAAGTAGTGGCTTAACCTCACCCGACAATAAGTCGGAGGACCAAGTGAATGATCACTACAAAATACAACAGTATACATATAGATTGCCAGAGAGCCGGTTATAAATCAAAAACTCGTTGAGTTCGCACACGGTAAAAGAACACCACACTTGGTCAATGAACCTTATTCCCACAATGAGAGGGATAAAAAGGTGATGTATAGCATGTTTAAGATAACAAAAAGGGGTGAATAACCCAAGCTATCAGGGTCGCGCAGCAGAAGCTAGTGGGCCCAGAATTCCAAGTGAAATACACCTAATGAATAATAGGGTAATCATCAATGCCTTAAAGCCATTTAAGCTAGAACCAAACCTGGTTAAGAGTTAAATAAACTCCGATGGAAATTCTTGATGCAGGGACTTACTGATAATACGGTTAAGACCCATTGTTCAAGGAACATTGTATAATAGACCGTATGGAATCTGAACCACTCCATGACGGCTGAATGCCTTCGACCAATGTTCAACATTGACACATGGTAGATTACGTGGGCGTAATCCCTTTTAAGGGGGGTAGAGCAAAAATCGCGAAATGTACGTTTTACGTGATAAGGGCGTAAACTACAAGCGCATAGCGCGAGAGAATTCGTTTTGATGATTGATACTTATGTTACATAAACATTGGTATTCACTCATCGTGTAATTGTAGTTATTTGAGAAGTAGGAATAGGAAAAGGAGTAGAGAAACTCCAGGGGAATGAGAACCCCGATTGGTAATAGTATGAGGAATGAGTATGTATGGGAGACTTGAGGAGTATAAATTGATATGGAACCGATGTATGTGATGAGTATAAATCGGTATGAAGCCGATGTATTTTATGAGTATAAATTTAGTATAACAAATTAATGGGATAATATACCCATGAATTTCCTAAGTATAGTAGTTGGAGAAGATGTAGTAATAATTGATGAGATGATTAGTAAGTAAGTAAGTGAAGTATATAAATTGGAAAATGTATGTGTGTGATTATGACTAGCAAGACTAAAAAGATAGAAAACGAAATAATGTTTGACGAGCTGTCTGTTTGAATGGAGGTGGGAGGTGGAACTTGATTTGCTAGCGATCAAGGGAAACCGAACACAAATTGGGGCGGAAGGATAATTCAACACCAATGCTGATCGCATTGGGGTTGAAGGACTCTGGAAGCTTCCCTTAAGTGGTCACAGTAATAACACTAGTAATAGGTATAATCTTCATAAATGGAATTTGGGAGATGTATGCAAGTTTTCAAAATGAATTTCCAAAACTAATTTGGTACAATGTTTTCTTCAAACCTGAGAATGAGGATCGGTTTTGAAACCGCTCCCACAGGCGCTAGTGGATCTTCCATGCCTAGGCACGGGTATCCGGTCGAAACCATAGGAGGCGAAGCTAGTTTTGAGTCAGTGGGAGTGTTGATTAGTTTTGAAACCACTACACCGTTCATGCGGTGACAGTGTGTGTTTTGTATTTTTCCAAGGGCACTGGGGCAGCGTAGTCCCAAGTAAGTATGAGTAAAGTATGAGTAAGTATGAGTAAGTGCCTGAGGATCTCTATATGTGCAAATGAATTTGATCTGAACCGAAGGACCGTAGAGCCAGAAAGTGTAAGTGCTCAAGTCGTGACGGCCATGAACCAGAAAGCATAAGTGTTCAAACGTGACCAGTACCTGAGGGATCGCTTGACATGGGAGAGGATGGTACCTCATTTATCTGCGGACGGACCCCATGGAGAGCTTGTAACAGATATTTTTGATTGCTATGCATGCAGTGACATGCTGTTTGGATGTGTAGTATGCATCATGTCAGACATTTGGAGTTTGACAAGTTATATGTAGAGGTCATAACCTTAGCATAGAGTATTTATACAAGTAACAATATTAGATTCACTAACATTGAGGGCAAAGTTCTTTAAGGGGGGTAGATTGAAATACCCCGAACTTAATTATGGTGATTAGATTATTTTAATATGGTATTTAAGGGCCTAATAGTGCCTAAGTAATTTTGTTAAGGAAAATAAATCCAAAAGAAATAAAGAAACACTTAAAAAGCAAAAAACGCTAAATAAGCGTTAAATAACCATAGGAGGTATGACACCTCAGTTAGCGTATTATATGGATTATAAGGGCTTAATAAGACCAAAAGAATATATGGGAACAACTCCCAAAGAAAACGGATCCAAATAATGTATTAAAACGCTAATAAAGCTTTAGTGCATGTTTTTCGAGAAAACCCGAAAACGTGACTTTGAGTGGTCAAACGAACCCGTAAAAATTATAGTTCATCAAATAACTATAAATAAACATTAATGGAAGCTTAATAGCCATTAAAATTAAAGAAACGAGAAAATTCAGGAAAACTGGCCCGGTTAGCGAATAGTGCTAAAGCCGGGTAAATTAACGAGCGTTTTCTGTAAAAAGACGAAAAACGCTCCAGCTCATATGTACACATGTGGGGCCGGTTTTAATAAGTAAATCACCCCTCACACACTCACACTTAACTAGCTAGAAAAGAAAAGAGAGAGAAAAAGTAAAAAGGTAAAAGCAAAAAGTAAATAAATCACTTACCTCTTCTCTCTCTTCATTTCTTTTCTTTCCCAGCTGAGCGATCCCTCTCTCTGTCGTATCCTCCCCTCCCAGCCAGCTCTCTTCTACCTCCTTTCTCTGTTACGAAAATGAAGCCCTCTCCTATGGCTTCCTCACCTTCTCTTGCTCACACAAGCTACATCCAAGCTCCAAATCCAAAAATAATTACATATTTGAACTCCTCTCATCCTCCTCTACCTTTCTCTCTTTTTAAAATTCGAGAAGGATGATGTTGACCTCCATGGGTTTTGCCCATTTGAAGAGAAAAGGGCTCCACCTTGTAGCTTGGAGCCTTCTCTTTCTGCTAAGGTAAAAAGTTCCAAAGAAAATTCATTTTTCTTCACCTCTCTCTCTTGACCGATTTTTGCTCTTTGTAACACCTTGTTTTCTTCTTGCTTTGGAGCATTGTTTCAACCCTCCAATGGTGGAGTAATCCCCTTCTTGATTCAAGGGTGAGAACCCCTCTCAAAAATCTCTAGAGGTAAAACCCTAACTTGTGCTCTAAGCCCTTTTTATTGAATTAGAATTCTCTAAGGGTTTAGAAGAATAATTAAAATGCATTTTTGTGTTTCTTGGGTGTTGGGATGGAGTTTGGCAACTCCATTCCCATTTGACCGATTGGTGCAAGAAAGAGAGGAAGAGGAGAATTGGAAAAGAAAGAAGGAAATTATAAGCTCAAGGTAAGAGCTCCTTCTTAGTGCTCTATTTTAAAATGCATTAGAGTAATGGGAACGGGTAAACAAATTAAAGAAACCAAAATATTGTATTAGCGTTGAATTTGTGGAAGTTTGAGCATTTACGAGCTTGTATTTGGATTGTAGGCCTTAGAGCCAAATAAATTGTGTATGTGTATTAGTATGATGGATTGAGGAAGTAATGATGTATTGGTATTGTAATTGAGGAAGTATTGGTGTATTGAGATTTTGTATGTGTGCTGGTAGAACCCTTGTGGTTTGGCTAGATTAGGAATGGATTTGATGGAAAAGTGTGTATGTGGCTAAGTAAGAAAGGTAGGTGAGCTATGGCAAAATTTTAGTAGGAATTGTGCATTAAGAATGACTTGGTGAATGGGAGAACCAAGATGTGTATTGGGAGTTAGTAGAGAGGTTTAGTAACTATGGAATGATGGTTGTAGTATGAGAAATGAGAAGGTAAAAATCTGTAGCAAATAATATCAAAAATGCATTGTAGAAACTAGGAAAAACTAGTGTGCAAGATTTGGTAAAAAGAGAGTTGGACTTTGGTATAGGTATTGTAGTTGATTGGAAAGGAATTGGAATGGTAAGATGAAGTTGGGACAAGATGCAAAATGCAAAGAGGAGTGTAGGAAATGCACAAGTGTGCTAACTGTAACAGAGAGGAAGAAAAATCTGTAGAAATGGAGCAAGTATTGGGTAAGGTTTTGACTAAAGTGTTGAGGAGGTTTGGAACTGGATTAAGGCATGTTTTAGGGTGCTTAGGCATGTGGGAAACATGTGGAAAGGTTATGAAATGAGTAGAGGTGAATTAGGGGTTCAAAACTGGTCAAAAACTGCAAATTTTGATAGTTCCAGGGTTGGTTCAGGTTTACAAATCGGTACACAAACCCGGACCATAGCAAAAACGTAGCAGAAAGTAATTTCAGAGGGTGGTTTGGGTTTGTAAACCCGGGAATATACCCGGACCACATGAAAAATGTAACAGAAAGTGAAATCCATGGTAGGTCCGGGTTTGTAACCCCGGACACAAACCCGGACCAATGTAAAAACTTGCCAGAATGTGTTTTAAGCTGTCCTAATGATGGGGGATTGATTGGTAATGGTTTTAGGAGTTGTTAAGGCCTTGTTTGGTGATATTTAAAGGCCCTAAGAAGTGTAAACAAGTTTGAGAAGTCATTAAGAAAGTTGTAGGTTTAAGAACATAAAGTTAAACCGAAACAACGGGACAACGGGGTAAGTACGGGAGTGGTAGTTATTGATGTACCGTATGAGCATAGCATTAATAACAATGTTTGAAACATTACCAGTGGAACAAATGTGAACCAAGGAACAAGGGAACACATGGTAAAGCTAACTCCGGTGAAAGGTATGATTTTCTCATGCCCCGTATGCTAACCGAGTTACGTTGATTTGTGTGTTGTATGCCGGCTAATCAAGACTAAAGCATGAAAGCAGTTTATTGCCTTTCATTATATGTCTTGCTGTATGTTGTATGAGCTAACCCTTCTTGATTGATTGTGTGGCTTCACTTAGTGCGTATACCGACTCATAGATGAGTCTTGTTTAGTGACTCGTAGTACGAGTTATGTTGTGAACGAACGGAAACGTAGAAATGCACTAAACTAACGAACCAACAAACGATAACGCAAACCAATGAACTCACTAGAATGTGAGAGAGTGCACGGGAGTAGTAACCTCCCGATAACGGTAGGAGAACCGAAATGAACAAACCACAACAATAGGTAGTGGAGGAATATAAGTAAACCCTATTAGAGGAATTAATGTCGGTGCAAGTCATGAACCATGAGGGTAGTAAAGAATGATGAGGGATCTTCAAACCCCTTAGCAAATTAGTCGACCCACTATGAGAGGACCCGACTGATGTGAGTAATGTCCCAAACATGAGAGTATTCGATACGTTGGGGGAACCCTTAAATCTGAGAATACTAGACGATGGCAATTCCCTAAGCTAGTGGAGGTTATCGAGAGAGATACTTTTAGGCTAATACACGAGATTGTAAGATACTCCAAGATAGGAGTGTTGGGAATTTGATTAGTCCGGTAAAAATGGACTCTTGTATATATTTGTGGAGCTAAGTGTATAGCCTTTGAATTTGTAGGCTCGGAGGCGAGTCTTGTGTATGACTCCGCTCAGAGACCAAAAGTAATGAGTATTGAGTATTGCGTATGTATGAGTAAAGTAATGAGTAATGAGTAAGTATGAGTATGTAATGAGTATCGAGCAATGAGTAAGTATGAGTAAGGAGAAGAGTATGGGTACAGAGCATGTGAGAGCAAGTCCCGAGTACTGAGTAAGAGTAAGTAATGGTAGCAGTGAGTATTGAGTAAAGCATGAGTGAAATAACGAGCAAGGTATTGAGCGTAGTGTAAGTAAAACAACGAGTAAGTAAGATTAAGCTTAGTGTAAGCTTGGGCCCCCGAGTAAGGAGAAAGAGAGCATCCGATGAAACCGGATGAACGAATAACTGAATGAACCTTGTATAAGTAAGTAAGTATTGTTGATTGTATAGTGTAGTAATAGTATGTATGTATGCATGTAAAATGAACTCCATGTATATCCGACCCAAAGTAGTCGGCGTACCGCGGTTAGCACGCGGTATATGCGAATTTCATATGCAGCAATTTTGCTGAGCCCCTAGGGGCGACATTTTTATTTTTACAGGTATTCAAAGCTGACCACCGTTCGAGAGAGTAGGACGGGGATCGCTATGTAAGCATGGGTAGTTTAATTATGGGATTTGTATTCGAATTGTAATGTGTATATGGAAGTCCAAACTGTATCGGTAATTTAAGGATTGTAGTATACTCGGTATAGTATTGTATTGGAGTTGTAATTGAATTAAGGTTGAGTATGCAAGGGAAAGTAATGTATTGTGTAGAGTACTCGGTATGTTCAATTCATCAGACCGATAGTATGTAGTAGTGTAGCTGGCCTTGTTAGTCATATGGGTGACTAGCGGCATTGTACACCCGCCGTTGTGTATGTATTATCCGCTGCGAAGGTAAGTATTTGTACAGTAATGACGGTATTAGCGGTAGGGGTGTTACACAAATAGATTATTCTTCAACAAACATGAAATTAGTGGAATTGATATGCAATTTAAAATAAGACTTCGATGATAGTTAATGTCGATACATGTAACTATTTAGATCGGTGTCCAATTCGTCTGCTAATAAGAATAGAACAGGCTTAACTGTTTTACTATCGAATAAGAAGTCAATGATAGTTAATGTCGTTATTGATAGGCAATATTGACAATTTCAAATAGACTCATCTTTAGTGGACGTGAAATTGAGGGAAATGATAGACAATTCGATGAATTTCAAATAGATTATTCTTCCGATTTGTGTGGTAATTAAAATAGAACATGCTTGCATGTTTTACTATCGAATAAGAAGTCAATGATAGTTAATGACAATATTGATAGGCAGTTTTGATAATTTCAGATTTTGGTGGAAATGTTAGACAATTTCAATGAATTTTAAATAGATTATTTTACAACGGACATCAAATTAGTGGAGTTGATAGGCAATTTCAAATAAGAAGTCGATGATAGTTAATGTCGATACATCTAACTATTTAGATCGGTGTCCAATTTGTCTGGTAATTAAAATAGAACATGCTTGATTGTTTTACTATCGAATAAGAAGTCAATGATAGTTAATGTCAATATTGATAGGCAGTTTTGATAATTTTAGATAGATTTTGGTGGAAATGATAAACAATTTCGATGAATTTTAAATAGATTATTTTTCAACGGACATCAAATTAGTGGAATTGATAGGCAATTTCAAATAAGACGTCGATGATAGTTAATGTCGATACATCTAACTATTTAGATCGGTGTCCAATTTGTCTGGTAATTAAAATAGAACATGCTTGATTGTTTTACTATCGAATAAGAAGTCAATGATAGTTAATGTCAATATTGATAGGCAGTTTTGATAATTTCACACAGATTCTTCTTCAATGGACATGAAATTGGGGGAAATGGTAGATAATTTTGAGGATTGTCAAATAAATTCTTCTTTAATGGACATGAATTTAGTGGAATTGATAGGTAAGTTTGAACAAGACGTCGATGATAGTTAATGTTGATACATCTAACTATTTAGATCAGTGTCCAATTCATCTGTTAATTAGAATAGAACATGCTTAATTGTTTTACTATGGAATTAGAAGTCAATGATAGTTAATATTGATATTGATAGGAAATTCTGATAATTTCAAATAGATTCTTTGTCAATGGACGTGAAATTGGTTTAAATGATAGACAATTTCAATGAATTTCAAATAGATTCTTCTTCAACGGACATGAAATTAGTGGTTGATAGGCAATTTCGAATAAGACGTCAATTAGTTAATGTTGTACTTAAGAAGAAATAATACATATATAAGAAAAATTATCAGCAAAGTATACCAAGACAAAGTAGACGAAAAGACGAACACGCCGGCACAAACGGATAGAAAAACGGTGCTATAACGAAGAAGATATGACAATTTTAAGACCGAAACCCGGCGCAGGCGCCAACAAAGAAGCGCCGGCGCCGGCCATTCCTTACCGGCGCCTACGCCGGGTTCCGGTCTTAAAATCGCCATATCTTTTTCGTTATAGCTCCGTTTTTTGATCCGTTTGCGCCGACGCGTTCGTCTTTTCATCTACTTTGTCATGGTATACTTTGCTGATAATTTTTTGATAAATTTTTTACTTATATAAGTACTTCAGAATCCTCCTTTGCTTTTTTCGAACCGTTTTTAATAAATTTTGCCTACATTAGCCCTAAATTGGTTATTTTCCGACTGAACGTATTGGAATTCCGACTGTTCGTAATGAAATTTGGGGTCACCTCGTAATATGTCACAAATTGTGGGTAAATATAGTAATTTCTGAAAGATATTAAAGCAGGGACAAAATAATCATTTTTCGACTTACGAAATAAAAACACGACTGAGCGTATTGACATTTTATACTTTCGTTGTGCAAATTAAGTCATATAATGGAATGATGAGCCTGGAGACCCGCATCTATTGCGAGTCGGGTGCAGGCCCAAACATCAGCCCAGATTGTTTAACCAAGCTCAAAATTCTATTTGTCATCGGAGATCCAACCTATTCCGAGCAGCCCAAAAAGGATTATTTTCTCATGCTTTCTCAATTTACAAAACAATAGATTGAATATACTAGGGGTGGCAATTTTTACCCAACCCGATAACCCGACCCATACCCAACCCGAAAATAGCGGGTTTGGGTCACGATTATTGACCCATTTAATTATTGGGTCGGGTATGGGTTACCTATTAAATTTATGGGTTGGGTATGGGTTTAAAGTCATAACCCGTAGTCAACCCGACCCGTTTATTTTATTTTTAAAAATAATAATAATTAAATAATTAGATAAAAATATAAATATTTTACTAGGTAAGTGCTAACCTACTATTAGTATAATACAGATTTTGTAGTATCTTTTTGATGAGAGGTTGTTTATTTGATAATACTACTTTGTTGTATTTCTTTATAAAGAAAAAACAAGAGTATTCGTTATGTAGATTGTCAAAAGACGGTGTGCTGCTCTCTCCTCCACAGCTCCCACTATGGTCCTATCTCTTATGTACTCTAAAGATTTTTGTCTATGTTTTGATTCAATATTCTGAAGGAGAAAATATACTTATATTTGGCCCAGGCGCGTACACATCACCTTCTTCTGTTAAGTGCCACTGAGCACGACATGTATGTGGAAAAAGAAAAAAGACGGAGGATAATGAAAACTCTGGAATAGCTACCATATTGAATGTATGATTTCATTCATTTGTAACTCCGTTTGAGCAATCATATAAAAATTTAATTCCAGGTCTTTTAAATTTTGCATAGCCTAATTATGTTGGGTTAAACGGGTCGGGTATGGGTTTAATCATTTTATGTGGGTTGGGTATGGGTTGATAATTTGTAACCCGAATATTATTGGATCGGGTATGGGTCAATACAATTTTAATCGGGTCGGGTATGGGTGAGCTTCAACCCGACCCATTAACCCGAATTGCCACCCCTAGAATATACTGCACGTCTGCACCTCTGTCCTCTAAGACCAATTCTAATCAAGAATTTCTTAAAAAAAAAAAAAGAAAAGGAAAAAGAAGAAGAAAACAAACATCTTCCGGGCGGTTTCTTACATGCTTCGACTCTAGTTGTACTTGCTTACTCCACTCCTCTCTTTTTATAAAGTAGTATTTTTTTAAAATGAAATATAAAGTATTACTATGTCCTATTTGTTTGCACGCTGACGAGACGACAGGGAAGTAGGTACTACAAATCTAAGTGCTAAATATAGTATTAGTAAAATTTATCTTTAAGGAATACGTAAGAAAACCTAGGCAACATTGTGGATAAGATTATCAAATTTCCAACCCCGACGACGTACTACGTCAATGTTTTGTAGGGCCGTCTTTGTAACAAGATAAGATCGATGATCCTTCGATACCAACTAGCTACTAAAAGTTTTGCAAATGTATAAGAATATTCATTTGTCTAGTCAACAAAATATAACAAACCCTTCGAGTTAATACCAACCTACTATTATTATTAAGTGGTGATAGAACACCAAAGTTATGTAGGATTAGACAGTTGACTCAAACCAACTCAACTTGTGTATATGAGATAGTTTGACTTAATCGAACTAAGTGTGCAAAAATACTTAAGATGTAGAAGGATTCAAACGAACTAAGAAAGATACATTATAAATTATTTTTATTTCGTGGTCAAATGAAAACAACTTACACTGCCACTAAATTGAACAGATCTATCCAGTGGTTCTCACTCACCTATCCAACACAATTTCTAATCAACACAATGATAAGTGACGATGAGACTAAGACCTACCTAGAATGACTCTATCGATGTGAACAAACAAGTCTAGTACTTTTCTCGATCTCTCCCTCTCTTGAATACAGACACAACTCTCTAAATTAATTCTCTCAGAAAGCGTAACTAAACAAATGAAGTTACAAGCCTATTAATATAGTAGCTGGAATTGAACGTTGAGGAGAGTTAGCTCTTAATTTTGTTGCTCCTTAATTTTCAAGAACTAACTCCTTCACCACTTAAATATCGGAGCACGAGCCAAGTCTTCTGGTTATTGCAACGTTGAGAGGATTCCGGTTCAAGTCTGATCATTGTGATTGTTGCAAGGTCAATGTTGTTGCTCCTTAATTTTCGCAACTAATTGACAGACTCCCTCAAACTTTAAAGGTTGACTAACTCCTTGTTTTGAGAAGTGCGATTGACTCATTTGATCTGTTTGACCGTGTCAACAACATCTTTATACACCAACAATTTCCCCTTATTGTTGATGATAGCAAAACCCTTGACGTGAATCCCAAATGAGTCAATCCTGCAAAACAAGGCAAAAAAAAAACAGAAAGACTTGGGGAATCGACCCTATCCAAGTTCCCCCTTAATCAAAGCACAAAAAGTCGAGTAACTCTTTGGAGTTCCCACAACTGACAAAGTAAAGATTGGAGGTAAAACAGACTAAGAGAAAAACAACATAAACCTGAAACAACAAAAGAAAAGCATAGCAAATATCAAAACACTAAAACCACAGCGCAACAAAGTAGAATCCAAAAAGCAATCAAAACAACCCGTGCACCAAACGGGATTCACGCTTCCCTCTTTTTTCCAGACATCAAAGGGAAGCTTGCAGAGTAGAAAAAGTGTATTAGTAGTATTCAACATATCCACAGATAGTGTCTATCAACCTACAACAGACCTAGGTTCTAACACGACACACCCACGTCAGAGACTAGCTACGGGATAGTGGGATTCAAGAGAATGGCTTGATTTGGGCTAATACATCAAGTAGCTCCACCTGCAAAGCTGAAAACTACCGTCTCCAGATCACTAAGTCTGTCCAGTACCCACTTGTCACTAGCTGCTAAATCACCCGCTAGTTGAATGAGTTGATCCATCTTTTCTTCAAGGCGAAGCCGTATTTCCTGATAAGCGGTAGACGAAGTTGATGGATCGACTATTGGAGTTGGTGGAGCGGGGACTATTGGTGGGAGCAACCGAGTCTTGTCAATTGGCGTGAGGCGGTTGAGATACTTGTGGTTGATTGTGTCGATGTCCTCGGCAGACTCAGCCTCGGATTCTCGCAGCGGAATATGAAAATGCTTAAAAATTCCTGGAAGCCATTTTGGCTACCCCAATGAGTGTCTGGAGGTTTCCACAGAATGAACCAAGTGATTAAGAAATAAAAAGGCCAGGTTGATTTTGTGATGGTGAAGGATGCAGTGCATTATGTACAGATCAAGTGAGTTGGCGGGTTGGTTTCCTTTTTTCTTAGGACTATGCATTTTATGACAATAACATGGAGCAATTGGTGCATAACAGAAAGGTCAGCTCAGGGAATCGAAGAACCAACTCTTCTCTTAGAGGACAAAAAGGGTAGATATTTGTGGGGTTAACACCGAGGATTTCTGGATTGACTCCTTTGGCATAAAAGGTAAAACCTTCACGGGGAACAACCAATATTTCAGTGAGTTTGTCGATATCAAAGAAGATTGGGGCATTTTAAACTAGGGATTGAGCAGAACCGTTACGAAAGACAAGATTTTGATAAAAATCGACAGTGTCTTGAGGGTACCATTCAAAGACTTTAGAAAATAAATAGGTCAAACCCTGAACATGCAGCAGACTGACCAACTCGCCCAAACTATTTGCACGCACCAAAAAAAGATCGAAGTATTTTCCCTTTACTAAATTGTGCTCAGAGGTAAAGTCAGTGATTAAATACCTCTAGGTGAAAATGTTGATTTTGGCGGTCCGACGGGAATATTTTGGTGAGGGTCGGCGAGACCTTGAAGATGTAAGCTCCGGTGGACGTATCATGGCTAGACACTTTTAAGAGCGAGTTTACAGGAACTGGAGAAGACTCATTCATCTCGAAGGAGACAGTGGCAACAGGAGAAGGATGAGCCTTTTGAGGTGAGCGCAGAACTCGCTTAGGGCGGGGTGTGGGGCAGTTGAGGATGTGCGTCTTCTAGATTTTGGTTCAGGATATTGCAAATGATTTATTTGGTATATTAAAAGCCTAGAAATAATCCTAGAATTCAATAGCTCAATAGATCGTCAGGTTGCAAAAATCCCGGTCGAAATAGTATAGTAATTCAATGAAGCGACCGGGTGTCAATCCACGGGACTTGATAGTAAGTCTAGCCTTAGGTAATGGTTAACTCAAAAGGGGGTTTTGTTTTGGTTTTGGGTTTCACAAATCGATAACAAGAAAGTAAATAGCAGATAAATTAAAGTAATAGTTTTGGGAGTGTGAACGGTACTCTAGGTTCAGGGAGTTGTTTCACTAGCTAGGTTCTGCATATTCTACTGCTTAAGTGGAGACTTGGATCGGCTTGTAATTCTCAATTATCTATTCTGTATTAAGTCTTAATTCCAGATAGCTCATCTAGACAGGCATGTAGTTCTAGTCTAGACCTAGCAAGTATATCTAGATGGTTTTATGCACAGAATTACTAGTCTGGTTTTAATCCGGACTAAAGCTCCTAGTGACTAAAGTAATCTATCCGATTGCAATTATCACAGGTAACAGGTTAATAGGACCGTCAATGCTAATCACCTTATCTGATCATAACATGATTCGAGGGCTTATAATAAATTCATGACGTTTATTAAAAGCACTTAAAAGCATTAACCTGAACAATCCAAATTGTCTCAACAAGCAGCAAAATAATGCAGAGTTTAACTAATTACAACATCCCTTCCCCTAGAGTAAATCCTCTTAGCTAGACATAGCGATTATAATTAAATGAGAGAGAGTTAGAAGAAATCATCTGTTACGAAGATCTTCTTGCTCGCTCCGTCCTTTGTCCTTGCGCTATGCTGGCTTGAAGGTTGTCTTGGTGATAATGGAGTGAACTGGGTGAAATGGGGCGAAAATGGAAGTTTTGGTGAGTTTTGTGAGGTGTCCGGCTGAAGAGGGTCGGACAAGAGTCGGACGTGAGATGTCCGGATCTGTCTGGGTCGGACGCGATCCGGACGTGGGTGGAATGGTGTGTCCGGATCCGGACAAGGGTCGGACACGGCTAAAATGTCGCGAAATGGATACGGGATATGAGCGGAGGTTTACGAAGGTATTTTGTGAGATAGCAGATGAATCGTGATGAATCGTGAGTGAGCTATGCAGGTTTATGGAGGAGATAGAAGAATGGAGATGGAGCGTATGGTGAGTGAGAGGATTAGAGAGGAGAGGAGACTGTGAAGTCAGGTACGGTTTGGAATGAAGGCGGGGTTTATATAGGGTTAGAGAGGAAAACAAGTAGTGGAAGTTTGGTATGGTGGATAGTTTGATTGAGGAGATGGAGCCTCGTAATTAATGCTGCAGTGCGCCGCTCCCCTGTTTCCATGCCGACTGTCTGTTAATGCGCTGCTCGATAATTAGCCGAAAGGCTAATTATCAGTGCGTGCATTTTTATTTTTCAATTCTGTGTGACGTCCGGATCGTGTCCGGATCCGGACGTGACACAGAGTTTTAGATCTGAATGCGAACTCTCGGATCTGGAATTTTAGTCACGTCCGGCTCTTGTCCGGCCAACAGATCCGGACAAGAGACGTCCGGCTTTGTGTCCGGCCAAACTGATCCGGACAAGACCAATTTTTGTCTCTTCTCCTGATTTGTTCCCCGTTTGTTGTGTTGTACTCCTTATGATGTATAATCTTTATTTCCTGGGTTTTTCCTGTATTTAACATATATAACACATCAGTTCTTATCAAAGCATCAATCTTAGGAAAAACACATAATAAGTGGGAAACATTGCCTGAATCGTTACAAATTATAAGGTATTTAAACCCTAAAAAGCCTATATGTTTCACACTTATCAACTTCCTCACACTTAAGCTTTTGCTTGTCCTCAAGCAAAATAGGAATAAGAATATCTCTAAAACCTTCATAATCTCAAATTTTAAACAAGTGCAGGGCGAAATCAAACAAAGTGATAAATGAAAGAATAATCTTGCTCTCTGAGGTAGGTTTTCACAAACAGTGAAGCAGGAACAATTTTGTAAAAGCATAGAGAAACTAGATTGTAGAAAACAAGTTAACTTAGCTTGGGACTTTCCACCATTTCATTCCTCTAACCTTTGGATGACAAGGGGTGTGAAGTAATGCCTTATTCCGCAATACCTTTCAACACCACGTACTCGTGATCAAAACAAAAATTAAACTGCAATGAATTTTTCTTTCACATGCAAAAACATTCTTCTTCCAAGAATTATATACAAAACAAACGAAATATTGTGAATTGCAGAGTTATTCCGTAACCCAGACTTTTCTCTCTATCCTTGTAACGGTGTTGGGCCAACTATCCCAGATCAGAGACCTTAGGTAGATAGGTGATAAGGCACCCTTAAGACTTAATAACCGGATAGACGAGGCCTGCTATTGTTAGGAAAAAATTTTTGATCAGTGGAGTACCTTGCCTTCCTTTTCATTCCAAACATTCACTTCATTTCCAAAATCCCAAGCTAAAATAATCTAGTTTCCACAACTAGCCAATCTACCAGATTTTTAGTGAAAAGAGAGTTTTTAAATAAAACTATTTTTATACAAACCTCATCAAGCAAAAAGATTCCTACGGTTTTCACTTTGGTTTAAAACACTCGATGTGCACAGGTATTAGAGAAGCAAAAAGCAAGTGTGGCATTAAAGAACAATTAGCATGTTTTCAGGGAAAGGTCTCTCCTTCCTCACACTTAAGATGAGCAATGTCCTCATTGGTCAAGAAGAAAAACAGAGAAAAGAGCTTTCAAAACATGCTATACTCATAATAGATGCATATGCATAATTAACCCTCAACAACAAATGTGGAACATCAAATAAGTGAAATTATGAACTGAGACTCCCCTGGTGTTATGGATTGAGGAAGATGTTCTTCCTCACACTTGAAGTTTGGCAGGGGTCGAGAGATTCCTTATGAGTCACAGACAGTATACGTTGTGTGCAGATTAAGAGTTGCTAAATTTTCACTGGCAAGTACAACCACAGAATAAAGTGCATTAACTCGAACTACAGAGAATATTTGAATCGAATGAGTCATATTAGAGAAAGAATACTCCCCATAGTTTAAGCTTAGCAGACATTCGTAGTGTGGTTCCATTTCCTGTACTTATAGCCATTTGTTTCGCAGTAGAGGTGACATGTAAAGTAATCATTTTAGAACGCTGCACTGCTCAGAGAAACAAGAAATTTAGCAATTTAGAATTTAAAACACTGCTGAATATATCTAATACCACTTCTCCTGCAGTCCCATGTTTCCGTTAGTCTTAACAAACAAAAGTAAAATAAGTCAAAGAAAAAGAAAGAAAAAAATACAAAAAACCAACAAAGAGAAGAAAGCAGTAAAAATAGATGGCTATCACTGAGGGGTGGTGGTGGTGTGTGGTGGATAATGGAGGTTTGTGTTTTCTGAGGTTCGAAGTGAGGCGGATGAAGAAGAAGAGCGAAGAGAAAGAAAAAAAAAAAAAAAAATCGGGCGCGTTTTAGTCTGTCCGGTTGAGTCCGGATCCGGACGTGGCTAGGGTTTCGTGTGACCGGATTTGTGTCCGGCTAAGTTGAGCCGGACACGTTAAACGTCTTTTTTTTTAAAAAAAACCACTACTTAAAACATCTCATTCATAAAAATGAAACATTACCACAAATAATCAAACAAAAATAAACAAACACACGGAATGCAGAAATTAAATAACAAGAGTGTTTAAGGACTCCCTGATCCTTGATGAACATTGCCATGATTCTTCCTCACACTTGAGTTCAGTTTAGCATTAGAGTGAAGTACCTGAAAGATTAAATCTGCAAAACCAGAAGAACTCAAGTGGCCAGATAAAACCATTAGTTATAAAGTAAGAGCCATGGCTCTTTCGATTTGCACAATAGTGATTAACACTCTGCTAAATAAGAACAAAAGAGGAAAATAATTAACAAACCAAGGAAGAGATACAAACCGGTGGGTTGCCTCCCACCAAGCTGCCCGGAGTTAAAGTCTCTGGCTAGACTTTACAGATAAGGTCAAGGAGGGCCGCCACAGCAGCTAGCAATAGCTTTCTTCAGTCTGAAATACCATTGCGGGTGTGGCTTCTTGGATGCTTTGGGAGGTGGTGCTGCAATACAGATAGCAGAGATAGAATTTATGGAATTGGAGCTTTCAATAAGGATATACCTGGTGCAGGAGGCTGAGAAAAGGTATCGCCTAGGTACTTCTTCAATCGAGCACCATTTACTTTGAATACTTCTATCCTGTCTTATTCTCTAGCTCATAAGCACCATAAGTAGTGATCCCCACAACTTTGAATGGACCTGCCCAATGTGATTTCAACTTACCAGGAAAGAGGCGCAGCCTGGAATTATAGAGCAACACTAGATCCCCTACTTTGAATTCTCTCTTATGGATCATCTGATCATGGATTCTCTTTGTGCGCTCCTTATAAATTCTGGAACTGTCATAGGCTTGCTCTCTGAGTTCCTCTAGTTCAGATAGTTGAAATTTTCTTTTCTCTCCAGCAGTGTGCATATCAAAATTCAGGGCTTTCAATGCCCAGTAAGCTTGTGCTCTAATTCGACTGGAAGATGGCAAGCTTTTCCATACACAAGTTTAAAAGGAGACATACCTATAGGAGTCTTGAAAGCAGTCCGGTATGCCCACAAAGCATCATCTAGTTAACTGACCAATCCTTCTTGATGCATTTACAGTCTTCTGTAGGATCCATTTCAGCTCACGATTAGTCACTTCTGCCAGACCGTTAGTTTGGGGATGGTAAGGTATGCTACCTTGTGGGTCACCCATACTTACTCATTAGGAGTCGAATGCTCGGTTGCAGAAGTGGGAGCCACCATCACTGATAATTGCCCTGGGCACCCCGAATCTGGTGAATATGTGTTTCTTCAGGAATTTCACCACTGTCTTAGAATCAGCATTGTGGCATGGAATAGCTTCTACCCACTTTGAGACATAATCTACAGCTACCAGGATGTATTGATTTCCATGAGATGAGGAAAAGGGCCTGTGAAATCTATGCCCCAGACATCAAAAGTTCTACCTCAAGAATACCTTTCTGAGGCATCTCATGCTTTCTGGAGATGTTTCCCATCCTCTGACAGGGGTCACAATGGGAACAAAATGGTGGACATCTTTATGTAGAGTAGGCCAGTAGAATCCACACTCCAATATCTTTGCAGGTTCTTGTATAACCATGATGGCCACCTGCTTCTTTAGCATGACAAATTCGATTACACTCTGGATCTCCTATCTGGAAGACATCGCCTCATCAAGCCATCAGCACAGATCCTAAACAGATATGGATCCTCCCAGATATAATGGCGGGTTTCTGACAAGAATTTCTTCCTCTGGTTATAGCTGTAGTCATGAGGAATTAAACCAGTAGCAAGATAATTAACTAAGTCAGTACCATGGTTCATCTACTTTTCCAATCTTGAACACCGTCTCATCAGGGAAGAATTCGTTGATGGGATTCCATCATCAGGGATATCAAGTCTAGATAGGTGATCAGCAACTCCGTTCAGCTTCCCCTTTTTATCCACAACTTCTAAATTAAATCTTGGAGAAGTAGGATCCACCTCAGAAGTCTTGGTTTCGATTCATTCTTCTGAAAAAGATACTTGAGGGCTGAATGATCGTGTGGACTATCACCTTGTTCCAAGCAGATATGGTCGAAACTTGTCCAAGCAAACACCACAGCTAGCAACTCCTTCTCTGTAGTAGTATAATTTTTCTGTGCATCAATTAAGGTTTGCTAGCATAAGTGATTACCCTCAGCATCTTATCTTTCTTCTGACACAGTGCAGCGCCCACAGCATAGTCGTTGCATCCGTCATGATCTCAAATGGTTCAGACCATCCGGTGGGACCACAATTGGTGCTGAGCAGAGCTTCTCTTTGATAGTCTGAAATGCTGTCAAGCACTCCTCTGTGAACTGAAACTTGATATCCTTCTGTAGCAGATCTGACAGGGGTTTGGCAATTTTTGAGAAGTCCTGTATAAACCTCCTGTAAAACCCTGCATGACCAAGGAAAGATCTTACATCTTTAACTGAAGTTGGTGGGGGCAGTTTTTATTACCTCTATCTTGGCCTTGTCCACCTGGAGGCCTTCTTTGATACCTTATGCCAAGCACAATTCCTTCTTGTACCATGAAATGGCACTTCTCCCAATTCAGCACAAGGTTCGTGTCCTCACACGAGCCAAGATCTGGTCTAATTGCTCCAGACAAACATCGAAGCTTGTCCATAGACAGAGAAGTCGTCATGAACACTTCAATACTTTTCTCAATAAATCATTAAAAATGCCATCATACATCGCTGAAATGTGGCTGGAGCATTGCAAGAGACCAAAGGGCATCCTCTGTAGCAAAGTACCATAAGGACAGGTGAAGGTAGTCTTCTCCTGATCTTCTGGCGCAATGGGAATCTGGAAATAACCACTGTACCCATCAAGGAAGCAGTAGAACTCCTTCCCAGCTAACCGCTCCAACATTTGATCAATAAACGGTAGTGGGAAATGGTCCTTCCTTGTGGCCTCATTCAAGCGCCGGTAATCGATGCACATCCTCCAACCTGTGGTTTGCCTCTGGGGTACCAATTCACCTTTCTCATTGGCACTGCAACTATCCCCCCTTTCTTTGGAACAACCTGGACTGGAGACACCCACTGGCTGTCAGAAATAGGGATAATACCTGCATCAAGAAGCTTTAGTACTTCGGCCTTGACCACCTCCTTTAGATTTGGATTCAACCTTCTCGGGTTGCCTCACTGCCTTGTAATTTTCTTCCATATGAATCCGGTGTGTGCAGAAACCCAGATTGATCCCCTTGATGTCAGCAACTGTCCAACCCATGGCACTTTTATGTTTCTTTAGCACCTCCAGAAGTCTAGATTCCTGCAAAATAGACAAAGATGCAGAGATAATAACAGGCAGGGTGTTCCCTCTGCCAAGAAAACATATTTAAGATGGGAAGGGAGAGATTTAAGTTCCAGGGTAGGAGGCTTCTCTATTGAAGGTATGGGTCTTTGGATGGATCGATCCAACTTTTCTACAGCAGGAGAGGAGGAACGAAAGTATGATTTCCCTTGATTTAGCTCCTAGACGACCGGGGCCATCTCAAGGCTGTCTTTTAACCCGCATGAAGCTTTTTGAACATGGTGTATGGCATCAGGTTGATGCTCGCTCCTAGATCGTAGAGACCGTATCCGCAATCCATGTCTCCAATTGAACGGATGATGGGCTGACCAGGATCACCACGCTTTGGAGGCAGCATCTGTCGGAGAGCTGCTGAACAAGTTTTGGTCAGCTGGATGGTGTCCTTCTCTTTATATTTCCTCTTATTCGAAATCAGATCCTTCACAAATTTAGCATAATTTGGCATCTGCTTAATCGCATCAATAAGAGGGATATTGATAGTCAGCTTTCTAAAAACATCTAAAAATCTTCCAAATTCTCATCGAGCTCTCGCTCTTTGAGACGGTTTGGAAATGGAAGTTCTTTGCAGATATTTTCCCTTTTTATTTTTAACAGCAGTAGAAAGAGAGGAAGAAGGAATAGGAGCCTGGGTCTCCTCAGAAACTACCTCAGGAGGGGGGGATGCCCTGATGGTGCACCGGCGGTATTAGAAAGAGGCTCGGTCTCTTCATCAGTACGGCTTCCTGCCACTTGGTCTTTTAAATTCCTCCCACTTCTCAGGGTAACTGCTGTTGCTTCAGAATCCTCGCAGTCTTCGTCTGAGACCGACACTGCCTTCAACTGCTCTTTGGATTGGTTTCTGGTTGGGAAGGCAATGATCCAAAGGTCTCTGCTGCATGAGGAATTGAGTCAACTGACTCATTGTTCCTTGCATCTCCACCATGGCATTCTCTAGTTTCTGGTTGATTACCGTTTGCTGTTCTTGAGAAGCCATCAGCTTATCCACCATCTCCTTTAGACTGGCATTGTTTGAGCTCAAAGATGGTTGCTGAGCTTGAGGTTGCTGTGGCCGGAATTGATTATATTGAGGTCTAGAAAAACCGGGTGGTCCCCCTTGATTCGTCCTCTGAGGCTGCATTTGATGTGAATTTAGTGCATTGTTAGGATTTCCATACCTCAGATTTTGGTGCTGATTCTGCACCCAGGGTTGCCTGTTGTTGAACTGGCCTATTACATTGGCCTCCTCGGTTTGCCTCATCTCGGCTACTAGTGGGCAGTCCTCATAGTCGTGTGCATCCCCACACTGAGAGCAGCAAGCTTCGTTCGTAGAGATTTTCTTGGCGGACTGCCTGGTGGTTGGCCCATGGTGAGCTGTTCGAGCATTTTCGCCATGCTTCCCATCGTGGTTCTCATCTGTGCTTGCTCGGAGGCTAGTTGCTCCATCATCGGGTCTGGAGCTCTGGAAGAACTCTGACCTATCGAGAATACTCGTCCTCCACTACTGCTCCATTGGCGAAGCTCCTCACAGTAGGACTCCATAGATGCCATGAAATCCTCCCCACTCTTTGCTAGCAGGTTTCCTCCTAGGGCGGATCTTATCTCGCCTCTGTGTTCGTCTTTTAACCCCTGGAAGAATCCCTGAGCTAGTGAAGTGATGTCCTGACCATGGTGAGGGCACTGGCGGAGTAGCTCTTTGAATCGGTCCCACGCCTCACAGACTGTCTCACTACCCTTCTGTCTGAATGCCATCAGGTCGGCAATCATTTGTCGAGTCCGGGAGATGGGAATGTACTTCTCGTAGAATTTGTCCATCATCTGCTCCCAGGTGGTAATGATGCCTGGTGGTAGTCTGTGGAACCATTTCGAGGCTTCTCCTGATAAGCTGTGCTGGAACAAGCTCAATCTGGCGTACTCCTCCAATCCTTGAGATAAGCCAAGAGAGTCCAAGTGCACCAGAAAGCGATGTACATGGTCTAATGCATCCGATGGGTCTGCACCTGAAAAAGTGCCTGCAGGGTGATTTCTAACAGCATTGGATTGGTGAGAAGGTTTTACCTTTTGCCAATCGGCTATAAGTTCTGCAGTTAGATTGGGTAGAACCACTGGCCCTCGTCTTGGTGTGCTGGTGGTCTGTTTATCCTTCCCATCGTGTATTGGGCCACTGCACCTGCTCCAATTTGGTCATGATTTCCTGCCATATTGAAGTCAAGCTGCCTTCTTGCTCTCAAAGCTTGGAGGTAGACTCTCTCAATTTCAGGATCGAAGTCTGTATCCGGGGGACCAGTTGAGCGTGTTCTTCGCATCCACTAGGTGCTTATAATCAGCCCGAGAAAAAGGAACAAAATGAGTGAGTTTTAAAGTAATGAAAAACAATTGCATAAAATGGCACACAAAATAAATTAAAATCAAAATATATTACAAAACAAACAATTATAAACAATGTGTTGCAATAAAGTAACGAATTAACCAAGGCTTGGGACTAGACAAAAGTCAAGTCCCCGGCAACGGCGCCATTTTGCAAACGATTTATTTGGTATATTAAAAGCCTAGAAATAATCCTAGAATTCAATAATTCAATAGATCGTCAGGTTGCAAAAATCCCGGTCGAGATAGTATAGTAATTCAATGAAGCGACCAGGGTGTCAATCCACGGGACTTGATGTGGTAAGTCTAGCCTTAGGTAATGGTTAACTCAAAAGGGGGGTTTTGTTTTGGTTTTGGGTTTCACAAATCGATAACAAGAAAGTAATTAGCAGATAAATTAAAGTGATAGTTTTGGGAGTATGAACGGTACTCTAGGTTCAGGGAGTTGTTTCACTAGCTAGGTTCTGCATATTATACTGCTTAAGTGGAGACTTGGATCGGCTTGTAATTCTAAATTATCTATTCTGTATTAAGTCTTAATTCCAGATAGATCATCTAGACAGGGCATGTAGTTCTAGTCTAGACCTAGCAAGTATATCTAGATGGTTTTATTGCACATAATTACTAGTCTGGTTTTAATCCGGACTAAAGCTCCTAGTGACTAAAGTAATCTATCAGATTGCAATTATCACAGGTAACAGGTTAATAGGACCGTCAATGCTAATCACCTTATCTGATCATAACATGATTCGAGGGCTTATAATAAATTCATGACATTTATTAAAAGCACTTAAAAGCATTAACCTGAACAATCCAAATTGTCTCAATAAAGTAGTAAAATAATGCAGAGTTTAACTAATTACAACATCCCTTCCCCTAGAGTAATTCCTCTTAGCTAGACATAGCGATTAAAATCATAAATGAGAGAGAGTTAGAAGAAATCATCTGTTACGAAGATCTTCTTGCTCGCTCCGTCCTTTGTCCTTGCGCTATCCTGGCTTGAAGGTTGATCTTGGTGATAATGAAGTGAACTGGGTGAAATGGGGCGAAAATGGAAGTTTTAGTGAGTTTTGTGAGGTGTCCGGCTGAAGAGGGTCGGACAGAGAGGTGGACGTGAGATGTCCGGATCTGTCTGGGTCGGACGCGATACGGACGTGGGTGGAATGAGTGTGTCCGGATCTGGACAAGGATCGGACACGGCTAAAATGTCGCGAAATGGATATGGGATATGAGGGGAGGTTTACGAAGGTATTTTTGTGAGATAGCAGATGAATCGTGAATGAATCGTGAGTGAGCTATGCAGGTTTATGGAGGAGATAGAAGAATGGAGATCGAGCGTATGGTGAGTGAGAGGGTTAACAGAGAGGAGAGGAGACTGTGAAGTCAGGTACGGTTTGGAATGAAGGCAGGAGGTGGTTTATATAGGGTTAGAAAGGAAAACACAGATTAGTGGAAGTTTGGTAAAGGGTAGCTTGATTGAGGCATTGATTGAGGATGGAGCGTAGTTAATAAAATTGCAGTGCGCCGCTCCCCTGTTTCCATGCCGACTGTCTGTTAATGCGCTGCTTATCAGTGCGTGCATTTTTATTTTTCAATTCGGTGTGACGTCCGGATCGTGTTCGGATCTGGACGTGACACAGAGATTTAGATCTGGAATGCGAACTCTCGGATCTGAAATTTTAGTCACGTCCGGCTCTTGTCCGGCCTAACAGATCCGGACAAGAGACGTTCGGCTTTGTGTCCGGCCAAACTGATCCGGACAAGACTAATTTTTGTCTCTTCTCCTGATTTGTTCCCCGTTTGTTGTGTTGTACTCCTTATGATGTATAATCTTTATTTCCTGGGTTTTTCCTGTATTTAACATATATAACACATCAGTTCTTATCAAAGCATCAATCTTAGGAAAAACACATAATAAGTGGGAAACATTGCCTGAATCGTTACAAATTATAAGGTATTTAAACCCTAAAAAGCCTATTGTTTCACACTTATCATCAAGTTCTCTTTCAAATTCCAAAGGTAAACATCAAATTTTAGTGTTTCAAGACACTTATGTAAACCTAGGGTTTAATTATGAGTTTGAGTATTCAACTTAATGCTCATTACCCTTATATGTGTATTGGTTAGAAGGTTAACAAGTGATAAAAGTTCCTTGCCGATTTTCAATCAAGAAAGAACAAGAGAAAACAAGTGAGAAAGCTTTAAAAACAAAGAGGTAAATGATCTCTCTTAATGTAGTTTTATGTACTAGGAAATTGAGCTATATTTGCTTAATAGTTAACCTAAAGAGCCAATGGGAAATGAGCTAGAAAACTATCCACTAGGTGGACTAAAAAGACATGGGAGCATTGTTGTGTGTATTCGCAGGTTGAAGGCATTTAAATGTGGAGATTCAGCGTTTAAGTTTAATGCAATTTAAGGGCCTAAGAGCCATGTTATTTAAGGGCCTAAGTGCCAAGCAATTTAAGTTTATGCACTATAGTGTGATGTAGTGTAGTTTAAAGGTTTAGTTGTGTGTAACGAACATCTCTTGTGAAGGTGAATGTGTTTGATGGTTAAAGGATGAAAAACTATATGTTTGTGTATAAGAGTGTGTATTAAGAGATTGAATGTTCTTGATTGTCTATAGGTGAAAATGATGTGTTTTGGTGTCAGGTGATACAAGAGAAGCTATGGCGAAATTTAGTTGATAAACAAAAGAGTTTATGTGTTGTAATGAGATTTTATGACCTAGAAGGTACTAGCAATTGTTAAGTGTTAAGATGGTGAAAGAAAGTGAATTAAGGTGTTCTTAAGTGTTAAGATGCCTTGGGCATAGTCTTGGAGATTTAGAGAACTAATGGATAAATTTTGGATACACCCAGGTCATAGTGGAGGTGTGGTAAAGTCTTGTGCAAAGTTTGGTGAACAATGGAAGTGTAATGCCTTGTGAAGGTTTAATGAGGAACTTGTGGGAAAGACTTGAGGAGTGTGTGTAAAGGGGATGAGTGTGATACAAAATGATGTTATAGGAGTGGTTATCTTGTGGTCGAAGAACACTTTGGTTAGTGGAAGTTTTAAGCAAAAACTACAAGTTACAAGTGTAAGTAAATGTTCTAAGTGTTAAGGATTTAGTAAAAGTTTGAGTAAAAGTTTAAGGAGTTTTTGGGATGATTATAGAGGGTTTTAGTGTGCCAAAAAGATGTTAAAACATGTGGGAAAACATGTGTAATGCATAGGAAAAGATTGAGGTGAATTTGGAGTTCGAAATGAGGAGAAAACGGTTTTTAAAATGGGGTTTGTTCTGGACCGCCCCTAGGGACCGCCCCTGTGGGGAGGTCCAGTGCAGAGAAGTGAAAAAAAAAGCGTGTAGCTTCTGTTGTGGACCACCCCTGGGACCGCCCCAGAGGGGCGGTCCAGACCAGAGATGAAGGAAAAAATTTGTTTAAGGCTCCTAATGATGGGGGATTGAATGGTAATCGTTTTAGATGATGTTTAGGCCTTGTTTGGTGACGTATAAAGGCCTTAAAATGTGTAAATAAGAGTTAGGTTTGATGTGAGAGTTGTGAACTTAAGATCACAAGAGTAACTTAAATATAACGGGATGACGGGGTTAACTATGGACGCATTAGACGCTAAACAAGCATGTTACTCCAATGTTAATGAAAGTAATTGTGATGTTACCAGTTGTACGGGATTTGTTCGAGGAAACTAGGAGGACACAATATAGTGGACCGTGGTGAAAGGTATGGTTTTCTTGCAACCTGTGTCCTACCGGATTACACCGGCTTGTATGCCAATGTGTTTTTCTGTATGTTTGCCACGTTGTAAGATAAAACATGTAATGAGTTTATAGTAATTCATTTATGTGGCGTATTCAATTCCGATACCATTTAACCTCGAAAGTGTTAAACCTTAGCAAACTGAGTCTAGGATCACATGAGAGATCGGTATTCGGATTTAACGACCCGAACCATGGGACGTTCTAACCACGGCTATGCGTGAGTTAATTGTGTGATGTTTGTGTGTGAATGTATGGACCTCCCTTGTGTGTTTAACCCAGTTGAAATACCTTTTGGTGTGTGGATGTGATAGATTCCATTGTGGGGCTCTAACTATTTATCTACAAGTAAATATGTACTAACGGGGGTGAGGAATCCGGTTGTTCCGGTCGCGCGTTGTTTGGGAGTGGGTATCCTTCTTAGCTTTACCCTCCTCTCTGTTATGGTTGTTTCCTCTACGGGTTACGATCTCCCATTAGCTTACTCCAAAGCTTAGCTATTCTGACTTATGATCGGTCTAGGGGGAACATGTGTTTGTGTGGTGTGTTCGGGTCACTAAATCTGATCGATCTTTAAGTTAAGTTACTCGTCCGACAATTAGGACGGTAACGAGTGTTGTGTAACGAGCTTATCATGAGTTGGCGACATTCTCTAGGCTCTACAGTGAACTAATTATGTTTGGGGTCGGTTCCTTAAGAGAACCGTACCCGTTGTGTTATGTGTTATTGTGGTGCCGTAATTCTTATAGGGGTGTGATGTTATATGATGTTAAAATGTGGAGTATGTGGATCATGGATATGAATCCCAGTTTATGATAAGAGGCGTTTAAGGATATCCCGATTAATGGGTAAGTATCGTCTATTAAGGAAGTAGCTCCATTAGAGGAGAAACACTCTAGGGTTAACGAACACAATGAGTGTCTTGTCAAGTATGGATGTGTTATTTGTTTGTTGAGCCCATTGTGGTGGAATGTTATGTGTTGTGTGTCGATAGTTTACATGCATGATTCAAATATAATCAACCGCATGCTAAGACGACAATTAGTTATGCGTGGCCTAGTAGCCTGCGGGCTACGGGATTACCATACCAGCAAAGGTGCTGAGCCCCTTGGGGGCCACCCTTTCTTCCAATTCTATTTCAGGTACAAGGAGCTGGAAGCCGTTCGAGAGTAGGACGGGGTAGTCGTTTGTACATGGGTAGCCATTTAAATTGTGTATGTATTGTAGGTGTAGTAAGACCGAAATTGTTATCGGCATCAGTTTGTAAATACTCGGTACAGTTGGGAGGCTTATGTATGTTGGTTGTTGTTAATGGAAAGGTATAGTAATGTACAGTTGCTCGGGAATCTAGTCCATCAGACCGATACAATGTATATGTAATAGCCTTGTTAGCCACGTGGGTGGTTAACGGCGTGTAACACCAACGAGTTAAGTAATGTGATGAAGTATGTTTTCCGCTGCAGTTAGTTGATAAGTGTGTTGTTGTTGGATGGGGTGTTACAAAAAGTGATATCAGAGCGAAGTATCGCTCTGATGACTGAATTACCGAGCTTAGGAAGTACCGAGTTAGGATTTTAGTACTTTGGGTTAAGGGTTGAGAGATAGCATGAGAGATACGCTAGTTTGGAGTTACCAGTGTATACTGGAAACCTACAATATCCTTATCGCCCTCCACAAACCCTGTTTATAACCTTGGAAAGAACGCCAGAGAGATGAAAGTCCTCTCTTACTCGGGAATACCCGATCTGGTTGTTATTAAGTATCTTTATAAGTACGGGGAACCTGTCATACGGAGGATCCCGAAATGTGGGAATCCCGGAGACGGTTTCCATTTGAACAATGTTAACCGCATTTAATAGCGAAGAATGAACAATCTTGTGTATAGAAGAATGGAATTTCCGGCAACCTGGGTCGACATGCCGAGCAGTCGAGAGCAACCAGCTGCAACGCACCAACCGTGCAATAGGCAAGAAGTGAAGTAATGGAACCCGAGACGAGTGTCTACGGGACTACAAATGTTAAATAATACACCGACGGTATACCAACCGACTAAGAATTACAACGTAGTACCCAAACAAGTGACAGATCTCAGTAACCACGACAAATGCGTGGAATGGGCTACGAAGAGGATACAATACTAGGTAAAAGGGGACTCCAAGACTGGGGAACACCCCAGTTAATGATTATCATGTAAAGACATTGAGAAGTCACCCAGAAGAATTATTATCAAGACTGTAAGACCAAGTAAAGGCCGACAAGGCCACTGATGACAATGCGAGTAAAAATGATACCACAACAGGTGTGTGTGTTGAACTGATAGCCAGTTAGCATGGCGCACTTGCCATGGCAAGTGCTGCTATAACAAGACTATTCGGGAAATTTTTAACAAATACGAAGTACCTAGTGAAGTAACATGAAGTTAAGTGAGATCGTCATAACTGTGGAAGGACTTAACAGCCTAACCTTTGTAGATGGGAATACACCAGTCAACAAGAAGCTAGACTTGGTTAAGGCAAGAAGGCGTTGTGAAACCACGAGAATTTTTCTTTCTAACTCAGATTTATTTCAAACTCTTTTCTTTCAAAACCAAATTTTCTTTCAAACCAATACTTCTTTCAAACCTTCTTTTAAACCAAACCGGAGAACCTACACAGGCCTCAGTGCCCCACGGTAGGTAAGTCATACCCAGTATTCTTTTGAATAACCGGACAGAAACTAGTAAACCCAAGGGTAGCAACCCGACGGAATGGATTGAGTTCATAATAATACAACGGTGGAGAGACTTTCCCTCGATTAAGTTCGGGAAGCAAGGAATGCATATTGTCACACGACAATATAAGGGAGTTGACAACAGAATACTTCACCTAGGCGTGTGACGGACACTACGAGTGTACCAACTGTAATGTGGGACGACCGCACTCCGATAGGAGCTTGTGGGCCTGACAGACCGACTGATGGGTTAGTCGGGTAAGTAGCAATATATCAGTATGGTACCCCACATATGTATACGAGTAAAGTCCGGAACATGGGAAGTAGTCGACTCCATACTACGGTCAGCAATGAAAGTCAAGCAAGAGCAAAGGATTACCAAGAATGGTTGGAGTAGAAGAACTCAGTTAAGTCAACTAGACTAAATGAATTAGTGAATTCATTTCAATGAAATGTTTAAGAGTCAGGGAATACGAAGTGCACTGACTGTTATGTAAAGACATCACATATGTCTTAAGGATCCTTAGGGATAAACATGATAGCTGGAACGGTGACCCAGCCTGTACGTGGCAAGGCAGATGCCTAATTTGGGCACGTTAATGTGCAATAAATGGGATGAAACTCCCGGAATGATCGCCTAGACTACAGGAAATATCAATCTTCACAGAAGAGGATAGTTAACCCAGCTAAGAACGCAAAACGGTGTAGTTAATTAAACACACTAATAAGTACGAGCCAGATGTGACGGCATAACTTAGCAACACCCAGGAGCAGTCTTTGAGGGGTGATTGGATCATCAATGGTCGAATGACATAACGTGATTATAACACAAGAGTTGAAACACGTATTCGGTTTAAACACCGAAGGGAACCCACCTAACAATAGGACCCTAAGTTGCCAAAGAGACAAGTTGGAAGGAGTCGTGACGCAACGACCTTGTCAGGGAGTTAATACTACCTCTAAACCATGTAATGTTGTACATAAAAGTAAATGAGTGCGAACAACCTATGATGAGCAGAGCTCGAGGTAGTAAGGCTTATAAGCCACAAGTAATACGTGTTAAGTACATTTTATTGATTACGAAAGTTTATGTTATACAAGTGAATAGAGCGGAGAACGAACCACTACTTTAAGAGTGGGGATACCTCTCGATATTGAGAGACCAGAAGAGTAATAAGTCTAATAGCAACCACCATAGATGTGTGATGCTAAATGTGTAGTGAACAACGCTCAAGGAGCATAAAGACTCGAAGAACAGCATATTCAACAATCAGCCAAATAAGTGGTGAAACCCAGTGTAATGGCGGAAGCTAATATAATAGCGGATGCAGTGTAAGTTGATGTTGTATAATGAGTAAGGATACAGTGCGCAATAAGCGACTATTGTATAAGTATTGTTAAATGATAAAATGGTTAATGAGCAGAGTTATGAGTTAAACAAACTCCAATGAGAATTTTGGTTTAGGGACTAAACCGCCAATATCGTTAAGATCCTCTAACCAGAACACATTGTATAACAGACCGCGTGGAAGTTAAAACACTTCACGACGGTAGAACTTTTTAAACCGATATTCAGTGGTTGATTACGTGGGCGTAATCCCTTTTAAGGGGGGTAGAGTGCAAAACCGCTTAGTGTGTTTTACCGTACAAGTGTACGTGACCTATGGTGTGCATAGCACAAATAATTTGTTTTGATGATTGGAGTGTGTGTTACGTAAACATACGCATTCATTCATGGTGTAATTGTGGTAATTGCGCATAGAAGATGCGAATACCATTGTGATAAGTGTGTTTATTTGTTAACAGTTGTGTGTGATAGTACAAGTGTGGGGAGTAGAGAAACTCCTAGGAAACAAAAACCTCGACAGTGTATAAATGTGAAACTGTGTGTTGTATTTTGATAAAGTATATGTATATATGTAATATAGTGATTCGTGAAAGGGTATGAAACCAACATAGAACCTAGTGAGAATAAGATTCCCTAGGTAACAGGATTAAAGTGAATGGAGATAACTGATAGATGGAGTTCTATCCTATGGAGATGTAATGATTATGACTAGAAAGACTAAAAGATAGAAAATTGGAAATAGGTGTATTATTTGGTGCGTGAAAATGAAGTGGGAGGTGGAACTTGATTTGCATGTGATCAAGAGAAGCCGAACACAAATTGGGGTGGAAGGATAGTTCAACACTGATGCTGATCACATTACGGTTGGATGATTCTTGAAGCCCCCCTTAAGTGGTTACAATTAACCACGCTAAGAAAAGAAGCAAAGAGCATAAGTTGGATTTGGAGTTGTATGTGTTTTCAAAAGGATTTTGAATTGGTATTTATAAAACGTCGATAGATACTTTACATAATTAAAGTTCTCTTACTTAACCTCACAAGGAAAAATTTTAAATTTAAGTGATTGTTTTGATCTCCCAAAGGAACGGGGACGGAAGGTGTCTATCGCGACCAGGTTCTGCGGGATCACAGTGTATATAAAAGATATTTTTGATTGTTATACATGCTATGACATGTTGTGTGGTATGTGTAATAAATATTATTTTGACCTTGAGTCCTAAAGTGGTTGAGTTCCGAAAGTTGTTATGTTACCTAGACCTATGTGTCTAAATGTTGTTATGTTACCTAGACCTATGTGTCTAAATGTTGTTATGTTACCCAGACCTGAGAGTCTAAGGGTTGTTATGTGAGTACAATGTTGTTAAGATACCCAGACCGTTGAGTCCGAGGTTATCATGTGAGTATGTTATGTTATGTATGGATGTGAATATGTACCCAGACCTTTAAGTCCAAGGTTGTGATGTAAAGTATGTTTGGTTATGGAAGTTTATCTGCAAGTGATTCCTGTATTCTAATCCAAAGGATGTGTGGGAAGTGTGAACTTTGAGGACAAAGTTCTTTTAAGGGGGGTAGATTGAAATACCCCAAACCTTGATATGTTGCTTAAACATGGAACTATGGTATTTAAAGGCTAAAAAAAAGTGCCTTAGAAACATTAGTGAACAATTTAAACCATAGTAAAACACAATAAAGCACCAAGACACAGTTTGAGCAAAAACATGCTCTAAGCTTGGAGTGAACTTGGTTAGGGCCCAAAGAGCCTACCAAGACATAGTAAAATTCAATTATGATTTAATAAGGCTAAATAAGTCCTTAGGTAACCTTGGTAGGCGATTAAACCAGACAAAACACAAATAAATACCTTAAAGTCAATATGGGCAAAAATGTGCTCTAAGCTTGGGATAAATTTGTATAAGACCTAAAGGTCATATCTATACCTTAATTATGTGTTAATGAACATATTAAATCAATTACTAAAGAAAACCAAGCTTGAAAACAAGTTAAAACATAAAATGTGCTTTAAGGAGCCTTAAAGCACATTTTTGAAAAATTGTCTTGTAAATGAGTTTTGAGTGGCTAAATGTCCATCATTACTCTTTAATTAACATGTGTACTACTTAGTATCACATTAGGAAGCCTAAATCAATGGGAAATCAAAAATTTCACAAATATGTGCCTTAATTTGTGAATAATGCTCAAATAGTGCTAGTTTAAGTTATAAGTCAACATAAGTCAATTATTTGGTCAACAAAGACCATAAATATCTCCAATATGTAAGGGGGGACGATTTCTATGTGGTGACTCACCATCATGTGCTAGTTAATTAAAAGAAAGAAAAGTAAGTAAAATGTTACTTTTTGCCTTAAAACATAAATATCTCCAAATCATACCTCTCTCTTCACTTTTCCTTCATTTCTCCTTGCCCCCACCGTCACTTATCTTCATCCTCCCTTCTCCATCTCGTTTTGCTACAGCAACTATACCATCTCCATCTTTCATTACTTGTAACTTATGATTCCATGCTCCGAATTTAATTCCGAGAGTACCGTTGTCTTAGTTAGAGTAAGCTCTTCATTTCTATCTTTTCAAATCTTCAAGAAATCCATTTTGGTGCCATGAAGATTCACCATTGAAGGAGCTTGAGCTCATATTTTCATGCCTTGTCATTCTCCTTTGCTTCAAGGTGAGGAAAACCAAAGAAAATCAATGTTTCCACTTGTTTTTGTGTGTGACCGAGAATCACCTAGTAGTGGTGTTTTCTCTTGCCTTTGTTTAGCTTCATTTCAAACTTCAAAGGGCTAGGTGGAGTCCTATCTTGCTGAAATACCCCAAACTTAGATATGGTGTTTAAATGATAAACTAAGATATAAGGAGGCTAAATAATGCCATATAAACATTAAGAAACATTTCTAATCAAAGAAAATATAAGGAAACACCAAAAGAGCAGTTTAAGCAAAAACGTGCTCTAAGCTTGGAGAGACTTGGGTGAGTACCCAAATATTGTTCTAAGACCTTAGTAATATCCTAATTGTCATTTTAAATCAATATCCAAAGAAAACCAAGCTTGAAAACAAGTTAAAACACAAAATGTGCTTTAAGGAGTCTTAAAGCACATTTTTGAAAAATTGTCTTGTAAATGAGTTTTGAATGGCTAGATGTCCATCATTACTCTTTAATTAACATGTGTACTATATAGTATCACATTTGGAGTCTATATCAATGGGAAATCAAAATTTTCACAACAATGTGCCTTGTTTTGTGAATAGTAAATTAATTAAGCTAGTTTATAACATAAGTCAATATAAGTGAGATATTTGGTTAACAAAGACTTAAGTACCCCTTGTTACTAATGGGGGCCGGTTTCTTATAAGGTGAGTCACCACCTTTATGACTCATTAAGCAAATAAAGACTTATAAAGCAAAAGTACTATTCACCTTTTAACATAAATATCACACTTTACTCACCTCTCTCCTCACCTCTTCATTCTCCATCTTCTCCACCGATTTTCTTTGCTCTCTTTCTTCTCTCTCACGTAAAACTCAATCTCCATGCTAGCTCCATCTAGTTTTGCACACATCTTGCTCATTTTAGCTCCAAAACCAAAACTAAATACATATATCTCTTAGTTAGCTCAAGCTCTTCCTTTCTATCTTTTCAAAACTTCAAGAGCTTCATTTTGGTGCCAAGTCAAACCACCATTATAGGAGGAAATTCAAGTTTGGAGACTCCATTGGCTTCTCCATTCTCTTAAGGTAAAGAAAGTGTAAGAAAATCTAGGTTTCCATCATTTCTTTCCTTGTCCGAAAATTTGCACTCATGGGACTCCATGTTTATGCCTTGTTCTAGCTTTTTTTCTACACTTCAAAGGATTGAGGAAGTCCTTCTTGCTTCATATCCAAGCTTGTCTTGAGAAACCAAGGTAAAACAATCACCTTAATACCTTAAAGCACATTTTTAACCTAGGGTTTGTTCCTTAGGGTTAATGTATTATCTAGTACTCATTGGAGTCATTGGATATTGGTTAGAACATTGGAAAGGAGATATATATTGGTGACCGAGATTGGGCAAGAAAGATCTAAGGAGAAAAGCTTGTGAAGCTTGTGAGAGAACAAGGTAAATTACTTACCTTAAGGTGTTTTATTGTTTAAGGGAATGGGATTTAGAGATGTGATGAGTTTAGTGTAGAGTTATATTAGAAAAGGGTTATATATAACCTAGGAGAAACAATGACTATACTTGAGAACTTGTGACTAAGGAGCCAATGAGAAAAGAGATAGTCAAACAATGTTGAAATGAATTACAAGAAGCATTTTATTTCAATGGGAGCCTTGGTGTGTTCGCAGGTTAAAGGCAAATATATGTGGAAATTCAGTGGTTAAGATTATTGTCATTTAAGGGCCTAGGTGCCAAGCATTTTAAGTTTAAGCACTAATGATGTGGTGTAGTGTTGTTTTGGTGTAAATTGTGTGTTAAGGTGTTGTGATGAGAATTTGGGTGATGTTGGTTGTTTGATGGAGAAAAACCAAGTGTTAGGATGTGCTATGTACTAGAGAACCCATGGCAAAAATTTAAAGGAGTACTTAAGTGTTTAAGATGTTCTAAGGGGGATTTAATGACTAAGGAAGTACTAGGAAGTTTTAGAGGTTGTCTTGATGAAAAAGGGGTGAGATAAAGTGTTTTCATGAGTTAAAATGACTTAGGCATTACTGTGAAGGATTTAGGAATCAAGAGAATGTATTTGAGTATTTAGGACTTAGGCAAATGTTGGTAAACAACTAGGAAGGAAATAATGTGGATGGATGGAAGTTTAAGCTTGTGAAGGAACTTTAAGTAAATGCATAAAAGAGTTTTAGATGGTGAAAGATGCTTGGGAGATGATGTTAAAGTGGTGGGGAAAGCATATGGCATAGTGGTTATACTAGGTATGAACCACCACCTAGAAACCTAGTGAAAAACATTACAAGTGTTGGCATTGTTACAAGGAAAATACATAATGACTAAGGTGGATCTTGGTGAATTATTTAATGTGTTTAGTGGAAGGCTTAAGGTGTATTTGAGGTGCCCAAATGAGGTTATAACATGCTAGGATATATGAGGTGAAGTTTGGAGTTGAATGGGAATTTAGAAACAAGGTTCAGGAGCCGACCGGACCTGCAAGGTCGGTCGAGCTCAAATTACACTACCGGAAATGGTCTCTGGAACCGACCGAACTTGAGGACCAGACTTACAAGTTCGGTCGGGCTTGTATTTTGTGAAGGAAATAAGTCTCTGGAATCGACCGAACATGGGACCGGACTTGGCAAGTTCGGCCGAGCGTAAATTTCCCACGGGGGAAACTCTCGGGAATGGACCGACCTTGGGACCGGACTTGCAAGGTCGGTCGGGGTAGAATTTTCAAACGGTAATGTGTTCTGGAATGGACTGACCTTGGGTAAGGTCGGTCGGAAGTTCGGTCGAGCCTAAAAATAAAAAAAAAAGAAAATTTGAATTCTAAGAATGGTAATAGGTAATAAGGTATACCTTTGGTAGGGTGGTAATGATTAGGACCCTAAGAACTTAAGGGATTAAGTTAAGTTAAGTATAAATTTTAATGTTTAAAGTTAAGTTTGTAAGCTAAGTGGCAAAGACTTGAGAAGTTATTGAATGGGAATCTTTAGGGACTAAGTGAGTTAAGTAAGGTGCAAATAACTAATGACCTAAAAATGAACCGATGTTTTAGGTTGTGAATTGGGACCCCGGAGAAGATAAAACAAACGACGATTGACGGTGAACGGTACAGTCTTTCTTGTGACCTACTTGCTAACGAGGTGTCCCTCGGCTTGTGTGCTATCTGTTTGATTGCTATGACCAAGACAAGATAAAGCATGCAACCGGTTATACTTAGTCTCATTGTGATTGTGTTTATTTTACACTAACCCACGGGACTTGATAACGCTGCTAACTAAGTTTAGTACTCACTGAGTTAAGGATAAGAAATAAGTATTGGCGATTGTTGGTTTTTACCCGTTAAGGTTTAACTAACACTTGATAAATAAGGCTTTCACTAACCATAACAAGGGGTGGGAGTGAGGAATCCGGAATGGTACCGGCACATGTGTATTGGGGGAGGTCGGTATCTGAATCAGATCTGACTTCCAAATAAGACTTGTCATTAGACTCGTCGCCTAGGGTCAACAAACCGACCCGACCACCCGGGCTACTGTTTGAGGTGGGAGGCACATTAAGGATGGCGTGGGGGGATCAAGCCTACATCCCCAACAAATTAAGAAAGGTAACTTATCGTCGGATAGTGCACTGCTACCGGCTAGGGTTAACCAAGCCCTACAAAGATAAGCGACCAATTAAGGGCTAACCAATCTAATAGTGGAGCGGTTCGCAATTGTAAGGTTAAGGAGATTGTGGATCTAAGGAGTTAAGAACTAACTCACTTATTAAGGGAACACCTGAGTCGTTCATTTGCTAATGAGCTATTTATGTTCATTGTGGTTGATGGTTTGTTGTGCTTCATATTATGCCTATTATGCTTATGATGCTTATCATGCTAATCAACTTCCATGCTATCGACAATTAGTCGTCGTAGCCCCGTTAGCTTGGGGGCCATGGGAGGGTCGTACCAGCATTCGTGCTGACCCCCTTTGGGGGCTGTTTTTACACTTGCAGGTAAGCGGCCGATGAAGTCACACCACGAGAGTAGGAGCGGGTAGCTCTAGGTGGGACTTTATTTTGAGTACGGGTAGCGCCTGTGCACCCGTCAGTTAGTAGTTGAACCTGAGCTTGTGAAATATTGTATGGTTTTGGAGAATACTTTAAACTCGGCTGGTGTATACATTGTGGATATGTGATTGTAAGTATTTAAGTAATGGTATTTCTTGTTGGTTAGACCGTAGCAAGGTCCTGGTGATAGTTATTCCCGCTGCGACGTTTAGATATTAATTGTTAAGAAGCGATGAACACGACTGGCTTAAGATGGGGTGTTACAAAAAGTGGTATCAGAGCGTAGTTACGCTCTGATCAAGAAATACCGGACATAAGTAACCACCGAGTTATGATATAAGTTAAGGAATAAGTGATGGGTTAAGGGTGTGAGAAGTTAGAGTGAGTAGAGTCAGATGACCACTAATAAGTGTGGATCGTCTATACCGTCTACGGACGTTATAACTTCGTTAACCGAAACAGTGGTGAATACGAATCTAATGTGAGTTATGCTTGTTCAGATGGCAGGACGTCCTAGAGGAAGCCGAGGTCGCGGCCAAGGTGATGATGCTTCAGGAATACCTGGAGGGCAGACGATCGCAGAGATCGTAGCTGCCGCCTTAGGGCACATGGGCTATCAGCCTGGTGTGGGTGCACCACCTCCACCGCCACAACCCAGGGAACCAAATTGGGTGAAGAGTCTTGCAGATCTTCGACCCGCGCACTTTAAGGGGGAGACCGATCCCGCCAAGCTTGAGGCGTACATCTGAGCTGGAGACCGCTTTCGAGACCCTTGATGTCCCTGCTGGGATCAAGGTGCGTCTAGCTGCTTTCTATCTGAAGGGGGCGGCAGGCGATTGGTGGAAGCTGGTGAGGGCCGAGTATGTGGCCAATCCAGAGTTCGGCTGGGAGCAGTACACCGCCTTGCTACGAGCAAAGTACTACCCCGCCCATGTCCAGACGAAGAAGCGCTTGCAGTTGGATGCGCTTAAGCAGACCGACAAGATGACGGTGGACGAGTATTACACAGAGTTCACCGCCTTGCTCCGTCTTATACCAGGTCTTGGGTATTCAGACCAGATACTGGTGGACCGCTTCTATGGCGGGCTTAGCCACCGACTCCGCTACGGCATGGGGCCGACGAGTTATACTACCTTGCAGGTAATAAGAATAATTGAGATTTGAGTAAGTAAATGAGTAAGATATGGTTAAGTGGATGAGATTTAGTTTGTGAGAAATAAGAGGAACTAATACCTTTGGAAGCAGGAGTCCTATCATGCCGCTGCTAAGGTTGAGATAACCGTCCAGCTGAGGGACGAGGACAATGCCAAAAGAAAGAGTGCTAGGAAGGGTGCAGAACACCAAGGGCAAGGAGGGTACAAGAAACAGAAGTACCAGCCTCAGACCCAGAAAAATCAGAACCCAAAGGGGAAGGAGGAAAAAGAGAAGGCTCCGGATGAGCCATTGAAGTTGACGTACGCTTAGGCAGCTACACCCCTACGCTCTAGGGCGCCAAAGGGTAAGGAATTGGTATGGAATGAATTAAGAAACAATTTAGTGACCGTTTGAGAAATGAGTACTAATATTATGAATCATCAGGATCTGAGATTGAGAAGGGAGCCGGTGGTGGCTACCAGCGACGCTTCATCTGTAGGTGGTGTCACAAGGACCACCCCGGGCTCGACTGTAAAGGGAATAAGGTGGAGTGTAGATTTTGTGGAGTACTCAGGCACCGGGCATATGAGTGATACGGGAACCCGGAGAGTAAGAATTACAGACCCAGTTTTAAGATTAAGGCCAAGACCGATCAGGGATCTGGATCCGACGGTCAGAGGAGGGGGCAGCAAGCTGCAAACAAGAACCCGAGGGTGACCCAGAAGTCGGGACCCACACTACACATGGTGGACCGGGACGATGAGCCTGAACCCTCATCGAGGCCAGGTACCGCTATAACCATTTAGTAGTAAAACTACCTGCTTACCGCATTATCATGCATGTTTGGTGAATAATTGAGTTAAGTAAGAATAAGATGAGATTAGAACTTAAGTAAGATATAACCTACTACCACTTTAGGAAGCTTCAACATCTGCTACCCAATACCATCTACACCTAACCCGGAGCACACCGATATCAAAACCATGGACTTTCCAAACGAACAATGTCAGGTTATCCGCCCAGGTATGATTTTATTAAGGAGATACCTAACACCCGAAGCACAAATAGCCATCATCAGAAGATGCAATCAACTAAGAATGGGACCGGGAGGTTTTTACACACCGGAGTACCCAGGGGGAGCAAGGATGAAATTAAAAATGATGAGCTTAGGCAAGGATTGGAATCCGTATGCCAAAAACTACCAAACCACGAGGATTCAAGATGGAGTCTCACCACCGGGAATACCCGAAGAGTTCCATCCAGTTATTACACGAGTTGTGGAAATCGCTCAGCAGTTGGAAGCTGAACCGATTCCAGACATTCAAGCAGACATTTGCATTGTGAACTTCTACGAAAAGGATGGGCGACTTGGACTACACCAGGATAAGGACGAGACAGCGGAGTCTCTTGAAAGAGGGATACCCGTAGTGTCTTGGTCCATTGGGGATGATGCAGAGTTTTTATACGGCGAGCAGAAGCGTGCGGACCGTGCAAATAAGTTGGTACTTAAGTCAGGAGATGTGTTAATTATGGGAGGACAATCAAGGATGTTATACCATGGGATTAAGAGAATCATACTGAATACAACACCGTCAGCAGTAATCAATGCGACGCATATGAGACCTGGGAGATTAAACCTAACCTTTAGACAATATTAGCCATGTAATGTTAGAATGAGATGAGGAATGAGATGTAAGATTGAAGCGCATGTTGTAAACAGGATGGTTATGAATAAAATAACAGGGTTGTTCATATAAATTGTTCCGACTCTTGTTATACCATCAATACTCATGAAGCTTATGAATACAATTAGGTTTTGGACTCGGTACGGAAGGTGCACTAAGCATACTTACAGAGGCACAGGCCGACGCCAGCGGTACTATCCTCACCGGCACCTTTCTGATTAATGGAATTGAGGCATCAGTTCTCTTCGACTCAGGGGCCTCGCATACCTTTGTCTCGGCATCATTCGCGAGCAGGTTGGGGCTAGACGCTGATGAGCTACCCGATTTCACGGTTACGCTCCCGTCTAAGGAGAAGGTTCGTTGCACTCGTCACTACCGAGGAGCCATTGTCAGAATTAAGGGGGAAGACTTTCCAGTCAGTTTTATTGAGTTCAGTGAGCTAGGATTTGATGTTATCTTCGGGATGAACTGGTTGGAGCGGCACAAGGGACGTATCCTCGCGCCGAGCATAGATTGCTGCTCAGGAGTCCGTCTGGGGTAACAATATCATACCGCCAGAGACCCAGAGAGCCTCCGTCTAAGATCATCACCGCCATGGCAATGTATAAGGAATTGAGAAGAAAGGGAGAAGTGTACCTCTGCTATGTACAGGACATAGAGAGAGACCCCGAGTTCGACCCCGACTTTCCGGTAGTGTCGGAGTTCCCCGACCTATTTCCACGGGAACTGCCCGGCATGCCACCCACTCGGGAGGTAGAGTTCACCATTGAGCTGCTACCTGGTACCGGACCTATAGCCAAGGCACCATACCGCATGGCTCCGGCCGAAATGACTGAGTTAAAGGAACAACTGAAGGACTTGTTGGATAAAGGATTTGTAAGACCAAGTGTGTCACCATGGGGAGCGCCAGTCCTCTTCGTGAAGAAGAAGGATGGTAGTCTCCGCCTCTGCATCGACTACAGAGAGCTGAATGCAGTGACAGTGAAGAATAAGTACCCACTGCCCCGCATTGACGATCTGTTCGATCAGTTGAAGGGAGCATCTGTGTTCTCCAAGATTGATCTCAGATCGGGGTATCATCAGATAGCCATTAAGGAGGGAGACATTAAGAAGACGGCATTCCGGACACGATACGGCCACTATGAGTTTACAGTGATGCCGTTCGGTTTGTCGAACGCACCGGCAAAGTTTATGGATCTGATGAACCGCTTGTTCCGGGAGCAGCTAGACAAGTCGGGTGTGGTGTTTATTGATGACATTTTGATATACTCGAAATCTAAAGTTGAACATGAGGAACATCTGAGGAGGGTATTGGAAATATTGAGGGAGAAAGCTATATGCTAAGTTCTCCAAATGTGAGTTCTGGCTTGACCAGGTCTCTTTCCTAGGTCATGTCATCTCAGATGCTGGGATCTCAGTGGATCCAGCAAAGATTGATGCCGTATGTACTTGGCCAAGACCGAAGACTGTTACCGACATCCGGAGCTTTCTCGGTCTGGCAGGTTACTACAGGAGATTTGTTAGGGATTTCAGCAAGGTCGCGAAGCCGATGACCAGTCTAATGAAGAAAGATGCACCGTTCTTGTGGACAACTGACTATGAGAAATCATTTCAGAGCTTGAAGGACTCACTGACCACTGCACCGGTTCTGACCATTCCAGACGGTACAGAAGGCTTTGAGGTTTATTGTGATGCATCCGACAGAGGGCTGGGTTGCGTGCTCATGCAACATGGCAAGGTGGTGGCATATGCCTCACGCCAGTTGAAGAAACATGAGGAGAACTACCCCACACATGATTTAGAGCTGGGAGCTGTAGTCTTCGCTTTGAAGATATGGCGCCACTACTTATATGGGGTTAGTGTCACGATCTACACCGATCACAAGAGTTTGAGATACATATTCACTCAGAAGGAGTTAAATCTTCGACAGAGGAGATGGTTAGAGTTTCTGAAAGACTATGACATTGACCTCCAATACAAAGAGGGGAAGGCCAATGTTGTAGCAGACGCCCTGAGCCGTCGAGCACACTCACTCCATTCGCTAGTTTCTTTCTCCAGCTTGGTTGATGAGGTGCGAGAGGCTCAGAGGACAGATGAGTACATGAGAGAGGTCAGACAGAAGCTGACAGATGGTACCTTTGAGAGTCAGAAATACGACTTCAGACTTCATGATGATGATCTGATCAGACTTAAGGGCCGATTATGCATACCACAGGGCAACACGGATCTGAAAGACCGTATACTTAGAGAATCACACTTTCTTCAGTTTCCATCCATCCGGGAGCCTCTAAAATGTATAAAGACATGAAGAGATACTTCTGGTGGTCGGGGATGAAGACAGATGTTACCGAGTTCGTCTTGAGATGTCTCACATGCCAGAAGGTGAAATTTGAGCACCGACGACCGGGCGGAATGGTACAGTCGATGCCAGTTCCGGAGTGGAAGTTCCATGATATCTCCATGGACTTCGTAGTTGGGCTTCCACCTGCTAGGGGAGGTCTCAACATGATATGGGTGGTGGTGGATCGCCTTACCAAAGTAGCCCGATTCATACCGATGAAGGATACTTGGAAGGTGACCAAATTAGCTGAGTTATTTGAGAAAGAAATCATGAGACATCACGGGATACCAAAGACCATAGTGTCAGATAGAGATACCAGATTCCTTTCGAGGTACTGGAGAGCTACCAGAGAAGCGTTGGGTACCGAACTCAAGCTGAGTACCGCGTTCCATCCTCAGACAGATGGTCAGACTGAGCGTACTATTCAGACACTCGAGGACATGCTGAGAGCATGTGCCTTAGACTTCCAGGGTAGTTGGATTGACAGACTACATCTGATCGAGTTTTCATACAACAACAGCTATCACGCTTCGATCAAGATGGCACCTTTTCAAGCGCTGTACGGTAGACCATGTCGTACACCGCTCTACTGGGATGAGTCGAGTGAGACGGTCATTATAGGACCAGAGTACTTAGAGCAAGTTAAGGCTGAAGTTCAGAAAATCAGGGAGAACATGAAAGCTGCTCAAGATAGGCAGAAGTCGTATGCTGATGTTCGACGACGGGACCTGGAGTTTGCAGTGGGCGACCAGGTATTTCTGCGAGTTTCACCAATGAAGGGTGTATTCAGGTTTGGGCAGAAGGGCAAATTAAGCCCGAAATTTGTTGGTCCTTATGAGATTACGGAGCGGGTGGGCCCGGTTGCTTACAGGTTGAATTTACCTGCTGAGCTGGGTAAAGTGCATGATGTTTTTCTGTTTCACAGCTAAAGAAATACATGCACCACCCCTCCCATGTGTTAGAACCTGAGAGGTTGACTTTGGAACCGAATATGAGATCCGTGGAGACTCCTCAGAGAATCTTGGACAGTAAGACAAGGGACACTCGCCACAAGTTAGTGCGACTGGTGAAGGTTCTCTGGTCTAACCAGGATGTCGAAGAGGCCACATGGGAATTAGAGGATAAGATGAGGGCGAAGTACCCTTCTTTGTTTACTGACTAGATCGTCTGTATAGGGTACGGGGCGTACCCCTTTTTAAGGGGGGTAGAGCTTCCTCGCTTTTGAGTTAGGAAACGATCATGTTTGTCGTTTGTTTGGTTGTTTAAGATGTGAATTTGTGTAAGTTGCTACACTTTGGTGTTAAGTTTGAGTTATGTATAATACTTATGTATTGTATTTGAGATTGACCTTTGAGTCTTGAGATGTGTGAATGTGAGTATAAGATGTGGTGTTAAGATTAAGGGAATTGAGTACCGTGAATGGTTAAGCACATATGTGAACTTTGAGGACAAAGTTCTTTTAAGGGGGGTAGATTGAAATACCCCAAACTTAGATATGGTGTTTAAATGATAAACTAAGATATAAGGAGGCTAAATAATGCCTAGAAACTTTAAGAAACATTTCTAATCAAAGAAAATATAAGGAAACACCAAAAGAGCAGTTTAAGCAAAAACGTGCTCTAAGCTTGGAGAGACTTGGGTGAGTACCCAAATATTTTTCTAAGACCTTAGTAATATCCTAATGGTCATTTTAAATCAATATCTAAAGAAAACCAAGCTTGAAAACAAGTTAAAACACAAAATGTGCTTTAAGGAGTCTTAAAGCACATTTTTGAAAAATTGTCTTGTAAATGAGTTTTGAATGGCTAGATGTCCATCATTACTCTTTAATTAACATGTGTACTATATAGTATCACATTTGGAAGTCTATATCAATGGGAAATCAAAAATTTCACAACAATGTGCCTTGTTTTGTGAATAGTAAATTAATTAAGCTAGTTTATAACATAAGTCAATATAAGTGAGATATTTGGTCAACAAAGACTTAAGTACCCCTTGTTACTAATGGGGGCCGGTTTCTTATAAGGTGAGTCACCACCTTTATGACTCATTAAGCAAATAAAGACTTATAAAGCAAAAGTACTATTCACCTTTTAACATAAATATCACACTTTACTCACCTCTCTCCTCACCTCTTCATTCTCCATCTTCTCCACGATTTTCTTTGCTCTCTTTCTTCTCTCTCACAAAACTCAACCTCCATGCTAGCTCCATCTAGTTTTGCACACATCTTGCTCATTTTAGCTCCAAAACCAAAACTAAATACATATATCTCTTAGTTAGCTCAAGCTCTTCCTTTCTATCTTTTCAAAACTTCAAGAGCTTCATTTTGGTGCCAAGTCAAACCACCATTAGAGGAGGAAATTCAAGTTTGGAGACTCCATTGGCTTCTCCATTCTCTTAAGGTAAAGAAAGTGTAAGAAAATCTAGGTTTCCATCATTTCTTTCCTTGTCCGAAAATTTGCACTCATGGGACTCCATGTTTATGCCTTGTTCTAGCTTGTTTTCTACCTTCAAAGGATTGAGGAGGTCCTTCTTGCTTCATATCCAAGCTTGTCTTGAGAAACCAAGGTAAAACAATCACCTTAATACCTTAAAGCACATTTTTAACCTAGGGTTTGTTCCTTAGGGTTAATGTATTATCTAGTACTCATTGGAGTCATTGGATATTGGTTAGAACATTGGCAAGGAGATATATATTGGTGACCGAGATTGGGCAAGAAAATCTAAGGAGAAAAGCTTGTGAAGCTTGTGAGAGAACAAGGTAAATTACTTACCTTAAGGTGTTTTATTGTTTAAGGGAATGGGATTTAGAGATGTGATGAGTTTAGTGTAGAGTTATATTAGAAAAGGGTATATATACCTAGGAGAAACAATGACTATACTTGAGAACTTGTGACTAAGGAGCCAATGAGAAAAGAGATAGTCAAACAATGTTGAAATGAATTACAAGAAGCATTTTATTTCAATGGGAGCCTTGTTGTGTGTATTCGCAGGTTAAAGGCAAATATATGTGGAAATTCAGTGGTTAAGATTATTGTCATTTAAGGGCCTAAGTGCCAAGCATTTTAAGTTTAAGCACTATATGATGATGTGGTGTAGTTTTGGTGTAAATTGTGTGTTAAGGTGTTGTGATGAGAATTTGGGTGATGTTGGTTGTTTGATGGAGAAAAACCAAGTGTTAGGATGTGCTATGTACTAGAGAACCCATGGCAAAAATTTAAAGGAGACTTAAGTGTTTAAGATGTTCTAAGGGATTTAATGACTAAGGAAGTACTAGGAAGTTTTAGAGGTTGTCTTGATGAAAAAGGGGTGAGATAAAGTGTTTTAATGAGTTAAAATGACTTAGGCATTACTGTGAAGGATTTAGGAATCAAGAGAATGTATTTGAGTATTTAGGACTTAGGCAAATGTTGGTAAACAACTAGGAAGGAAATAATGTGGATGGATGGAAGTTTAAGCTTGTGAAGGAACTTTAAGTAAATGCATAAAAGAGTTTTAGATGGTGAAAGATGCTTGGGAGATGATGTTAAGTGGTGGGGAAAGCATTTGGCATAGTGGTTATACTAGGTATGAACCACCACCTAGAAACCTAGTGAAAAACATTACAAGTGTTGGCATTGTTACAAGGAAAATACATAATGACTAAGGTGGATCTTGGTGAATGATTTAATGTGTTTAGTGGAAGGCTTAAGGTGTATTTGAGGTGCCCAAATGAGGTTATAACATGCTAGGATATATGAGGTGAAGTTTGGAGTTGAATGGGAATTTAGAAACAAGGTTCTGGAGCCGACCGACCTTAGGGACCGGACCTGCAAGGTCGGTCGAGCTCAAATTACACTACCGGAAATGTTCTGGAACCGACCGAACTTGAGGACCGGACTTGCAAGTTCGGTCGGGCTTGTATTTTGTGAAGGAATAAGTCTCTGGAATCGACCGAACATGGGACCGGACTTGGCAAGTTCGGTCGAGCTTAAATTTCCCACGGGGAAACTCTCGGGAATGGACCGACCTTGGGACCGGACTTGCAAGGTCGGTCGGGGTAGAATTTTCAAACGGTAATGTGTTCTGGAATGGACCGACCTTGGGTAAGGTCGGTCGGAAGTTCGGTCGAGCCTAAAAATAAAAAAAAGAAATTTTGAATTCTAAGAATGGTAATAGGTAATAAGGTATACCTTTGGTAGGGTGGTAATGATTAGGACCCTAAGAACTTAAGGGATTAAGTTAAGTTAAGTATAAGTTTTAATGTTTAAAGTTAAGTTTGTAAGCTAAGTGGCAAAGACTTGAAAGTTATTGAATGGGAATCTTTAGGGACTAAGTGAGTTAAGTAAGGTGCAAATAACTAATGACCTAAAAATGAACCGATGTTTTAGGTTGTGAATTGGGACCCCGGAGAAGATAAAACAAACGACGATCGACGGTGAACGGTACAGTCTTTCTTGTGACCTGCTTGCTAACGAGGTGTCCCTCGGCTTGTGTGCTATCTGTTTACTTGCTATGACTAAGACAAGATAAAGCATGCAACCGGTTATACTTAGTCTCGATGTGATTGTGTTTATTTTACACTAACCCACGGACTTGATAACGCTGCTAACTAAGTTTAGTACTCACTGAGTTAAGGATAAGAAATAAGTATTGGCGATTGTTGGTTTTTACCCGTTAAGGTTTAACTAACACTTGATAAATAAGGCTTTCACTAACCATAACTTGGGGTGGGAGTGAGGAATCCGGAATGGTACCGGCACATGTGTATTGGGGGGGTCGGTATCTGAATCAGATCCGACTTCCAAATAAGACTTGTCATTAGACTCGTCGCCTAGGGTCAACAAACCGACCCGACCACCGGGCTACTGTTTGAGGTGGGAGGCACATTAAGGATGGCGTGGGGGGATCAAGCCTACATCCCCAACAAATTAAGAAAGGTAACTTATCGTCGGATAGTGCACTGCTACCGGCTAGGGTTAACCAAGCCCTACAAAGATAAGCGACCAATTAAGGGCTAACCAATCTAATAGTGGAGCGGTTGGCAATTGTAAGGTTAAGGAGATTGTGGATCTAAGGAGTTAAGAACTAACTCACTTATTAAGGGAACGCCTGAGTCGTTCATTTGCTAATGAGCTATTTATGTTCATTGTGGTTGTGGTTTGTTGTGCTTCATATTATGCCTATTATGCTTATGATGCTTATCATGCTAATCAACTTCCATGCTATCGACAATTAGTCGTCGTAGCCCCGTTAGCTTGGGGGCCATGGGAGGGTCGTACCAGCATTCGTGCTGACCCCCTTTGGGGGCTGTTTTTACACTTGCAGGTAAGCGGCCGATGAAGTCACACCACGAGAGTAGGAGCGGGTAGCTCTAAGTGGGACTTTATTTTGAGTACGGGTTGCGCCTGTGCACCCGTCAGTTAGTAGTTGAACCTGAGCTTGTGAAATATTGTATGGTTTTGGAGAATACTTTAAACTCGGTTGGTGTATACATTGTGGATATGTGATTGTAAGTATTTAAGTAATGGTATTTCTTGTTGGTTAGACCGTAGCAAGGTCCTGGTGATAGTTATTCCCGCTGCGACGTTTAGATATTAATTGTTAAGAAGCGATGAACACGACTGGCTTAAGATGGGGTGTTACAAAAAGTGGTATCAGAGCGTAGTTACGCTCTGATCAAGAAATACCGGACATAAGTAACCACCGAGTTAGGATATAAGTTAAGGAATAAGTGATGGGTTAAGGGTGTGAGAAGTTAGAGTGAGTAGAGTCAGATGACCACTAATAAGTGTGGATCGTCTATACCGTCTACGGACGTTATAAATTCGTTAACCGAAACAGTGGTGAATACGAATCTAATGTGAGTTATGCTTGTTCAGATGGCAGGACGTCCTAGAGGAAGCCGAGGTCGCGGCCAAGGTGATGATGCTTCAGGAATACCTGGAGGGCAGACGATCGCAGAGATCGTAGCTGCCGCCTTAGGGCACATGGGCTATCAGCCTGGTGTGGGTGCACCACCTCCACCGCCACAACCCAGGGAACCAAATTGGGTGAAGAGTCTTGCAGATCTTCGACCCGCGCACTTTAAGGGGGAGACCGATCCCGCCAAGCTTGAGGCGTACATCTCCGAGCTGGAGACCGCCTTCGAGACCCTTGATGTCCCTGCTGGGATCAAGGTGCGTCTAGCTGCTTTCTATCTGAAGGGGGCGGCAGGCGATTGGTGGAAGCTGGTGAGGGCCGAGCATGTGGCCAATCCAGAGTTCGGCTGGGAGCAGTACACCGCCTTGCTACGAGCAAAGTACTACCCCGCCCATGTCCAGACGAAGAAGCGCTTGCAGTTGGATGCGCTTAAGCAGACCGACAAGATGACGGTGGACGAGTATTACACAGAGTTCACCGCCTTGCTCCGTCTTCTACCAGGTCTTGGGTATTCAGACCAGATACTGGTGGACCGCTTCTATGGCGGGCTTAGCCACCGACTCCGCTACGGCATGGGGCCGACGAGTTATACTACCTTGCAGGTAATAAGAATAATTGAGATTTGAGTAAGTAAATGAGTAAGATATGGTTAAGTGGATGAGATTTAGTTTGTGAGAAATAAGAGGAACTAATACCTTTGGAAGCAGGAGTGCTATCATGCCGCTGCTAAGGTTGAGATAACCGTCCAGCTGAGGGACGAGGACAATGCCAAAAGAAAGAGTGCTGGAAGGTGCAGAACACCAAGGGCAAGGAGGGTACAAGAAACAGAAGTACCAGCCTCAGCCCAGAAAAATCAGAACCCAAAGGGGAAGGAGGAAAAGAGAAGGCTCCGGAAGAGCCATTGAAGTTGACGTACTTATGCAGCTACACCCCTGCGCTCTAGGGCGCCAAAGGGTAAGGAATTGGTATGAATGAATTAAGAAACAATTTAGTGACCGTTTGAGAAATGAGTACTAATATTATGAATCATTAGGATCTGAGACTGAGAAGGGAGCCGGTGGTGGCTACCAGCGACGCTTCATCTGTAGGTGGTGTCACAAGGACCACCCCGGGCTCGACTGTAAAGGGAATAAGGTGGAGTGTAACTTTTGTGGAGTACTCGGGCACCGGGCATATGAGTGCTACGGGAACCCGGAGAGTAAAAATTACAGACCCAGTTTTAAGATTAAGGCCAAGACCGATCAGGGATCTGGATCCGACGGTCAGAGGAGGGGGCAGCAAGCTGCAGACAAGAACCCGAGGGTGACCCAGAAGTCGGGACCCACACTACACATGGTGGACCGGGACGATGAGCCTGAACCCTCATCGAGGCCAGGTACCGCTATAACCATTTAGTAGTAAAACTACCTGCTTACCGCATTATCATGCATGTTTGGTGAATAACTGAGTTAAGTAAGAATAAGATGAGATTAGAACTTAAGTAAGATATAACCTACTACCACTTTAGGAAGCTTCAACATCTGCTACCCAATACCATCTACACCTAACCCGGAGCACACCGACATCAAAACCATGGACTTTCCAACCGAACAATGTCAGGTTATCCGCCCAGGTATTTTTTTAATACCTGACACCCGAAGCACAAATAGCCATCATCAGAAGATGCAATCAACTAGGAATGGGACCGGGAGGTTTTTACACACCGGAGTACCCAGGGGGAGCAAGGATGAAATTAAAAATGATGAGCTTAGGCAAGGATTGGAATCCGTATGCCAAAAACTACCAAACCACGAGGATTCAAGATGGAGTCTCACCACCGGGAATACCCGAAGAGTTCCATCCAGTTATTACACGAGTTGTGGAAATCGCTCAGCAGTTGGAAGCTGAACCGATTCCAGACATTCAAGCAGACATTTGCATTGTAACTTCTACGAAAGGATGGGCGACTTGGACTACACCAGGATAAGGACGAGACAGCGGAGTCTCTCGAAAGAGGGATACCCGTAGTGTCTTGGTCCATTGGGGATGATGCAGAGTTTTTATACGGCGAGCAGAAGCGTGCGGACCGTGCAATAAGTTGGTACTTAAGTCAGGAGATGTGTTAATTATGGGAGGAAATCAAGGATGTTATACCATGGGATTAAGAGAATCAAGCTGAATACAACCGTCAGCAGTAATCAATGCGACGCATATGAGACCTGGAGATTAAACCTAACCTTTAGACAATATTAGCCATGTAATGTTAGAATGAATGAGGAATGAGATGTAAGATTGAAGCGCATGTTGTAAACAGGATGGTTATGAATAAAATAACAGGTTGTTCATATAAATTGTTCGACTCTTGTTATACCATCAATACTCATGAAGCTTATGAACAATTAGGTTATGGACTCGGTACGGAAGGTGCACTAAGCATACTTACAGAGGCACAGGCCGACGCCAGCGGTACTATCCTCACCGGCACCTTTCCGATTAATGGAATTGAGGCATCAGTTCTCTTCGACTCAGGGGCCTCGCATACCTTTGTCTCGGCATCATTCGCGAGCAGGTTGGGGCTAGACGCTGATGAGCTACCCGATTCACGGTTACGCTCCCGTCTAAGGAGAAGGTTCGTTGCACTCGTCACTACCGAGGAGCCATTGTCAGAATTAAGGGGGAAGACTTTCCAGTCAGTTTTATTGAGTTCAGTGAGCTAGGATTTGATGTTATCTTCGGGATGAACTGGTTGGAGCGGCACAAGGGACGTATCCTCTGCGCCGAGCATAGATTGCTGCTCAGGAGTCCGTCTGGGGTAACAATATCATACCGCCAGAGACCCAGAGAGCCTTCGACTAAGATCATCACCGCCATGGCAATGTATAAGGAATTGAGAAGAAAGGGAAGTGTACCTCTGCTATGTACAGGACATGAGAGAGACCCTGAGTTCGACCCCGACTTACCGGTAGTGTCGGAGTTCCCCGACCTATTTCCACGGGAACTGCCCGGCATGCCACCCACTCGGGAGGTAGAGTTCACCATCGAGCTGCTACCTGGTACCGGACCTAGCCAAGGCACCATACCGCATGGCTCCGGCAGAAATGACTGAGTTAAAGGAACAACTGAAGACTTGTTGGATAAAGGATTTGTAAGACCAAGTGTGTCACCATGGGGAGCGCCAGTCCTCTTCGTGAAGAAGAAGGATGGTAGTCTCCGCCTCTGCATCGACTACAGAGAGCTGAATGCAGTGACAGTGAAGAATAAGTACCCACTACCCCGCATTGACGATCTGTTCGATCAGTTGAAGGGAGCATCTGTGTTCTCCAAGATTGATCTCAGATCGGGGTATCATCAGATAGCCATTAAGGAGGGAGACATTGAGAAGATGACATTCCGGACACGATACGGCCACTATGAGTTTACAGTGATGCCGTTCGGTTTGTCGAACGCACCGGCAAGTTTATGGATCTGATGAACCGCTTGTTCCGGGAGCAGCTGGACAAGTCGGTTGTGGTGTTTATTGATGACATTTTGATATACTCGAAATCTAAAGTTGAACATGAGGAACATCTGAGGAGGGTATTGGAAATATTGAGGGAGAACCAGCTATATGCTAAGTTCTCCAAATGTGAGTTTTGGCTTGACCAGGTCTCTTTCCTAGGTCATGTCATCTCAGATGCTGGGATCTCAGTGGATCCAGCAAAGATTGATGCCGTACGTACTTGGCCAAGACCGAAGACTGTTACCGACATCCGGAGCTTTCTCGGTCTGGCAGGTTACTACAGGAGATTTGTTAGGGATTTCAGCAAGGTCGCGAAGCCGATGACCAGTCTGATGAAGAAAGATGCACCGTTCTTGTGGACAACTGACTGTGAGAAATCATTTCAGAGCTTGAAGGACTCACTGACCACTGCACCGGTTCTGACCATTCCAGACGGTACAGAAGGCTTTGAGGTTTATTGTGATGCATCCGGCAGAGGGCTGGGTTGCGTGCTCATGCAACATGGCAAGGTGGTGGCATATGCCTCACGCCAGTTGAAGAAACATGAGGAGAACTACCCCACACATGATTTAGAGCTGGGAGCTGTAGTCTTCGCTTTGAAGATATGGCGCCACTACTTATATGGGGTTAGTGTCACGATCTACACCGATCACAAGAGTTTGAGATACATATTCACTCAGAAGGAGTTAAATCTTCGACAGAGGAGATGGTTAGAGTTTCTGAAAGACTATGACATTGACCTCCAATACAAAGAGGGGAAGGCCAATGTTGTAGCAGACGCCCTGAGCCGTCGAGCACACTCACTCCATTCGCTAGTTTCTTTCTCCAGCTTGGTTGATGAGGTGCGAGAGGCTCAGAGGACAGATGAGTACATGAGAGAGGTCAGACAGAAGCTGACAGATGGTACCTTTGAGAGTCAGAAATATGACTTCAGACTTCATGATGATGATCTGATCAGACTTAAGGGCCGGTTATGCATACCACGGGCAACACGGATCTGAAAGACCGTATACTTAGAGAATCACACTGTTCTTCGGTTTCCATCCATCCGGGAGCCTCTAAAATGTATAAAGACATGAAGAGATACTTCTGGTGGTCGGGGATGAAGACAGATGTTACCGAGTTCGTCTTGAGATGTCTCACATGCCAGAAGGTGAAATTGAGCACCGACGACCGGGCGGAATGGTACAGTCGATGCCAGTTCCGGAGTGGAAGTTCCATGATTCTCCATGGACTTCGTAGTTGGGCTTCCACCTGCTAGGGGAGGTCTCAACATGATATGGGTGGTGGTGGATCGCCTTACCAAAGTAGCCCGATTCATACCGATGAAGGATACTTGGAAGGTGACCAAATTAGCTGAGTTATTTGAGAAAGAAATCATGAGACATCACGGGATACCAAAGACCATAGTGTCAGATAGAGATACCAGATTCCTTTCGAGGTACTGGAGAGCTACCAGAGAAGCGTTGGGTACGAACTCAAGCTGAGTACCGCGTTCCATCCTCAGACAGATGGTCAGACTGAGCGTACTATTCAGACACTCGAGGACATGTTGAGAGCATGTGCCTTAGACTTCCAGGGTAGTTGGATTGACAGACTACATCTGATCGAGTTTTCATACAACAACAGCTATCACGCTTCGATCAAGATGGCACCTTTTCAAGCGCTGTACGGTAGACCATGTCGTACACCGCTCTACTGGGATGAGTCGAGTGAGACGGTCATTATAGGACCAGAGTACTTAGAGCAAGTTAAGGCTGAAGTTCAGAAAATCAGGGAGAACATGAAAGCTGCTCAAGATAGGCAGAAGTCGTATGCTGATGTTCGACGATGGGACCTGGAGTTTGCAGTGGGCGACCAGGTATTTCTGCGAGTTTCACCAATGAAGGGAAGGGCAAATTAAGCCCGAAATTTGTTGGTCCTTATGAGATTACGGAGCGGGTGGGCCCGGTTGCTTACAGGTTGAATTTACCTGCTGAGCTGGGTAAAGTGCATGATGTTTTTCTTGTTTCACAGCTAAAGAAATACATGCACCACCCCTCCCATGTGTTAGAACCTGAGAGGTTGACTTTGGAACCAAATATGAGATCCGTGGAGACTCCTCAGAGAATCTTGGACAGTAAGACTAGGGACACTCGCCACAAGTAGTGCGACTGGTGAAGGTTCTCTGGTCTAACCAGGATGTCGAAGAGGCCACATGGGAATTAGAGGATAAGATGAGGGCGAAGTACCTTTTGTTTACTGAAGATCGTCTGTATAGGGTACGGGGCGTACCCCTTTTTAAGGGGGGGTAGAGCTTCCTCGCTTTTGAGTTAGGAAAAGATCATGTTTGTCGTTTGTTTGGTTGTTTAAGATGTGAATTTGTGTAAGTTGCTACACTTTGGTGTTAAGTTTGAGTTATGTATAATACTTATATTGTATTTGAGATTGACCTTTGAGTCTTGAGATGTGTGAATGTGAGTATAAGAGTGGTGTTAAGATTAAGGGAATTGAGTACCGTGAATGGTTAAGCACATATGTGAACTTTGAGGACAAAGTTCTTTTAAGGGGGGTAGATTGAAATACCCCAAACTTAGATATGGTGTTTAAATGATAAACTAAGATATAAGGAGGCTAAATAATGCCATACAAACATTAAGAAACATTTCTAATCAAAGAAAATATAAGGAAACACCAAAAGAGCAGTTTAAGCAAAAACGTGCTCTAAGCTTGGAGAGACTTGGGTGAGTACCCAAATATTGTTCTAAGACCTTAGTAATATCCTAATGGTCATTTTAAATCAATATCAAAGAAAACCAAGCTTGAAAACAAGTTAAAACACAAAATGTGCTTTAAGGAGTCTTAAAGCACATTTTTGAAAAATTGTCTTGTAAATGAGTTTTGAATGGCTAGAGTCCATCATTATCTTTAATAAATGTGTACTATATAGTATCACATTTGGAAGTCTATATCAATGGGAAATCAAAAATTTCACAACAATGTGCCTTGTTTTGTGAATAGTAAATTAATTAAGCTAGTTTATAACATAAGTCAATATAAGTGAGATATTTGGTCAACAAAGACATAAGTACCCCTTGTTACTAATGGGGGCCAGTTCTTATAAGGTGAGTCACCACCTTTATGACTCATTAAGCAAATAAAGACTTATAAAGCAAAAGTACTATTCACCTTTTAACATAAATATCACACTTTACTCACCTCTCTCCTCACCTCTTCATTCTCCATCTTCTCCACCGATTTTCTTTGCTCTCTTTCTTCTCTCTCACGTAAAACTCAACCTCCATGCTAGCTCCATCTAGTTTTGCACACATCTTGCTCATTTTAGCTCCAAAACCAAAACTAAATACATATATCTCTTAGTTAGCTCAAGCTCTTCCTTTCTATCTTTTCAAAACTTCAAGAGCTTCATTTTGGTGCCAAGTCAAACCACCATTAGAGGAGGAAATTCAAGTTTGGAGACTCCATTGGCTTCTCCATTCTCTTAAGGTAAAGAAAGTGTAAGAAAATCTAGGTTTCCATCATTTCTTTCCTTGTCCGAAAATTTGCACTCATGGGACTCCATGTTTATGCCTTGTTCTAGCTTGTTTTCTACCCTTCAAAGGATTGAGGAGGTCCTTCTTGCTTCATATCCAAGCTTGTCTTGAGAAACCAAGGTAAAACAATCACCTTAATACCTTAAAGCACATTTTTAACCTAGGGTTTGTTCCTTAGGGTTAATGTATTATCTAGTACTCATTGGAGTCATTGGATATTGGTTAGAACATTGGAAAGGAGATATATATTGGTGACCGAGATTGGGCAAGAAAGATCTAAGGAGAAAAGCTTGTGAAGCTTGTGAGAGAACAAGGTAAATTACTTACCTTAAGGTGTTTTATTGTTTAAGGGAATGGGATTTAGAGATGTGATGAGTTTAGTGTAGAGTTATATTAGAAAAGGGCTATATATAACCTAGGAGAAACAATGACTATACTTGAGAACTTGTGACTAAGGAGCCAATGAGAAAAGAGATAGTCAAACAATGTTGAAATGAATTACAAGAAGCATTTTATTTCAATGGGAGCCTTGTTGTGTGTATTCGCAGGTTAAAGGCAAATATATGTGGAAATTCAGTGGTTAAGATTATTGTAATTTAAGGGCCTAAGTGCCAAGCATTTTAAGTTTAAGCACTATATGATGATGTGGTGTAGTTTTGGTGTAAATTGTGTGTTAAGGTGTTGTGATGAGAATTTGGGTGATGTTGGTTGTTTGATGGAGAAAAACCAAGTGTTAGGATGTGCTATGTACTAGAGAACCCATGGCAAAAATTTAAAGGAGTACTTAAGTGTTTAAGATGTTCTAAGGGGGATTTAATGACTAAGGAAGTACTAGGAAGTTTTAGAGGTTGTCTTGATGAAAAAGGGGTGAGATAAAGTGTTTTCATGAGTTAAAATGACTTAGGCATTACTGTGAAGGATTTAGGAATCAAGAGAATGTATTTGAGTATTTAGGACTTAGGCAAATGTTGGTAAACAACTAGGAAGGAAATAATGTGGATGGATGGAAGTTTAAGCTTGTGAAGGAACTTTAAGTAAATGCATAAAAGAGTTTTAGATGGTGAAAGATGCTTGGGAGATGATGTTAAAGTGGTGGGGAAAGCATTGGCATAGTGGTTATACTAGGTATGAACCACCACCTAGAAACCTAGTGAAAAACATTACAAGTGTTGGCATTGTTACAAGGAAAATACATAATGACTAAGGTGGATCTTGGTGAAATTAATGTGTTTAGTGGAAGGCTTAAGGTGTATTTGAGGTGCCCAAATGAGGTTATAACATGCTAGGATATATGAGGTGAAGTTTGGAGTTGAATGGGAATTTAGAAACAAGGTTCAGGAGCCGACCGGACCTGCAAGGTCGGTCGAGCTCAAATTACACTACCGGAAATGGTCTCTGGAACCGACCGAACTTGAGGACCAGACTTACAAGTTCGGTCGGGCTTATTTTGTGAAGGAAATAAGTCTCTGGAATCGACCGAACATGGGACCGGACTTGGCAAGTTCGGCCGAGCTTAAATTTCCCACGGGGGAAACTCTCGGGAATGGACCGACCTTGGGACCGGACTTGCAAGGTCGGTCGGGGTAGAATTTTCAAACGATAATGTGTTCTGGAATGGACCGACCTTGGGTAAGGTCGGTCGGAAGTTCGGTCGAGCCTAAAATAAAAAAAAAGAAATTTTGAATTCTAAGAATGGTAATAGGTAATAAGGTATACCTTTGGTAGGGTGGTAATGATTAGGACCCTAAGAACTTAAGGGATTAAGTTAAGTTAAGTATAAATTTTAATGTTTAAAGTTAAGTTTGTAAGCTAAGTGGCAAAGACTTGAGAAGTTATTGAATGGGAATCTTTAGGGACTAAGTGAGTTAAGTAAGGTGCAAATAACTAATGACCTAAAAATGAACCGATGTTTTAGGTTGTGAATTGGGACCCCGGAGAAGATAAAACAAACGACGATCGACGGTGAACGGTACAGTCTTTCTTGTGACCTGCTTGCTAACGAGGTGTCCCTCGGCTTGTGTGCTATCTGTTTGATTGCTATGACCAAGACAAGATAAAGCATGCAACCGGTTATACTTAGTCTCGTTGTGATTGTGTTTATTTTACACTAACCCACGGGACTTGATAACGCTGCTAACTAAGTTTAGTACTCACTGAGTTAAGGATAAGAAATAAGTATTGGCGATTGTTGGTTTTTACCCGTTAAGGTTTAACTAACACTTGATAAATAAGGCTTTCACTAACCATAACTTGGGGTGGGAGTGAGGAATCCGGAATGGTACCGGCACATGTGTATTGGGGGAGGTCGGTATCTGAATCAGATCCGACTTCCAAATAAGACTTGTCATTGACTCGTCGCCTAGGGTCAACAAACCGACCCGACCACCCGGGCTACTGTTTGAGGTGGGAGGCACATTAAGGATGGCGTGGGGGGATCAAGCCTACATCCCCAACAAATTAAGAAAGGTAACTTATCGTCGGATAGTGCACTGCTACCGGCTAGGGTTAACCAAGCCCTACAAAGATAAGCGACCAATTAAGGGCTAACCAATCTAATAGTGGAGCGGTTGGCAATTGTAAGGTTAAGGAGATTGTGGATCTAAGGAGTTAAGAACTAACTCACTTATTAAGGGAACGCCTGAGTCGTTCATTTGCTAATGAGCTATTTATGTTCATTGTGGTTGATGGTTTGTTGTGCTTCATATTATGCCTATTATGCTTATGATGCTTATCATGCTAATCAACTTCCATGCTATCGACAATTAGTCGTCGTAGCCCCGTTAGCTTGGGGGCCATGGGAGGGTCGTACCAGCATTCGTGCTGACCCCCTTTGGGGGCTGTTTTTACACTTGCAGGTAAGCGGCCGATGAAGTCACACCACGAGAGTAGGAGCGGGTAGCTCTAGGTGGGACTTTATTTTGAGTACGGGTAGCGCCTGTGCACCCGTCAGTTAGTAGTTGAACCTGAGCTTGTGAAATATTGTATGGTTTTGGAGAATACTTTAAACTCGGTTGGTGTATACATTGTGGATATGTGATTGTAAGTATTTAAGTAATGGTATTTCTTGTTGGTTAGACCGTAGCAAGGTCCTGGTGATAGTTATTCCCGCTGCGACGTTTAGATATTAATTGTTAAGAAGCGATGAACACGACTGGCTTAAGATGGGGTGTTACACTTACCACTTATTCAAGTTCTCTTTCAAATTCCAAAGGTAAACATCAAATTTTAGTGTTTCAAGACACTTATGTAAACCTAGGGTTTAATTATGAGTTTGAGTATTAAACTTAATGCCATTACCCTTATATGTGTATTGTTAGAAGGTTCACAAGTGATAAAAGTTCCTTGCCGATTTTCAATCAAGAATGAACAAGAGAAAACAAGTGAGAAAGCTTTAAAAACAAAGAGGTAAATGATCTCTCTTAATGTAGTTTTATGTACTAGGAAATTGAGCTATATTTGCTTAATAATTAACCAAGAGAGCCAATGGGAAATGAGCTAGAAAACTATCCACTAGGTGGACTAAAAAGACATGGGAGCATTGTTGTGTGTATTCGCAGGTTGAAGGCATTTAAATGTGGAGATTCAGTGTTTAAGTTTAATGCAATTTAAGGGCCTAAGAGCATGTATTTAAGGGCCTAAGTGCCAAGCAATTTAAGTTTATGCACTATATTGTGATGTAGTGTAGTTTAAAGGTTTAGTTGGGTGGTAAAGAACATCTCTTGTGAAGGTGAATGTGTTGATGGATGTTAAAGGATGAAAAACCATATGTTTGTGTATAAGAATGTGTATTAAGAGATTGAATGTTCTTGATTGTCTAAAGGTGAAAACGATGTGTTTTGGTGTAAGGTGATACAAGAGAAGCTATGGCAAAATTTAGTTGATAAACAAAAGAGTTTATGTGTTGTAATGAGATTTTATGACCCAGAAGGAACTAGGAATTGTTAAGTGTTAAGATGGTGAAAAAAAGTGAATTAAGGTGTTCTTAAGTGTTAAGATGTGTTGGGCATAGTCTTGGAGATTTAGAGAACTAATGGATAAATTTTGGATACACCCAGGTCATAGTGGAGATGTGGTAAAGTCTTGTGCAAAGTTTGGTAAACAATGGAAGTGTAATGCCTTGTGAAGGTTTAATGAGGAACTTGTGGGAAAGACTTGAGGAGTGTGTGTAAAGGGGATGAGTGTGATACAAAATGATGCTATAGGAGTGGTTATCTTGTGGTCGAAGAACACTTTGGTTAGTGGAAGTTTTAAGCAAAAACTACAAGTTACAAGTGTAAGTAAAATGTTCTAAGTGTTAAGGATTTAGTAAAAGTTTGAGTAAAACTTTAAGGAGTTTTTGGGATGATTATAGAGGGTTTTAGTGTGCCAAAAAGATGTTAAAACATGTGGGAAAACATGTGTAATGCATAGGAAAAGATTGGTGTGAATTTGGAGTTCGAAATGAGGAGAAAAACGGTTTTTAAAATGGGGTCTGTTCTGGACCGCCCCTAGGGACCGCTCTGTGGGGAGGTCCAGTGCAGAGAAGTGAAAAACAAAACGTGTAGCTTCTGTTGTGGACCGCTCCTGGGACCGCCCCAGAGGGGCGGTCCAGACCAGAGATGAAGGAAAATTTGTTTAAGGCTCCTAATGATGGGGGATTGAATGGTAATGGTTTTAGATGATGTTTAGGCCTTGTTTGGTGACATATAAAGGCCTTAAAATGTGTAAATAAGAGTTAGGTTTGATGTGAGAGTTGTGAACTTAAGATCACAAGAGTAACTAAATATAACGGGATGACGGGGTTAACTATGGACACATTAGACGCTAAACAAGCATGTTACTCCAATGTTAATGAAAGTAATTGTGATGTTACCAGTTGTACGGGATTGTTCGAGGAAACTAGGAGGACCACAATATAGTGGACCGTGGTGAAAGGTATGGTTTTCTTGCAACCTGTGTCCTACGGATTACATCGGCTTGTATGCCAATGTGTTTTTCTGTATTTGCACGTTGTAAGATAAACATGTAATGAGTTTATAGTAATTCATTTATGTGGCGTGTTCAATTCCGATACCATTTAACCTCGAAAGTGTTAAACCTTAGCTAACTGAGTCTAGGATCACATGAGAGATCGGTATTCGGATTTAATGACCCGAACCATGGGACGTTCTAACCACGGCTATGCGTGAGTTAATTATGTGATGTTTGTGTGTGAATGTATGGACCTCCCTTGTGTGTTTAACCCAGTTGAAATACCTTTTGGTGTGTGGATGTGATAGATTCCATAGTGGGGCTCTAACTATTTATCTACAAGTAAATATGTACTAACGGGGGTGAGGAATCCGGTTGTTCCAGTCGCGCAATGTTTGGGAGTGGGTATCCTTCTTAGCTTTACCCTCCTCTCTGTTATGGTTGTTTCCTCCACGGGTTACGATCTCCCATTAGCTTACTCCAAAGCTTTGCTATTCTGACTTATGATCGGTCTAGGGGGAACATGTGTTTGTGTGGTGTGTTTGGGTCACTAAATCCGATCCATCTTTAAGTTAAGTTACTCGTCCGACTATTAGGACGGTAACGAGTGTTGTGTAATGAGCTTATCATGAGTTGGCGACATTCTCTAGGCTCTACAGTGAACTAATTATGTTTGGGGTCAGTTCCTTAAGAGAACCGTACCCGTTGTGTTATGTGTTATTGTGGTGCCGTAATTCTTATAGCGGTGTGATGTTAAAATGTGGAGTATGTGGATCATGGATATGAATCCCAGTTTATGATAAGAGGCGTTTAAGGATAACCTGATTAATGGGTAAGTATCGTCTATTAAGGAAGTAGCTCCATTAGAGGAGAAACACTCTAGGGTTAATGAACACAATGAGTGTCTTGTCAAGTATGGATGTGTTATTTGTTTGTTGAGCCCATTGTGGTGGAATGTTATGTGTTGTGTGTCAATAGTTTACATGCATGATTCAAATATAATCAACCGCATGCTAAGAGGACAATTAGTTGTGCGTGGCCCAGTAGCATTGCGGGCTGCGGGATTACCATACCAGCAAAGGTGCTGAGCCCTTGGGGGCCACCCTTTCTTCCAATTCTATTTCAGGTACAAGGAGCTGGAAGCCGTTCGAGAGTAGGAGGGGTAGTCGTTTGTACATGGGTAGCCATTTAAATTGTGTATGTATTGTAGGTGTAGTAAGACCGAAATTGTTATCGGAATCAGTTTGTAAATATCGGTACATTGGGAGGCTTATGTATGTTGGTTGTTGTTAATGGAAGGTATAGTAATGTACAGTTGCTCGGGAATCTAGTCCATCAGACCGATACAATGTATATGTAATAGCCTTGTTAGCCACGTGGGTGGTTAACCGCGTGTAACACCAACGAGTTAAGTAATGTGATGAAGTATGTTTTCCGCTGCAGTTAGTTGATAAGTGTGTTGTTGTTGGATGGGGTGTTACAGTCTGCTTGTGTGAATTAATATGCATGAATTGTGTATTAATGCTGCTTTATTATTATTACTGTTGTGCGATAACAGTACTGTTCGTATATATGAACATATTATAAAGCGAACTAGCGGCAATGATGCTATCTTATATGTGTAATATAAGGAACGTAAGAAAAACGTTGTAGCATTAGGATAATAAGACATATATATAGAGAGAGAGACTTATATACGGAGCATTGGCCTTTTTAAGTTTTAACGCCGCTCTCGTATCTAACACTGGATCCCGAGTCGATGTACTTAGGATTGGACTAACGACCTTAGTCTGCTGTGTTAGGAAAATGGTAATGCGATGCGATGGTATAGATGAATAAACCAAGAGGATGGGCTCTTGGTGTGAGTTGTGATCAACTAACGATACTAGGATGCTGTGTAAGTATCTGTAAGTATCAAGGGAAATTCCAACGGACTACAGTTGGTTCGTCGGTCGGAGAGTCTACCGCTAGAGTGGCTACTGCCGTGGGTGACCCGCCATGAGATATGGGTAACTTAGAGACACGTCGTTTTAGCGAGACGTTGTCATTAGATATGACTGAACAATTACGAACAACTATATTAGCTCGTACATTAGGCGAACATTATTTGGGCTTGTATGCCAAAGACGGGAATCTATACTTGTTCATAATCCTCGTTGTTTCACCTGGTTGTTCATTAGTTATGCTATGTGGTTATGTGTGGTATGAGAATTATTGTGGTTTGGATGAATTGAGTCGCTGTACTCGTATATGAATTGTTGTCGATTGGTTGAATTGAGTCGCTGTACTCGTATGTGTGTTTGTGGATTGGTTGAGTTGAGTCGCTGTACTCGTGTGTGAATTATTGTGTATTTGGTCGAGCTGAGTCGCTGTACTCGAATGTGAATAATTATGTGCTTGGTTGAGTGGAGTCTTTGTACTCATATATGTGTTGTGACGCGTTTCAGTTGGTTTATTGTGGTGTGATATGTGAAGCCGGGGGCTTGTTTGTTATTTGAGTTTGTTGCAATATTATGATTTCTTTACAGTTTTATATTAAACGACATGCATGAAAATGAACTGCATGCTCTCGACCAATTAACGGTGGCTCTATGTAACACCCCTACCGGTAATCCAGTCATTATCCCCTAATCCGTCTCAATTACCAAAACTCAAGCAGCGGAATTCCAATACAACCGGGGGTGATACAATGTCGTTAGTCACCCACGTGACTAACTAGGCCAAACCAAATTCAATACAACCAACCAAATTACGATATCGGTCTGATGACTTGAATATACCGAGTACTCTATATCAAACCTTGCATTACATTCCTTAACCAAATCAAATACAAATACAACTTCAATTCGATTCTATACCGAGTTTACTACAATTCCCAAACTTGCCATTATCATATCGATCTTACAATTCCACAATACAACAAATACAATCCTTAAACAACTACCCATGCTTAATGACAACCCCGTCCTACTCTCGAACGGTGGTCAGCTTCCATGTACCTGGAAAATAAAAACGGTGCCCCTAGGGGCTCAGCAAAATTGCTGCATATGAAATTCGCATACCCCGCGTGCTAACGGGGGTACGCCGACTACTTTGGTCGAGAACATGCGATTCATTTTAATTCAATCAACATGCAGACAACATACATTATATATGTACACTAAAACAAATACTCGACATTCAACCAAGGAATACAATCACGCTAACACAATAAGTTTGTTAGTTAGTATTACATAATCTTAGGCCTTGAGGGTTTCTACCTCACTATGTCTTACTAAATTACTCATTGTCTCACCCACTCTCTTGGGTACTCTTACTCAAACTCTCTTACTCTCAACCTCAAGCAAATCTACATTACTCAACTCAATTCTCCACTCAAACTCAATTTCTCAAGTCTCTAAAGTTTCAACTCAATTCTCAATACTCAAATTCTCAAATCAAATACTCAAAGGCATCTTTTAAGTCATTGCCCATGACCTCCGGGCAGAGTCATACACAAGACTCACCACCGGGCTTACAAATACAAATGGAGCTATACACTTAGCTCTTCAAATTCTCAAATGTCCGGTTCTCTACCGGACTACTCAAATTCCCAAAACTCCTCTCTCGGAGTTATCATACAATCTCATGGATTAGCCTAGAAGTATCTCTCTCGATATCCTCTATTAGCTTAGGGAAATTCCAATGTCTAGTATTCTCATATTTAAGGTTTTATCCAACTTATCGAATACTCTCATGTTCCGGACATTGTTTATATTAGTCGGATCCTCTCATTATGGGCCAACTATCTTTCTAAGGGGTTTGGTGATCCCTTACCATTCTTTGCTTCTCTCAAGGTTCACATCTTGAACAATCATCAATCCTCTAAATAGAGGTTACTTATATACTTCCACTATTAATTGTTTTGTGGATTAAATCAATTCGGTTCTCTAACCGTTATCGGGAGTTTACGAATCCCATACGCTCTCTCACATTCTAGTGAGTTCATAGGTTTGTGTTATCGTTTCTTAGTTCGATAGTTTTAGTGCGTCACCACGTTTTTGTTAATTCACAACTTGACTCTTTCTTCGAGTCTCTAATCAAACAAGACTCAACTATGAGTCAAACTATTATATAAAATCAACATTCAAGCAATTCATCCACAATCACACATTTCATGAATTATACAAACTTCAATCTCAAAATACAGTTCAACAAAGAACACTACATTGCAAGCACAAGCAAGTGCAATCAATCTGATTCGTGCATTTATCTTGTTTAGGCGATCACACAAAGCATAAACACATAACACATTCACAAACATACAACACTCATAAGCATAGCAATACTAATTGCATAGCATCAACAACATACATAACATAATAGGAACGAATCCCTTGAGGAAAATGAACCAAACACCAGTTAGTCCAACTTGGTAAGCCTAGAGAGTGACTTCAGTCTCATGTTAAGCTTGTTACACAATAACTTATTTGGGTGTGTTGGTCTAAATATAGAACCGATCACACCGTCACACCATAATTTTATTTATATGTGTCGGGTATAGTGACTCAATCACACCTTATACATAATCCCCCTAACCCGAACAATAGTCAAGTAGGAAAGCCATTTATCTTAGGCTTATGGGTGATTGTAATCTAAGTAGGAAAAATAATCAATAACAGAGTGGGAGTCAAAGCGAATATAGACATCAACTCCCAAACAAACTTTACCATAATCCCCCCTAGCCCGAACAATAGTCAATTAGGAAAGCCTTTTATTAGGCTTGTGGGAGATTGAATTCCAAGAAGGAAAACAACCATACATGATAGAGAGTAGAATCTATTATGGATATCAACTCCCGTACATACGCGCGTGATTGAGACTCCCGGATTCCTCACCCCCCATTAATATATATATATATATATTTAAGAGTTCCATTTGTGGAACCTATCACATCTATACACCACAAAGTCTTACAATTTGGTTAAACACACGAGGGAGGTGAACACTTTTGCACCCATATCAGCATACACCAAACACACGGATAGCCGTACTTAGAACATTCCTTAGGTCGAAACGTTAAAAACCGGGTACCTCTCTCTTACCTATCCTTGTTTGGTTAACTAACGGGTTAGCACGTATTCGAGGTTAACGGTACCGGTACACACACGACACAATAATAACGATGACTGTAAACTCATTTCATGATTTAAGTCTTACACGGTCGTAAACATCCAGAAAAACAAACAACACACAAGCCGGTGTAATCCGGTAGGACACAGGTTACAAGAAAACCATACCTGCCACCTTGAGGTTGGCTAGCCTAATGTGACACCCTCTTAGTCCAAGCTGCCATTTCGACTAGTTCTTGTTCCTATAATTCATTCAATCGAACAGTTAATTACCGTTCTTACTTTCCGATTAACTAATCACTTCTCGTAATTATGTTGTATACTTTCACACTTAAACTTATACTTGTTCGCCCTCTTTAATGGTCATTAAATTCACCAAACATCTCTTAAACATCCTTATAACATCAACACCTAACAATGCCCTTCATTACATGTCATTTTATAACCTTAAACATTTAAATCATCTTACTTAACTTAACCTCTTAAGTCCTTATATACTTATCCTTTTCATCATCATTTCCCTCTTAATGGCATACCCCTAATACCACTTAACATCCTAAATTTTTTTTTTGTTTAAGGTCCAACCGACCTTGCAAGGTAGGTCCCAAGGTCGGTCCATTCCAGAACACTTTACCATTTGAAATTTTTACCCCGACCGACCTTGCCAAGTTCGGTCCCAAGGTCGGTCCATTCCAGAAACAATTCTGTCTACAAGATTTAAGCACGACCGACCTTGCCAAGGTCGGTCCTAAGGTCGGTCCATTCTAGAGAGTTTCCTGGATGGGTAAACTGGGCTCGACCGACCTTGCCAAGGGTGGTCCTAAGGTCGGTCTGCTCTAGACCCTTGTTTCTAAATGCTTATTTCACTCCAAACTTCACCTTACATGCGCTAGTAGGTTCTAACATCATTTTGGCACTTTAACCACACCTTAAAACATCCACCAAACTCATTAAATCACCCACCACCAAACTTCTTAACCATTACACAAATTCTTACTAAATCCTTAACACTTAAAACATTTTTCCTTACACAACCAACTTGAAATTTTGCTTAAGGCTTCAACTAACCAAAATATTCCTTCACAACATAATAACCACTCCCAAAACATTATTTTGCATCACAATCATCCCCTTACACAAACTTCTCAAGTCTTGCTCACAAGTTCTAATCTAAACCCTCACAAGGCATTATACTTCCTTTGTTCACCAAACTTTGCACAAGACTAAACCACACTCTTACCATTACTTTGGTGTACCTAAAATCACTCATTTGATTTCTAAATCCTTCAAAACCAACTCCTAATTCACCCAAGCATTCAAGAACACTTTAATTCATTTTCTTTCACCAATACACTACCTAACCATTCCTAGCACTTCCTAGTTCATCCAACTTCATTTAAACACTTAAAACTCCTTGTATACTAACCAAATTTTGGCATAGTTTCACTAGCACATCATTACACCAAAACACATAGATTTTCATCTTTAAAACAATAAGAATACTAAAATCCTCAAGAACACTCTTACACACAAAACTCCACCCAATTTACACTACATCATAATATAGTGCATAATTTAATTTGCTTGGCACTTAGGCCCTTAAATTGCATTAATCTTAAACACTGATTTCCACATACTAAATGCCTTTGACCTGTAAATACACACAACATCACATATTCCCTTAATAACCTCCTTGTGGGTGTTTTTCTATCTCATTTCCCATTGGCTCTTTAGGTTGTTTTATAAGGCAATTCAAGCTCATTCTCCTAAAGCACAAAGACTACATCAAGAGAGGTCATTTACCTCTTCTTTTCAAGATTTTTCTCACTTGTTTCCTCTTGTTCTTTCTTGATTGAAAATCGGCAAGGAACTTTTATCACTTGTCAATCTTCTAACCAATACACATATAAGGGTAATGAGCATTAAGCTTCATACTTGAACTCATAAATAAACACTAGATTACATAAGTGTTTTAAAACACTAAAATTGATGTTTAGCTTGGATTTGAATGAGAATTGGATTAAGTAGCAAGAGAGGACTCCTCCTACTCCTTCAAAGTTTGGAATGAAGCTATCAAAGAGCAAGAGAAAGCACCATTAAAAGGTGATTCTCGGTTATGAACAAAAATGAGAGGAAATGGAGTTTTTCTTTAGTTTTCCTTACCTTGAAACAAAGGAGAATAACAAGGTATGAAATGATGAGTTCTTGCACCTTCAATGGTTATTCTTCATGGCACCAAAATGGTGGCTTTTGAAGATTTGAAAAGACAAGGTTGTAGAGCTTGATCAAACTAGAAGAATCGTGGTCTTGAAATTGAATCATGGAGCTATGAATTACAAGCAAAAGAAGATGGTGATGGTATGGTGTGCTGTAGCAAAACCGGTTGGAGCTTGAGAGGATGAAGAAAGAAGACGGTGGGAACAAGAGGGAATGAAGAAAAGTGAGGTGAGAGGTTTAACTTGTAAGATATTTATGTTATAAAGTAAATAGTCTTTTTACATTATTCTTTTCTTCCATTACTTTAGTTGGCTGGCATGGTGATGACTCACCACCTCTAAAAACCGTCCCCCTTCACTTAGTTAGGATATATACGGCCTAGTTTGACCATTGACCACTTAAAGAAGTCATTTGACTTATTTTGGGCACTATTTGGGTACTATTCATAATTAGTGCACAAATTTGTGAAATTTTTTATTTCTCCTTGATTTAGGCTTCCTAATGTGATACTAATTAGTACACATATTGATTAAGGTGTAATCATGGGCATTTAGCCACTCAAAACCCATTTCCAAGACAATTTTTCAAAAATGTGCTTTAAGACACCTTAAAGCATAATTTGTGTTTAAACTCGTTTTTGAGCTTGGTTTTCTTTGGTAATTGATTTAACATGTTCATTAGCATGTTAATAAGGTCTAGGAATTACATTTGGGTCTTAAAAAATGTTACACCACGTCTAGAGTAAGTATTTGCTTAAATTGACTTTATGGTGTTTTCTTATGTTTTCCTTGGTTTAAATTGTCTACCAATGTTTCCTAAGGACTTATTTAGCCTTAGAAGGTGATAATCACATAATTAATTAGCACTTAAAGGTTTGGGGTATTTCATCATTTCTTGATGCGGTCCAGGACTTGGTTCCCAACCTAGGTCCCGGACCTTGCTAAAAACAGCTACTTATGTAATTTTTCAACCCCAAATCAACCCTTAATTCACTCCTAATCATTCCATAATCTTTCCACATGTTTCCTACATGTTTAAAAACACTTAAACACTCCTTAAACCACCTTAAATCCTTGGTCCAATTCACCACCCAATTCTTGCTCAACTTCTACAATTTCAATTCTCTCATTTTCGCATTTTGCACACTTGTGCATTTCCACTTCTTCTTGATAGTTTCCAACCTCCTACCACCTTACCAAATCACCTATTTACCATCACCACACCTTCCTAGACATTTGTATCATCTATACCCAAATTCACTCTCATTTTCTAAGTCTTGCACACTAACTCATTTCTAGTTATTCCAATGCACTACAACACCCATTTGCTACAGATTTTTGTCCCTCTCCAATCCATCCTCCATTTACCATTCCATGGTTATCAATCAACTCAACTCCACTTAATAAACACCTAGTTTCTCCAATCCACCAAGTCACCTTAAAACACTTATTTTCTACTCAAATTTTGCCATAGTTTGCCTACAAACCTAACATATCCAAACTCATCCATTCTCACCAAAATCAATCCTAAACTAGCCACACCCATGAAGGTTCCTTCCAGAACATAATATATCCTCAAAATCCCATCAACAACAACTTAAGCACTAAACATGAAGTGCATGGCTCCAAGGCCCTTAATTCAAACAAAATTTCACAAACTCTTACCAACCACAATCAAACACATTTTCCTCACAATTTGGGTTCATTCATTAAATTACCCATCCCATATTCTAAAACAATTAGATAAGCATCGAGGTAGTTTATTTACCTTAATTTCGCAAGTTCCTCTATTCAAGTCTTCTCCTCTCCTCTTCCTCAATTTCGGTCAAGTGGCCAATGGAGTTGCCAAACTCCATCCCAACATCCAAGGGACACAAAATGAATATAATTAAATCCTAAACCTTTGGAATAACACTAATTCAACGAAAGGCTTAGAACACCATAAGTTAGGGTTTACCTTTGGAGTTTTAAGAGGGGTTTTAACCCTTGATTCAAGAAGATGATTCCACCACCATTGGAAGGTTGAAATAATGCTCAAAAGAGAGAGAAAAACAAGGCATTACAAGTGTAACACCCCATCCAACATTAACACGCTTAACAACAAACTGCAGCGGAAAACATACTTCATCACATTACTTAACTCGTTGGTGTTACACGCCGTTAACCACCCACGTGGCTAACAAGGCTATTACATATACATTGTATCGGTCTGATGGACTAGATTCCCGAGCAACTACACATTACTATCCCTTTCCATTAACAACAAAAACATACACATACCTTCCAACTGTACCGAGTATTCACAAACTAATGTCGGTAACAATTTCGGTCTTACTACACCTATTGTACAAATATAACTTAAATGATTACCCATGTACAAACGACTACCCCGTCCTACTCTCGAACGGCTTCTAGCTCCTTGTACCTGAAATAGGAAAAAGAAGATAAAGGGTGGCCCCCCCAGGGGCTCAGCACCTTTGCTGGTATGGTAATCCCGCATCCCGCATGCTACCGGGCCACGCACAACTATTTGTCGTCTTAGCATGCGGTTGATTACATTTAAATCATGCATGTACTCCAATAACACAAAACACATTACAATCCACAACAGAGGTCACAACAAATATAGACAACACATCTACACCTAATAAATCACTCCTTGTGTTCTTTGACCCTAGTGTGTTTCTCCCTTAATGGAGCTATTTCCTTAATAGACGACACTTACCCACTAGTCGGGTTTCCATAAACGTCTCTTTTATAAACTAGGATTCATATCCATGATCCACATATTTCACATTAAAACAACACATAACATCACATCGCAAATAACATTGCAGTACATCAATAACACATAACATAACGGGCACGGATCTCTTTAGGAACCGCCCCAAACATAGTTAGTTCACTAGGAGAGCCTAGAGGATGCTGTCAAACTCATGCTAAGCTCGTTTACATAACTCGTTACCGTCCTGATAGACGAACGGGTAACTTAACATAAAGATGGATCGGATTTAGTGACCCGAACACAACATACATAATCCCCAACAGACGTGAGTCAAGAGCCTTGGTTAAGCTCAGGGGTGATCGAAGACCAATGAAGGAAAACAATCAATAGAGAGGAAGCTGAAGAAACTGTATACAACAACACCCAAACAACGCGCGACCGGAACTACCGGATTCCTCACCCCCCATAATATATAAATATTCACAGATAAAGACTCCACTGTGGAACCTATCACATCAGCACACAATACAGTATTACAACCGAATTAATCACACAAAGGAGGGTCACACATATACGGCAACATCACACACAACATCACGCAACTAACTCACGCATAGCCATGGTTAGAACGTTCCTTAGGTTGGAAACGTTATTACCGGATACTGTTCTCTTACGTTCACCTAATAATGGTTAACTAGCCTTCCATACGCATTCGAGGTTACCGGTATCGGTACACAACACATGACAACAATAACGACTGTAAACTCGTTTCATGATTTATCTTATAGCATGGCAAACATACAGAAAAACACATTGGCATACAAGCCGGTGTAATCCGGTAGGACGCAGGTTGCAAGAAAACCATACCTGTCACCGGGTTTCACACTAACGTGCCATCACATGTTCCTCGTAACATCTTTGAACAACTGGTAACATTACATTTACTTTCGTTAACATCGGGATAACTTGATTGTTTAAAGTTTAAGTTCATGACTTACTCCCGTTAACTAGTTATATAACTTCACATTTTAACTTGTCTTATTCTTACATTTTAACACAACTTTTCACCCACTCAATTATCATTATAACTCACTTAACATGTCCTTAACAATCCCACAACATCATTACTTATCAATCCCCATCATTAGATATCATTTTCTAATCTTAAACTGAGTTTTTGGTCAAAACAGCGCCTTGTCCGAACTTGTGTCCGGACTTCCCAAGTTCGGACACTGTTCGAGGCTCAAATGGGTGTATACTGACGACTGTCCGAACATGCGTCCGTGAAATACCCCTAAATTAATTTAAATTAATTTAGGGGATTTCTTCTATTAAACCTTTAATAATACTATTGAATATTAAATTATTATATGGAATTATGAATATTAAATTATTGTATGGAATTATGAGTATTAATATTATATGGAATTATGTAAAAATTATTTTAGGGGATTCCTCCTATTTAACTCTAAAGAATACAATTAAATATTTAATTATTATATATTATTATATAGTATTATGAATTTAATAATAATATTTATAAGTCAATAAATCTTGGGAAAATTTCTAAACACTCCAAGTATATTATAAAGATTTTAGAAAGAGTTGGAACATTGTTTTGAAACATAAAAGTCAAAATAAAATTATAGAAACCTTAAAGCTTATTAAGCCTTGCTAGGGTTGACTTTTTGAGAATGGTCAAACTAGCACTGAAACCTATACCAATAAATAGGTTATGGAAAACCATGAAGATCGATAAGAACATCAAAAACGGATCATCCTAGCCAAAGTTATGCTAGATTGAAGTTTAGAGTCAAAACTTTGAGATCTGCCACGTGTTAGTCAATCACAGGCCGCCCAACACTTAGTCGATTTCTCCTTGTTTTTCGCCAACACAAATCAGTTTTTTTGCCCTATCTTGTGACCTTCATAACTTTCTCCTCGTTTGGAATTGTCGAGTGCCGTCTTTTGCATTCTCTTCTCCTTAATCTCCTCTTTCCAACCATAACTCATACATCTTCTAACTCATCCTACATCGACGGGAATATTGATCCAAAGTTGCAACTTTGAGAACTCATAACCCAGAATTCTGGTTTTCTCTGAAATCAGGTAAACTTCGTCTTGCCATAACGTCTTCGTTTCTCAGCCAAATTTCATGTTCTTTAGCTCGTTTTTAAGAGCTCTAATCCCTCTACAACTTTCATGTTGATGCCCAAAGCTAATTCCCAACCGTTTGGAAGAGAGAGGTGTCTAAAGTTTCAGATTTGTCATCTCATAAAATCATGGATTTTTCCGGAAAACGTAAGGTATAAACTCGTAAATTTCGACTTAGATTTCTTTCTGTGTATTGCGCTTTAGAGTGAGTTCTTGCTATCAATGTGTAGAGCTATGTTCCCTCTTTAGATTAAGCCCTTACACATAGCCTAACTCGATCTGTACTGTAAGATATAGATCCTCAAAGTCGGCCCCGTGAACTGCTCGAAAGTTCGAAACTTTCCAGATTTCCGAATTCGATTTGCTCCGTTGTTGCAATTCCGGTAAGTTTCCTTCAAATTCCTTCAACCTTGCTAATCTACATTACATTGTCGGTCAAAAACATGTTTCAATTGCATCAATTACGCTTTAGATTGAGTGAATTTGGGAGAATCGAATTCAGAAACCATTAAGAACCCTAGCTTCGAAATAGAAATCGAAACCCGATGAATACTGCATTATAATTGGGGAAATTGGTATCATTAGAACCGTAATTGAATTTCGAAACCATAGAAACAAGAATCACTCAATTTGGTTCTGTAGATTGTGAGAAATTAGTGATTTAGTACTCGAATTGGGTTTGGGGGCAGATGATGAACTCGACATACAGCAGCCGTCCGATCGTGGTTATAAGAAACGGATGACTGAGATTAGATCGTGGATAATAAAAATGTTATAAGTTTATAATGTTTCAGAATTTAACTCTAACTTGTTGAATTAATTTAAATACCTTCCCGAAGGTATTTTGACTTGAAATTTTAACCATAGATTCCTTATAAAATCTACTTTATTTTGATGTAAATTAATATAGTTTTGGAGTTTTTAAACGTAAGTTATTATTTTTGCAAGTTACGGGTTTTCTGGAATTATTTGGCTAATTTAAAAAGATATTTTTATGAAATAAAAATTTTATAATATGTCTAAAATGTTATAGTTACTGTATATTAAATTTGGGGATTTTGGGCAATGGTAAAAGGGTTATAAAAATTGTGTTTATGGGTTTTTCATAAGAATAACTTATAATATATGGTTTTTAATGTAACCAAAAATTAAAGTATGGTTTGTTAATAAACTTTTTAAGCTGGGAAAATATGGAACACTAAATTAACATTTTATAACAGTAAGTTTATAAATGTTTAGGTATTGTTTTTAATAGAAGTGAAATTATTTACATATATGTATATATACCTATTTAAGTGGAAACTTATATAAATCAAGAATATAATTATTTTTACGTTTTATTTATTATATTATATGGGAGTTAATATTCTTAATTAAAACTAAGGAATATATATATATATTTACACATATATGTATAAAGAAATAAAATAGTAACTTAGGTTAAATCAAGGAGCTAAATTAATCTACACTTATATTAATTATATAATATGGTAGTTAATATACTTAATTGAAACTAAGGAAAATACTTATTTTTATTAACCATATTTTGGATGTAGGTGTGTGTAAAAGTTAATATAAATAATTAAATACAATAAAACTACATAAATAATGTTTTGTACAAATCCTAGTATATATAAATATATACACAGTAAACATAACAGTAATAAAATACATTCACTCTCCATAAACCTAATCCCATCCCAATCACTCATGCTCTTCGCGGCCACCTGTAAATCAATTTGTACCTGCAAGATGAAACCAAGCAGCCCACCCCGAACGGGGTGGGTCAGTTCCCTGGAATGGAACTGGTACTAATCTGCAAAAACAAACTTATAAAATAACTCTTAAATAAATATTAGCTTGAAAGCAATCACTTAAACCACACAGAGGAGTAAGACATTTCATAAATCACCAAATCAAGATATCAAGATAAGCATGAAGGTTAATAACATAAAGTAAGGTTAGTGAAACAAAACCACATCATGTGTCAGTGAACATCCATTGCCTTAGTTAAACCCAATTCCCGTTAGGATTAAGAAGACTCAGATAGTCACAAAGGACTAGGAATAATAAGATAGATCCAAGAACCAATAACTCAAGAATGGAATAATACCAATTGGGAGAGATGGCCCCCACCACCAGATATAAATGTCCGTATGGACGAGGGATATACAGCCCCCTGCTGTCAGATTAAATATGTCCTGATGGACGAGGGATATACAGCCCCCTGCTGTTAAATATCAATGCCCCTATGGGCGAGGGATATACAGCCCCCTACTGTTAAATATCAATGCCCCTATGGGCGAGGGATATACATCCCCCTGCTGTTACCATTGAAGACGCGCGCACGTTGAAACCTCAAGAACCAGCTCATGGATGAAACGATATCCAGAGTCAAAAGAAGGATTTACCAAAATTGACCTTTTCCAAATTCCCACCAGATCACTAGTGCAGAAAATGTTTTTAACCACGGTTATTTTGCCTATATACCACGGTTAGGAACCGTTGTTTATGCTCGCGTCGTATATTGACAAATAGCTATAAACGACGGTTCATAACCGTCGTTTAAAGTAAGTGAAAAAACCACGGTTGGTCGAAACCGTCGTTTAAGACCCTTTCTCCCGCGATATTTCATTGACTTTATACCACGGTTGGGAGTCAGAACCGTGGTATAAAGTGTGTTATATATGACGGTTCCACATAGAACCGTGGTATAAAGTGTGTTATAAATGACGGTTATTCTTAAAACCGTGGTATATAGTGTATAAAATCAATAATAAACCACGGTTATACATAAAACCGTGGTTTATAGTCTATGAATTTTTTGCCAGTTCGCCGGTGATTTAGCGGCGCCACCTTCAATCGTAATTTCTCAACAGAGAGCGTTGGCAAAAGAGAATGAAGAGGCCAGAACATGTATGTTCCTTGTTTGTGAATTAGGGTTGCTAAATAATAAGTGAAGTCGCATTAAGTTCCTTGTTCGTCGGTAGGTTGCAAAATTACCGTGAAAGAGAATGAGAGAGGGCGGAGCTGTTCGCCGGTTAGGGTTGCAAAAAATTACAGTGAAGAAGAGGCACAGAGCATGTGTTCCTTGTTCGCTAGTGTGGGTTGCAAAAATTACCATGAAAACAAGAGGCGCAGAGCATGTCCTTGTTCACCGGTTAGATTTGCAAAAATTACAGTGAAGAGGCGCAGCATGTGTTCCTTGTTTTCCAGTATGGCGAAGAGCGCCGGTTGGTTGCAAAAATTACCGCGAGTAGAAGAAGAAGAAGAACAAGAAGAAGAGTTGCAGAGCATATATGTGTTCCTTGTTCGACAATGTTAATTGGTTGTAAAACAGTGAAAGAGAATATATATAATAAGAGAAAGAGAAAGAGCCGCGTTAATTTTCGCCGAAAATTTGAATTCCCGCTTAGACTATATACCACGGTTCTACCAAGAAACCGTCATTTAAAGTTGTTTGACCATGACTAAAAACGACGGTTTTGACAAAACCGTGGTTTAAAATACAACGCGTCAAGTTATATACCACGGTTCCACACAGAACCGTGGTATATAATACAACGCGTCAAGATATATATGACGGTTCCACACAGAACCGTGGTATATAATACAACGCGTCAAGATATATATGACGGTTCCACGAAGAACCGTGGTATAAAATGCAACGCCTAAAGCTATATATGACGGTTCCAGTTAGAACCGTGGTATAAAATCTCCCGCTGAGAATTTTTGGGACGGTTATTCTAATAACCGTGGTTTAAAACTTTTAAATGACGGTTATGCGATTAACCGTGGTTTAAAATGCGTCATTTAAAATCTTTTTTCTACTAGTGGTACTAACTACCCAGAGCAATACCAAAACACTCAGTCCTACAGAGTGTAGAAGCGTAAACCCTAAGCAGCCAATGTCTAATGGAACAACCAAAAAGAAGGAACCAACCCAAGTGAGTTTCACAATCAAGGCTCAGTTAGTCACACAAGCTGAGTTAGTCACACAACCAATTCCTTTTAGAAATTCCTCTTAAACTCAGTTAGTGTTTTCCAAAACATTCCACAAGTCAATCAGCAAAAATATCGGAGTACGAGAAATCGTACCTGGGTAACGCTGTAGCAGTTCTAGTCAACTTGCGCAAACAATCAACAGTACTCTGAAGAATATTAAAGGTAGTCTATCATCAATCACTTGTAGCCTATGTTAAGCTTAAATAAACTCCTTACTTTTATTCCAAAGTCTCAATTGTCTTTTAAGCCCTCACTTAAATGTTAGGTATAATCTTTGAGTTATCTGAGAACGTTGTATAGCCCAAGGTGGTAAGATCAAGGAATGTATTCGATTAACATTTGCTAATTGTCCATCCTCCTTTCCACTTTATTCATACTTAACCACAATCCTCACATTCAAGACTTTTGAGACCTCTATATCATAAATGTGTTTATATTATATAATTAAATCTAAGAATTTCAATAATAATCTTAAGCTCAATACCTTTATTCTTAATTTAGAATAAACATTGTATTATGACCTACGATGGACTCATCTCAGAATACTATACTACTATCCCACAATGTAAAGATTATGTATTCAAACAATATCCACTAGATAACCCATTATGATTAAGTCTTTCCCTTAACTTAATTAAGATCTACATCTTGTATATTGAAATCGTAGTGTTGTAGACGCATTTTATTATAACTTAATTGAACTGCTAAACTCAATTATCTCATCTTTAGTTCAGAATGACTTTTAATTACAACCATCTAATAAACTTGTCATAAGATGTTAAATAGCTTCTCATCCTGAATAACTATGCTATAGTTAACTTAGATTTAACGAATTAATCTTACATTTAGTATTCAAAGGTATATATATATGTTTATTATTACCTATACAATAAGGTGTTTAGTATAACCTTCTATGTATCCTTACTTACATTTAATTTCCTAAATGTTTTATTTTTACACACATTCTCTCTATAGACTATGCATAATCCTTTGTACTAAACTTCATTAAACTTAAGCCTTAAATAGGTTTTAAATTGTTTTACAAAACCTAAGGTTTCAAAGGAATAACCTAATAAATTAATTTCCTTTATTGTATTTAGGATGGACAATATATCTACATAGAGTAGAATTTATCAGAGAATTAAATTCTGGTTCATAAGTGAAATTGTTAATTATCTAATAAGATAATCTATTATGAAAATTCCCATATTTTATATTCAAATAACCTATCATTACTTCCCATTACCGTAAAGTATAACAATATAATATCTTATGTAACTTAGTTTTATCTAATAAAAGGTTCAAAGGTTTTAAGTATCAAATAACTATTTATAAACCTTCCTATAAATTCTCACTACTAAATACCTCACTTAACTGTAAACTCACATCCTGAATATTGGTAATAAAGGTATCTTATATGGCTTATCTAATTCTAAAAAACTTAAGGATAATTATTTAGATAAATTTCCAAATCATCGTTTAATATAGATTATATCATAATCCTTTTAATGATTCTATCTTAAAACATTAAGTTATATTTCAATACCATAAAAGTTAAGAAATGATTAAATCTAGACTTACTAATCCACCTCACATTTAGATGTAAAAGTATTTTACTTTTTTATTATGGTTTATATATTAAGAATATTTAGATGTAATCGTATTATATTTGTTTATCATTAATTATAGAATAAGATCTATTTGTGCAACATTTTATGTAATCTAATCACAATTTTTCCTAAGTTTTAACTTATTGATTACTTAATCCCAATTTTAGATTTACATTCGGATCATTGACAAATAATACTATACATGTATTTTAATATGGTTTACATAAAAACCTTGGAAATTCAAAGGTAACTCTTAAGCCTAATACATAACTATAATTTAATACCACCTCATAATATTCTTCTATTAGTATTATGTAGAGGTTTAGTTTAACTTATTAATTCCTTCGTATTATATTTTCTATAAGGTTTAATTTTATTATGTTTACTGTGTATATATTTATATATACTAGGATTTGTACAAAACATTATTTATGTAGTTTTATTGTATTAATTATTTATATTAACTTTTACACACACCTACATCCAAAATATGGTTAATAAAATAAAGTATTTTCCTTAGTTTCAATTAAGTATATTAACTACCATATTATAATTTAATATAAGTGTAGATTAATTTAGCTCCTTGATTTACTAAGTTACTATATTTCTTTACTTTTTATATATATAATATATATATATATATTATATATATATATATATTCCTTAGTTTTAATTAAGAATATTAACTCTCATATAATATAATAAATAAAACATAAAAATAATTATATTCCTTGATTTATATAAGTTTCCACTTAAATAGGTATATATACATATATGTAAATAATTTCACTTCTATTAAAAACTAATACCTAAACATTTATAAACTTACTTGTTATAAAATGTTAATTTAGTGTTCCATATTTTCCCAGCTTAAAAAGTTTATTAACAAACCATACTTTAATTTTTGGTTACATTAAAAACCATATATTATAAGTTATTCTTATGAAAAACCCATAAACACAATTTTTATAACCTTTTACCATTGCCCAAAAATCCCCAAATTTAATATACAGTAACTATAACATTTTAGACATATTATAAAATTTTTATTTCATAAAAATATCTTTTTAAATTAGCCAAATAATTCCAGAAAACCCGTAACTTGCAAAAATAATAACTTACGTTTAAAAACTCCAAAACCATATTAATTTACATCAAAATAAACTAGATTTTATAAGGAATCTATGGTTAAAATTTCAAGTCAAAATACCTTCGGGAAGGTATTTAAATTAATTCAACAAGGTAGAGTTAAATTCTGAAACATTATAAACTTATAACATTTTTATTATCCACGATCTAATCTCAGCCATCCGTTTCTTATAACCACGATCGGACGGCTGCTGTATGTCGAGTTCATCATCTGCCCCCAAACCCAATTCGAGTACTAAATCACTAATTTCTCACAATCTACAGAACCAAATTGAGTGATTCTTGTTTCTATGGTTTCGAAATTCAATTACGGTTCTAATGATACCAATTTCCCCAATTATAATGCAGTATTCATCGGGTTTCGATTTCTGTTTCGAAGCTAGGGTTCTTAATGGTTTCCGAATTTGATTCTCCCAAATTCACTCAATCTAAAGCGTAATTGATGCAATTGAAACATGTTTTTGACCGACAATGTAATGTAGATTAGCAAGGTTGAAGGAATTTGAAGGAAACTTACCGGAATTGCAACAACGGAGCGAATCGAATTCGGAAATCTGGAAAGTTTCGAACTTTCGAGCAGTTCACGGGGCCGACTTTGAGGATCTATATCTTACAGTACAGATCGAGTTAGGCTATGTGTAAGGGCTTAATCTAAAGAGGGAACATAGCTCTACACATTGATAGCAAGAACTCACTCTAAATCGCAATACACAGAAAGAAATCTAAGTCGAAAGTTACGAGTTTATACCTTACATTTTCCGGAAAAATCCATGATTTTATGAGATGACAAATCCGAAACTTTAGACACCTCTCTCTTCCAAACGGTTGGGAATTAGCTTTGGGCATCAACATGAAAGTTGTAGAGGGATTAGAGCTCTTAAAAACGAGCTAAAGAATATGAAATTTGGCTGAGAAACGAAGAAGTTATGGCAAGACGAAGTTTACCTGATTTCAGAGAAAACCAGAATTCCGGGTTACGAGTTTCAAGGTGGCAACTTTGGATCAATATTCCGTCGATGTAAGATGAGTTAGAAGATGTATGAGTTATGGTTGGAAAGAGGAGATTAAGGAGAAGAGAATGCAACAGACGGCACTCGAAAATTCCAAACGAGGAGAAAGTTAATTTAGGGGATTTCTTTTATTAAACCTTTAATAATACTATTAAGTATTAAATTATTATATGGAATTATGAATATTAAATTAGTACAAGGAATTATGAATATTAAATTATTGTATGGAATTATGAGTATTAATATTATATGGAATTATGGAAATTAATTTAGGGGATTCCTCCTATTTAACTCTAAGGAATACAATTTAATATTTAATTATTATATATTATTATATAGTATTATGAATTTAATAACAAGATTTATAAGTCAATAAATCTTGGAAAAATTCCTAGACACTCCAACTATATTATAAAGATTTTAGAAATATTGGGAGCATTAATTTGGGACATAAAAGTCAATATAAAATCCTAGAAACCTTAAAGCTTATTAAGCCTTGCTAGGGTTGACTTTTTGAGAATGGTCAAACCAGCCCATGAAACCTATACCAATAAATAGGTTATGGAAAACCATGAAGATCGATAAAAAGAACGTCAAAAACGGATCATCCTAGCCAAAGTTATGCTAGATTGAAGTTTTGAATCAAAAATTTGAAAGATGCCACGTGTCACTCTGTCACGGGTCGCCAACACTTAGCCGATTTATTCCTTGAATTTCGGTAACAGATTTCAGTATTTTTCCCTAAATTTAGACGGCTATATCTCATTCTCTAAATTTTTCAATGCCGTCTTCTTTGTTGTTTCTCCTACATTCCCTCTAAACAACTATACTCATACAAACCCTAATTCATTCTGAATCAACCGGAAAATCGAGTCAAAGTAGCCACCCTGCAAAAACCGAAACTGCAATTCCAGTTTTCTCTCGAATCAGGTAACTTCGATCAGCCATAATTCTTCGTTACTCGTTCAAATTCCAGTTCTTTAGCTCGTTTTGAAGAGCTCTAATTCCTCCTAAAAACTTTCGTGTTTATGGTTTAAGCCAATTCGCAACCGATTGGAAGGGAAAGGTGTCTAAAGTTTCGGTTTCGCCAGCACATAAAATAATACCGAAACTGTAAGGTAAACTCGCAACTTCTAGCTACAATATCTTTCTGTGTGATGCGAGTTAGGATTAGTTCTTGCTATCAATACGTAGATCTAAGTTTGCTCTTTCCAATGAGCCCTTACTCATAGCCTAACTCGATTTGTACTGCTAGTTATAGATCTTCGAAGTTGGCACCACGAACTGCTCAAAGTTCATATTTTTCCAGTTTTCCCGATTTCGATTTCGCTCAATTCGCACAACTCCGGTAAGTTTCCGATCAATTGCTCCGTTATTGTCACTTGTAGCCTATGTTACGCTTAAATAAACACCTTACTCTTATTTCAAAGTCTCAATTATCTTTTAAGCCCTCACTTAAATGTTATGTATAACCTTTTACTTGTCTTAGAATGTTGTATATCTCAAGGTTGTAAGACCAAGGAATGTATTCGATCAACATTTGCTAATTGTCCACTCCTATCCACTTTATTCATACTTAACCACAATCCTCACATTCAAGATTTTTGAGACCTCTATATCATAAATGTGTTTATGTTATATAATTAAATCTAAGAATTTTGATAATAATCTTAAGCTCAATACCTTTATTCTTAATTTAGAATAGGCATTGTATTATGACCTATGATGGATTCATCTCAGAATACTATACTATTATCTCACAATGTAAAGATTATGTATTTAAACAATATCTACTAGATAACCCATTATGATTAAGTCTTTCCCTTAACTTAATTAAGATCTACATCTTGTATATTGGAATCATAATGTTGTAGATACATTTATTATAACTTAATTGAGCCACTAAACTCAATTAACATATCCTTAGTTCAGAATGACTTCCTATTATAACCGTCTAATAATCTCGTCATAAGATGTTGAATTACCTCTCATATTGAAACAACTATATTATAGTTAACTTTGACTTATCGAACTCTTACATTTAGTATTCACAAGGTACATTATTCGCTTAATTATTACCTATATAATAAGGTGTTTAAATATAACCTTTTATGTATCCTTACTTACCTTTAATCTCCTAAATGTTTTATTTTTACACACATACGCTCTATAGACTATGTATAATCCTTTTGTACTAAACTTCAATAAACTTAAGCCTTAAATACGTTTTAAATTGTTTTACAAAACCTAAGGTTTCAAAGGATTAACTTAATAAATTAATTTCCTTTATTGTATTTAGGATGGAAAATATATCTACATAGAGTAGAATTTATCGAAGAATTAAATTCTGCTTCATAGGTGAAATTGTTAATTATTTAATAAGATAATCTATTATGAAAATTCTCATATTTTATATTCAAATAACCTATCATTACTCCCCATTAACGTAAAGTATATCAATATAATATCTTATGTAACTTAGTTTTATCTAATAAAAGGTTCAAAGGTTTTAAGTATCAAATTCCTATTTATAAACCTTCCTATAAATTCTCACCACTAAATACCTCACTTAATTGTAACCTCACATCCTGAATATTGGTAATAAATGTATTTTATATGGCTTATATAATTCTAAGAAACTTAAGGATAATTATTTAGATAAATTTCCAAATCATCGTTTAATATAGATTATATCATAATCCTTTTAATGATTCAATCTTAAAACATTAAGTTATATTTCAGTACCATAAATGTTAAGAAATGATTAAATCTAGACTTACTAATCCACCTCACATTTAGATGTAAAAGTATTTTATTTATTTTATTATTGTTTATATATTAAGAACATTTAGATGTAAAAGTATTACATTTATTCATTAATTATATAGTAAGTTCTATTTGTGTAAAATCTAATTACAAATATTCCTAAGTCCCAACTTATTAATTACCTAACCAAATTTAGATTTACATTATGGTCTTTGACAAATATATTACACATGTATTCTAATATGGTTTATATAAATCTTAGAAATCCAAGATAACTCTTTAAGCTCAATTTCATAACCACAATTCAATACTAGCTCATATAATATTCTTTTAATAGTATTATGTATAGGTTTAGTTTAAGTTATTAATTCCTTCATATTCTATTTGCTATAAGGTATTTTATGTCTTTTATTTATTTATGTATTTATCGTATATGTATACTAGGATTTATTCAAGACATTCTTTATGTAGTTTTATTGCATTTAATTATTTATATTAACTTTTACACATATCCACATCCGAAATATGGTTTATAAAATAAAGTATTTTCCTTAGTTTCAATTAAGTATATTAACCACCCTATTATATAACTAATATACATGTAAATTAATTTAGTTCCTTGATTTAACCTAAGTTACTATTTTATTCCTTTTATATATATAATTATCTTTACGTTTTGTTTATTATATTATATGGGAGTTAATATTTTTAATTTAAACTAAGGAATATATATATATATGTATTCCTTAGTTTAAATTAAAAATATTAACTCCCATATAATATAATAAACAAAACGTAAAGATAATTAAATTCCTTGTTTTAACATAAGTTCCTATTTTTAAATCTACCATATAAGTATATATATATACATATATGTAAATAATTTCACTTCTCATAAAAACTAATACCCAAACATTATAAACTTACTGTTATAAAATGTTAATTTAGTTTCCCTTATTTTCCCCAGCTTAAAAGTTAATTAACAAACCATACTTTAAATTTTTGGTTACATTAAAAACCTTATATTATAGGTTATTCTTATGAAAAACTCATAAACACAATTTTTAAAACCTTTTACCATTGCCCAAAAATTCCCAAATTTATATAAAGTAACTATAACATTTTAGATATTATAAAACTTTTATTTCACAAATATCTTTTTAATTTGGCCAAATAATTCCAGAAAACCCGTAACTTGTAAAACTTATAACTTATGTTTAAAAACTCCAAAACCATAATAATTTACATCAAAATAAACTAGATTAAATAAGGAACCTATGGTTAAAATTTCAAGTCAAAATACATTCGGGAAGATATTTAAATTAACCCAACAAGTTAGAGCTATTTACTGAATTTTTATAGAAACTTTTATAAACTTATTCTGAGATGATTTAATCTCGGCCGTCCAATCTTTTAAAATGAGATCGGACGGCCCCTGTACTCCTAGTTCATCAGTGATAATACTAACCAAACCGAGTACTAAATCATAGATATCTCCTAATCTACAGAACGAAATCGAGTGATTCTTGTTTCTATGGATTCGAAATCGAATTTCGGTTCTATTGATGCCAATTTCCCCAATTATAATGCAGTATTCATCAAGTTTCAAAATCAATTCGAGTGTTAGGGTTTATATCGGGTACAGAACTCAATTCGGGAACCAATCTAACAAATTCTCCTAATCTAACACATAATTGACTAAATTGGAACATGGATTAGGTCGGTAACATGACTACGAATGACAATAACGGAGCAATTGATCGGAAACTTACCGGAGTTGTGCGAATTAAGCGAAATCGAAATCGGGAAAACTGGAAAAATATGAACTTTGAGCAGTTCGTGGTGCCAACTTCGAAGATCTATAACTAGAAGTACAAATCGAGTTAGGCTATTAGTAAGGGCTCATTGGAAATAGCAAACTTAGATCTACGTATTGATAGCAAGAACTAATCCTAACTCGCATCACACAGAAAGATATTGTAGCTAGAAGTTGCGAGTTTACCTTACAGTTTCGGTATTATTTTATGTGCTGGCGAAACCGAAACTTTAGACACCTTTCCCTTCCAATCGGTTGCGAATTGGCTTAAACCATAAACACAAAAGTTTTAGAGGAATTATAGATCTTCAAAACGAGCTAAAGAACATGGAATTTGGATGAGTAACGAAGAAGTTATGGCTGATCGAAGTTACCTGATTCGAAGAGAAAATTGGAATTGCAGTTTCGGTTTTTGCAGGGTGGCTACTTTGACTCGATTTTCCGGTTGATTCAGAATGAATTAGGGTTTGTATGAGTTATAGTTGTTTAGAGGGAATGTAGGAGAAGACAACAAAGAAGACGGCATTGAAAAATATTGAGAGATGAATGAGATATAGCCGTCTAAAGTTAGGGCAAAATACTGAAATCTGTTACCGAAATTCAAGGAATAAATCGGCTAAGTGTTGGCGACCCGTGACAGAGTGACACGTGGCATCTTTCAAATTTTTGATTCAAGACTTCAATCTAGCATAACTTTGGCTAGGATGATCCGTTTTTGACGTTCTTTTTATCGATCTTCATGGTTTTCCATAACCTATTTATTGGTATAGGTTTCATGGGCTGGTTTGACCATTCTCAAAAAGTCAACCCTAGCAAGGCTTAATAAGCTTTAAGGTTTCTAGGATTTTATATTGACTTTTATGTCCCAAATTAATGCTCCCAATATTTCTAAAATCTTTATAATATAGTTGGAGTGTCTAGGAATTTTTCCAAGATTTATTGACTTATAAATCTTGTTATTAAATTCATACTACTATATATAATATATAATAATTAATATTAAATTGTATTCCTTAGAGTTAAATAGGAGGAATCCCCTAAATTAATTTCCATAATTCCATATAATATTAATACTCATAATTCCATACAATAATTTAATATTCATAATTCCATATAATAATTTAATACTTAATAGTATTATTAATGGTTTAATAAAAGAAATCCCCTAAATTAATTTAAATTAATTTAGGGGTATTTCAGTATATCCCCCTTAAAAGAAACTTCACCTCGAAGTTTAAAAATCAATTAATAGGCACTCACACCGCTTCGGGTGTGCTGAGACAATAATAATTCCAATGAAATTCCATACCAATCCAATCCTTTATTCCCATCCATTTCCATAACAACATTCCACTCGAGATTACTCAAAATCAAAACGAACCAAGATATACCAAGACATAGCCTGATGAAAATTAACAGTCACATACTGTATCATATTGTAAAAACCAAGCACATTCAAACACCTCTCATTCTGCTAATACTGTTCTCCCTTTACTAACAATGCAACGAGGCATAATCCGGATGAGATAACGAAGGAGGAGTATGCTAGCATATCCCCCTTAAAAGAGCTAAGGTACGCCCTCGTACCGCTACTAACGGCACATTCAAAGAATTCAACACTTTAAACCAGCTTTGTTGTGAATTTTACTGCACCGTTGATTTTATCTATGATCGTTACATATATCTGTATCTCTTGATTGTTATGTATTTGTATTTCCTTGGTGGTTATAAAATTTTATTTTATGATTATTATCCATTCGTTTAATGACTGATACGAATTATATGTCCATATATGAACATTTATCATATCAATTATATTACCAAGCTATAAACCAGGTGTAACATACTTGAGTAGTTAACATAATATTCCCGATCATTTAATAATCCTCAATAATCTTCCAAATTATCTTCAAAGGTTTATTAGTCATCCATATGTTAAAACTCTATAAGATAAATATTTTCTGTGACTTTTCAAGTTTCAATTGTTTTTATAATTAACTATCGTATTTTAGACGATTCATTCAGTGTTTACTTTATAAAATTTACTTATTATGTAACTTCACCCAAGGCAGAATTTTAGGGAGTTTTCTTCCAAAATCTGATTCCTTTATCTTAAAATTTATATATTATATTTTTTTAAGGTAGGGACTCTATATAAAATTTTAAGTCAAATGAGCTAGTCTAATGAAAACTCACTCACTCTTGGTAATTATTTTTCTTAGGGTTTGTTCTATGTAAGTATTATTCTGATCATTAGATCTTAGTACTCTCTTAGATAATGGTGGCTTTTGGTAAATATCACTGTTAGTGTGGCTTCTAAAATTTTATACATGTATAATGTTAAACTTCCAAGTAAACATGAGAATTTCCAATCTTTAAGTAACTCTCAATTTTTCACTAGACGCTCAATACTCCAAGTATTTAAGGCTCAATAGTATTTAGTTTATTATTACTCACGTGTTTTCACTCCATAGGTAAGTATTTTTCACCAAGGATTTAACTCGGTGAACTCTTTACATGTATGAATTTAGTACTGGATCTTAATATATAAGTTTTGAATTGTTCATTGTGGCTAGTAATGAAATATGCCTAGCTCAAGTGTAACACCCCTACCATTAATACATGCTTACCGCCCAATCTCCTTACACGTCAGATACACGCAGCGGATACTTACTTACATACAATGGGTGATACAATGCCGTTAACCACCCACGTGGCTAACAAGGCTACTACTACTGCTTACAGCATCGGTCTGATGGACCGGAATCCTGAGTACTACACTTCCACAACACATACTCCATTCATCAAACGAATACTACAAGGTTCCATTCAATACTTTACTCCTTCGTAAACCATACAATACAAAATACATAACCGAGTTTACTAGGTTCCCAATACAATTACAATGCTTCTTCCAAGTTCATACATACTCACTAAGAGACTACTTACTACCCGTTCCTCACAAACTACTTGCTTCTAATTACAAGGGTGTGCCTCCGGTCTCTTATCTTGACCATATTCGCTTCGGTACCTGCACACTAAAAACGTTCCCCCTAGGGGGTCATCTTTCGCTGCGCATGATAACCGCATACCCCGCATACTAGTGAGGGTACGCCGACCACTTGGTCGTATACATGCGGTTGATTTCATTCAAACATACATGCATACATGCTCTTATACATAATATTGCAATACATTACGCAAGACATACACACATACATACACTTCATTACATGCAAGAAGTACAACATAAACCATTCAATACATTCTTACCTTCTTCCGAATTACACATACACATTACATACACAATATACAATTCTTGTTAGCTTCATTGGTCCACCCGGGTTAATCGGGTGGAGATTACTCTTTTACTCGTTACTTCATACATACGCATACATACTCATACATACTTACGGATCCATACTTACTTACTTACTTACTCTTACTCAAGTTAAGTCGTCGGGACCTCCGGCCCTGGGGACTACACCGTCCCACCTCCGGGATTTACTTGACTCACCAATCCGGGATGCTACCCATTTAAGGGATTTGGGCCGCGGACCAGTTTAAGAGTCAGGAATTACAGCCAACCTCTTGTGACTCCGCATCCTCACGCGTGGCCGAAGCTATATCGGACTTCTACTCATTCCGGTTTACTTACTTAAGTTAGGAGTTAGGTAGTTAAGAATTAGCAGAAGTCATTCATACAAGCCACATACATAAATACACTGCTCAATACTCATTTATACAAGATACAATACAATACTTACGTACAATACCAGATTCGAATACCATTCATCATCATTCATATATTTCATGAATTATACAAACTAGTGTTCAAGACAATAAATATCAAGAACCACATAAGTCAAGCACAGGTAAGTGCAATATAGTCCGATTCATGCATTTATCTTATTTAGGTGATCAAATAAGCACACAAATCGGGGTAACCAGATTAGGATACAGGGCATGAAGAAATCATACCTTTCACCGTTGTACTTGTATCCCAACGTTCCTCCGGTGTTCACAAATCATATCCTATTATATATATATACATACAGTGGAATGATTAATCTATCTATCATTAACTTAACTCATACTTACTATGTCCTTATGCTTCTTACACTTACATATTACTTACTTATTTTTGACTGGACCGGACTTGCGACCGACCTTGCAAGTCCGGTCCATTCCAGTAGCTATCAGTACGAGGAATTTTCTGGCTCGACCGAACTTGCAAGTCCGGTCACAAGTTCGGTCCATTCCAGTAGCTTGCATTACGGGAATTTTTCTGGCCGACCGAACTTGCATGTCCGGTCGCAAGTTCGGTCCATTCCAGTAGCTTGCATTACGGGAATTTTTCTGGCCGACCGAACTTGCATGTCCGGTCGCAAGTTCGGTCCATTCCAGAAGGTTACTGACGGGAGAATTTTTCTGGTCCGACCGAACTTGCAAGTCCGGTCGCAAGTTCGGTCCATTCTAGAAGCATTCCCGTCTTTGTAAATCTGGGCTCGACCAAACTTGCAAGTCCGGTCGCAAGTTCGGTCCGGCCCAGTATTTGCATTTTTATTTCTGTTTTCAGTCCTATATTTTGCCCATTGTTTCTCCAATCTTTCTACATGTAATCCCACATGTTTAAACACTACCTAGGCCCTTCAAATTGCCTTGGTTCATCCACCAAACTCCTTACCAAATTCATCAATCAACTCACACAAATTCCTCACTTCTTTTCCCACAAATGTAACAGTTTTTATTTTACTTATGCTACAGATTTCTAACCAACCTCTACCATCTAATACTTCCTCTACCAATGTCGCTCCTAGCATCCCAAATACCTCCTCTTACCATGCCAATTCATTTCCAAGCAATTATACCATCTATACCCAAGTCCAACATTCATTTTACCAATTCCTACACACTAATTTTTCCTAACTTCTCCAAGGCATTTCTACACACTTTGCTACAGATTTTTACACTTCTTGTTTCTCATACTACAACTTCCTCTTTGTCACTACTAAACCTACCTACTAGCTCCTATACACACCTTGGTTCTCCCATTCACCAAGTCATCCATGAGTGTACATTTCCTACCAAAAATTTGCCATAGTTCACCTACAATTCTCACTTATCCACACATACCCATTATCACAAAAATCATTCCTATTCTAGCCACACCTATGCAAGGGTCCACCAGCAATACAAAGCTATATAAACCATCACAATACATCAATACTCCACCCAACATCAATACCAATACTCATACACAATATACTTGGCTCTAGGGCCTACAATTTACTTACTAGTTCCCAAATACTCAAAACTTCATAACCTCCAATACTAATACAATGGTTTAGGTTCCTTTTATTTGTTTACCCATTCACATTACTCTAATGCAATAAATTGAGCATCAAGAAGGAGCTCTTACCTTAAGGCTCTTATTTCCTTCAGTTCCTTTTCAATTCTCCTCTTCCTCTCTTTCTTGCACCGATCGGTTTTGTGGGGAATGGAGTTGCCAAACTCCATTCCCATCACCCAAAGCATACAAAACAAGTATAATTAATATACTAACCCTTAGATTCACACTAACTCATGGAGATGTTTTAAACAAATTTCTAGGGTTTACCTTTTGAAGCTTTTAGGAGGGGTTTTAGCCCTTGGTTCAAGAAGGTGAATCCACCACCTTTGCAAGATTGATATTGTGCTCAAAAGAGAGGGAGAAAATGGAGTGTTACAATGGGACAAAAATTGGTTACCAAAGGAGATGAAGGAAACTTAAGGTTCTCATGGAAATTTTTACCTTAATGGAGAGAGGGGACTCCAAGCTACACATTGATGCTATTTTCTTCACCAATGGGGTATACCCACGAAAATGAACTTCCTCATTTTTGAATTTCGAAAAGAGAGAAGTGAAGAGGATGATGAGGGGAGTTCAAATATGTAATTTGTTTTGCATTTGGAGCTTGTATGTGGCTAGAGCATGAAGGTAAAGTGAGGTTGCCATTGTTGTGTTGAAGCTCTCAAAATCGCAGCCACAAGGAGAAGAAGGAGAGAGAGTACGATGAAGAAGGAGGAAATGGAAGAGAGAGGAGAAAAGTGAGGAAAGAGAGTAAAGTAGGTTTACTTTTTACCTTTTTAATTTTCCTTTGTCTTTTGTAAGTGAAAAGGAAGTTGAGAGTGTGTGTGTGTGAGGGAAGAAATCGGCTAGCACACACAGCCCACATTGGTTTTAAAATTTTATTTACAATATTGGACACACTAGTTTGAGTTATTTGTGCTTTTACCCCACAACCTCCCGTTTTTGACAGTTTTTACTAATTTCTTGTTTTATTGATTTTATTGGTTTTAAAGCTTCACTAATATTTATTAATGATTATTTAGTTGACCAAAATTGTTACGAGTCTATTTGACCCGCTTAAGGTCACGTTTTCCCGGTTACCTCGAAAAACGCGCTTTAATGTTCGTTAGTGTTTTTAATCCATTTTAAGGATCCGTTTTCTCCGGGATTTGTTCCCTAATATTCATTTAGACTTAATTAAGCCTTTAGAATCCATATAATGCACCAACCGAGGTCTCATACCTCCTATGGTTATTTAACGCTTATTTAGCGTTTTACGCTTTTTAAGCGTTTCTTTATTTCTTTTGGATTTATTTTTCCTTACCAATATTACGTAAGCATTATTAGGCTCTTAAATACATATTAGAATTATTTTAATCGCTCTATTTAAGTTCGGGGTATTTCATCAAGATTTCATGATGGTAACGTCTTACCACCACTTCCCCTCAAGTTCAACACAATCCATCACCTGCGTAGAAGATTATTTACAGTTAGATGACAAGGCTTGTCTAGCCCCTAAACTTCTAGAAATGGGTGTGCACCCCCACTACTTTCAGCCTAGGAGTTCGTCGCACCAGGCACTTCCCGTAGGGTGTTAGGTTTATGTGTTTTCTTTCTAAAGTTAACATAGAGTTTTAATGTGTTTTACAAGTTCAGATGTTGATCTTTTCTAATACGCTACTAGTTCTTGTTAGATTAATAATTTTCTAGACTTAAGATTTATCCAAACATTACCTTTAGGCAACAATTTGTACCAAGTAATTCTTGAGATTTATTTTAAAACTTTAAAGGAGTTGAAATACTTCACATAATATCAATACTAATTTAGTTATGTAAAGTTCTATTTGTATACTGTTTTCAACCAAAAGTATTCTTTAAAATTCTAGGAATTTGTGTACTAGCTTTTAAAGGATTGCATTTTTGGCAATGTATTCTCCATGAGTATGCTTTTGAAAAATAGCTTAATATTTGGTTTATCTCAACCAAAATCTTATCGTACTTAATATAGGATGTTCCAAACTTATATATATATTTGTAGTTTAATGTTGGAACGGTATAACAACACATCACACTCAACATACATTCACAAAAGAAAAGTGTGTAAAGGGATCATTCACAATTCCAAAAAGGGTTAGGAGTCGTGCCTTACTAGAGTCCTCACTTCCCAATTCTACCCCAGTTCCCCAGTTTTAAGTGCACCTATAATCTAAGTATATCCCTCGCCCATAGGGGCATTTATATTTGACAGCAGGGGGCTGTATATCCCTCGCCCATGGGGGCATTTATATTTGACAGACAGAGGATATACAGCCCCTCACTGTTTATCACGTCCACTAAGTACAGGGGATATACAGCCCCTCACTGTCTACCACGTCCACTAAAGACAGGGGATATACAGCCCCTCACTGTCTACCACGTCCACTAAGGACAGGGGATATACAGCCCCTCACTGTCTATCACGTCCCTTTCTGGGACAGGGGATATACAGCCCCTCACTGTTACCATTGAAAACGCGCGCACGTCGAAACCTTAAGAACAGCTCATGGATGAAACGATATCCAGAGTCAAAGAAGAATTTTCAAGATTGACCTTTTCCAAATTCCCCCTAGATCACTAACTACCCAGAGCAATACCAAAACACTCAGTCCTATAGAGTGCAGAAGCGTAAACCCTAAGCAGCCAATGTCTAACGGGGCACCAAATAGAAGGAACCAATACCCAAGTGAGTTTCACATCCAAGGCTCAGTTAGTCACACAAGCTGAGTTAGTCACATAACCATTTCCTTTTTAGAAATTCCTCTTAAAGTCAGTTAGCGTTTTCCAAAACATTCCACAACTCAATCAGCAAAAATATCGGAGTACGAGAAATCGTACAAAACATTCCATAAAGTCCAAAACACAACAAGCTGAGTACGAGAAAATCGTACAAAACATTCCATAAAGTCCAAAACACAACAAGCTGAGTACGAGAAATCGTACAAAACATTCCATAAAGTCCAAAACACAACAAGCTGAGTACGAGAAATCGTACATGGGTAACGCTGTAGCAGTTCTAATCAACTTGCGCAAACAATCAACAGTACTCTGAAGAATATTAAAGGTAATCTATCATCAATCACTTGTAGCCTATGTTACGCTTAAATAAACTCCTTACTCTTATTTCAAAGTCTCAATTATCTTTTAAGCCCTCACTTAAATGTTATGTATAACCTTTGACTTGTCTTAGAATGTTGTATATCTCAAGGTTGTAAGACCAAGGAATGTATTCGATCAACATTTGCTAATTGTCCACTCCTATCCACTTTATTCATACTTAACCACAATCCTCACATTCAAGACTTTTGAGACCTCTATATCATAAATGTGTTTATGTTATAATTAAATCTAAGAATTTCGATAATAATCTTAAGCTCAATACCTTTATTCTTAATTTAGAATAGGCATAAAAGTCAATATAAAATTCTAGAAACCTTAAAGCTTATTAAGCCTTGCTAGAGTTGACTTTTTTAGAATGGTCAAACCAGGCCATGAAACCTATACCAATAAATAGGTTATGGAAAACCATGAAGATCGATAAAATGAACGTAAAAAACGGATCATCCTAGCCAAAGTTATGCTAGTTTGAAGTTTTGAATCAAAAATTTGAAAGATGCCACGTGTCACTCTGTCACGGGTCGCCAACACAGCCGATTTTATCCCCTGAATTTCGGTAACAGATTTCAGTATTTTGCCCTAACTTTAGACGGCTATATCTCTTTCATCTCTCCATATTTTTCAATGCCGTCTTCTTTGTTGTCTTCTCCTACATTCCCTCTAAACAACTATAACTCATACAAACCCTAACTCATACTGAATCAACCGGAAAATCGAGTCAAAGTAGCCACCCTACAAAAAACGAAACTGCAATTCCAGTTTTCTCTTCGAATCAGGTAACTTCGATCAGCCATAACTTCTTCGTTACTCATCCAAATTCCATGTTCTTTAGCTCGTTTTGAAGAGCTCTAATTACTCTAAAACTTTCATTTTTATGGTTTAAGCTAATTCTCAACCGATTGGAGGGGAAATGTGTCTAAAGTTTCGGTTTTGCCAGCACATAAAATCATAACCGAAACTGTAAGGTAAACTCGCAACTTCTAGCTTCAATTTCTTTCTGTGTGATGTGAGTTAGGATTAGTTCTTGCTATCAATACGTAGATCTAAGTTTGCTCTTTCCAATGAACCCTTACACAAAGCCTAACTCAATATATGCTGCAAGTTATAGATCTTCGAAGTAGGCTTCGTGAACTGCTCGAAAGTTCGAGTTTTCCAGATTTCCCGAAATCGAATCCCTCCGTTTTTGCAACTCCGGTGAGTCTCCGATCAAATTGCTCCGATATTGCTGTTCGTAGTCATGTTACCGTCTTAATCCATGTTCCAATTTAATCGATTACGCTCTAGATTGAGGGAATTGGGGGGAATTGAATTCGGAAACCGTTTAGAACCCTAGCTTCGAAACGAAAATCGAAACCCGATGAATACTGCATTATAATTGGGGAAATTAGCATCATTAGAGCCGAAATTTGATTTCGAAACCATAGGAACAAGAATCACACGATTTCGTTCTGTAGATTAGGAGAAAACTCAGATTTAGTACTCGGGATCGAATTAGTTTTCGCTGATGAACTCAGCGTTCAGTGGCCGTCCGATCTCGCTTTAAAAGATTGGACGGCCGAGATTAGATCGTGATATTTAAGAGTTTTTATAAGTTTATGAAATTTTAGTAATTAACTCTAACTTGTTGAATTAATTTAAATACCTTCCCGAATGTATTTTGACTTGAAATTTTAACCATAGATTCCTTATTTAATCTAGTTTATTTTGATGTAAATTATTATGGTTTTGGAGTTTTTAAACATAAGTTATGATTTTTGCAAGTTACGGGTTTTCTGGAATTATTTGGCTAAATTAAAAAGATATTTTTATGAAATAAAAATTTTATAATATGTCTAAAATGTTATAGTTACTGTATATAGAATTTGGGAATTTTTGGGCAAGGGTAAAAGGTTTTAAAAATTTTGTTTATGAGTTTTCCATAAGAATAATCTATAATATAAGGTTTTTAATGTAACCAAAAATTAAAGTATGGTTTGTTAATAAACTTTTAAGCTGGGAAAATATGGAACACTAAATTAACATTTTATAACAGTAAGTTTATAAATGTTTAGGTATTAGTTTTTAATAGAAGTGAAATTATTTGCATATATGTATATATACATATTTAAGTGGAAACTTATATAAATCAAGGAATATAATTATTTTTACGTTTTATTTATTATATTATATGGGAGTTAATATTCTTAATTTAAACAAAGGAATATATATATATATATTTACACATATATGTAAAAGAAATAAAATAGTAACTTAGGTTAAATCAAGGAGCTAAATTAATCTACATTTATATTAATTATATAATATGGTAGTTAATATACTTAATTGAAACTAAGGAAAATACTTTACTTTATTAACCATATTTTGGATGTAGGTGTGTGTAAAAGTTAATATAAATAATTAAATACAATAAAACTACATAAATAATGTTTTGTACAAATCCTAGTATATATAAATATATACACATAAACATGATAAAATTAAATACCTTATAGGAAATATAATACGAAGGAATTAATAAGTTAAACTAAACCTCTACATAATACTAATAGAAGAATATTATATGAGGTGGTATTAGATTATAGTTATGTATTAGGCTTAAAGAGTTACCTTTGAATGTCCAAGGTTTATTTATAAACCATATTAAAATACATGTATGGTATTACTTGTCAATGACCAGGATGCAAATCTAAATTTGGGATTAAGTAATTAATAAGTTAAAACTTAGGAAAAATTGTGATTACATAAAATGTTGTACAAATAGATCTTATTCTATAATTAATGATAAACAAATGTAATACGATTACATCTGAATGTTCTTAATATATAAACCATAATAAAATAAGTAAAATACTTTTACATCTAAATGTGAGGTGGATTAGTAAGTCTAGATTTAATCATTTCTTAACATTTAAGGTAGTGAAATATAACTTAATGTTTTAAGATAGAATCATTAAAAGGATTATGATATAACCTATATTAAACGATGATTTGGAAATTTATCTAAATAATTATCCTTAAGTTTCTTAGAATTAGATAAGCCATATAAAATACATTTACTACTAGTATTCAGGTTGTGAGTGTACAATTAAGTGGGGTATTTAGTAGTGAGAATTTATAGGAAGGTTTATAAATAGGAATTTGATACTTAAAACCTTTGAACCTTTTATTAGATAAAACTAAGTTGCATAAGATATTATATTGATATACTTTACGGTATGGAAGTAATGATAGGTTATTTGAATATTAAATATGAGAATTTTCATAATAGATTATCTTATTAAATAATTAACAATTTCGCTTACGAACCAGAACTTAATTCTCTGATAAATTCTACTCTATGTAGATATACTCTCCATCCTAAATACAATAAAGGAAATTAATTTATTAAGTTATTCCTTTGGAACCTTAGGTTTTGTAAACCATTTAAAACGTATTTAAGGCTTAAGTTTAATGAAGTTTAGTACAAAGGATTATGCATAGTCTATAGAGAGAATGTGTGTAAAAATAAAACATTTAGGAGATTAAAGGTAAGTAAGGATAAATAAAAGGTTATATTTAAACACCTTATTATATAGGTAATGATTAAGCAAATAATGTACCTTGTGAATACTAAATGTAAGAGTTCGGTTAGTCTAAGTTAACTATAATATAGTGGTTTCAATATGAGAGGTAATTCGACATCTTATGACAAGATTATTAGACGGTTATAATAGGAAGTCATTCTGAACTAAGGGAATGATAATTGAGTTTAGTGGCTCAACTAAGTTATAATAAAATGTATCTACTACACTATGATTCCAATATACAAGATGTAGATCTTAATTAAGTTAAGGGGAAACTTAATCATGATGGTTTATTTGGTAATATTGATAAAGTACATAATCATTACATTGTGAATTAATAGTATAGTATTCTAAGATAAACCTATTATAGGTCATAAGACGATGTTTATTCTAACGTAAGAGTAAAAATATTGAGCTTAAGAATTGTTATTGAAATTCTAAGATTGATTGAATAACATATACTGCACTTATGTTATAAAGGTCTTGAATGTGAGGATTGTGGTTAAATATGAATAAAGTGGATAGGAGTGGACAGTTAGCAGGTGTTAATAAAATACATTCCTTGATCCTACAACCTTATAAAATAAGTCAAAGGTTACACATAACATTTAAGCGAGGGCTTATAAGATAATTGGGATTTGGAATAAGAGTAAGGAGTTTATTTAAGCTTAACATAGGCTACAAGTGATTGATGATAGACTACCTTTAATATTCTTCAGAGTACTGTTGATTGTTTGCGCAAGTTGACTAGAATTGCTACAGCGTTACCCAGGTACGATTTCTCGTACTCAGCTTGTTGTGTTTTGGACTTTATGGAATGTTTTGTACAATTTCTCGTACTCCGATATTTTTGCTGATTGACTTGTGGAATGTTTTGGAAAATGCTAACTGAGTTTAAGAGGAATTTCTAAAAGGAATTGGTTGTGTGACTAACTCATCTTGTGTGACTAACTGAGCCTTGAATGTGAAACTCACTTGGGTTGGTTCCTTCTTTTTGGTTGTTCCATTAGACATTGGCTGCTTAGGGTTTACCTTCTGCACTCTGTAGGACTGAGTGTTTTGGTATTGCTCTGGGTAGTTAGTGATCTTGTGGGAATTTGGAAAAGGTCAATTCTGGTAATTCTTCTTTTGACTCTGGATATTGTTTCATCCATGAGCTGGTTTTTGAGGTTTCGACGTGCGCGGGTCTTCAATGGTAACAGCAGGGGGCTGTATATCCCTCGCCCATAGGGGCATTGATATTTAACAGTAGGGGGCTGTATATCCCTGCCCATAGGGGCATTGATATTTAACAGCAGGGGGCTGTATATCCCTCGTCCATCAGGACATTTTTAATCTGACAGCAAGGGGCTGTATATCCCTCGTCCATACGGACATTTATATCTGGCGGTGGGGGCCATCTCTCCCAATTGGTATTATTCCATTCTTGAGTTATTGGTTCTTGGATCTATCTTATTATTCCTAGTCCTTTGTGACTATCTGAGTCTTCCTACTCCTAACGGGAATTGGGTTTAACTAAGGCAATGGATGTTCACTGACACATGATGTGGTTTTGTTTCACTAACCTTACTTTTATGTTATTAACCTTCTTGCTTATCTTGATATCTGATTTGGTGATTTATGAAATGTCTTACTCTCTTGTGTGGTTTAAGTGATTGCTTTCAAGCTAATATTTATTTAAGAGTTATTTTATAAGTTTGTTTTTGGAGATTAGTACCAGTTCCATTCCAGGGAACTGACCCACCCCGTTCGGGGTGGGCTGCTTGGTTTCATCTTGCAGGTACAAATTGATTTACAGGTGGCCGCGAAGAGCATGCGTGATTGGGATGGGATTAGGTTTATGGAGAGTGAATGTATTTTATTACTGTTAGTTATGTTAAGTTTTCTCGAAGTTCAGACCGTAACTTAGTTAATTATAATGGTTGTAGTTGGTGAGGTTGGTACCGGGTGTTTGGAGCCCGATGGTCTGTAGCACCTTTAGTTTATTTTCCGCTGTTGTTTTATTATTGTAGGGGTGTTATAGTCCGAGCTTCCCAAGTTCGGACACTGTTCGAGGCCAAAACAGAAAATAGAGATAGGTGTGTCCGAACGTCCAAATTCGGACGGTAGTTCGGACACTGGTCGAAGCTCAGGAAACTTAGCGCAACAGGGCATGTCTGAACGTCCAAGTTCGGACGGTAGTTCGGACGTGCCAAAACTTCATTTTCTATACCCTTAAACACTTACTCATTTCTTGCCAAAATGCTCAACACTTATAATATTTCCCCCTTAGGTTTATAGCATGTTCCCACACATTATTTAGCCCACCCAAATACTTTATGTCCTTCCAAGAATCTTCTCCACAATTTTCACACATCTTCCATACAACACCTTACTTCCTCATTGGTACCAAAACTTGTATAATCCTTACACACTCCCATGATCTTGGTAGTAGTACCTTAAAATATTCATTTGCATCCTAAATCCTCCAAGATAACACCCAAGGCATTTTAACACCTAAAAAGACCTTATTCCATCTTCTTTCACAACTTAAACCCTAATCATTCCTAGTTCAACCTAGGTCACAAACATCATTTTGAACACCTAAAACTCCTTGTTCATTAACCAAATTTGACATAGTTTCTCTTGTATTTACACCAAAACACTTAGGTTTTCACCTTTTCACCACCAAAAACACTTAATCACTTAATACACATTCCTTACACACAAACATATTGTTTTTCCTCCTTCACCCATCCAAGACATTCATCTTCACAAAGAATGTTCTTTACGCACAACAAAACCCTTAAACTACACTACATAACAATATAGTGCATAATCTTAAATTGCTTGGCTCTTAGGCCCTTAAATTGCATGGCTCTTAGGCCCTTAAATTGCTTTAAACTTAAACACTGAATTTCCCACATATATATTGCCTTTGACCTGCAAATACACTAAACATCACATATGCCCTTATAACCTCCTTGAGAGCATTTTACTAACTCATTTACCATTAGCTCCTTAAGTAGTTTTAATGAACAACTTAAGCTCATCTTTCCTAATGTATTTAAACCACATTAGGTTAACACATTTACCTCCTTTCCTCACAAACTTCTTTCTTGTTTCCTTGTTTAAAATTTGGCAAGGACCTTGATTGCTTGTCAATCATCTATCCACACACACATATAAGGGTAATGAGCTTAAGAATTTTACTTAGAATCATATACAAACCCTAGTTAACATAAGTTTTAATTCATTAAAATGGAAAATTTACCTTGGAATTTGAGAGGGAACTTGAATAAGTAGCATGATAGGAATCCTCCTAGCCCTTTGAAGATTGGAATGGAGCTAAGGAAGAACAATAGAAGACACCATTAATGGTGAATTTTGGACATGCCTAAAAAAAGGAAGGAAATGTGTTTTCCTTGGTTTTTTTCTTACCTTGAAACAAGGAGAATGACAAGGCATGAAATATGAGCTCAAGCACATCAATGGTGAATCTCCATGGCACCGAAATGAGGCTTTTGAAGATTTGAAAGGATAGAAGTGTAGAGTGCTCCAACTAGAAGAATGGTGGTCTTGAATTGAATTTGGACCATGAAGTATGAGTTACAAGCAAATGGAGTTCGAGATTGGGTGCATGGCTTTGCTGTAGAAAAACCGATGGAGTTGGGAGAATGAAGATAGGTGACGGTGGGTGTGAGTGGGAAAGGAAGAAATGAAATGAAGTGTTTGCTTTTACAAGATATTTATGTTATAAAGTAACTTTCTTCTTTTTACTTACTTTTCCCTCCTTTCTTTAATTGATTTTTACATGGTGGTGAGTCACCACTTAGGAAACCGGCCCCCTTCATATAATAGGGCATTTCATGACTTATGTTGACCATTTAATTAAGCTAAGTTGACTTAAGTCAAAACTAGCACTATTTGGGCACTATTCACTAACCAAGGCACATATTTGTGAAATTTTTGATTTCCCATTGATTTAGACTTCCTAATGTGATACTAAGTATTACACATGTTAATTAAAGAGTAATGATGGACATTTAGCCATTCAAAACTCATTTACAAGACAATTTTTCAAAAATGTGCTTTAAGACTCCTTAAAGCACATTTTGTATTTTAACTTGTTTTCAAGCTTGGTTTTCTTTAGTAATTGTTTTAATATGTTCATTAACACATAATTAAGGTATAGGTATGACCTTTAGGTCTTATACAAACTTATCCCAAGCTTAGAGCACATTTTTGCCCATATTGACTTTAAGGTATTTATTTGTGTTTTATTTGGTTTAATTGTCTACCAAGGTTTCCTAAGGACTTAATTAGCCTTATTAAATCATAATTGAATATTATTTAGTCTTGGTAGGTTCTTTGGGTCCTAACCAAGTTCACTCCAAGCTTAGAGCATGTTTTTGCTCAAGCTGTGTCTTAGTGCTTTATTGTGCTTTACTATGGCTTAAATTGTTCACTGATGTTTCTAAGGCACTTTTTAGCCTTTAAATACCATAGTTTAATGTTTAAACAACATATCAAGGTTTGGGGTATTTCAATCTACCCCCCTTAAAAGAACTTCGTCCTCGAAGTTCACACTTCCCACACATCATTGGTTTAGAACACATGGATTACTTGCAAAATAAAACTTTTGTAACCAAACATACTTTACATCACAACCTCGGACTTGACGGTCCGGGCAACATATTCACATCCATACATATCATAACATAACATACTTACATGATAACCTCGGACTCAACGGTCCGGGTATCTTAATCAACATTATACTTACATAACAACCCTTAGACTCTCAGGTCTGGGTAACATAACAACATTTAGACACAGGACTAGGTAACACAACAACGTTTGGAACTCGACCAAATTAGGACTCAAGGTCAAAATAATATTTATTACACATACCACACAATATGTCATAGCATGTATAACAATCAAAGATATCTTTTATATACACAGTGATCCCGCAGAACCCGGTCGTGATGGACACCTTCCGTCCCCGTTCCTTTGGGAGATCAAAACAATCACTTAATCTTTAACACATATGCTTCCCATGTCACCGGGCAAGTACTACAAAAATATTCTTTGCTAAGGTTAAGTAAAAGTACTTCCATAATGTAAGGTATCTATCGATGTTTTATAAATACCAATTCAAAATCCTTTTTGAAAACGCATACAACTCCAAGTCCAACTTAAGCTCTTTGCTTCTTTTCCTAGCGTGGTTATTTGTGACCACTTATAGGGAGCTTCAAGAATCATCCAACCCTGATGTGATCAGCATCAGTGTCGAACTATCCTTCCACCCCAATTTGTGTTCGGCTTCCCTTGATCGCATGCAAATCAAGTTCCACTTCCCACTTCATTTTCAAGCATCAAGTAATACACTCATTTCCAATTTTCTATCTTTTAGTCTTTTAGTCATAATCATTACATCTCCAAAGGATAACTCCGTCTATCAATTATCTTCATTCACTTTAATCCTGTTACCTAGGGAATCTTATTCTCACTAGGTTCTATGTCGGTTTCATACCCTTTTCATGAATCACTATATTACATATATACATATACTTTATCAAAATACAACACACAGTTTCACATTTATACACTGTCAGGGTTTTAGTTCCCCGGGAGTTTCTCTACTCCCCACACTTGTACTATCACATACAACTGTTAACAAATAAACACACTTATCACAATGGTATTCGCATCTTCTGTGCGCAATTATCACAATTAAACCATGAATGAATGTGTATGTTTACGTAGCACACACACCAATCATCAAAACAAATTATTTTGTGCTATGCACAACATAGGTCACGTACACTTGTACGGTAATACACACTAAGTGGTTTTGCGCTCTACCCCCCCTTAAAAGGGATTACGCCCACGTAATCAATCACTGAATCATTGGTTTAAAACGTTCTGTCGTCGTGAAGTACTTTAACTTCCATGCGGTCTATTATACAATGCATTCTGATTAGAGGATCTTAACCATATTGGCGGTTTAGTTCCTAAACCAAGAATTCTCATTGGAGTTTGCTTTAACTCTTAACTGGTTTCGGTTCTGGCCCGTGAGGCTTCTAGGCATTAATAATTAGCCGTTCACTCATGTTCACCATGCACATTCAACACTTGAATCACTGGCTCACTAGTTTCTGCTGCGAAACTCTAATAACTGTAGGGCTTAGTTTGCCCCATTCGTTATTCTTACTGTATTGTACATCCCCAATTATCACCTTTATCTTGGTAATAACGGTTTCTCAACCGATGCGTGGTATCTCTGACCGTGCGTGAATTCGGTGAGTTTCATACTTTCTATTCACTTCCATAATAATTTACTGTGTATACTGTTATGTGTTTCACAATGATTGACTTGTTTCCTTCCGACTTACTGTCGGTTGAGATTGAGCTACCACCTAATGTGTAGTGCTCTCTCAGTTATTTCCCACGCTTGAGGTATATTCCATACCGATAGTTGGTATTTAGTGCTACTGTAGTCACTTGTTCTTAATCATGCCTCCACATTTGGTCCTGTACAAGTACTCTTTCATTGGTACGTCTTTGCATTTCCTATGCATCAGTCACTATGGCGTTATAAGCCACTTTCTGTTTCCACCACAATTAACATTTCCAGAATCCTATCCATCGCACTCGATCATTACTGTTCAAATGCAATACCAAAACACTCAGTCATACAGAGTGCAGAGGCGTAAACTCTTGACAGTAAATCTCTTATTAGCAACGGAATCCACACTGAGTTCCTTATCACATAGTACCAACCACTGGCTTATTGCCCAGTCTGTTTATCATCACTTACCTTGCATCACCACTGAGTTATCTCATAACTGGTCTTATCTACCATATTATTATTTAACAACACTTATACAACGGTCGCTTGCTGCGCACCGTGCTCTTACTCACTGTATAACATCAACTTATATGGTATTCACTGTCATTTTAGCCTCCACACATATACTTACATCACTCTTATTATGGTTCGCCACTCATTGGCTGATTGTTGAATATTCTAGTCTTTGAGTCTTTATGCTCCTTGAGCATTGTCCATTACACATTTAGCGTCACACATCTATGGTGGTTGCTATTAGACTTATTACTCTTCCGGTCTCCACAACTGGTATAAACCAATGTTCATAGGATCGCGATCCGGATCGTAGGATCGTACGATCCTACGATCCCACCTCATAAGTACGATTTGGATCGGTGCTAGACTCGGAATTTGGTAGGATCGTGGTAGAATCGGGTAGGATCGGTAGGATCGTTCAGAATCGTGATCCAGCACCGATCCCACCATTTTACATTTTACAACATACAAATATATAAAAAAACATAAAATGAGCTTTATCTTATTCACTGATATCACCTCACGTTCTTACCTAATGACTTAACTCGTATTTCCTAAATTATAACCCTAACTTATTCAATCTTCCTCTTCATTCAACCATAGCAGCTTCAATCCTCTTCATTCAACCACCAAAGTGAACATCAACTTCAATCCTCTTCATTTTACCCGCAAAGCGAAGCGGCACAACAACTTCAATCCTCTTTGTTCAACTAGCAAAAAGAACAGCAACACAACAACTTTAATCCAAAATCGAACAGTAGCACATCAGCTTCAAGCTTCCTTTTCATTCATCCACAAAACAGCAGCGAACAACAACACAACAACGAACAATTGGTTTCTTTTTCACAACAGATTTTTTATCAAACTAAATGTTAATCAATATTTAGCATATTACAGTGGCATAATTGACCAGAATCAATTTGGCTACCATCTCATTATAATTTAGTGTTACTGTTATAGTTTAATGGTTCAGTTTTTTCTTTTGACTATCATGATGCAAAGACACTAGCGTTACAGTAGTGTATGTCAATCGTAGTGGCAAAATGCTAGATTGAAATGCTTATTTTAAATCTCATAAAGCTAGTGGTTAGATAATAATTACTTAATTTGTTCTTATTATCTTCTAGTATAGAGCATGTTGTGGGACTGAAGCTTTGAAGCTGGCAAGCAGCAATGTCGAATTCTGGTTGGAGCTGGACCTAGAGGTTGTGTTGTAGGTAGAAAAAAATTGCTCCTAGTAATAGATCAGATCTAGGATGGGAGCAAGGTATTGAGGTTGATCATGCTACTGAAAAAGTAAAGTCCATGTACATGTAATGCAACATTATGTGTAGGGGGTATCTATAGGTGAAAAGCCGGAAACATCATCTCGTTAGCCCCAACATAGATGTTGAATCATGTTTGACAGTCCCAGCTGATTGATATTTATCAGATCTAACATTTTTTTGTTTAAGAACTGAATTATGGGATTTGTGATTTCACACGCTAATATTTTGATGTTGTAAGAGTATTCTTACTTATCGATTGCTTAAGATGATGAAACTATATGTTATCTTTGCTCATGGTTTATTTGCAGTAAAAATTTATATGATTTTGGGTTGGCTCATGCTTTTTCTTATTGAAGTTTCATAATATGCAAGATTACATGAACTACGAACTTATATTTATCAAATTTTGTAGGATCGTTAGATCCTACGATTCGATCCCACGATCCGATCCTAGGGGTCCATTACGATCCTACGGTAGGATCGCGATCTTGAAAACATTGGTATAAACACTACTTTTCGTATCATTCCCATTCAAATCCTCCTCCGGTAGTAACCATATTGGTCCACCCTTAACGTATTCCCTGAACTTAGTTCACCTAACTACCATTGTTGCGGTCTCTCAATATTAAGAGGTATCCCCACTCTCTTAGCAGTGGTTCGTTATCCGCTTTACTTACTTATATAACATAAACTCTTACAATCGATTAAATTTATATAACATATCTTGTTTGTGGCTTATAAGCCTTATTGCCTTGAGCTTCGCTCATTGTAGGCTGTCCACACACGTGTACTTCTCTGTACCACATTACATGATTTGGATATCATATTAGGCTCCATGACAAGGTCGTTGCATTCCGTTTCCTTTCATGGGATGCCCCTTAGGATTGTCAGTCCGTCTCCTGACAACTTATGTCTAAACTGGGTGTTAGTTTCAACCCTTGTGTTTCTGTCACGTTATCTCGTTCAACTATCGTTGATGCGAACACCCTTCAAGGATTGCTCCTGGGTGTTGCTAAGTTATGCCTTTACATCTGGTTCGCACTTATTGGTATATTCAGTTAGCCACGCCGTTTTGCGTTCTTGACTGGCTTATTATCTTCTTCTGTGAAGATCAACATCTCCTGGTAGTGTAGGTACTCATTCTGGGAATTTCATACCGTTCATTGCACATTAATGTGTCCACATTAGGCATTTGCCTCGTCATGTACAGGTTGGGTCACCGTTCCAGCTATCATGTTTATCCCTCAAGATTCTTAAGACATATATGATGTCTTTACATAACAGTTAGGGCACTTCGCACCTCCTGACTCTTAAACATTTCCTTGAAATGAATTCACTAATTCCTTTAGTGTCGTTAACTTAACTGAGTTCCTTTACTTTAACCATTCATGGTAATCAGTTGCTCTTGCTTGACTTTTACTGCTGACCGTAGTATGAAGTCGATTACTTCCCGTGTTCCAGACTCTACTTGTATACATATGTGGGGTACCATGCTGATACATTGCTACTTACCCAACTAACCCATAAGTAGGTCTGTCAGGCCCACAAGCTCCCATCGGAGTGCGGTCGTCCCACATTACAGTTGGTACACTCGTAGTGTCCGTCACACGCCTAGGTGAAGTATTCTGTTGTCAACTCCCTTATATTGTCCCGTGACAATATGCATTCCGTGCTTCCCGAACTTAATCGAGGGAAAGTTTATCCACTGTTGTATCTTTATCAACTACCCTTGGGTTTACTGGTTTGGTTTAAAAGAAGGTTAGAAAGAAAATCTGGTTTTGGAAGAAAAGAGTTCTAAGTTTGAAAGAAAAATTCTCGTGGTTTCACAACGTCTTCTTGCCTTATCCAAGTCTAGCTTCTTGCTGACTGGTTTATTCCCACATACATTGGTTAGGCTGTTAAGCCCTTCCACGGTTACGATGATCTCCTTTAACTTCATGTTACTTCACTAAGTACTTCGTATTTGTTAAAAATTTTCCCGAACAGCCCCGTTATAGTAGCACTTGCTATGGCAAGTGCACCATGCTAACTGGCTCTCGGTTATACACACACCGGTTGCGGTATTGTTCTCACCCGCACTGTTATCAGTGGCTCTGTTGGCCCTTACTTGACCTTACAGTCCTGACAATAAATCCTCTGGGTGACTTCCCACTGTCTTCACATAATAACTACTAACTAGGGTGTTTCCCATTCTGGGAGACCCCTTCTCACTTAGCATTGTATCTCCTTCGTAGCCCGTTCCACACATTTGTCGTGGTTACTGAGACTTGTTTCTTGTTTGGGTACTACGTTGTAGTTCCTTTGTCGGTTGGTATACCGTCAATGTATTATTTAACAACTGTAGTCCCGTAGACTCTCGTCCCGGGTTCCATTACTTCACTTCTTGCCTATTGCACAGTTAGTGCATTGCAAGCTGATTGTTCTCGACTGCTCAGCATGTCGACCCTGGTTGCCGGAAATTCTATTCTCCTATGCATAGGTTTCTTCATTCTTTGCTATTTAATGCGGTTAACATTGTTCAGGTAGAAACAGTCTCCGGGATTCCCACTTTTCGGGATCTACCGTATGACAGGTTCCCCGTACTTATAAAGATACTTAATAACAGCCAGATCGGGTATTCCCGAGTAAGAGAGGACTTTCATCTCTCTGGCATTCTTTCCAAGGTTATAAAACAGGGATTGTGGAGGGCGGGAAGGATATTGTAGGTTTCTAGTACACACTGGTAATACTTAACTAGCGTATCTCTCACGCTATCACTCAACCCTTAACCCAAAGTACTAAAATCCTAACTAGGTACTTCCTAAGCTCGGTAATTCAGTCATCAGAGCGATACTTCGCTCTGATACCACTTTTTGTAACACCCCATCCAACATTAACACACTTAACAACAAACTGCAGCGGAAAACATACTTCATCACATTACTTAACTCGTTGGTGTTTGAAATACCCCGACCTTAAATATGGCGATTAAATTATCCTAATAGGTATTTAAGAGCCTAATAATGGTTAAGAAGTATTTGTAAGGGAAAATAAATCCAAAAGAAATAAAGAAACACTTTAAAAGCGAAAAACGCTAAATAAGCGTGAAATAACCATAGGAGGTATGAGACCTCGGTTAGCGTATTATAAGGATTCTAAAGGCTTAATTAAGTCTAAATAAATATGAGGGAACAAATCCCGAAGAAAACGGATCCTCAAAATGGATTAAAAACACTAATGAACATTAAAGCGCGTTTTCGAGGTAACCGGGAAAACGTGACTTTAAGCGGGTCAAATAGACTCGTAACAATTTTGGTCAACTAAATGATCATCAATAAATATTAGTGAAGCTTTAGGACCAATAAAATCAATAAAACAAGAAATTAGTAAAAACTGTCAAAAACGGGAAGTTGTGGGGTAGAAACATAAATAACCAAAACTTATGTGTCCAATAATGTAAAAAGAAATTCAAAACCCACATGGGGGCTGGTGTGTCCGATTTTGGACCCCCTCTCACACTCCCTCACACACTTCCCTCTAATACACAAACAAACAAAAACAATAAAGTAACACCTTCCTTTGTTTACTCTCACACTCTCTCTCCAATTCCCTTATTCTCATTCTTCCTCACGTAACCCACTCCCTCACTCTCTGAATTTTTCCCTCTTCGTTCTTTCTTCCTACGACAGCCATGGGGGGCTTGAGAAACCAACACGAATATTCACTTCTCTCCTCTTGTAACCTTCTTGAACCTCCTCCAAAAATTACGAAAACTACACCATTGGATTCCTCTCATCAAGAGGAACATTTCTCTCTTTTCAAAAATCAAAAAGGAGAACTTTCGTTTTTATGGGTATACCCCATTTGGAGCTTCAAGACCACCATTAGAAGGCCTTCCTTATCCTTGTTAATTGAGGTAAAAATATCCTTAAAAACTCCATCTTTTTCTAGCCTCAAAGGCAAAACGAAAATGTAGACTAAGACCTCGTTTGGTTCTTTGTGCTATAACCGATTTTGGCTTCTTGGGAGAGTGAGAAGTCTTGTTCTTGAGCTATCCTAAACAGCTTTTTCACTCTTGGAAGGTAATATAATTTCTAAACCCTAAAACCTACATTAGAACTTACATAATGGTTAGGGTTAAATTGTGTATTAGTATGGTGTATTGAAATGTGAATATATGGGTTGTAGTGTTAGAGAACTTGTATTGCTAAATCAGTGGATAGGGAAAGAGGACAGAAAGAAGAAGAAAAAGAAGGAAAGGAGAGCAAGAAACCGAGAAGAAGAGATAAGAAAAGGAAAACAAGAACAAGGTAAACTACCTCTGTTCAGTTTGTGCAGTGTGTGTGTGTGTAAGTATATTCTTTAACAAATGTGAACTACCGTAGCCATATAAGGGGAAATGAGTGTAATGGTATTGATGGCATTAGTGAATTGTTGAGTTAGAATCTGTCAAAGAAAACAAAATGAATGAGCTGCTGCTGTGAACGTGAGTGAACTGATGCATATATGTATAGTTGAACAGGTGGTGATCTTTGATGGGTGGACAAACTAATGTGGTGAAACCTTAAGTTTTTAGGGGATACCATGTCAAAATCTAGAGAGAAACTATGTCACTTAAGGGTTGTTGGCATTTGTAGAAGAAGAATGAAAATGGATCAGAGGTAGCAGCAGCAACTCGGTAGGACTGCAACAGAAAGAAAAGAAATGAAATAGTGGAAATGGTGAGATATCAGTAGGTTGGGGGAATTGAGTTGCGGTGATGGATTTGGGTAAGTTAGACATTAAATGAGTAGTTAAGCATGTAATATCAAGATTAGAAACAATTAGGAATGGATTAGAGGAAGAAGAGAATGAAACATAGCAAGAAAGAAAACGCAATTCGTAGCAGACCAGTGTTGGTCCGGGACTTAGGCCTTGCATTAAGTCCCGGACCAACCATTCAAAACACCCGAGAGTTTGTCAAAATTTAGGTCCGGGACTTACCCCTTGTAAGAGGACCCGGACCAGTATGTCAAAATAGGCCGAGAGTGGTGTAAGTTCATGGTCCGGGACTTGGGTTAAGCATGAGGACCCGGACCACTCGTTAAAACCATTCGAAACTCACGAACAAGGTTGGTCCGGGACTAAGGATAGGGACAAGGTCCCGGACCAACACTAAATTTCACCCGAAGAATTTTAAGTGGGCTCTAAGTTAAGGCTCTGTTTGGGGATGGTTGTATAAGTGGCATAAGACTTAATTAATCATAATTAAGAGTCATTAGGAGTATAAACAAGCTAGAACAAGAATGAGAAGTAAGTGAAGAATGGAAATGAAATTGTACAAGTAAGGATTAGTAAGTATGTAAGGTGGATGAACTAAGGCAATTTGAAGGGCCTAGGTAGTGTTTAAACATGTGAGATTACATGTAAGAAGATTGGGGAAACAATGGGTGAAGTTGGGAAAGAAAAATAAAATCTGTAGCAAGGTTCTGACTCCGTCCGACCCAGACGGTGAGTCGGACGTGGGTCGAACGGGGCTTGAGAAACGAAAACCAAACTTTCTGGAATGGTCCGACCCAGAGCCGTGAGTCGGACGTGGGTCGGACATGGCTTAAACAACGGACCAAAACCTTCTGGAATGGTCCGACCCAGAGAGTATGGGTCGGACGGAATAGTGCTGGGTCGGACAGGGTATTTTCTGGGAACGAACCTTACTGGAATGGTCCGACCCAGGGCTTGGGTCGGACGGTGGGTCGGACGGCCCTATACTTACAAAAAAAAAACAGTAAGCTTATAACTAGTATATATACATATACATATATATATATATGTATACCCACCTATACATATGTATATACATGTGTATGTAAATTATGGACAAGTAATGGAAAGTAAGTAAAATGAAATATAAGTGTAAGGAATGTAAAGGCTTAGTGAATAAGGATTAGTAAACACAAAAGTAGTTCAGTTAAGATTAATAATGGTAGATTAATTATTCAGTTGTATGTATATCATAGGATTTGAATTGTGAATACCGGAGGAACGTTGGGGTACAAGTACAACGGTAAAAGGTATGATTTCTTCATGCCCTGTATCCTAATCTGGTTACCCCGATTTGTGTGCTTATTTGACCACCTAAATAAGATAAATGCATGAATCGGACTATATTGCACTTACCTGTGCTTGACTTATGTTGTGCTTGATATTTATTGACTTGAGCACTAGTTTGTATAATTCATGAAATATATGAATGATGATGAATGGTATTCGAACCTCGTATTGTACCTGTGTAATGTATTGTACCTCGTATGTATGTGTATATGTGTATTGTATTATTGTGGCTTGGATGTTGACTTGTGCTAATTCCTAACTATCTAACTCCTAACTTAAGTGAGTAAATTGGAATGAGTACAAGTCCGATATAGCTTCGGCCACGCGTGAGGATGCGGAGTCACAAGAGGTTGGATGCAAATCCTGACTCTTAAACTGGTCCGCGGCCCAAATCCCTTAAATGGGTAGCATCCCGGATTGGTGAATCAAGTAAATCCCGGAGGTGGGACGGTGTAGTCCCCAGGGCCGGAGGTCCCGACGACTTAACTTGAGTAAGTATAAGAGTAAGTAAGTATGGACCCGTTAGTAAGTATGAGTATGAGTATGTATGTGTATGAAGTAACGAGTAAAAGAGTAATCTCCACCCGATTAACCCGGGTGGACCAATGAAGCTAACAAGAATTGTATATTGTGTATGTAATGAGTATGTGTATTTCGGAAGAAGGTAAGTAGGTATTGGATGGTTTATTGTATTCCTTGTATGTAATGTAGTGTATGTAGTATGCCTTGCGTAAGTATTGTTGTATTGTGTATAAGAGCATGTATGCATGTATGTTTGAATGAAATCAACCGCATGTATTCGACCAAGTGGTCGGCGTACCCTCACTAGTACGCGGGGTATGCGGTTATCATGCTCGGCGAAAGCTGACCCCTTCGGGGGACATTTTTTAGTGTGCAGGTACCCGAAGCGAATGTGGTCAAGGAAGAGGCCGGAGGCACACCCTTGTAATTAGGAGTAAGTAGTTTGTGAGGAACGGGTAGTAAGTAGACTCGTAGTGAGTACGTATGAACTTTGAAGAAGTAGTATATCTGTATAAGGATCTTAGTAAACTCGGTATGTGGATTATATTGTATGGTATTAGGAGTATTGTATTGAATGGAAGAATGTAGCGTGTGTTGGTGTATGAAATATATATGGTAGATATGTAATACTCGGGATTCCGGTCCATCAGACCGATGCTGTATGTAGAATTAGTAGCCTTGTTAGTCACGTGGGTGACTAACGGCATTGTATCACCCATTGTAGGTAAGCATATATCCGATGCGTGTATCTGATATGTAAGGAAATTGGACGGTAAGCACTGTATTAATGGTAGGGGTGTTACAGTGTTACACGCCGTTAACCACCCACGTGGCTAACAAGGCTATTACATATACATTGTATCGGTCTGATGGACTAGATTCCCGAGCGACTACACATTACTATCCCCTTCCATTAATAGCAAAAACATACACATACCTTCCAACTGTACCGAGTATTCACAAACTAATGCCGGTAACAATTTCGGTCTTACTACACCTACTGTACAATTATAACTTAAATGATTACCCATGTACAAACGACTACCCCGTCCTACTCTCGAACGGCTTCCAGCTCCTTGTACCTGCAATAGGAAAAAGAAGAGAAAGGGTGGCCCCCCCAGGGGCTCAGCACCGTTGCTGGTATGGTAATCCCGCAGCGCGCATGCTACCGGGCCACGCACAACTATTTGTCGTCTTAGCATGCGGTTGATTACATTTAAATCATGCATGTACTCCAATAACACAAAACACATTACAATACACAACAGAGGTCACAACAAATATAGACAACACATCTACACCTAATAAATCACTCCTTGTGTTCTTTGACCCTAGAGTGTTTCTCCCTTAATGGAGCTATTTCCTTAATAGACGACACTTACCCACTAGTCGGGTTTCCATAAACGTCTCTTTTATAAACTGGGATTCATATCCATGATCCACATATTTCACATTAAAACAACACATAACATCACATCGCAAATAACATTGCAGTACATCAATAACACATAACATAACAGGCACAGATCTCTTTAGGAACCGCCCCAAACATAGTTAGTTCACTGGGAGAGCCTAGACGATGCTGTCAAACTCATGCTAAGCTCGTTTACATAACTCGTTACCGTCCTGTTAGACGAACGGGTAACTTAACATAAAGATGGATCGGATTTAGTGACCCGAACACAACATACATAATCCCCACACAAACGTGAGTCAGGAGCCGGGTTAAGCTCAGGTGATCAGAGAAGAGAAACTGTATACAACAACTCCCAAACAACGCGCGACCGGAACTACCGGATTCCTCACCCCCCATAATATATAAATATTCACAGATCAAGACTCCGCGGTGGAACCTATCACATCAGCACACAATACAGTATTACAACCGAGTTAATCACACAAAGGAGGGTCACACATATACGGCAACATCACACACAACATCACGCAACTAACTCACGCATAGCCATGGTTAGAACGTTCCTTAGGTTGGAAACGTTATTACCGGATACCGTTCTCTTACGTTCACCTAATAATGGTTAACTAGCCTTCCATGCGCATTCGAGGTTATCGGTATCGGTACGCAACACACGACAACAATAACAACTGTAAACTTGTTTCATGATTTATCTTATAGCGTGGCAAACATACAAAAAACACATTGGCATACAAGCCGGTGTAATCCGGTAGGACACAGGTTGCAAGAAAACCATACCTATCACCGGGGTTTCACACTAACGTGCCATCACATGTTCCTCGTAACATCTTTGAACAACTGGTAACATTACATTTACTTTCGTTAACATCGGGATAACTTGATTGTTCAAAGTTTAAGTTCATGACTTACTCCCGTTAACTAGTTATATAACTTCACATTTTAACTTGTCTTATTCTTACATTTTAACACAACTTTTCACCCACTCAATTATCATTATAACTCACTTAACATGTCCTTAACAATCCCACAACATCATTACTTATCAATCCCCATCATTAGATATCATTTTCTAACCTTAAACTGAGTTTTTGGTCAAAACAGCGCCTTGTCCAAACTTGTGTCCGAACTTCCCAAGTTCGGACACTGTTCGAGGCTCAAATGGGTGTATACTGACGACTGTCCGAACATGCGTCCGAGCTTCCCAAGTTCAGACACTGTTCGTGGCCAAAACAGAAAATAGAGATAGGTGTGTCCGAACGTCCAAATTGGGACGGTAGTTCGGACACTGGTCGAAGCTCAGGAAACTTACGCGCAACAGGGCATGTCCGAACGTCCAAGTTCGGACGGTAGTTTGGACGTGCCAAAAACTTCATTTTCTATACCCTTAAACACTTACTCATTTCTTGCCAAAATGCTCAACACTTATAATATTTCCCCCTTAGGTTTATAGCATGTTCCCACACATTATTTAGCCCACCAAAATACTTTATGTCCTTCCAAGAATCTTCTCCACAATTTTCACACATCTTCCATACAACACCTTACTTCCTCATTGGTACCAAAACTTGTATAAATCCTTAACACACTCACCATGATCTTGAAGTATCCTTAAAATATTCATTTGCATCCTAAATCCTCCAAGATAACACCCAAGGCATTTTAACACCTAAAAAGACCAAATTCCATCTTCTTTCACAACTTAAACCCTAATCATTCCTAGTTCAACCTAGGTCACCAAACATCATTTTGAACACCTAAAACTCCTTGTTCATTAACCAAATTTTGACATAGTTTCTCTTGTATCTTCTTACACCAAAACACTTAGGTTTTCACCTTTTCACCACCAAAAACACTTAATCACTTAATACACATTCCTTACACACAAACATATTGTTTTTCCTCCTTCACCCATCCAAGACATTCATCTTCACAAAGAATGTTCTTTACACACAACAAAACCCTTAAACTACACTACATAACAATATAGTGCATAATCTTAAATTGCTTGGCTCTTAGGCCCTTAAATTGCATGGCTCTTAGGCCCTTAAATTGCTTTAAACTTAAACACTGAATTTCCCACATATATATTGCCTTTGACCTGCAAATACACTCAACATCACATATGCCCTTAATAACCTCCTTGAGAGCATTTTACTAACTCATTTACCATTAGCTCCTTAAGTAGTTTTAATGAACAACTTAAGCTCATCTTTCCTAATGCATTTAAACCACATTAGGTTAACACATTTACCTCCTTTCCTCACAAACTTCATTCTTGTTTCCTTGTTTAAAATTCGGCAAGGACCTTGATTGCTTGTCAATCATCTATCCACACACACATATAAGGGTAATGAGCTTAAGAATTTATACTTAGACTCATATACAAACCCTAGTTTAACATAAGTGTTTTAATTCATTAAAATGGAAATTTACCTTGGAATTTGAGAGGGAACTTGAATAAGTAGCATGATAGGAATCCTCCTAGCCCTTTGAAGATTGGAATGGAGCTAAGGAAGAACAAGAGAAGACACCATTAATGGTGAATTTTCGGACATGCCTAAAAATGAAGGAAATGTTGTTTTCCTTTGGTTTTCCTTACCTTGAAACAAAGGAGAATGACAAGGCATGAAAATATGAGCTCAAGCTACTTCAATGGTGAATCTCCATGGCACCAAAATGAGGCTTTTGAAGATTTGAAAGGATAGAAGTGTAGAGCTTGCTCCAACTAGAAGAATGGTGGTCTTGAAATTGAATTTGGACCATGAAGTCATGAGTTACAAGAAAATGGAGTTGGAGATGCTGAGGCTTTGCTGTAGCAAAACCGATGGAGTTGGGAGAATGAAGATAGGTGACGGTGGGTGTGAGTGGGAAAGGAAGAAATGAAATGAAGTGTTTGCTTTTACAAGATTTTATGTATAAAGTAACTTCTTCTTTTACTTACTTTTCCCTCCTTCTTTAATGATTTTTACATGGTGGTGAGTCACCACTTAGGAAACCGGCCCCCTTCATATAATAGGGCATTTCATGACTTATGTTGACCATTTAATTAAGCTAAGTTGACTTAAGTCAAAACTAGCACTATTTGGGCACTTCACTAACCAAGGACATATTTGAGAAATTTTTGATTTCCCATTGATTTAGACTTCCTAATGTGATACTAAGTAATACAATGTTAATTAAAGAGTAATGATGGACATTTAGCCATTCAAAACTCATTTACAAGACAATTTTTCAAAAATGTGCTTTAAGACTCCTTAAAGCACATTTGTATTTTAACTTGTTTTCAAGCTTGGTTTTCTTTAGTAATTGTTTTAATATGTTCATTAACACATAATTAAGGTATAGGTATGACCTTTAGGTCTTATACAAACTTATCCCAAGCTTAGAGCACATTTTTGCCCATATTGACTTTAAGGTATTTATTTGTGTTTTATTTGGTTTAATTGTCTACAAGGTTTCCTAAGGACTTAATATCCTATTAAATCATAATTGAATTATTTAGTCTTGGTAGGTTCTTTGGGTCCTAACCAAGTTTACTCCAAGCTTAGAGCATGTTTTTGCTCAAGCTGTGTCTTAGTGCTTTATTGTGTTTTACTATGGTTTAAATTGTTCACTGATGTTTCTAAGGCACTTTTAGCCTTTAAATACCATAGTTTAATGTTTAAACAACATATCAAGGTTTGGGGTATTTCAACAAGGGTGAAAATCGGCCACCAAAAGAGAAGGAGGAAAAATGAGTTTTGCATTAATCTTTTTACCTTAGGAGAAAGAGGAGACTCCAAGCTTCAAGTTGATGCCATTTTCTCTTCAAATGGGCTAAACCCATGGAGATGAAGTTCATCATTTTTGGATTTTGAAAAGAGAGAAAGATAGAGCTTGATGAGAGGAAGAAGAATATGTAGTTAGTTTTTCATTTGGAGCACTAATGTAGCTTGTATAAGAGGAAGAAGGTGGCTGCCATTGGAGGCTGGTGAAGAAGCTCCAAAATTTCCAGGAAAGGAAGGGAGGAAGGGAGCTCAAGGTGGGGAAGGAAGAAAAGAAGGAGAGAGAAGAGGGAAATGAGAGGTGAGAGAGTATTTTTTTACTTTTGTACTTTTTCCCACTTTTGCTTTTTGACTTATCTTAATAGCTAGCTAGTCGTGTGAGAGGGGCTGATTACCTTATAAAAACCGGCCCCCTATAATAATACAAGCTGGGAGCGTTTTTCGTCTCTTACAGAAAACGCTTGTTAATTCACCCGGTTTTAGCACTATTCACTAACCGGGCCCGTTTTCTTGATTTTTCTCGTTTCTTTAACTTTAATGGTTCATAAGTTTCCATAAATGTTTAATTATATTTATTTGGTTGACTATAATTTTTACGGGTTCACTTGACCACTCAAAGTCACGTTTTCGGGTTTTCTCAAAAAACGTGCGCTAAAGCTTTATTAGCGTTTTTAATTCATTTTATGGATCTGTTTCCTTCGGGAATTGTTCCCGTATATTAATTAGGCATTATTAAGCCTCGTAAATCCATCTAAGACCCTTGTCGAGGTCGTATTCCTCCTACGGTCACATAACGCTCATTTTAGCATTTTTTGCTTTTTTAAGCGTTTTCTCATTTCTTTTGGATTTATTCTCTTTACCAAAATTCTTTAGGCACTAATAGGCCCTCAAATATCATATTAGAGTAATTTAATCACCCTAGTTAAGTTCGGGGTATTTCAGTCTAAGGGGCATGATAGTCATGTAGTAGCATACTCAGCAGGGCTGATTCCATACCACAAACAAACATTTTGCAGGTATGCAGCTTCCGGTGTTGACAGAGAGCGGGACGCGCTGGGTAGTTTAGTCACAGTTATTTAAATATGCACTATTGTATTTCGATACGAACATAGAAACGTGTATAGGACTGGAATACTTAGAATGCTCACTACGATTGTATTCTATATTGGAATGGAAGGTTAAGTCTATCTCTTGTTGTCACTGTGAGAAATTGTTTCGTATTATGAATATTTAAGTAAGTGCGTTAGTACTCGTATGGGCGAGTGAGAACGGTGACACCAGTAGTTCGATTATTATCGATTACCGCTGCGATTATTATGTTAAGTACGATGACTAGGAGCCGATTTGAGTAGGGGTGTTACAGGAATCCTTTTCATTGGTAGGGGAGCGTTCTGCCTTAGGGGGAAGCACCGGCGTGAGCCGCGGTGGACGAAACGGAAGCGAGAAAGAGAAGTCCGACATGAGTCATATTTGAGTATCTTTTAAATGCGGATATCATGCTGTCTGAATTCTGGACTTGAGATTTTGGCAAGCTGCACGATTATCTGTTATTTGAATAGGTTTAGTAACCAGAGGATAAAGGGTTTTGGGAATCCATCAAGGTTTTCGGCTCACAATAGAGCAAGGGTTTGATTATGAAGAAGTTAGCTTATAATATGTATTAAAAGCTAATTTTTCAAAAATAAAAACTCCCAAAAATTATAAAAATGCCCTTCATGATCATGATGATTTAGCTGTCACGACTGTAGTGAGGTGTGTGAGTTAATCATGCAAGGATATACAATACCAAAGATACCCTTAACAACTCGTGATTCTATGTCTTTTGACCGTTTTACCCTTTGATGCATCAGTTTCTAATGGGACTCCTTCCGATGGTCAAAATTTTGGGTATCTTAATAATCTAAGTAAATAATCTAGCTTTCTTATTTTGTTAACTAGGTTATAGGCCGGAATGAATTATGAACTTCAACTGTGGCAATGGAGGATTTTAAGAATTTTGAGAGTTGAAATCGTGTCATTTGAATAGTTACTGATTTTACAAAAATGTTAGAATCTGGCACCTCTCTTAATTCTTAAATAAATATTGGCAGTTCAAAATTTTAAAATTCCAACGTGGTTATGCTCTAAATACCATCCTCTATCATGTGTTAAAATTTTATGAAATTTTTACTAGATTTGGGTATTTTCTAGAGGAGAGAGGAAACTACTAGAATGTTTGAATTTCTCTTTAAAAAATTTGGGTTTAGGATCCAAATAAATTTTGTCAGGTTTATGATTGTGTGTGGCCATGTTAACCATGTGAACACTTTATTTTAATTTGTGGAGGCCTTGTTTCTATTTTAGGTAATTCTATTTATTAATTATTAAGAAAATTAGGTTATAATATGAATTAAAAGCTATATTTCCTGAATAAAAATTATCAGAAAATTGTAAGAATGCCTTTCATAACGGCTATGATGTTTGAGAGTACTATGATATGAACGAGCCATATGAAAATAGAAAGTCCCGAGAATATCCTTGGAAAATCCTGATTCTATCCATTTTGACCATTTTACCCTTGCCTTTGCTTTTGTGCACTAGGGCCTTTCCCGAGGGTCAAAAGTTCGGTATAACATCAGGAACAATCTCTTTTTATGATCTAAAATGGTCTTGATTAATTTCTCTTAAGAAATAAATTTGAAATGGAATTAGTTTATCTTTGATATCCTTTAACTTCTAGCCTTTGCCCTCTTTGGTGTGGCAGTAGCACCGAGGTTGTCAGGTCTTCTGTTGTCTTAATAAAATCAAAATTTTGGGGGTGTTACATAAGCACTACATGCATCACATGGATATAGTCTAATTCGAAGACAAAACAGTGTGGGAAATAATGCAGAATTGGAAGCCTTCAAATATGCTTTAGAGACTTGAAAGTGCTGAACATAGTATTGAGGCACTTAGGTTCTCATGAGTGTGAGCCTCATTTTTCGAACCACTATCCTATGTTGATTTAGGTTGATTACGATTTGGTCGGGTTCTAGGTCCACTTATAACCTAAGCTTAATAACTATGTCATAAACATTAATTATTAAATCCTAAGTTAGCTCATCGGAACCTATTATGATTCGCCACCTAATTTTACCCTGGGGTAAATTAGGAAAGGTAGAGTTCGGGTTCGGGGGCTTGGTATTCGACTTTTACAGGTCCAATAAGTCATTTTTCCTCTACTTAGTTATTTACGGCTTGTTACGAGGTTGTTTTAACTAGGTGTGAATGTTTTTGATTTTTTATTATTTTTTTAGGATATTTTGACTAAATTAAAAGTGGAAATTGAAATCACCTAAACTAGGGTTTCGATAGTTAAAATTAAATTCTGTCCGTGGCTATGGACTTAATATAAAGAAAATTAAAATTTTAAAAGTCCGGGGCCATGGATAAGGCGTCCGTAGGCCTGGACATGAATTAGGAAGTCGTCTGAAGGTGTCCGTGGCCGTGGACCGGCTGCCCTAGACCTCAGACATGCAGTCCGCAGGTGCGGACCACCCACAGCTGGCGGCGTTCTGGTGGTTCCCGGCGGTGTTTTCGGCTCAAACCCATATGTTCCTTGAAATATCTTAGACATGTTAGTGAGTAAAAGTTTTCAATTTGAATCCAAATTTAGATTAATGCATAAGTTATTAGATAACAACAAATAAAAACACTAATTCGGAAGCCGAAAAAGTTTGGTTAGATCCCAAATTTCAATAAAAAGTAACTGAAGTCGAGGGGAGTTAGAAACCTGTTTTCTAACCTTATTTGTCTTTGGAATTGAGGTGATCCTACACGTCGGGGTTCTTTGGGAGCCTCATTGGTGGTGGACTTGAAAGGATTTCGATCTGTGCTTCTGACTCCTTGTTGTTCTTGATGTTCTTCACAATTTTGTTGTGTTTTGGTGAAGGTTTGATTATTGTTGACGTTGTGGGAGTTATAAAAAGTGTTTTGATGGTGATTTTGGAAGGTTTTGATGTGATTCGGTGCTCGGGTGTGGAAAAATGTGAGAGAGTTATGACCGCCGTGAGTTCTGATTGCCTGGGGTTCTTGTTCTTGTGTCTCTTATCAAGAGATAAGGCCCCTTATATAGATATCACTAAAGATAGAGTAACTCGGTAAAAACCAAAGTTTGCCTTGGTTTGGCGGAGTGACTTCTAGAGTGAATCTGGCTGTGAAATTGTAACCACGTGTAGAGGAAGATATTTCTGATTTTTCTAAAGATAAATTAGAATTTTTGGATAATGGAATATTTTTAAATTCAATTTCTCATTAGATTTATTCAGAAATTTCTAGGAAATTATTGGAAATTCAAAAATTCTAAGTTCCAAAACCATTATGTTCTAAATGTCATTGTTTATCATGTGTTAAAATGTTAAAGCACTCCGTGTTGATTTGAGTCATTTTTGGAGGAGAGATGAAGCTTATGAGATGGCTTAGGAGCCTTAGAAATTACAAAAATGCCCATCGTGATGACCAAGCATTGACCAATGTCCTAAAATCTGCTAATCAAGCCGGGATTTTGTGTCACTTGAACAAACTACCCGTTGTAGTGTTTGTGCCTCAAAGACTTTATCCTAGGGGGTTAAAATTTTAGGTATAACAGATTGCCCCCCGTCAACTAGACTTTGTAATGAGGATGAAAAGACTAGTTGATGCTTGAGTGATACCCCAAAATTTTGTCCGGTCCCAAAGAATGAACTCCTCGTCTTGAATTTCTGCCCAAAATCTAGTGGTAATGCTAGCTATGCTAAGGCGCTAGCTACCTAAAACTAAGGTTTAAGGAGAAGTCTTGAACTTGTTAGGCTATTATGAGGTGCCAACTACCTAACATATGAAAGGTGGACTGAACCAAGAATGAATAAACTGAACCGAGCATGAAGGTGTGGGGAACCTAAAGGTGAATGAAAAGAGGTGTGATAAAAGAGATTGATGTGATGTGTGTGGTAGGGCTTATATGTGCCTAGAATAATGCAAGTTAGGATGGATGCAGGGTAAGATAGGTCTGCAGGGTAGGACATATGCGTGTCTGGGATGTGTTGGTGGTGGTAGGACTTATGTGGGCCTAAGGTAAGTGAATGTAAGGTAGGACTTATGTGTGCCTGGGATGTTTATATGGTGGTAGGGATTATGTGTGCCTGGGATTTTTTTGTGGTTGTAGGACTTATGTGTGCCTAAGGTTGAGTTCTGCAATCTGGGTGAGTTCTTCTACTCGGGTGAGTTCTGTTACTCAGGCGAGTTCTTCTACTCGGGTGAGATCATCTACTCGGGTGAATTCTTCTACTCAGGTGAGTTCTTCTACTCGGATGAGTTCTTCTACTCAGATGAGCTCTGCTACTCGCGTGAGTTCTACTATTCGGGTGAGTTAATCTACTCGGGCGGGTTCTGCTACTCGGGTGAGTTCTTCTATTCAGGTGAGATTCTGTATCTTTGAAGAATCTATATCTTCGGGTGAGAATCTATATCTCTAAAGAATCTGTATCTCCAGGTGAGAATCTGCATCTTTGAAGAATTTTTACCTTTAGGGAGAATCCGTATCTTTGAAGAATCTGTACCTTCGGGTGAGAATCTGTATCTCTGAAGAATGTGTATCTTCGGGTAAGAATCTCTATCTCTGAAAGAATCTGTACCTTCAAGTGAGAATCTGTATCTTTGAAGAATCTGTACCTTCGGGTGAGAATCTGTATCTCTAAAGAATCTATATCTCCGAGTGAGAATCTGTATCTCTGAAGAATCCGTATCTTCGGGTTTATGATGAGGGGTCTCGTGTTGAAAGATGCAATGATAATGATTTCATGCAAATGATTATGATGAAAACTGATTGTGAATATGTCAAATGTGACTATGATGAGGTGTATGCAGAAAGTGTAAAATGAAATCAAAGTGCTAGTAAGGATTGAAAATTGTCCAAAGCAAAAAATTGTTGGAAAATATGTCAAACGTGGCAATGTTTGAGGAAAATTCTGTTTACTGAAAAGGAAAGTGAAATTATCATTTCCTGACTAAAAATTTCAGAGCTACAATTAGTTTCCCAGAAGATCAACATGCCGTTGGTGGGGAGTGTGTGGTGTTTTGTTGTGGAGGTTAGGGCTTACGATGGGCCTGTGGTGAAGTGGTGTTTGTGTGGAGGTTAGAGTTTTTGATGGGCCTGGAAATTTATGTGGAGGCTACGGCCTATGACAGGCCGATGGTGGAGTGGTGGTGATGATTCTTAAATCTCGTGAGGGGCTTAAGCTTTGGTGTTTAGTTGGTGTTGTCATAGCAATTGTTGGAACAAATAATTGCCCCCAGTATTTTTTCCTAAGACAATCTGAGGTTCTGATCTATTGCCCCCATTATTTTGTTCGATTAAATGTGTGAAACAAGTCTGGTTCTCACGGGGTTAAGGCTTATGCTTAATGTGGTTCTTCCTAACCTACACTCAACGTGTTTGGTGTTTGCACTCGTCTCTTACTTACGGTAAAAAATTCTATACCATTGCATTTGATATTTGTTAGATTTACGCGTTCGATTTGTTACTTTCGCATGATTGGATACACAACTACTAAGTCATAAGTCTTTAAAGCTTATAACGTGGCCATGGGGTGTGATGAATGACAACGGGACCATGGAGGAGACCAAAGCTGCTACTTACGTCTTCCCTCAAATTTGCCTTCCTCGTCTTGAAGTCATCTGGCTGGTTTGCATTGACGTTGTTTTCGAGCTTTGGACCTAGAACTTTTGAAGTCGTCCTTTACACCATTTCTCTTCTTTTTCGGTATTTAGATTTCTTCGAGGTTTTCCAGATTTGCCTTTCTTTTATCCTTTTCATTTCTCGGGGTTCTTGTGTCTCCTGGCTTTAGACTTGAGAGCTATTTTTGATGTAGGCTCTTTGGATCCTGTGTCACTTTGGGAGCATTCACGGATCTCTTTGTCATGCTGGTAGCGGCGTTGCTTCTTTTGCACTAATGAAAACGTTATATGTGAGTCAGGCTCCTCGCTTGCTTTGGTCACCGGGTCGGTTATTCATCACGGGCTTGCAAACGGTTAAATTTGATGTATTAAAAGCTAAGAAATAATCCTAGAAAATATCAAATCAACAGACCGTCGGGTTACAAAAATCCTGGTCGCAGTAGTATAGCAATTAAGAAGCAACCAGGTATCAATCCACAGGACTTGAGGTAAATAAGTCTAGCCTTAGGCAATGGGTAACTAAAGAGGGGTTGTTTTGGTTTTTGGGATCAATAATAGACAAGAAAATAAATAGCAGATAAATTAAAGCGATAGATAGGGAGTATGAACGGTACTCTAGGTTCAGGGAGTTGTTTAACTAGCTAGGTTCTGCATATCCTACTACTTAAACGGAGACTTGGATCGGCTTGTAATTCTCAAATATCTATTCTGTATTAAGTCCTAATTCCAGATAGCTCATCTAGACAGGACGCGTAGTTCTAATCTAGAATTAACGGGTATATGTAGATGGTTTTATCGCACAGAATTACTAGTCTGGTTTGGACCGGACTAAAGCACCTAACTGCTAATATAATCTATCCGATTATAATTATCACAGGCAACAAGTTAATAGGACCGTCAATGCTAATCACCTTATCTGATCATTAGAAGACTTATAATAAATTCATGACGTTTATTAAAAGCACTTAAAAGCATTAACCTGAGCAATCCAAATAGTCTCAATTAAGCGGTAAAATAATGCAGAGTTTAACTAATTACAACATCCCTTCCCCTAGAGTAAATCCTCTTAGCTAGACATAGCAATTGAAAGCATAAATAAGAGAGAGTTAGGAGAAATCATCTGTTACGAAGATCCTCTTGCTTGCTCCGCCCTTCGTCCTTGTGCTATGCTGGTTTGGAGGTGGGAATTGGCGACAATGAAGTGAACTTGATGAAATGGAGTGAAAATGGAAATTCTGGGAAAGTTTGTGAGACGTCCGGCTAAGTTGGGTCGGACATAAAACCGGACGCGGTGTTATGGGTCAGTCCGGATCCGGACGCAGATCCGGACAAGGCTAAATGATGCGTGTGAGTACGGGTTGTGTCTGTATGTGAGCGATGAATATTATGGAGGAAGATTGATGAATGGAGATGGGATTATCGTGAACGGAAGGATAAGTAGAGAGGGAGAGTATATGAGTTAGACTGGAGCGTCTGGTACGAATTGAAATGGAAGCTGAAGGAGGGTTTAAATACGCTTAGAAGTAAAACATTCGTTAGTGGTGAGTGTGGTGAGTTGGGTAATTGATTGAGCATGGGCGTGTCTTAATTTATGTTGAAGCATGGGCTAAACCGCCGCTTCGGCTGATAATTGCGCCGAAAGCCTAATTATCAGCGCGATGCAATTTTATTTTTCGTTTCTGTGTGACGTCCGGATCTGTGTCCGGATCCGGACGTGAGGCAGCGGTTTTAGATCTGAAACTCGGGTTACGTCTGAATCTGTGTCCGGATCCGGACAAGACACAAAACTTTTGGATCTGGATCTCGGGTCACGTCCGGCTCGCGTCTGGATCCGGACGTGTCCTTTGATGGGCGTCCGGATTTGTGTCCGGCTGAGTTTGGCCGGACGTGGCCAAGTTTTGCCTCTTTTCCGGATTTTTTCCCTGTTTGTTGCGTTGTAATCCTTATGACGTAAAATCTTCATTTCCCTGGGTTTTTCCTATATTTAACATATAAAATGCATCAGTTCATATCAAAACATCAATCTTAGGAAAAAACACATAAAGTGGGAAACATTGCCTGAATTGTTACAGATTACAAGGTAATTAGACCCTAAAAAGCCTATATGTTTCACACTTATCAGGGCTAGCTTGTTTTGTAAGGCTTAATGTACCAAAAAAGGAGATATATGAAAAGCTCAGCGTTCATGTGGTGCTGTACCTAGGTGCTTCGTCATCCCTAGTAGTTGTGTATTCGTTCTTTGTTACTTTTCGCAGGTCTAAGAGTAAATTCACAAATTATATCCTTCGGCCGGAGTTATGCCGTTTGCCTTACCTTTGTGTGTAACTTCACCGGAGTCGTGTGAAAATGACACGCTCGTTCGCTCATGGTTTTACTGCTCAAGGCACTCTCGTGAAATTTTTACTCAGAGACTTGTTCACACGCTTAAACAAAAAATTAAAGATGATGGTCCTAAACTCAGATTTCCTCGAGTATTGATTTGGGGTTTATGACAACAATTTAAACAAGTGTGTGCTTGGAACCACTTTGTGGGTTGTTTGGATGTTTTGGGAAGAGTTGTGGCTTTTGGTGAAACATGTTCAACTTTTTGGAAACAAAATACAAATCTTTGTGTTCCATTGTCGGGAAATGATTATTTCATGAACCATTTTCTCAAAAGAAACTTGTGTGAATTTTTTTTTATTTAGACTTGAAAATGTCATTCATTTGTGAACACGGGGAAGAAGACGATTTAACAAAATCGATGCTTCTTATTAGTGGTTTGAAAAAAATCATTCTTTGAGAACTTTGAGTGATGCATTTGAAAGATGAATGTTATGGCAGGTTATGCATGTGAAGATTTTCGTTGATTCGGAAGCTGCCGGACCGTCTGACGCCTACATGCTGAAGATTCGAGCTGTCGACCATTGAGCCGTCGTTTAGATGACCGCAATCATCTTTTTCTTGGACTCTGAGTAGGCTCCTTGCAAAGTCTAAACTAGAAATGCATGTGGATTGTGAATGAGGCACTTGGGCCTGAATCTAGTGCGGTGCATGGGCTGAAAAGATTTCATGGATGAGGGTAGGCATTTGGGCTCAGTTGCTTCACGGTAATTGGACCAAATTGTGTGTGGATAGGCAATTGGGCTTGAATGAGTTGAAAGTAAGGCATATGGGCCGGAATGATTCATAAGCTATGAATTGGCACTTGGGCCGAAAAGGTTTTGAGGTTGTGGCACTTGGACCAGAGTGTTGTGAGAATGCGGCACTTGGGCCGAGATGATTTCCTAGACTGTGGCTTGGCGCTTAGGCCGGAATGTTTTGAGAAAATGACGCTTGGGCTGAAATGTTTCAAGAATATGTCACTTGGGCCGGAATGTTCTGAGAATTTGGCACTTGGGCCAGAATGTGTTTGGGCTAGAAGTAAGGCACTACTACAAAAAGGAACCGCCGAAATAGGTGTCTTTTATTATGCATAGAATTTTCGATGACCCTATTTCGGCGGTTCCTAGCTAAGAACCGCCGAAATAGGTTGTTTTCCCGGTTCTATTTTTCCCATTCCCGGTTTTTTTAGACGAACTTTTTTGAAAAAATTCGCCTCCGCCTTATATTCTTCCGACCCTTCGCGTTCATGTCTCTCTCTCCTCATTCTCTTCACTCAGCGAAAATTTACAACCCTAACTGGCGCCTCTCCTTTGCGCCTCTGCCTTCATTCTCTTCTTGGTCTGTGCTTGTGGAGTGATAAATCACTTGAACTGCTGCATCTTGCTCCAGTTTGAAGATGGGGCTAAATCTGTTCATTCCAGAATCGGTAATATACTCGAACTTATATTTCCTTCTCTCTCGCAAACAAGAAACATACATGCTCATGCCTCTTCATTCTCTTCTTATGTTTCGCCTGTGCAGTGATGAATCACTGGAACCGCTGCAAATGGAGAACAAGGAACATGCTCTGCGCGAACAAGAAACATACATGCTCATGCCTCGTCGTTCTCTTCTTGTGCTTCGCCTGTGCAATGATAAATCACTGGAACCGCTGCAAATGAAGAACAAGGAACATGCTCTGCGCGCCTGTGCACAACGAATCACTGGAACTGCTACGTCTTGATGCGAGGTTGAAGACGATGCAAAGAGCGGATTATTTAAAAAAAAACACCTATTTCGGCGGTTGTTAGCTAGGAACCGCCGAAATAGGTGTATTTTTTTCTAAAAACAAGCCTATTTCGGCGGTTCTTCAACCGCCGAATTAGGATCGCACACCTATTTCGGCGGCCTCCATTTCGGCGGTTCAGAACCGCCGAAATAGGCCCAAAACAACCGCCGAAATAGACCTGTTTTGTACTAGTGAGGCGCATGGGCCGGAATGATTTCTAAGCCATGTTCTATATGTAAACTGGAATTTGGGTCAAAACCTAAATGAATGGTTCTGATAGGGTCTAAAGGGTGATACCTAGATCTAGTATTATGGGCTTGAGCCCGAGCAAAAAGTTTACCTAGACTAGAATGGGCCTTTGAGCCAAAAATGTTTTGGATGCAAAGGCTCGATTGATTTTCAAGTCTTATGGTGTAACACCCCTAATCCTAAACCTGTACTAGCGTCGCAAGTCGTAGCATAAATAAATAACGTCGCAGTGGAAAAATAAATCTACTTAACCTTAGTGTTACACGCCGTTACCCACCCTTGTGAGCAACAAGGCATCCATACTCTATCCATCAACTTCTCAACGTTGTGATGAACAGATACTGAGCACTCTAATTATTATAGACCAAATCCAAACTAAATGAGCAACTAAATGAAATACAACAATCTCCAAAATATAATACATAATAAAACTACAAAGTGTTTATTAAAACACGGCCGCTACCCCGTTCCCCGTACTCCGGCTTGTGTCTTCTTCAGTGACCTGAAATGTTTGGCCCATTGAAGGGCTCAGCAATCGAAATGCTGGTATGCTAAATGTAGTCCTAAGTCATCTAGATTCCTTAAGTCATTTTAGCCATCTTGATATTAGATTCATTACATAAAATACCAGTTTACAAAAACAACAATAATAATTGTAAACATTTAAACAATCACATAACAGTTCATCTGCATCATCAGTACATAGTAAACACCAACCAGGTAATCAACAAAACAATCCCAAACAATAACACACAAGTCTCACGTATTAATAACCTGTATCTGTTAGTAGGTCACATGACCCTTAACTTTTAAGCCAACCACTTAACCTTTCCAATTATTACCACCTCGGGCGTCATGTCAAGACAACCCTTAATAACCTTTAGTAATGGACAGTGTGTCCCCTGGGTTCCAAAGGAACCGTTACCAGGTGACCTTATGGCCCTGGATAATTGACCGATCCGGTCGAACCTGTGCACCAACGGCAGTGCCCTCCGCCATCATCTAATGTGACTGATGGATTCCCTTGAGTGACTCCCCATTGAAGTCTCTCGTAGTGATCACGATGCGCAACCAGAAAGTCGAAACAGTTTGGATTCCTCTCTTAATACATTAGCTCTTTTGTCAGTGGTACAATAACCAATACTTGAATTAAGACTATAACAATTGACCATCAGTTAGGCTCAATAATACCTAAAGGTCAGTTAGTCTTTTCCAGTTTAAATGTATAAACTTCTAGTCATAAGACGTTCGCGTATAAAATACAATGCAACAGTTTAAGCAATACAGTACACCACATCATTTACATAAAATCACAGATATCGTTCTTGATAATTAAACATATTATGACTGGACCTTAGGATAATCCTTAGGACATTCAGACCACACAATTAACATACCGTTCACCGTGATAACAGCTAGCTTGACAGTTCACGCTCTAGTAATTCTTTCCCGTACGCTGTTATTTATACATACAATAACGGGTAATATTAATATGACTGTCCACTAAATATTACAGTACTGTCTCTGTAGAGTTTATTCTCGTTGTATACTAACTCTGTATGTTATTTACTTTCCCCCGTTATTTTAACAGTGGTTCTAGATAACCTAACAGTTCATGATTTTATGTGGAGTTCACATGTGATAATGAATTCTACCTTTTAGTATATTTCTATTTCTTTAACCATATTCTCATAATTGTTTCCACTTATTCTTTGTATTATATCCTTTGGTTATTTTTAGTATAACCATGATTATTTTATAAACTTTATATTATATCCCATATTACCATAATACATTATATTACTTAATCTTAATCCCTTTCTTTATTAAAATTACAAACCACCATAATAATTCGGTATTTATATCTTGTACCCAACAACTTTTATAAATTATCAAATAACCATATAACTTCTATAATTTACTAATTAACCATATCAATTTTCGGAAATTATATTTTGTGCCCACTAATTTTCGCAAATTATTATATAACCACTTATAGTTTCGATTTTAGTAAATATCTTTCCTTTATTCACAATTTAACCCTAAAACTTTATATAAGTCACATATTAATTCATAAACCATAGTTTTAATATTTAATCTTCCCTAATTACCGAAAGGACACTTATATTTTTATAATTTACATTTCCGCCACATAATTTTCACTTAAATTAAACACCCCAAACTTTTCAAAATTTACATTTTAGCCACATAATTTATTAAACTAGCTATTTAAATACTTGTAGCTATTTTTAATGTTCCCAAAATTTATAATATAAGTTAATACAATTATATATATTCGAAAATTCACCAAATCTCATATATTGCTCTCGGCTTTAATTAAATTTTACCATATGGTTTTAAAACTTGATTTAAACTTTATAATATGTATATATAAATGCATATAAGCCATATAGCACTTCTAAAAATTATGCTAATGACTTGGAATGATTATAAACTCAAAATAGAACATTAAATCCCTAGACCATTCGGTTTTAATATATATGTAACATAATTAATTTTTGTGACCCAAATAAATACCTTAAGGTAATAATCTTACCTAATATGTTATTAATTTTTTTCTTGATACTTTAACTAAATATTTTCGGCCTTAATATTAACATGGCCTAAACATGATTTTTATACCAAAATTTGAAGCTTAATTTAAACTTAAACTTAATAAACCTTACTTATATAAACTTACCCTTAAATCAAGACAATTCTTGTACTTGATTTTTCCTAGGATTCCAAGCTCTCCAAATGCTATTTTGATGAAGGTATTTCGGGCTCCTTGTACATATGTAGGAGATCTTTTGTTAGGCTTCTAATAAGAGTTTATAAATAACATTTGTAGTAATTTTACAAGAGTTTACCTTAGGAATTTAACAAGGTATTCTTGGTACACCTTGGGATGATTGTAGATCCAAGTTTCCTTCATGAAATAATGAAGAGAATATAGATTTAGGAGTTCCTAAATTTTCGAAAACACTATAGGGAATTTACTTAGGTTTTTCAACATAAAAATATACCTTAACTTGATCTTGTTGTTCCTTGTGTTGTTGTTGAATTTAGGAACCTCCTTGGAACACCTATGGTTGGGGAAAATTGTAGAGGTTGCTAGGATGATTTCTTGCTTCAAGACTTGATAGAATTAGCTAGGAAATTACATTAAAATGGTGTTAGAACTTGATACACCATTAATGGAGTTTATTAGCACTTAGGAATTAACTTAGGAAATGAAGAAAGGAGAGAGCAAGAGAAGAAGCTTACCTTACGTGAATGATGCAAGGGAAATGAATGGGAAGCTCACGTAATGTACTAAGGCAAGACAAGGCTGATCAAGGTGGGAATAATTGGTGTCACACATGTCATTATTTAATATCTTTATCTTGTTTTATTTGATCTCATAATTGACTACCATTGTCTTTCAAAACTATGGTTTTACGGTAATGGAAGTAGCATTAATGGTTTACTCTCTAAGTCTATATTATAGGTAATTAAACAGGACAATAATCTATCATTTAATGAGCTTAATTATTGCTGCTAATCTGATCTTTTCATGCAGGTGTGATCGGACATGCTGGAGCATATAAGCAGCCCTATTTCATGTAGTCTTGCGGCTAAATGACATGCTAGGTGACTACTTTGGGTTTGTTAATTGTAACAAGACAATTAAGGAAGTTAGGTACTTGTCTCACCAGATTAATTATGCAGCACTCAGCCCCTAATGCCCTGTCCACTTACGGTAATCACAAGCCCCTTTGATCAACTTGTTCAACTTGTTTAATTGTCTAGTTGAAGTGTGACTAGATTTGCTTTTCATTTCATTATTTTTAGTTAAGTTAATCTTTGTTGTTTTGTGCTGTTCTCCTGCAGGTAATCCGATGGGTGAGGGCTCCAAATGACAGTAATATCAATACCTTAACAAATAATATAGGTAGGGATGAGTCACCATGTCATATGACATATTTTTGAAGCAAAACTAGCCAAAATAGGCCTTAAATGGCGCCCAACATGGAGGTCAATTGGGACTGATTTTTCATTTGATTTTTGTTACACTATATTGTACTAAGGTCATACTAACATGTGTAATAGGTTCCAGCATTTAATTGGTACATTTTTATTATGGTAAAAGATGAACGTTTTAAGGTAAAAATGCTGATTTTAGGTACCTTTTTGACCTAAAGATCGCCCCCTATTGTACTATGAATTTAGTACTGCCATTAATTGATTTAGATGGTCAATTTACCCCCTTTTAAGATTATAAACTCGTGGCTCCTCAAAGGCTTCAAGGTAATTGCATAAAACGCATTTTTTGTGACACCTGAAGGTGCGTTTTTGTGCTTAAAGGATTTTCTGGAAAATAAGTAGTCGCTATGTGTTCCAAGTGTTTATTGACATTGTTTATAGTCAATAATAATATTTAAGGTGTTACATTGAGTTATATGGGGTTATACCAACTCAGAACACAATTCTCGGGCTACCCGGGCAAAAAGGAGCGTTAAGAAATCCTCCCGAGTACTTTGTCTTTAACTGAGAATTTATCTTGAGAACTTCATCTTAAATGTTCATTAAGGTACTATTATGCATTTAGAATGAGGTGCAATTCCTTACTTTATTTAATAAGGTATTTCTGGGACTTTCGGGCCTTAAGGGGCCTTTAAGGGAACTCCCGAGCATTGTATTTTTTATTCAATTTTTTGATGAAGTCCTGCGTTCCAAGGGTCATATAATGATCCTTGATTATCTTCATATGAAGTTTATAGCTTATATAACTTATTTACTTAAGGTCGGGCTTTAACGCACGTTTTTAACCTTTAGGAGTTCAGGTGCGGTTTCTAACGCCTGAGTGTTTATATACTCGCTTAGGGTTTAATAATCCCTTAAATAATATATATTGATCATTATTTAATTATTTAAATGTTAGGGGTATTTCAGTCTACCCCCTTAAGAGGACTTCGTCCCGAAGTCATAACTTATTTATCTTATTCATCCTTTGGAATCAAGTTCCTCTTATCTACTCCTTGTATCATTATTATTCCTGGGTGTCAATACTATTTTGACATCTGTATGCAACTCGAATATACATATGTCCTTGTTCGTGATAACCAATGTATCACAGCATAAATAGTTTGATAAATTTGTAAAGCAACAAGTGCCCACACTTCCTAGCTATCCCACAAGGTCCTCACTGCACAAGTGCAATACCAAATCCTCAGTCCTACAGAGTGCAGAGGCGTAAACCCTTGGCAGTAATTCTCTTGTGTGATTGCAATAGGAATGAACATATTATAAAGTAAATAAGTAATTCCATAAACATCCAAGTGTTACATGTGTTACATAGAACACATCAGTACCATTCAACCAAGTGTCACATGGGACATACCAATAACAATTGTTACATAGAACGTACCCATATCCATACAAGTGTTACACAGAACACAACCATAACCATTCAACCAATTGCACACATGCGCAACAACCAAACAAAGACAACCAAGTACACCCAAAGATAGACTGCAGATATGCAAGTCGCATGTGGTGCTCTACCCCCCTTAAAAAGGGTTACGCCCACGTACCACCACAAGTATACACAAAACTAAGAGAATAGTGCTGGATACTTGTCTCGCATGGAGTCTTCTAACTCCCATGTTGCCTCCTCAACGTCATGGTTTGACCACTGAACTTTGACCATTCTAATGGTCTTGTTCCTAGTCTCCCTAGTTTTGGAGTCTAAGATGCGAACTGGGGTCTCCTCGTATCTAAGTGTAGGATCTAGCTCGAGTGTCTCGGGCTCTAAAATATGCGATGGATGAGACACATACTGCTTTAGCTGTGAAATATGGAATACATTATGCGCTCTCCCAAGCTCAATAGGTAAATCTAACCTGTAAGCTAAAGGGGCCACTCGCTCCGTAATCAGGTACGGTCCTACATACTTCGGGCTAAGCTTGCCTTACTGTCCAAACCTAAAAACTCCTTTCATAGGCGAAACTCTAAGGAACACTCGATCGCCTACTGCGAACTCAAGGTCTCTCCTACGGACATCAGCATATGATTTCTGTCTGTCCTAGGCTATCTTCATGTTTTTGCGTATCTATACAATGTCTTCTTTCATCTGGTCTAGGTACTCTGGCCCTAAGATGACGTTCTCACTGGGCTCGTCCCAACATAGTGGTGTCCTGCATGGTCTGCCGTACAATGCCTGAAATGGTGGCATCTAAATGGATGCATGATAGCTATTGTTGTAGGCAAACTCAATCAGATGTAGTCGGTCTATCCAGCTTTCTTGGAAGTCTAAGGCACAAGCTCTGAGCATGTCCTCTAATGTTTGAATCGTTCTTTCACTTTGGCCATCTGTCTGTGGATGAAAGGTTGTACTTAGCTTTAGCTTCGTACCCAATGCCTCCTGAACCTCCTGCCAAAATCTGGAAACAAACCTGGAATCACTATCTGACACAATAGACTTCGGTACGCTGTGGTGTCTAATAATCTCTCTCTGGAAGAGGTCCGCCAGCTTGGGAACTTTCCAAGTGTCCTTGATAGGAATGAACTTAGCTACCTTTGTCAGTCTGTCGACGATGACCCATAACATGTTAGCACCTCCTCTAGTCGGTGGAAGACCTACTACAAAGTCCATGGATATATCCTCGAACTTCCAATATGGAATGGGCATCGGCTGTACTAATCCACCCGGTCTCCGGTGCTCAAATTTCACCTTCTGACATGTCATGCATCTTGCCACAAATTCTGCCACATCCTTCTTCATACCACTCCACCAAAAATGTAATTTTAAATCCTTGTACATCTTCGATGACCCTGGGTGTACTGATAATGATGAGCAATGAGCTTCCTGTAGTATATTTTCCTTCAAGTCTGGGTTGGACTCTGGAATGCATAAACGACCATTCAGTCTGATTAGCCCGTCTTCACTAAGCACAAAATCATACTTCTGCCTCTGAAAGATACCGTCAGTCAACTGCTGTCTGATAGTCTTCATGTATTGGTCATTAGCCTGAGCACAACGTACCTCCTCGATGAGGTCGTTGTCTCCTGTCATGGAAAATAAGGAATGAGCTCTACGGCTCAGGGCGTCAGCAACTACATTTGCCTTACCCTCCTTGTACCTGAGGTCGATGTCGTAGTCCTTCAGAAACTCGACCCATCGCCTTTGTCTCATGTTAAGTTCCTTCTGCGTGAATAAGTGTTGAAGGCTCTTGTGATCTGAGTAAATTATTACTGTGGCTCCATATAGGTAGTGTTGCCAGATCTTTAGTGCAAAAACAACTGCTCCCAATTCTAGATCATGAGTCGGGTAGTTCTCTTCATGTTTCTTCAACTGTCGTGATGCGTAAGCAACAACCTTCCCATTCTGCATAAGTACACAACCTATCCCTGTGCCTGAGGCATCACAATAAACTTCAAATCCGTCGGTCCCCTCTGGAATGGTGAGTATTGGTGCCGACGTCAATAGGTCCTTCAATGTCTGAAAAGAACGCTCACAATCTTCAGTCCATACAAATGGAGAATCTTTCTTCATCAGGTTCGTCATTGGTTTTGCCAGTTTAGAGAAGTCTTGCACAAATCTGCGATAGTAACCAGCTAACCCCAAGAAACTACAGGATATCTGTCACTGTCTTTGGTCTCGGCCAGGTCTTAACTGCCTCAATCTTCGGGGGTCCACAGATATTCCGCTGGCTGATATTACATGCCCTAGAAAGGATACACTGTCTAACCAGAAATCACATTTTGAAAGCTTGGCATACAATTGATTCTCCTCATGGTCTGCAAAACTTGCCTCAGATGCACCTCGTGCTCGTCCTTAGTCTTAGAATATACTAGAATGTCGTCAATGAATACTACCACTGATGAGTCTAACTGCTCCCTGAACAACCGGTTCATAAGATCCATGAATATAGCTGGGGCGTTCGACAATCCAAATGGCATAACTGTGAACTCGTAATGTCCGTAGCGCGTTTTGAAAGTTGTCTTCTCTATGTCTTCATCAGCTATCCGTATCTGGTGGTATCCTGATCTCAGATCAATCTTCGAGAAAACTGTAGCGCCTCTTAACTGGTCAAATAGATCATCAATCCGTGGTAACGGGTACTTGTTCTTCACTGTGACTGCATTAAGCTCCCTGTAGTCGATGCATAGTCGCATGCTACCATCCTTCTTTTTCACAAACAAAACTGGTGCTCCCCATGGTGATGCACTCGGTCTGATATAGCCTTTGTCAAGTAGATCTTCTAACTGAATCTTCAGCTCTTTCATTTCTGTCGGTGCCATCCTATAAGGTGCTTTAGCAATAGGTCCTGTGCCTGGTAATAAGTCGATGGAGAACTCCACTTCTCTCTTGGGTGGCATCCCTGGTAGCTCTTCAGGAAATAGATCAGGAAAGTATGAAACGACTGGTATGTCTGTCTGTGTTTTCTCTTCTTGCCTCAAGTCCTGGACATAGCACAAAAAGACTGGTTGTCCCTTCTTTATCTTCTTCACCAATGTGATAGCGGATACTAGCTTGAAAGTGGGTTCTTTTGGAATACTGCGATATGAAACTGTTTTGCCCTTTGGGCTCTTCAGTAGTAATCTATGCTCTGCGCAATGCAATCGTCCCTTGTATTTCTGTAGCCAATCCATGCCCATGATGATGTCAAATCCTAAATTGTCCAACTCAATTAAGTCTGCGTGAAACTCTTCATCCATGATGTTAATCTGAACTCCCTTGTGTAGTTTCGTGCACCTCACTCTCTCCTTCGTCGGTAACGTGACTAGAAAATCTGAGAGAGGTTCAGGGGTTGTCTCTAACTTCCTTGCTGATGTAGAGGATATAAAGGAATGAGACGCTCCTGAATCGAACAGTATCGATGCACTCACGCCATTTGCTGTAAAGGTCCCCATGATAACATTCCCCTTATCCTTGGCCTCGGTCTTGTCCACTACATTCAGCACTGCTCCTTCATTAGACTCGAGGCCTGGGGTTAACAATTCGTAAGATAGTGCATGACTCAAAATAGTAAAATGCCATTCATTAATCCAATGATTCTCATATACAAGCTCCACGATTACATCAATATTGTCTAAATGTCAAGTTTAACCGTCCAGGTTTTAAATGGGTAGTATTTACTAAGGTTGACGGGGCTGTATTTAACTTAATGCTCTTGATCCCATGGTAAACTAATCTCGATTCTCCACCAAATTTCAATACGTCCCCTAACTTTAAAATAATCTTTTTCGCCTTGTCCATCCTTTTCTGGTCACCGTATAAAAACTCAGCATCGTCTCCTATGGAGAATGATACAACCGGTACCCCTTTGGTAATTGACTCTGATGTCTCATCTCGGTCCTGGTGTAATCCAAGTTTTCCCCCTTTTTCATAAAAGTTTGCTATACAAATGTCGGCCTTCATGTCTGGAATGGGGTTGGTTTCTAATTGTTGTGCAATCTTGACCGCTTCTGTCACCAAAGTTTGGAAACTATCGGGTATCTTAGGAACTCGTGCCCCATCTACTTTTCTTACTTCACTATACAACTTAGTTTGTGGATCCCAATCCCTACCCATACACATCATATATAATTTAAGTTTTGACCCACTACCATATCCTGGATTATAAAATCCTCCAAGGCCTAATCCCAAAGTTCTACATTCATTTACAATGGCTATTTGTTCATTTAAATCTAAATATTGCTTGAGTAGGATCATGCCGGGTCGAAGTACTTGGCATTCTTTCTTTGGATATTCCCGACCTTCGTCATAGGCTCAGGTGATCTCGGTCTCATAGGTATGGGAAAACAAATGTCGAAACATCATATTAGGTGAGAGATTCCTAAATTAGGTCTCTCTAAATTTTATTTCACACCAAACACATACAAGTCTTATCTACTGAACAACTGAAACACACATTCATAGCAACATGCTCTTATTCTAAGTTCTAGGCTTACCAGTCTCACGCTGAGCGCTAGCCTCAGCGCCCGAAGTTCCCATTGAGTACAAGGTGTTTTTACTCGGAACTATCTCCTTCCCCTTCTGGCTTCCGGATGAAGATGGCTGTCCTCCCGACCCTCTAGTATAGGTGTTAGTCTGTGGCGCTTGGCCTCCTCTGGGTCCTCCAGTCTCCGTAGCCGGTGTCCTCTGCGGACCTCTCAACCCCTTGTATGTTCTGCTTGCTGGGTTGGAGAAACACTCATACTCCCTATGGCCTTCTTTCTTGCAATACCGACACTCCACCTTCCTTCCTGCGCAGTCTACTCCTGGATGATCACCTCCACAACGCTTACAGTAGTAGTGGCGCTGGGTTGGCTTATTGCCTGCTGTTTATACAACATGGTTTAATACAGATATTGCTAATAAATGTCTTGATTAAGTAGGAGGTGGGTATCCTTACCCCTAGGTGGTGCAGACCTAAGTGGCTGTGCATCAATAGCTGGGCCGGTCAGACGAGGGACCTGCTCCTTCGTCTTCTGACCATGGAAATCCTTCCGCCCCTTCTTCTTGTCAAAGAATCTCCTGTTGAAGGTTTAGTTAGTTACCGACAAACTAAGTGTAGGTAATATATGAATACTCCCTCTCAAGTAAAGGTTTCTTACTTCCCCTTCTTGTAAAATCCGCCAGATGTGGCTCCCCCATCTTCTGCCTCAGTGTTCTTCCTCTTCTTTCCCTGGGCTTCTTCCCTGGACTGTAGCATTAATTCAGTTGCTGATGCTGCGTCATAGCACTCTTGTATTGTAGTGAAACAAATTGCTCCCATGGCACTCTGGATACGAAACTGTAAACCTCCCCTGAATTTCTGAATCTTCACAACGTCGGAGTAGTCAACTCCTGGAATGTAGTCAAGTAGGCTGGTAAATCGCGCGTAGTCACTAGTAGAAAAAAGATTTTAAATGACGGACTTTATACCACGGTTATCAGTGAAACCGTCGTTTAAATTTTATAAACCACGGTTACTAAACGAACCGTCATATATGTTGCACGGCTCACTATATAAACGACGGTTTTTACAGAAACCGTCGTTTATAGTTCATCTCCGTATAAGATAAACAACGGTTCCCTTTCTAACCGTCGTGTATAATATTCATATACCACGGTTTAATATACAACCGTCATTTATCGGGTACGACGTCGTATTGTAAACGACGGTTACCTTAGAACCGTGGTTTATTCCTTTTATGACAAAGGTTTTAAACGACGGTTTTTATAATTACCGTCATTTAAAGTCATTCAATTAAAAACCCGAGCTTTTCTTCTTCCTCTTTCTTCTTCCTCCCGCGTTCTCTTCTCTGGCGATTTCCCCGACCCGAACTCCCGCCGTCGAGCCACCACCCCCTCCACCGTCTTCGACTCCACCGCCCACTCGCCTCTTTCTTCCGGTCGCGGCGACAACAACAACGCATTTGAGCTCCTCCACCGCCCCGTAGCTGCTCCACCGCGCCTTCCCCGCCCCGTCGTTCTTCCAGTCGCGGCAAGCTCCACCGCCCTCCTCTGGTGTCGACAGCTCCACCGCCCTCCTCTCTGGTGTCGACAGCCTCCAGCTCCACCGCCCTCCTCTCTGGTGTCGACAGCAGCTCCACCGCCCTCCTCTGTCACGCGCGCCTCCAGTGGTATGCTCCTCTGTATACCGAGCCGTCCATCAATCCCACCGGTAACTAATGTTATAGTTTACTATATATGTTATAGTTTTGATTAATGTAATTAATGTTATAGTTTACTATATATTATAGTTTTGATTAATTTGTTTAACTCATGATATGGTTTTAGCTATTTTATCTTTATAAGTTATAACTTACATATCATTATGTGAATATTGTGTTTTGGAATTACATTATGCAACTCGCAACAAAAAACATAACAAAAGCTTTGAGAAGCTACATGTCAACATACGAGATCTGAAAACATATATCGGGTTGAATTGTGTTTTTGGTTATGCCAAATCAGGTCGACTTACTCATATACAATGATATATGAGTTTGAGGTTCATATGAAGACAAATTTGGTTTGAGGTTTATTTGGCGACTGCGCAGGTTGAAGTGGAAATATATTACATTATTTGCTTGGATACCATTGTGTAAGCATTGGAGTTACGATGGTTGTTTTGTGATGAAGTTATCTATCCGTATTATTGTTGGCGGTGTATTAATATTGTTGTAAGTGTTGCTGTTTGTTGTTATTATTCTTGCGTGTGTTATAATTGTTGCATATTATTAATTTTATTGTACTTGTATTGTGTTTGTTTTTGCCGAAAAAAGTGTGGAGTATCTAAAAAAACGCAATGGTCATGCCAAATTTTTTCCAGAATTAACCTTATCTACTTTTATTGAATAGGTGTTACTACGGTTTAACAATCCCTCTTTCATCACATTTGTGAGTTGATCATCCTTACTCATTAGGTTAGTTTTTTAAAAATGTTTCAATAACATGGTTTATTCAAAATATATTTGTTTGGTTATTTGTTCAATTATTCATATTTTTTCAAATTAAAACCTTATATTCTAATTTCATTGAATAGGTGTCGCACCATCTGCTGCTGTCAACCTCTGCCACCGGTTTGCCTGATCAGAACCCACGGTAAAACACTTGCGTTTCTAATTATGATTTTAGAAACAAATACTTATATATTGTCACGAATAAACGTTGTACTACATTCTACTTGTATTCTGCAATCATTAGAATATATATTGCATAGTGTTGTGAAATGTGAGATTCAGTTGAAATGGGGTGGTTGTTTTTGTTCATTGATCATATATATTATTATATAGTTGTCTGTCTGATAATAATTCGTATGGTTTGCGGAGAATAAATGTTATTGCTAGCGAGCAAGAGATTATGTGCCCTCTCGTTCTTGTGTCCGCAATTGATGTCAGCAAATCAGGCCGCATTGGATGAGCAAGGATGTGTACAGCATGTGAGGCAGGGATTTTGTACTGCGGTGCGAAGAAAAAGCAAATATTTGCTGATCCCATATCATCAGATGTAAGTACACAATAACTGGAATTTTTTGCTTCCTAATTGTGATATTTAATAATTGTTGTACAAAACATTCTTTGTTTTATCTGTGGCAGCAATCATTGGATGTTGTTGGTGTTGTGTATCGACACCTCATGCTTATTGATACTAGACCCATTGGGCGGCCCTGATGACCTTCGAGAGATCGCTGTAGAGAAATATTGAAGGAGTGAGTATTCAAAATTTTAATGCATTCTGTATTTATTTTAAGCTTGTCCTAGATTATTGACAATAAAATGGCTTCATTTTAAAATGTTGTATTTATGCAGGGGCCATAAGCTTGGTTTAAGTGATGAAAAGAAACCATTCTCCATCTTGGACTTCCACTACATACGTGTAAGTAATCATTTAATTTATGCATTTCTGTATTAAAGTTAAACGTTTAATTTTTTGATCTGTCTAAAGTTGGTAATCCATGGATGGTGTGATGACAGTGTCCTCAACAGCCTGATTCAAAAAGCTGTGGCTATTATGTGATGCGGTACATGTTCGAGATGGTACAAAATATTGACACGCTTACGGATGATGACAAGGTAACCCATACCAATCAAAGTTTCAGTTAAAGTTATTGCATTTTAAATAAAATTGTGTACTAATGATGATCAGTTTCTTTTTATGGACAGATCGTTTCTTATTTCACACAAGCAGGGAGCACGTATTCCAGAGGGGATCTCGACTTTGTAAGAGATCATTTATCGCAGTTTTGGTGTAAAAATTACTTGAGTGTTCCTTAGATCTTATATCCTAGTGTACGTAGTTAGACTTAGACTTTTGTTTTTGCTGAAGCAACTCTCAAAGTTTGTAAAGTTCAACTCTCTCTTACTTTTGAAAGTTGAATAGGTTTGTTTGCAATTCGTTTTCCAATGTTGCAATTCAAACTGGCAACTTGGTTTATGGTCATAGTGTGGTTGGTTATCAAAGGGCAATACCAGTTGGATGCCCTGTACAGGTTGTATAAATTGGGTTGTGTTGGAAAACATATGTGGTAGATGCTAAAAAAACTAAAAAAACTAAAAAAAAAAAAAACTAAAAAAAAAAACCACGGTTCACTTAAAACCGTGGTTTAAAACTCAATGTAACGGGAGTATAAACCACGGTTTATTAAAGAACCGTCGTATAAAGTACTCATATACCACGGTTAACTACCCGAACCGTCGTATAAAACGCAATGGAACGACATTAAATACCACGGTTTCTGTCATAACCGTGGTATAAGTCGTCTGATTTCCCGCGCCACAACGGGCTTTAAACGACGGTTTTACGAACCGTGGTTTATAATGCGTATTTTAAACGACGGTTTCGAACCATGGTTTATATGAATTTTCCAATATACCACGCGAGTATAAACCACGGTCTCAAACCGTGGTATATGAGAAAAATAACCGTGGTAAAAAACATTTTCTGCACTAGTGAGTACTTGAAATACCCCAAACCTTGGTATGTTGTGTAAATGTTAAACTATGGTATTTAAAGGCTAAAAAGTGCCTTAGAAACATAAATGAACCGTTTAAACCATAGTTAAAACACAATAAAACACTAAGACACGGTGTGAGCAAAAACATGCTCTAAGCTTGGAGTGAACTTGGTTAGGACCAAAAGATCCTACCAAGACTTGATGATATTTAATTATGATTTTATAAGGCTAATTAAGTCCTTAGGAAACCTTGGTGGACAATGAAACCAAACAAAACACAAATAAATACCTTAAGGTCAATATGGGCTAAAATGTGCTCTAAGCTTGGGATAAATTTGTATAAGACCTAATGGTCATACCTATACCTTATAAATATGTTAATGAACATATTAAATCATTTACCAAAGAAAACCAAGCTTGAAAACAAGTTAAAACACAAAATGTGCTTTAAGGAGTCTTAAAGCACGTTTTTGAAAAAATTGTCTTGTAAATGAGTTTTGAATGGCTAAATGTCCATCATTACTCTTTAATTAACATGTGTACTATATAGTATCACATTTGGAAGTCTATATCAATGGGAAATCAAAAATTTCACTTCTATGTGCCTTGTTTTTATGAATAGTAACTTTTATAAGCTAGTTTGTAACATATGTTGTTATAAGTAATTAAATTGGTCAACAAAGACTATTATACCCTTCTAAGTATATGGGGGCCGATTTTTATGAAGGTGAGTCACCACCATGTAAAAATCAATTAAGGAAAGGAAGGGTAGGAAGGTAAAAAGGAGAAAGTTACTTTATAATACAAATATCTTGTTAAAGCAAGTTCTATCTTCATTTCTCCTTTCCTTCTTCATTTCACACGTCTCCAACCTCCCTTCTTGCTCTCTTTTACGAGCTGCTACAGCAACACCAACACCACCATTGTTTTCCATCTTTGACCACTTGTAACTCCTAGCTCCATGGTCCAAATTCAATTCTAAGACCACCATTCTTCTAGTTGGAGCAAGCTCTACACTTCTACCTTTTCAAATCATCAAGAACTCAATTTCGGTGCCAAGGAGATTCACCATTGAAGGAGCTTGAGCTCACCTTTTCACATATTATTGGTCTCCTTTGCTTCTAGGTAAGGAATCTCAAAGAAAAATCAAGTTTCCTCCATGTTTTGTGTGTGACCGAAAATACTCATTGATGGAGCTCTTTGTGTGACTTTGTTCTAGCTTCATTCCAATCTCTTATGGACTAGGTGGTCCTCTCTTCATAGATATTCAAACTCCCTTCAAAGATCAAGGTAAAACAACTACATTAATGTTTTTGAAATAATGTAAACCTAGGGTTTACAATGAGATGAAGCATAAAGCTTATACTCATTTCAATATTGGTATATTGTTTAGTAGTTGACAAGGAAAGAAATGCCTTACCGTTTTAAGAGGAAACAAGAAAGAAGTTTGAGTGGAAAAGAGGTAAATATGCTATCTCAATGTGGTTTAATGCCTTAGGAGAAATGAGCTTATAATGCTTGCTAAAACTACCTAAAGAGCAAATGGTGAATGACTTAGTAAGGTGTTCTCAAGGAGACTAGTAAAGGAACATATGTCTTGGTGTGTGTAATTGCAGGTCAAAGGCTTATGTATTGAGGAAATTCAGTGTTTAAGATTTATGCAATTTAAGGGCCTAAGAGCCATGTTATTTAAGGGCCTAAGTGCCAAGCAACTTAAATTGTGCACTATATTGTGATGTAGTGTAAATTGGGTGAAGTCTTGTGTGATGGTGTTCTTGATGGATTTAGGTGTTCTTGAGTGTTTAATGGTGAAAACTATGAGCTTTGGAATGATGATGTGCTAAGAGAACCTATGGCAAAATTTGTAAAATGTATAAGGAGTCTTAAGTGCTTAAATGAACTTGGGTGAACTAGGAATTGTTAGGAATGGATACATGCTTCACTAAGGAAGAAAACATGCATTAAGGTGTTCTAAGGTGCTATAAGGATTTAGGCATTTGTCTTGGAAGTTCTAGAAATCCAATGAGTGTTTTTTAGGATGTATTTAAGTCTTGGAGAAGTTTGTTTAAGGTTAGGTAATGTTGGTATCCAAGGAATAAATGATGTTTAGATAAGGTTTTGAGAAAGAATTCAAGAAGTTGTGAAAAGAGGATTTGGTTAGTAAGAGGAGATGCTTGGGAGATGATGTTATGAAGGTGAGGAAGCATTTTAGTGTAGTAGCCATTATAGGTGAAACACCACTTAGGAAACCAAATGGAAAATGTTACAAGTGTTAAGAGATTTGGTAAGAAAATTGGGCAACAAGTTGGTTAATGTTATAAGGTGAATCAAAGTGATATTTTGGTATTAGAATATGCCTAAGTTAATGTGTGAAGTTTGGGTAATCAATGGATGAAGAGAACAAGTTGAACAAGGTTAGAAAAATGCAAATATAACATTCTGTAGCTTGGGTCCGGGACTTGGTTAATGGTTAAAGTCCCGGACCATATACCAAAACAGGCCGAGAGTTGTTCCATGTTGTGGTCCGGGACTTGGGGTGAGTACAAGGTCCCGGACCACCCTATTAAAATTGGCCGAGAGTACTCCAATGTGTTGGTCCGGGACTTAAGGTAAGGACCAAGTCCGGACCACTCTAAAAATGTTGTTTAAGGTTGGAAAATGATATCTAACGATGGAGATTGATGGATAATGATGTTATAAGGTTGTGTAGGACATGTTAGGTGAGTTATAAACGCAATTTGGTGGGTGAAAAGTGAAGTAAAATGAAAGAGTGAAACATGTTAAAAATGTAAGGGTATTTAACTAGTTAAACGGGGTTAACCATGGTCATTCGACGTTACACAAACATATTACCCCAGTGTTAATGAAGGTAACTTTAATGTGCCAGTTGTTCGAGAATTATTCGAGGAACGTAAGTGGGCATGGTAGAGTGGACTCCGGTGACAGGTATGGTTTTCTTGCAACCTGTGTCCTACCGGATTACACCGGCTTGTATGCCAATATGTTTTTCTGAGTATTGCCACCTTGTAAGATTAAAACATGTAATGAGTTTATAGTAATTCATTTATGTGGCGCATTTGGCCTCCGATACCATTTAACCTCAAATAAGTGTTAAACCTTAGCTAACTAGAACTAGGAGCACATGAGAGATCGGTATTCGGAGTTAACGACCCAAACCTTGGGAACGTTCTGACCACGGATGTGTGAGTTAGTTGGATTTGTTGTTGTATGCAAGTGTGTGAACCTCCCTTGTGTGCTTAACTCGGTTATGTTACCGTATGGTGTGTGGATGTGATAAGTTCCATAGTGGAACTCTAACTACTTATTAAGTATATATGTACTAACGGGGGGTGAGGAGTCCGGTATGTTCCGGCCACGCGTGTTGATGGAAGGGAGTCGATGTCATATCCGGTTCGGCTCTCTTGGTGTATGTATAGGTTGTATTCCATTTGGGTTTCACCTCCCTTAGCTTATCCAAAGCTAATTACTGACTCACGTCGGGCTACAGGGGCATACGAATGTTATTTCGGTGTGCTTGGGATTACTATATCCGACACACCTTGGGTTTAAGTTAACCGTTCGATATAACTGGACGGTAACGAGATTGGTAACGAGCTTAGCATGAGATTGGCAATAATCTCTAGGCTCACTATATATACTAACTATGGTGGAAGGTTCCTTGTGTGAACCGATCTTATGGTGTTTGTGTTGTATTGTGCTAAGCAATTTCCCCTGCTATGCTATGATATGTATACGTTAGGTGCTTAAAATGAATGCGATGTTATCATGTGTGCGCCGAAACAAGAAAGGTTTCGTTATGTTTTGTTATGTGAGGAATGAGATATGTTGTATAATGCGGAGTATGTGGATCATGGATATGAATCCCAGTTTGAGAAAAGAGGCGTTTAAGGATAACCCGATTTAAGGGTAAGTGTCGTCTATTAAGGAAGTAGCTCCATTAGAGGAGGAACACTCTAGGGATAATGAATACCATGAGTGACTTATTAAGTAAGGATATGTTATCCGTTGATGAGCCCGTTGAGGCGAAATGATTATGTGTTGTGTGTTTACAGTTGCATGCATGATTTAAAAATAATCAACCGCATGCTAAGACGACAATTAGTTGTGCGTGGCCCGGTAGCATGTGGGTGCGGGATTACCATACCAGCAAAGGTGCTGAGCCCCTTGGGGCCACCCTTTCTCTTCTTTTCCTATTTCAGGTACAGAGAGCTGGAAGCCGTTCGAGAGTAGGACGGGGTAGTCATTGTACATGGGTATTCATTTAAGTGTATATATACAGTAGGTGTAGTAAGACCGATATTGTTGTCGGCATCAGTTTGTAAATACTCGGTACAGTGGGAATGTATGTATAATAAATGTTGGAAATGGAATAAGGGTTGTATTGTGTAGTTGCTCGGGAATCTAGTCCATCAGACCGATACAAATGTACATGTATAGCCTTTAGCCACGTGGGTGGTTAACGGCGTGTAACACCATTGAATTAAGTAATGTGATGAGTTGAGATTTCAGCTGCAGTTTGATGTTAAGTGTACGGTGGTGGTTGGGGTGTTAAAAAAGTGGTATCAGAGCGAAGTATCACTCTGATGACTGAATTACCGAGCTTAGGAAGTACTGAGTTAGGATTTTAAGTACTTTGGGTTAAGGGTTGAGTGATAGCGTGAGAGATACGCTAGATGGGAACTACCAGTGAGTACTGGAAACCTACAGTATCCTTCCCGCCCTCCACAATCCCTATTTTAAACTTGGGAAACAACGCCAGAGAGATGAAAGTCCTCTCTTACTCGGGAATACCCGATCTGGCTGTTAGTAAGTACCTTTAAGGGTACGGAGAACCTATCTATGGTAAATCCCAAAACTGGGAATCCCGGAGACGGTCTCCATCTGAACAACGTTAACCGCATTTAATAGCGAAGAAGATGAAGGAATTTGTGTATAGGAGAATAGAATTTACGGCAACCTGGGGGACAGACCAGAGCAGAGAGATTAACCAGCTTGCAACGCACCAACGTGCAGGCAAGAAATGGATCCATAAAATCCGAGACGAATGTCTACGGAACCACAGTTGATAAATAATACACCAACGGTGTACCAACCGATAAAGGAACTACAACGTAGTGCCCAAATACATGGAACGGACTACAAAGAGAATACAATACGAAAAAAGAGGGGTCTCCCAGAATGGGAAACACCCTAGTTGATAATTATCATATGAAGACAGTGAGAAGTCACCTAGAGAAGTTATTATCAAGACAGTAAGATCAGTGAGGGCCAACAAGGCCACTGATGACAGTGCGGAAAAAAAAAACAATACCACAACCGGTATGTGTTAAACCGATAGCCAGTTAGCATGGCGCACTTGCCATAGCAAGTGCTGCTATAACAGGGCTGTTCGGGAAAGTTATAACCACTACAAGTACTTGGTAAAGTACTAGAAAGTTGAATGTGATCGTCATAACAGTGGAAGGGCCTGCTAGCCTAACCTCTGTAATTGTAAGTACACAGTCAGCAAGAAGCTAGACTTGGCTAAGGTAAGAAGATGTTGCGAAACATGAAACTCTTCTTTCAAACCCAAATTATTCAAAACCCTTCTTTCAAAACCAGATTTCTTTCAACCAACACTCTTTCCAACCTTCTTTTAAAACCAAACCAGTGAAACCAGGGGCTAGGACAAGGATACAACAGTGGATAAACTTTCCCTCGATTAAGTTCGGGAAGCAAGGAATGAATATTTTCACGGGGCAATATAAGGGAGTTGACAACAGAATACTTCACCTAGGCGTGTGACGGACACTACAAGTGTACCAACTGTGTTGTGGGACGACCGCACTCCGATAGGAGCATGTGGGCCTGACAGACCTACTTATAGGTTAGTTGGGTAGGTAGTAATGTATCAGTATGATACCCCATATATGTATACGAGTAGAGTCCAGAACGCGGGAAGTAGTCGACTCCGTTCTACGGTCAACAGTGTAAGTCAAACAAGAACTAAGGATTACAATAAATGGTTGAAGTAAAGGAACCCAGCTAAATTAAAGAGACTGAAGGAATCAGTGAATGTGTCCAAGGAAATATTTAAGAGTCAGGAGGTGCGAAGTGCACTGACTGTCATATAAAGACATTGGAGAAGGCCTAGTTAACTAAAAGTACCCATAAGTGTAAGCCAAATGTAATGGCATATTTTAATAACACCCAGGAGTAATCCTTGAGGGGTATTTGGATTAAACATTGTTGGATGAAGCAATATAACAGAAGCATAAGATTTGAAACAATTACTCGGATTAGACAATGAAGGAAACCCACTTAACCGTAGGACCCTAAGTTGCCAAGGAGACAACTTGGAAGGAATCGTGACAGTAAGGCTTATAAGCCACAACGACTTGTGTTATGTAAACGTGATCGGTTACAGAAGTGTATATTATACAAGTAAATAGAGTGGTAAACGAACCACTGCATTAAGAGTGGGGATACCTCTCGATATTGTGAGACCGCAGGAGCGGTAGTGATGTGAATCAAGTTCAAGGAATATGTTAAGGATGGACGATGTTGTTATTGGAAGAGAGCAGTTAGCTTAGTAGTGTGTGTGTATAAAGTGAAACACCGAGCTGAATAATGCCGGCTTGTGACTCGAATGATAGATGCTCAAGGAGCATTCAGTAGTCATCCAAATGAGTGATCAACCATAATGTGAATAATACAAGTATATATGTGGAAGTTAATGTGACAGTAAGTACTATGTAAGCTGATGTTATACAAGGAGTAAGAGCACGGTGCGCAGTAAGCGACCGTTGTATAAGTATTGTTAAACGATAATGTAGCAGATAAGACCAGTTATGAGTTAAACTCAGTGGAGATGCAAGATAAGCGATGTTAAACAAACTAGGCAGTAAGCCAGTGGCCAGTATTACGAGATCAGAATATCAATGAAACACAGTGTAAATTCCATGGCGAGTCGCATAAGAGATTTACTGTCAAGAGTTTACGCCTCTGCACTCTGTATGACTGAGTGTTTTGGTATTGCACTTGCGCAGTAAGGATCGAGTGGGATAGCTAGGAATTGGAAACATGTTTATTGTGGAGGAATAATGTTATAATGGCCGATGCATAGGAAATGCAAGGCCGCACCAATAAAAGAGTACATGTACAAAACCAAAGGTGGAGACATGATTAACAGTAAGTGACTACAGTAACACTAAATACCAAATGTCAGTATGAGATATACCCTAGGTGTGAGAAATAACTGAGAGAGCACTACACATTAGGTAGTAGCTCAATCTCAACCGACAGTAAGTCGGTAGAAGCAAGTCAATCATTGTGAATTACATAGTAGTTTACGCTGTAAGCTATTGGAGAAGTGGATGGAAAATTGTGAAACTCACCGAATTCGCTCAGGGTAAGAGATACCATGCGTCGGTTGAGAAACCATTCTTCTCAAGGTAAGGGTCATACATTAGAGATGTACAAAACAGTAACAGTAACGAATGGGGCAAACTAGCCCTATAATTATCAGAATGGCGGAGCAGAGGCCAGTGAGCCCATGCATCAAATGCCGAATATACATGGTGAATATGAAAAATGGCTAGCTATCAATGCCTAAAAGCCTCACAGGCCAGGACCGAAACCGGTTATGAGTTACAACTCCAATGCGAATTCTTGGTTTAGGGATTAAACCACCAGTATGGTTAAAATCCTCTAACCAAAATGCATTGTGTACCAGACCGCGTGGAAGTTAAAATACTTCACGATGGCAGAACATTTTAAGCCAATGTTCAGTGACTGATTACGTGGGCGTAATCCTTTTAAGGGGGGTAGAGCGTAAAGCCGCTTAGTGTTTTTACCGTACAAGTGTACGTGAACTATGTTGTGCATAGCACAAAAATAATTTGTATGATGGTTGGCGCGTGTTAATAAACATACGCATTCATTTATGGTAAATTGTGGTAATTACGCACAGAAGATGCGAATACCATTGTGGAAGTGTGTTGATTTTGTTAACAGTGGTGTGTGAGAGTACAAGAGGAAGGGAGTAAAGAAACTCCCGGGGAACTAAAACCCCGACGGTGCATAAGTGTGAACCATGTGTTGTAATTTGATAAAAAAATATGTATATATATACAGCGTTGTGATTTATGAAGGGGTATGGGACCGACATAGAACCTAGTGAGAATTAAATTCCCTAGGTAACTTGAATTAAGTTGGATTTGGGTGATGATAGATAGACGGAGTTCTATCCCTTGGAGATGTAATGATTATGACTAGAAGGATTTAAAGATGGAAAATGGGATATGCTTGAACTAGTTGTTGGTTGAAAAAGAAGTGGGAGGTGAAACTTGATTATCATGAGATCAAGGGAAACCGAACACAAATTGGGGTGGAAAGATAGTTCAACACTGATGCTGATCACATCAGGGTTGGATGACTCTTGAAGCTCCCTGTAAGTGATCACAAACAACCATGTTAAGAAAAATACAAGGAGCATAATTGGACTTGGAGTTGTGTGGTGTTTTCAAAAGGATTTTCAAATGGGTGTTTTCAAATAATCGATTAATATTTTGAATAAAAGATCTTCTTATACTTAACCTAGTAAAGAATATTTTGTAGTACTTGCTCACGAGCTGAGGACGTATGAGCCTTTGTCTTCGGACCGGTGACATGAGAAGTATATATGTTAAAAAATTAAGTGAATGTTTGATCTCCCAAAGGAACGGGGACCAGAAGTTGTCCATCGCGACCGGGTTCTGCGGGATCACAGTGTATATGTACTCAACGTGGGATTCGAACCCATGGAGTGATGGAAAAGGTATTTCTGTTTGATATACATGCTAAGACATGTTGTGTGGAATAAGTAATAAATATTATTTTAGACCTCGAGTTCTAATGTGGGTGGGTTCTGATTTGATTGTGTTACCGGGCCTACGAGTCCAAATGTGGTTATGTCACCCAGACCTAAGAGTTGGGGATATTATGTAAGTGCAAGTGTGGTGAAGGTACCCGGACCATTAAGTCCGAGGTTACCATGTGAGTATGATATTTCATGTATAATGTGGATATGTTGCCCGGACCATTAAGTCCGAGGTTGGATGTAAAGGGTGGTTGGTAATGGAAGTTTTATGGCTATAAGTAATTCCCGTATTCTAATCCAATGATGCGAGGAAAGGAAATGTGAACTTCGAGGACGAAGTTCTTTTAAGGGGGGTAGATTGAAATACCCCAAACCTTGGTATGTTGTGTAAATGTTGAACTATGGTATTTAAAGGCTAAAAAGTGCCTTAGAAACATAAATGAACCGTTTAAACCATAGTTAAAACACAATAAAACACTAAGACACGGTGTGAGCAAAAACATGCTCTAAGCTTGGAGTGAACTTGGTTAGGACCCAAAGATCCTACCAAGACTTGATGATATTTAATATGATTTTATAAGGCTAATTAAGTCCTTAGGAAACCTTGGTGGACAATGAAACCAAACAAAACAAAATAAATACCTTAAGGTCATATGGGCTAAAATGTGCTCTAAGCTGGGATAAATTTGTATAAGACCTAATGGTCATACCTATACCTTATAAATATGAAATGAAATATTAAATCATTTACCAAAGAAAACCAAGCTTGAAAACAAGTTAAAACACAAAATGTGCTTTAAGGAGTCTTAAAGCACGTTTTGAAAAAAATTGTCTTGTAAATGAGTTTTGAATGGCTAAATGTCCTCATTACTCTTTAATTAACATGTGTACTATATAGTATCACATTTGGAAGTCTATCAATGGGAAATCAAAAATTTCACTTCTATGTGCCTTGTTTTATGAATAGTAACTTTTATAAGCTAGTTTGTAACATATGTTGTTATAAGTAATTAAATTGGTCAACAAAGACTATTATACCCTTCTAAGTATATGGGGGCGATTTTTATGAAGGTGAGTCACCACCATGTAAAAATCAATTAAGGAAAGGAAGGGTAGGAAGGTAAAAAGGAGAAGTTACTTTATAATACAAATATCTGTTGTTAAAGCAAGTTCTATCTTCATTTCTCCTTCTTCTATTTCACACGTCTCCAACCTCCCTTCTTGCTCTCTTTTACGAGCTGCTACAGCACAACACCAACACCACCATGTTTTCCATCTTTGACCACTTGTAACTCCTAGCTCCATGGTCCAAATTCAATTCTAAGACCACCATTCTTCTAGTTGGAGCAAGCTCTACACTTCTACCTTTTCAAATCTCAAGAACTCAATTTGGTGCCAAGGAGATTCACCATTGAAGGAGCTTGAGCTCACCTTTTCACATTATTGGTCTCCTTTGCTTCTAGGTAAGGAATCTCAGAAAGAAAAATCAAGTTTCCTCCATGTTTTGGTGTCTGTGACCGAAAATATCATGATGGGCTCTTTGTGTGACTTTGTTCTAGTCATTCCAATCTTATGGACTAGGTGGAGTCCTCTCTTCATAGATATTCAAACTCCCTTCAAAGATCAAGGTAAAACAACTACATTAATGTTTTTGAAATAATGTAAACCTAGGGTTTACAATGAGATGAAGCATAAAGCTTATATACTCATTTCAATATTGGTATATTGTTTAGTAGTTGACAAGGAAAGAAATGCCTTACCGGTTTTAAGAGGAAACAAGAAAGAAGTTTGAGTGGAAAAGAGGTAAATATGCTATCTCAATGTGGTTTAATGCCTTAGGAGAAATGAGCTTATAATGCTTGCTAAAACTACCTAAAGAGCAAATGGTGAATGACTTAGTAAGGTGTTCTCAAGGAGACTAGTAAAGGAACATATGTCTTGGTGTGTGTAATTGCAGGTCAAAGGCTTATGTATTGAGGAAATTCAGTGTTTAAGATTTATGCAATTTAAGGGCCTAAGAGCCATGTTATTTAAGGGCCTAAGTGCCAAGCAACTTAAATTGTGCACTATATTGTGATGTAGTGTAAATTGGGTGAAGTCTTGTGTGTGATGGTGTTCTTGATGGATTTAGGTGTTCTTGAGTGTTTAATGGTGAAAACTATGAGCTTTGGAATGATGATGTGCTAAGAGAACCTATGGCAAAATTTGTAAAATGTATAAGGAGTCTTAAGTGCTTAAATGAACTTGGGTGAACTAGGAATTGTTAGGAATGGATACATGCTTCACTAAGGAAGAAAACATGCATTAAGGTGTTCTAAGGTGCTATAAGGATTTAGGCATTTGTCTTGGAAGTTCTAGAAATCCAATGAGTGTTTTTAGGATGTATTTAAGTCTTGGAGAAGTTTGTTTAAGGTTTAGGTAATGTTGGTATCCAAGGAATAAATGATGTTTAGATAAGGTTTTGAGAAAGGAATTCAAGAAGTTGTGAAAAGAGGATTTGGTTAGTAAGAGGAGATGCTTGGGAGATGATGTTATGAAGGTGAGGAAGCATTTTAGTGTAGTAGCCATTTATAGGTGAAACACCACTTAGGAAACCAAATGGAAAATGTTACAAGTGTTAAGAGATTTGGTAAGAAAATTGGGCAACAAGTTGGTTAATGTTATAAGGTGAATCAAAGTGATATTTTGGTATTAGAATATGCCTAAGTTAATGTGTGAAGTTTGGGTAATCAATGGATGAAGAGAACAAGTTGAACAAGGTTAGAAAAATGCAAATATAACATTCTGTAGCTTGGGTCCGGGACTTGGTTAATGGTTAAAGTCCCGGACCATATACCAAAAACAGGCCGAGAGTTGTTCCATGTTGTGGTCCGGGACTTGGGGTGAGTACAAGGTCCCGGACCACCCTATTAAAATTGGCCGAGAGTACTCCAATGTGTTGGTCCGGGACTTAAGGTAAGGACCAAGTCCCAGACCACTCTAAAAATGTTGTTTAAGGTTGGAAAATGATATCTAATGATGGAGATTGATGGATAATGATGTTATAAGGTTGTGTAGGACATGTTAGGTGAGTTATAAACGCAATTTGGTGGGTGAAAAGTTGAAGTAAAATGAAAGAGTGAAACATGTTAAAAATGTAAGGGTATTTAACTAGTTAAACGGGGTTAACCATGGTCATTCGACGTTACACAAACATATTACCCCAGTGTTAATGAAGGTAACTTTAATGTGCCAGTTGTTCGAGAATTATTCGAGGAACGTAAGTGGGCATGGTAGAGTGGACTCCGGTGACAGGTATGGTTTTCTTGCAACCTGTGTCCTACCGGATTACACCGGCTTGTATGCCAATATGTTTTTCTGAGTATTTGCCACCTTGTAAGATTAAAACATGTAATGAGTTTATAGTAATTCATTTATGTGGCGCATTTGGCCTCCGATACCATTTAACCTCAAATAAGTGTTAAACCTTAGCTAACTAGAACTAGGAGCACATGAGAGATCGGTATTCGGAGTTAACGACCCAAACCTTGGGAACGTTCTGACCACGGCTATGTGTGAGTTAGTTGGATATTGTTGTTGTATGCAAGTGTGTGAACCTCCCTTGTGTGCTTAACTCGGTTATGTTACCGTATGGTGTGTGGATGTGATAAGTTCCATAGTGGAACTCTAACTACTTATTTTATAAGTATATGTACTAACGGGGGTGAGGAGTCCGGTATGTTCCGGCCACGCGTGTGATGGACGGGAGTCGATGTCATATCCGGTTCGGCTCTCTTGGTGTATGTATAGGTTGTATTCCAATTTGGTTTCTACCTTCCCTTAGCTTATCCAAAGCTAATTACTGACTCACGTCGGGCTACAGGGGCATACGAATGTTATTTCGGTGTGCTTGGGATTACTATATCCGACACACCTTGGGTTTAAGTTAACCGTTCGATATAACTGGACGGTAACGAGATTGGTAACGAGCTTAGCATGAGATTGGCAATAATCTCTAGGCTCACTATATATACTAACTATGGTGGAAGGTTCCTTGTGTGAACCGATCTTATGGTGTTTGTGTTGTTATTGTGCTAAGCAATTTCCCCTGCTATGCTATGATATGTATAAGTTAGGTGCTTAAAATGAATGCGATGTTATCATGTGTGCGCCGAAACAAGAAAGGTTTCGTTATGTTTTGTTATGTGAGGAATGAGATATGTTGTATAATGCGGAGTATGTGGATCATGGATATGAATCCCAGTTTGAGAAAAGAGGCGTTTAAGGATAACCCGATTTAAGGGTAAGTGTCGTCTATTAAGGAAGTAGCTCCATTAGAGGAGGAACACTCTAGGGATAATGAATACCATGAGTGACTTATTAAGTAAGGATATGTTATCCGTTGATGAGCCCGTTGAGGCGAAATGATTATGTGTTGTGTGTTTACAGTTGCATGCATGATTTAAAAATAATCAACCGCATGCTAAGACGACAATTAGTTGTGCGTGGCCCGGTAGCATGTGGGCTGCAGGATTCCCATACCAGCAAAGGTGCTGAGCCCCTTGGGGGCCACCCTTTCTCTTCTTTTCCTATTTCAGGTACAAAGAGCTGGAAGCCGTTCGAGAGTAGGACGGGGTAGTCATTGTACATGGGTATTCATTTAAGTGTATATATACAGTAGGTGTAGTAAGACCGATATTGTTGTCGGCATCAGTTTGTAAATACTCGGTACAGTGGGAATGTATGTATATAATAAATGTTGGAAATTGAATAAGGGTTGTATTGTGTAGTTGCTCGGGAATCTAGTCCATCAGACCGATACAAATGTACATGTATTAGCCTTGTTAGCCACGTGGGTGGTTAACGGCGTGTAACACCATTGAATTAAGTAATGTGATGAGTTGAGATTTCCGCTGCAGTTTGATGTTAAGTGTACGGTGGTGGTTGGGGTGTTACAGTACTGGTCAACTGTTTGGCTCCCCCGGATTAAGGTCTCAAACTCTTGTCGCTTCCTTTGCTTCAAGTGCTCAGGGTAGTATTTCTCCCGTAGCACATTCACGAACGCTGTCCATCCAAAGTCCGGTGTGGCTCTATGGTGGCCCTCCACAGACCGCCACCAAGTATCAGCTGCATCCTTCAAGTTGTATGCGGCAATGTCGACCTTCTGGTCCTCTAGGACTCTGACGGCCCTGAAAGCTTTCTGGTGCTCAACGATGAATTTCTCCAGTGCGGCGGGGTCTGGTTCCCCTGAGTATGTTGGAACCCGTGTGTCTACAACACTCTTTAACCAATTGGTCTCCCTGGGCTGTGGCGGGTGGGGTATGGCTCCCGCAACTTGAGCTCCTAGCTGTGTGGCGAAGGCTGCCATGGCCTCTACTAGGCCTGGTATTTCCGGGGCATTCGCTGGTGCTCCTCCACCTCGTCCTCTACCGCCTACACGTGGTCTTCCAACGCCTGACATCTATAGTATAATATACTAACATTACTACTCGGTGCTACACCGTATAACACACACAATCACAAACATGTAAATAAAGCTAACTGCTAGCAGTAAAATATATATCCCTAGGGTTTTTCTTTCTAAGTTGCGAATCCTCACAGACGTTACCCGTTATCCCATGTTCCTATGCTCATTGTTTTTTACTCAGTATCCTTCATCAGAGCGGTACTCCGCTCTGATACCACTTTTTGTAACACCCCTAATCCTAAACCTGTACTAGCGTCGCAAGTCGTAGCATAAATAAATAACATCGCAGCGGAAAAATAAATCTACTTAACCTTGGTGTTACATGCCGTTTCCCACCCTTGTGAGCAACAAGGCATCCATACTCTATCCATCAACTTCTCAACGCTGTGATGAACAGATACTGAGCACTCTAATTATTACAGACCAAATCCAAACAAAATGAGCAACTAAATGAAATACAACAATCTCCAAAATATAATACATAATAAAACTACAAAGTGTTTATTAAAACACGGAAGCTACCCCGTTCCCCGCACTCTGGCTTGTGTCATCTTCAGTGACCTGAAATGTTTGGCCCATTGAAGGGCTCAGCAATCGAAATGCTGGTATGCTAAATGTAGTCCTAAGTCATCTAGATTCCTTAAGTCGTTTTAGCCATCTTGATATTAGATTCATTACATAAAATACCGGTTTACAAAAACAACAGTAATAATTGTAAACATTTAAACAATCACATAACAGTTCATCTGCATCATCAGTACATAGTAAACACCAACCAGGTAATCAACAAAACAATCCCAAACAAAAACACACAAGTCTCGCGTATTAATAACCTGTATCTGTTAGTAGGTCACATGACCCTTAACTTTTAAGCCAACCACTTAACCTTTCCAATTATTACCACCTCGGGCGTCATGTCAAGACAACCCTTAATAACCTTTAGTAATGGACAGTGTGTCCCCTGGGTTCCAAAGGAACCGTTACCAGCTGACCTTATGGCCCTGGATAATTGACTGATCCGGTCGAACCTGTGCACCAATGGCAGTGCCCTCCGCCATCATCTAATGTGACTGATGGATTCCCTTGAGTGACTCCCCATTGAAGTCTCTCGTAGTGATCACGATGCGCAACCAGAAAGTCGAAACAATCTGGATTCCTCTCTTAATACATTAGCTCTTTTGTCAGTGGTATAATAACCAATACTTGAATTAAGACTATAACAATTGACCATCAGTTAGGCTCAATAATACCTAAAGGTCAGTTAGTCTTTTCCAGTTTAAATGTATAAACTTCTAGTCATAAGACGTTCACGTATAAAATACAACGCAACAGTTTAAGCAATACAGTACACCACATCATTTACATAAAATCACAGATATCGTTCTTGATAATTAAACATATAATGCCTAGACCTTAGGATAATCCTTAGGACATTCAGACCACACAATTAACATACCGTTCACCGTGATAACAGCTAGCTTGACAGTTCACGCTCTAGTAATTCTTTCTCGTACGCTGTTATTTATACATACAATAACGGGTAATATTAATATGACTGTCCACTAAATATTACAGTACTGTCTCTGTAGAGTTTATTCTCGTTGTATACTAACTCTGTATGTTATTTACTTTCCCCCGTTATTTTAACAGTGGTTCTAGATAACCTAACAGTTCATGATTTTATGTGGAGTTCACATGTGATAATGAATTCTACCTTTTAGTATATTTCTATTTCTTTAACCATATTCTCATAATTGTTTCCACTTATTCTTTTATTATATCCTTGGTTATTTTTAGTATAACCATGATTATTTTATAAACTTTATATATATCCCATATTACCATAATACACTATATTACTTAATCTTAATCCCTTTCTTTATTAATTACAAACCACCATAATAATTCGGTATTTATATCTTGTACCCAACAACTTTTATAAATTAACAAATAACCATATAATTCTATAATTTACTAATTAACATATCAATTTCGGAAATTATATTTTGTGCCCACTAATTTTCACAATTATTATATAACCTTATAGTTTCGATTTTAGTAAATATCTTTCCTTTATTCACATTTAACCCTAAACTTTATATAAGTCACATATTAATTCATAACCATAGTTTTAATATTTAATCTTCCCTAATTACCGAAAGGACACTTATATTTTTATAATTTACATTTCCGCCCCACTTAATTTTCGGTTTTCCATTTAAACTCTTAATATTTACATATTCACCCCCAAAACTTTTATAAACTTAATATTTATGTCATAAATCATTTTAACCCAAAGTTTTGGTCAACACTTTGACCAAGACTTAATTCATAGTTTTTTTTTATAATTTGGGTCGTTGGCCATTTTTATTATAAATTTTCGGACCGGTATAACGGGCCTCATTAAAACCTCCTCAAGCAAACCTAGTGGGAAAAAGCCTGAAAGGAAAAAGAGTACCCACCATGTCCTAGTACTGCCCTAGATGACCAACTAAGGGAATTGGGGATTTATAATCTACCCGATCACCACAATTATCATTGTACATAGTCCTTTAAGGCAACCAGATCAAGAAAAATTACACGAGAGAGGGAACCTACGCCACCATGTCTTAGTCCATCGCCAGACTCCAAGTTTTGTTTGGGAAACAACCCGTTCTACCTTATTACTTCACCTTGGAAGACCACTTCATTACGGTGCATCCAAATATAGGCCCCTACATAAAGTAGATCTCCAATTCTTCTTGCCTTGGTTAAAACTAACTGCAAACCAGTCTTGATAGATGTCGGAACTGAATCTTTAAATGTAAATTGGATGTTCCACCACCTTAGCAGTAGCTCCCACACCACTCTGATTTTCGGACATAGAAACAAGACATGTTCCAAGGTTTCCATTGACCTACTGCACCAAGGGCACAAGCTTTGTCCAAGGGGGACCAAGTTTCTTTCAAAAAGTAACTCCCGAGTAACAAGTCGCCTCATAACTGTGAGCCATAAAGTGACTTCCACTCGAGGCTCACACAAACCCCTCCACAATAGGCTCAAGTTTGGGCCGCCTGCAACTTGAAGATTAGATCGAATAGATGCATGTAATATCATGTTCACATACCTGGATACGCACCGCATGTCCCCGGCCATCCATGCACAATTATCTTCATGATTATACGACGAGGGGGGCTGGAGCAATTCTGTTAATTGCGACACCATCACTAGCTCATAATCAAATAGCGGTGTTCTCCACTTCATCTCCCAATACCAACAGTCATTAATCCACCGCCCTTGACCTGCTACTGGTATATTCACACTCCGTCAGTTGATAGAGTCTCGGAAATAATCTCTTTAAAACACCTCTTTCACACCACCGGTCATGCCAGAATAGAGTGTCTTCACCATTACCCATATTAATTTGTAAGTTCTCCTCAAGAGTATCTTGTACCACTAAATTTTTTGACGTGGCTGTGACTATCGAAGACCATATACTCGGACTCTTAGCAGTAGCACCATTTGACTCGCCCATGTGCAAACCGTCTCGAAGCTGATGAATAGATTGCACCACTTTCTTCCACAGCGGTCTAGAATTTCTCGCATAGTTACATCGCCACTTGGCCAAAAATGATAAGTTCCTCATTTCAAGGTTAGAAAAACCCAAGCCTCCCTCTTTCTTCGGTTGTGCCAACCTATCCCACGCTATCGGAGTAAGGAAGTGGGGTTTATTCTTACCCCAGAAGAACATGCGCTGCATGGAGGCTAGTCTCTTTCTCACCTTGGATGGTATTACAAATAGGCTAGCATAGTAAAGCGGGATAGACTCCAATACCGATCTTACAAGCACGGCCCGTCCCGCCTTGGACAGACTCGTAGCCTTCCAGTAGCTAATCTTGTTTCAACCTTACGGATAACCGGCTCCCAAGTGGCCTCTTTTCTAGTGTTCGCTCCCAAGGGCATCCAAGGTATGTTGTTGGCAGTGTACCAACTTGACATTTGAAGATATCTTCTACCATGCTCTTCTCACAATCAGTGGCATTAATACAAAACGCCACCGACTTTTCCATATTCATTCTAGTCCGCTCATCTCAGAAAAGAAGAGGAGGATTCTATACACTTGGACTAGCTCTTCTTTTCTTATTTGACAAAAAATCATAGTGTCATCTGCAAACTATAAGTGGGTGACCCGAACTTGTCTTGCCCCAATTAGTAGGCCCGAAAATTTTCCTTGCTCCACTGCTCTTTGTATTAACCAATTTAGAGCTTCAACTGTAATAACAAAGAGAGAAGGGGAAAGGGGGTCACCTTGTCGTAATCCTCGGTTAGGGGTGAATGGTTTTGTGGGCGATCCATTTACTAGGATTGAGATCCTTGCTGATGTCACGCATTCTTTCATCCATCCTCTCCATGTATTTCCAAACCCCATGCGCTCGAGCATTAAATCTACAAACTCCCATGAAACGCAATCATATGCCTTCTTCAAATCTATCTTGAGCAACAGTCCTTTCCTTCTGGTTTTCTTTAGCCATGTTATCACCTCATTTGCAATAAATGGGCCCTCAAGAATATTTCTACCTTTGATGAACCCCGATTGAGTCTCATGAATTAATTTCGGCAGGAGTGGTCTGAGGCGGTTACTTAGCAATTTGGCCACAACTTTATAAATGCATCCCACCATGCTTATGGGGCGGTAGTCACTTATGCGGGATGGATCCTGTTTTTTGGGCACTAGGGCTATCCACGTGGTATTTGATCCTCTCTCAAGTCGTGACGTAGCAAAAAACTTGCGCACATCACTACTAAACTCTGCCCCAACTATGTGCCACATTTTCATGACAAACATCATATTATAACCGTCGAACCCTGGGGCTTTAGAACTTTCACATTGCTGAACAGTTTTTCGAATTTCTGCTATTGTTGGCATGCGCTCAAGCTGCGTCACCTCTTCGGTTGATAGTCTAGGATGATTCGTATCAGGTAGACCCATGCCGAAGGACTGAACTTCTCGGTACAGTGCCATGTAGTATTCTACTATATGCTTTTTTATTTCATTCGGTGCCTCTAGGATCCCTTCGTCACTGTGCAGACATGAAATTATTTTCCTTTGGTAATTAATTGTTGCCCGACGCTGAAAATACCTTGTGTTTCCATCTATCTGTGTGATTAACTTCTCTCTGGACATTTGTTTCCAGTATATGGCATTCTCCCGTTCGGCCTTCTCCAAATTCTTCATACACTGTATTCTATCGTGTTCATTCTGATCATTGACCCCTTCTTCTTCCATCTTCTTTTCCACCAGTCGCAGTTCTTGCTTGACGCTACCGAGTTTTTGTGTTGTGGCACCAAATACTTCCTTGTTCCATCTTTTTATTGCTCCTTTTATTCTTTTCAGCTTTTACAGTGTGGAGCCATGATTCAAATTACCCCATTCTTTCCGAATCAGGTTTTCGAATCCCGGGTGTTCTAGCCACACATTCATTGATCTAAAAGGCTTTGGGCCCCAGTTGATCTTCCCAGTTTCAAGAAACAAGAAGCGGTGATCTGAGATTGACCACTCTTTTGAGCCTAGTTTTGCATCAGGATATTGTGACATCCATTCATGAGTCGCAAAGCTCCTATCTATTCTGCTCAGGGAGTTCCTCCCTTTCCACGTGAACTGTGCATCTTGTAGCCTAAGTTCAATTAACTGCATGCTATTTACCCAAGATTAGAAGTCCCGCATACCTCTCGTGTACTGGGAATTATTATTCGGGTTCCTTTCTGATGGATGTAATACCTCATTGAAGTCGCCTAACACTAGCATCTCAGGGGTGCAGTCTTCCTTGAGTGCGACTACCTCATCCAGGACTACTCTTCTTTCATTAGTGTCGCAAGGTGCATACACCATGATCACCGTAGTAATGATTCCTTCCTCTCTTGATTTTATCTCTGTCAAAATCCACCGTGCTCTTTTCTATCTTTCTCATTTCCACTGCTTCCTCATCCCATAGCAGTAATAGTCCCCCCGATCTCCCTTGGCTTGGGACTTCTTCCCATGCAAGACATGTCTTTTTCTTCCCCCAGAAACTCACTACTTTCCGGGCAGCAGACCCACTTTGTTGTGTTTCGACTAGTCCCAGCAGAGATATGTTTAAGCTTCTTACTTCCTCCCTAATCTTCCTCTGTTTTTCTTTTGAGCCCAATCCCCTTATATTCTGGAGGCCTACCGTCACCATTCTACTTGCTTGTATGAGATTGAAGTTTTTGGAGGAGATTTACCTTTGTTTGGGAAGGGTTTGGCACGTGACAGCCGAGCTCCATCAAGAGGTCCATGCATTCTTTTGCTTCTTCTTCAATGTTTACTATTCTCCCTTCTTCATCCCTTGCTACTGGTCTTTGCTGCTCGGTTACTGGTGTAGTATTTTGAAATAAGTCTTCCACGAATAGGCTAATCCCACCTTTTTTCCCCAGGAACTGCTGTTCTCCTCTGGTTCCTGAATCCGACGTACTGAGGTTGTGGCTGTGTTGCATGGGAGTACTCTTATCGCTAGCTAAATGTGCATGTATCGGCTGCCCAGGTGTCATGACTTTCCCATCCTTATTTGGCCCCTCTTCTAGATTGCTAGCCTGTACATTTTCTACAGTTTCAGGAACTGTGGAGACTTCATCGGCTACTCCTTCCACAAACAACATGTGTGGTATTAACTCTTCCTCATTATCGGGATCCATTCCAATAACATTATTATTCCATCTCTCAGAGAACCCCTTCACTTCTTGATTTTTTATATTTCTTCCCATGCTCTCCATTCCATCTTCCAATAATATATCCTTTCGCCCGTCTTCTTGATTTTTTATATTTCTTCCCATGGTATCCATTCCATCTTCCACTAATATTTCATCGCGCACCACACCCTGCTTATTAATAATGTTATCATTATTATTCCATCTCTCAGAGGATATTTCATCGCGCACCACACCCTGCTTATTAATAATGTTATCATTATTATTCCATCTCTCAGAGGACCCCTCTTTTTCTTGATTTTTAATATTTCCTCTCGTGCTATCCATTCCAGCTCCCACTACTATAACATTGCGCATCCCACCCGTATTTTTAATAATGGTCGGAGCTTGCGCCACTCTCGCCTCAGTGGCTTGGTCATTGAAATCCGACATACTGCCGTTGATATGATTTAAAAATGCCTCTGCTGTTCTCGGTGACTGATCTATCCGACTGTCTGAGCTGTCCTGTGCTTCCAGCGTGGCCTTTGCATCCCATTCCTTAACACGTGTATTAACATCATGGAGTACAACATTGTTATCACGTGGTCTCCTATTATGCTGTTGAATATTTGGTTGGTCCTCTTCCTTAGTTGTGACTTGCTGAATAATGCTGTCACTTGGGTCCACCTTTTGTAGATGTAATGTCGGAGATTGGACTTCTATTATACTAACTGGATATTGTTGGTCCTCCACGTTCACCATTAATTTCCAGTTAATTGTTTGCAATGTCGAAGTCTCTACCTGTACCCGAATCTCGGCATTTTCTATCACTGCAATATCATCTTCCTCCTCAATGTTGATGACATCTCCAACTGTTTGCGCAATTTTTCTCACGTTATCCTTGTTCCAAGCATGGAGCGGTATGCCTCTCACAAGGATCCACGCTCGCCTCTTTTCAACTTGATCTCCAGTATCCCATGACCTGATGGAGACACCCTCCTGATCTTTACCTTTCACCTCCGCTCGATTAATTACTTCCTCCGCTTCTTGCCTTGTGTTGAAGGCCATTAAGAATTTCCTCCTAGAGAACGCTAAGATGCCGGATAAATTTGGCCACCGGTTCTGAAGATAGTGCATGGCATCCTTGGGGGATTTCTCTTCATTGATTGTGATTACTACACACTTCATAAGGCAGTATTTCATTTCTCCATCCGCTTTAAGGTTGATTGACAGTCTGGATATTGCACTACTATTCCCTTTGCTACTCCATCGGTGGGGCTTCTTAGGTCGGAGTCTGTTACTCACTGGTTGTTGCTTATGACTTCCCGGATTTTTGGGGCCTTTCCGATACTCCTCGTTCTTTGAGGTCGTCATGAAGCGTTCGGTTAGCTTGTAGAACCCGTTACTTTCCTTGCTCTTTCTGTTGCCTCTATCCCTACTGCCTTGAAATTCCATACGGGCCCATAATTTCCTTCCATTGACAGACCATCCTCTCAGCCCTTCTATTACTTGTCTCGCATCTTCAACATGGGCTACGTCCACAAAGGCACAGACACTCTGGCTTCGTTTTCTTGGTTTCCTACTGATATACATTCTATTCCATCTTGCAAATCGACTCACTATCCTTCCAAGTTGATATTCACTTACCTCTATCTCGATATTATCGATAAAAATGGTTGCCGGTGTGATTCGTGGTTTATCCCGTCCTGGTATGTTCTGGTTTTTAAGCCCCTTTCTGTATGTTTCTTGTCGTGCGTAACCAGGGTCTCTGCCGTGAGATGTTTTCCCCTTTTCCTTCCATCCGTACTTGCTCCTGGGTATTCCTGGTTGCACCCATCTCCTACTATGTTCTGGTCGGACTTTCATTCTCCATTTTCCCTTCCACATGGTGGGGTGGCTGGTTTGTGAACGAGTAAAGTAAGGTGGAGCTGGTTGCAGTGGTGGTGGTTTTTTGTTTCAGTGGTGGTGGTTTTTGTGGTGGTGATGTAGAGTAGAAGTAGAAGATGACGTTGGTTTTAGTGGTGGTGGTTTTTGTGGTAGTAGTCCGCCGGTGGTTAGTCATAGTGGCGGAGGTGGGCTGTTAAGGCACGCTGGTGAATGAGGAAAAGTGTGAGGGAGAGAGGAGAGAGGAGAGAGCCTCGCTTTCCTTCATTATGTTCATACTTAATATACCCATAAAATCATATATATTCTCGGTAAAACTCCAAACTTTCCAATAATTACAAAATAGCCCCAAAACTTTATAAAATGTCATAAAAACACTTAAACACTTATTTAAATTTACCAAAATTCATAATGTTAATCCCTACCTTATATTATACCATAAATATACCAAATGAACCCTTTAATTCTCGGCAATTAAATTAAACACCCCAAACTTTTCAAAATTTACATTTTAGCCACATAATTTATTAAACTAGCTATTTAAATACTTGTAGCTATTTTTAATGTTCCCAAAATTTATAATATAAGTTAATACACTTATATATATTCCAAAATTCACCAAATCTCATATATTGCTCTCGGCTTTAATTAAATTTTACCATATGGTTTTAAAACTTGATTTAAACTTTATAATATGTATATATAAATGCATATAAGCCATATAGCACTTCTAAAAATTATGCTAATGACTTGGAATGATTATAAACTCAAAATAGAACATTAAATCCCTAGACCATTCGGTTTTAATATATATGTAACATAATTAATTTTTGTGACCCAAATAAATACCTTAAGGTAATAATCTTACCTTATATGTAATAAATTAATTTTCTTGATACTTTAACTAAATATTTTCGGCCTTAATATTAACATGGCCTAAACATGATTTTTATACCAAAATTTGAAGCTTAATTTAAACTTAAACTTAATAAACCTTACTTATATAAACTTACCCTTAAATCAAGACAATTCTTGTATTTGATTTTTCCTAGGATTCCAAGCTCTCCAAATGCTATTTTGATAAAGGTATTTCGGCCTCCTTGTACATATGTTGGAGATCTTTTGTTAGGCTTCTAATAAGAGTTTATAAATAATATTTGTAGTAATTTTTACAAGAGTTTACCTTAGGAATTTAACAAGGTATTCTTGGTACACCTTGGGATGATTGTAGATCCAAGTTTCCTTCATGAAATAATGAAGAGAATATAGATTTAGGAGTTCCTAAATTTTTGAAAACACTATAGGGAATTTACTTAGGTTTTTCAACATAAAAATATACCTTAACTTGATCTTGTTGTTCCTTGTGTTGTTGTTGAATTTAGGAACCTCCTTGGAACACCTATGGTTGGCGAAAATTGTAGAGGTTGCTAGGATGATTTCTTGCTTCAAGACTTGATAGAATTAGCTAGGAAATTACATTAAAATGGTGTTAGAACTTGATACACCATTAATGGAGTTTATTAGCACTTAGGAAATAACTTAGGAAATGAAGAAAGGAGAGAGCAAAAGAAGAAGCTTACCTTACGTGAATGATGCAAGGGAAATGAATGGGAAGCTCACGTAATGTACTAAGGCAAGACAAGGCTGATCAAGGTGGGAATAATTGGTGTCACACATGTCATTATTTAATATCTTTATCTTGTTTTATTTGATCTCATAATTGACTACCATTGTCTTCCACAACTATTGTTTTACGGTAATGGAAGTAGCATTAATGGTTTGCTCTCTAAGTCTAGATTATAGGTAATTAAACAAGACAATAATCTATCATTTAATGAGCTTAATTATTGCTACTAATCTTATCTTTTCATGCAGGTGTGATCGGACATGCTGGAGCATATAAGCAGCTCTATTTCATGTAGTCTTGCGGCTAAATGACATGCTAGGTGACTACTTTGGGTTTGTTAATTGTAACAAGACAATTAAGGAAGTTAGGTACTTGTCTCACCAGATTAATTATGCAGCACTCAGCCCCTAATGCCCTGTCCACTTACGGTAATCACAAGCCCCTTTGATCAACTTGTTCAACTTGTTTAATTGTCTAGTTGAAGTGTGACTAGATTTGCTTTTCATTTCATTATTTTTAGTTAATTAATCTTTGTTGTTTTGTGCTGTTCTCCTGCAGGTAATCCGATGGGTGAGGGCTCAAAATGACAGCAATATTAATACCTTAACAAATAATATAGGTAGGGATGAGTCACCATGTCATATGACATATTTTTGAAGCAAAACTAGCCAAAATAGGCCTTAAATGGCGCCCAACATGGAGGTCAATTGGGACTGATTTTTCATTTGATTTTTGTTACACTATATTGTAATAAGGTCATACTAACATGTGTAATAGATTCCAGCATTTAATTGGTACATTTTTATTATGGTAAAAGATGAAAGTTTTATGGTAAAAATGCTGATTTTAGGTACCTTTTTGACCTAAAGATCGCCCCCTATTGTACTATGAATTTAGTACTGCCATTAATTTATTTAGATGGTCAATTTACCCCCTTTTAAGATTATCAACTCGTGGCTCCTCAAAAGCTTCAAGGTAATTGCGTAAAACGCATTTTTTGTGACACCCGAAGGTGCGTTTTTGTGCTTAAAGGATTTTCTGGAAAATAAGTAGTCGCTATGTGTTCCAAGTGTTTATTGACATTTTTATAGTCAAGAATAATATGTTAAGGTGTTACATTGAGTTATATGGGGTTATACCAACTCAGAACACAATTCTCGGGCTACCCGGGCAAAAAGGAGCGTTAAGAAATCCTCCCGAGTACTTTGTCTTTAACTGAGAATTTATCTTGAGAACTTCATCTTAAATGTTCATTAAGGTACTATTATGCATTTAGAATGAGGTGTAATGCCTTACTTTATTTAATAAGGTATTTCCGGGACTTTCGAGCCTTAAGGGGCCTTTAAGGGAACTCCCGAGCCATTTGTATTTTTATTCAATTTTTTGATGAAGTCCTGTGTTCCAAGGGTCATATAATGATCCTTGATTATCTTCATATGAAGTTTATAGCTTATATAACTTATTTACTTAAGGTCGGGCTTTAACGCACGTTTTTGACCTTAAGGAGTTCAGGTGCGTTTTCTAACGCCTGAGTGTTTATATACTCACTTAGGGTTTAATAATCCCTTAAATAATATATATTGATCATTATTTAATTATTTAAATGTTAGGGGTATTTCATATGGATTACCTTAATTTGGAGTGGATTCATTTTTTATGGGTCTAGAATTAAATGACTAATTCAGATTGGGCTAAAAAGGAAATCACCTAGATCTAAACTTTTGGGACAAAGCCCAAAAAAATGACTCACATATTTAAATCAAGAAGGACCTTTGGGCCGCAAACGATTAAGTCATAATTTCGAATTGGGCTGAGCCCATTGTAAGGAGAGTTCCTATCAATTCTAGGGATAGTAATGGGCCGATCATACAAGTAGAAAAGGCTGGTATAAGTTCAACGTGTCCTCACTTGACGCTTTAACCAACTCGGGTATGGATCAATCCGGAGAGGTGCTTGGGGCTTGGGCCCAGGTCACCACAAAGGAATAAGGCTTGCATGATATTCTCTTTGGGCTCCCCCACTTTTTTCGCAACACCGTAAGGTGTGTGTCTATGGTCGGGTCTTTGACTGACCAAACATTGGGCTCAGTAAGGATACTGCCGGAGAGGTGCTAGGAGCCAAAGCCCAAGTATTAAGGGGATGTGGTTAGACGACATCCTTCTCTTTATCCCCACTTATTCACATTACCAGAAAAGGTGTGAGTCTCGGACAGGGGTCGCCTAATGTGGGTCCCGGGGTGAAATCAGTTTGTGTGGACCCTCACTCTCATCTGATGCAAGATTATAGAAATTTAAATTGCGCAAGAAATTAAACAAACAATATAATGAAAGCCGTAAACAAACAATTTTTGAGTTAAACCCTCTTTCTTAAGATTAAACAAGTTAAAATTAAGAGTTTTTCCCTAGCAGAGTCGCCATTCTGTGATCCTCGATTCTCGAACCACTATCCTATGTTGACTCAGGTTGATTAGGATCTGGTCGGGTTCTAGGTCCACTTATAACCTAAGCTTAATAACTATGTCATAAACATTAATTATTAAATCCTAAGTTAGCTCATTGGAACCTATTATGAGTCACCACCTAATTTTAACCTACGGTAAATTAGGAAAGGTAGAGTTCGGGTTCGGGGGCTTGGTATTCAACTTTTCCGGGTTCAATTTACTTTCATTACCCTTTTAAGTCGTTATTTCCTCTACTTAGTTATTTACGACTTGTTACGAGGTTGTTTTAACCTAGGTGCGCATGTTTCTGATTTTTTTTATTTTTTAAGCATTTTTTTACTGAAATTAAAAGTGGAAATTGAAATTACCTAAACTAAGGTCTCGACATTCAAAATTAAAATTTGTCCGTGGCTACGGACATAATGTTCGAAACCCATGGACCCTAATTAATCTAGATAATCATAAAGGTTGAAATATAAAGAAAACGATTGAAAAGACAGGGTCAAGGACAAGGCGCCTGTAGGCCCGGACATGAATTAGGAAAACCTAAAAATTTATAAAAATTAATTTCCCCATTGTCCGTGGCCACGGACCGGCTATCCAGGACACCAGACATGCAGTCCGCAGTAATGGTGGCCACGGGTCCGGTTCCACCGGTTCCGGTTCCGGAAAATGTGTATTCGTATTCGGAACCGGTCTGGGCGGTTCTGGTTCCGGTTCCGGTTCTGAAATCTGGATTCGCTTCGGATTCGGTCAAAAAACTGGTTCCGGCCGGTTCCGGTTTCGGTTCCGGTTCTGATCGGTTCCGACCGGTTCCGGAGCAGTTCCGGAAAGATTCGATCGGCTCCAGTTGCTTCGTTTTAGCTCCGATTTGAGATCCGTTTGAGCGCACACATTGCTCTTTTCATCCACTTTACTCCTAGATAGGTTATTCTTCAAGTTTATAATCTTAAATGTGTAAGAAACAAAGACTTAGGAAATTTTATTGAATTTACAAAAAATAAGGAACAAAGAGAATTTTATTATATGATTCACTACCTCATTAAAAAGCTTATTAGGTAAAAACCCTTTGAGAAAACCTTAATAAGGAAAAGAGTACAACTACTAAGAGGTTACATGATTTCAATTTGCAAGTCTTAAAAAAAAGATTACATGGAAAAAAAGTAATACTAAATTACTAATACATTCTAAAATATTAGAAGATAGAAGTCCTAAGTGGTGTTATCCCCATTCATCTTATACCAACCATGATGTTGGCCTTCATATTGCAATGCGCGTGCTTGGGATCTAACGACTATTTTCTTCAGAGGAGCGCGCGCCCGAGACCCAAAACGATGTCATTTTGGCCCGATTCCAACGGTAACTTCAACCGGTTCCGGGGCGGTTCCGGTTGCACCGGTTGCGGTTCCGGTTCCGGTTCCGGTTCCCGGTTCCGAATCCAACGACGGTTCCAAGCGGTTCCAGCCGGTTCCGAGCGGTTCCGGTTCCGGGCCTGGTTCGGGCCCGAATCTCAAAACATGTATTCATATTCGGAACCGGCTGAGGCGGTTCGGTTCCAGTTCCCACCGGTTCCCGGCCGGTTCCGGGTAGAACCGCCGGTTCCGGGTAGAACCGGACCCGATGGCCACCATTAGTCCGCAGGCGTGGACAACCCACGGACGGCGGCGTTCTGGTGGTGTTTTCGGCTCAAATTTTATGGGTGTGTTCCTTAAAAGATCTTAGACATGTTAGTGATTGAAAGTTTTCAATTTGAAGTCAAATTTAACATGACACTTAATGCACAAGTTATTAGACAATAATGAAGAAAAACACTAATTCGGGAGCCGAAAAAGTTCGGTTTGATCCCAAATTTCAACAGACAGTAACTAAAGTCGGGGGGAATTAGAAAACCTGTTTTCTAACCTTATTTGTCTTCAGAATTGAGGTGATCATTCACGTTGGGATTCTTCGGGAGCCTCGTTGGTGATGGACTCGAAAGGATTTTGATTCAGGCTTCTGACTCCTGGTTGTTCTTGACGTTTTTCACGTTTTGGTTGTGTTTTGGTGGAGGATTTATGATTGTTGATGTTGTGGGAGTTGGAAAAAGTATTTTGATGGTGATTTTGGAAGGTTTTTGATGTGATTTCGGTGCTCGGGTGTGGAAAAACGTGAGAGAGTTATGATAAGTGTGAAATTGATATGGTTTTATAGGTGCTAAATCCTTATTTTATGCAACCTTTTTATGCGCTTTCTCACACTTATCGTATGCTTTTCATGACTCTTACTTTGGGCAAAAGCTGATGCAAATTTATATTTTAAAAGTAGCAAAATGATGGTGAAAATGCATAGTTCTCCTCAAGAGCTTTCCAACGCCGTAAACGGGGAGCAAATCGGAGCTCAAACGAAGAATCTGGACCCTGTCAAAGTTTGCGGAAAAAAGGGCACAAATATACAAGTGTCCGGCTGACCTGTCCGGCCCATTGACCCGGACATGTTGTAATGTGTCCGGCGAGATGCCGAGGACAGGTGGTCCGGAGAGGCCAAAAATGTGTTTTTTTGAATTTTTCACATGTCTGGCTCTCCTGTCCGACCCTGTGACTTGGACGTGCTCAGAAGGACAAAAATATTTACGACCACGAGTGCAGCTCGGAGATTTCGATACATATACGCGTCCAGCCAGGATGTCCGGCTAAGTGACTCGGACGTAGAGCCGGACGTCTCACATACGGCAGAAAACTCGCCTGACACTCTATCTCACGTCCGGCTAAGTGACCCGGACAGGTGAGCCGGACATGTGTATTTTATGTCCAAAAATTTCTTTTTAAAGGAGCATGCGCGAGACAGAAAAGACACTCAGAATTAACAATTCAGACACAACTCACGCATAAACATACGCCGCTCTTCTCTCAGTCTCCTTGCCCTGCCGCCACCACTTCAACTCCGGAGAAGAAGATTTCTGCTCCAGATTCGCTCATCATCAACCTTCCTCCTAGCAGATCGTAGAACTGGATAGGGAAGATTCAGGAGTCATCCATTCTCACCAGATGAATTCTCCACTATCTCTTTCAGTCTACTTTATGAATATTCTAGGCTAAAAGGATTTGACTCTGGGGAAGGCTGTAGTATTTTCGATATGATTTAGTTTTATCTTTCTACAGTATGTATACGAGATTTCTTGGATTGTTTCAGATTAATGTTAATTCCCGCGCTTCTCCTTTAATCTCATGAATTATTTGAGTTGCCTTGCGAACCTTATTACGTACTGATCGGTGAGTAATAGGAAGGTCTTATTAATCTGAAAACCTGTGGAGAATCGAATTGGATAGATTAGGTTTTCCCTCAGTAGCTAAATTAATCCTTTGACCTTAATCCACCTATACGTGTCCTGCTTGTTTCTGGATTAGAACTCGCATTATCTGCTAGGTGAGCTTTTCTGAAACTAGAATTTAGTGTAGAGAAGAAAATTAAAGACTTCGTCAATCCACTCTCGTGACAAACTGTAGGAATTGCTAGATCTATCCAAGAGAAACAGCCTAATCCGGAGTTCCATCTCACCCTTACTTTTCACCCTATTTACTTACTTGTTATTTCGCATAATTTTAATTCACGAAACCAAAACAACCGACAACCCTCTTAATTTGTTATTTTCTAGGATTAGATTCTACAACTAAGTCCCCGTGGATTCGACCCCGGTAGCTTATAGTTCACTATACTCATTGACCGGGATATATTTTGCAACCCGTAGGGATTTAATTTATTAATTTTTATATAATTTCATAGTTTTTAGTAGGTTAAAATTTCCCGTTTGCAAATTGGCGTAGTAGCCGGGGACTTGACTTTTGTCTAGTCCTTGACTTTGGTTGTCATTTGTTTTGTTTTGTTTAATTTTAATTTTATTTTATTTCAGTTTTTTTATTTAATTTTTTTAGTTTCTTTGTTTTCGTTTTATTTTTATTTCTGTTTTCTATTCTATTCTTAGTTTATATTGTTTTCTTTGTTTTGTTTTATTTTCAATTTATTTTGAGTTTATTTGTTTAGTTATTTCGTTAATGTTTGTTTTTATTGTTTTCTTGCTTTATTTAGTTCTAATTTCAATTCCTTTTGTTTCTTTTTTCTTAGCATGGTTATCAATTGTTTTTACTTTCTATTGTTAGCTTATTTCTTTTTTTTATTTGATTTTTATTCTCATCTGTTTTATTCTTACTTTATTTTGTATTTTTTTTTCTAACTATTGTTTTATAATGGCATCTGAGTTGGATAGGTTGCTGGCTGAATTGAGATAAACTTATGGTAGTCCTCCGAATCCCCAACCGTTTAAGTATGGTACCGGCAGCTTGGAGGATAAGCTAATAGAATTGAGATCAACTTATGGTACTCCCCCATTGCAGCTCGAGCCCATTGTTGCCAAAGAGATGAGGTTTATTGAAGAGCATATGAGTATCTATCCTCTGATATTTGTTGCTCACAGTGTGAAGGGGCTCACGAGTTCGAGGATTGTCCTGAGATAGAAGAGATGAGACGGATTGAGGAGCAATTTGAACGTGAATCATCCTATTCTTAGGATATTTATTGCTCATATTGTGGGGGGCCTCATGAGTTCGATGATTGCCTTAAGTTGCAGGAGCAGATGCGTTTAGAGGACCAATTAGAATATCTGCAGCAACCCGCTCCTCAACAACAGTCTTCAATCGTTGACGGTGGTAACGTACAGGAGTTGGGGAACAATTCAATGGAGCAATTTATTGAAGTCTCCAGTAGCCCTCCCTCCCCGCCATTGGTTCCACTTGCACCTTCGCACCTCATGGACCTTCTTCCTCCACCTATCCACCAGCCAGCAGAGCTTCACCGAGCTAACGAGGATGTTTACATATTAGGATTTGAGAAGGACGAGCCACTGCCATTATGCTATTATCACATTTTCTGCAAGCCTCACCACATCGATGAGGATATTTTAAACCTCCACCGTTCCATCTTCGCCTGGAAGATCGTTACCATCACTCCCACCTCAAACACCAGATTTTGTGGAGTGGTTATTTTCCTATTCTATTTGTTATGGTGACGTTTTGTTTTGATCCAGGTGGTTTGGTCCTGCTTGTTGTTCACTTCTTACTCCCATTGACACTATGGTCAACTTTTATTTTTGATCCGGGATAACAGTGAGAGTCTAGCCAGAGACTCTAACTCCGGGCAGCTTGGTGGGAGGCAACCCACCGGTTTGTATCTTTTTCACTTTCTTAGTTTAGTTATTTATTTTACTATTTTCTTTTTAGTTTGTGGTGTGTTGGCGGGTGCTATGCTTACTGCAAGAGCCTTGGCTCTTATTATTTTTCTACTGATGATTTTGTCTGGTTCCACTTCAGTTCTTCTGGCTTTGCAGATAATATTATCAGCTTGCTTACTTCATCGCTTAGCTGAACTCAAGTGTGGGGCTGGCCTTGCTACACACCCTGAGCGGACTCTGGGAGTATTCTTTACTTTTCTACTCTTTTATGTTTTACACGCTCCCTTCTGATCTGCTGTGTGTGATTTTGTTTCACCCGTTGGATTGCTTGCGCAATGTTAATTCTTCCTAAGCAATGAGGACATTGCTTCCCTCTAAGTGTGGGGTGGGGTACGCTCCTTCGCCGCTTATTTTTTGTGCGTCTCTGAGCTCTTTTCTCTTGCATTTGTTAAAGTTTAGCTGTGGTTACTCAACTTGGAAGGAAGTCATAAAGGTAGTTTAGTTGGTTAGCTGATCTTGGGGTGCAAATTTTTGAGATTCTACTTGTTTTTAATTGCTAAATTGAAGTCTTTGTTCTGAAAATGCTTAAACAAATGAGAATAATCTCCATCTGAACCTTGCTTTTAGCTTTGAGCCTTGGAATGAACTGGATTGGAATGGTTGAAAAAAAAAGAACAAGGCAAGGTACTCCGCTGATCCTAAGCATGCTTATTTTAATTCTGATCCAAATCAGGCCTCATCCACTCGGTTATCAAGTCCTTTGGGGTGCTTTATCACCTAGCTACCTAAGGTCCTTGTGATCTGGGATAGTTGATACCCAAAGCCGTTACATGGGTAAGGAGAAAAGTCTGTGGTGAAAGAAATTGAAAGTGCTTTTTGAATATTATGCGTGAGATGCTGAACATAGATTGTTTTCTCTGATGGATCAAGAGTATGTGGCATTGAAATGTATGATGGAATACGATCTTACTTCATGCCCCTTGTCGTTTCTATGGTTTGTAAAGGAAAAAGGTGGATTGGCTTAAGGTTAAAGACAAGGCTCTTATGGTTTTGTTTCTCATTTGTTAGCTTTGAATGACTTTATGTTTATGGAAAGAATGAAATGTTTTGAATACTTTGGATTGCCTCCTTGATTGGTAAAGCTAGCAATACCTTTCTTTTGTGCTCTTCCTTTTCTGTTGAGTTCCATTAGCTTGGCTTTATTTGTGCTTGAGAGTATTGCTTGGGGAAAAGCAAAAGGCTAAGTGTGGGGTGATTTGATAAGTGTGAAATTGATATGGTTTTATAGGTGTTAAATTCTTATTTATGCAACCTTTTTATGCACTTTCTCACACTTATCGTATGTTTTTCATGACTCTTACTTTGGGCAAAATCTGATGCAAATTTATATTTTAAAAGTAGGAATGATGGTAAAAATGCATAGTTCTCCTCAAGAGCTTTCCAACGCCGCAAATGGGGAGTAAATCGGAGCTCAAACGAAAAATCTGGACCCTATCGAAGTTTGCGGAAAAAAGGGCACAAATATACAAGTGTCCGGCTGACCTGTCCGGCCCATTGACCCGGACATGTTGTAACGCGTCCGGCAAACTGCCCCGGACAGGCCAAAAATGTGTTTTTTTGAATTTTTCACATATCTGGCTCTCCTGTCCGACCCTGTGACCCGGACGTGCTCAGAAGGACAGAAATATTTACGACCATGAGTGCAGCCGAAGATTTCGATACATATACGCGTCCAGCCAGGCTGTCCGGCTAAGTGACCCGGACGTAGAGCCGGACGTGTCACATACGGCAGAAAACTCGCCTGACACTCTATCTCACGTTCGACCCGGACAGGTGAGCCGAACGTGTGTATTTTATGTCCAAAATTTTCTTTTTAAAGGAGCGTGCGCGAGACAGAAAAGACATTCAGAATTAACAATTCAGACACAACTCACGCACAAACATACACCGCTCCTCTCTCAGTCTCCTTGCCCTGCCGCCACCACTTCAACTCCGGAGAAGAAGATTTCTGCTCCAGATTCGCTCATCATCAACCTTCCTCATAGCAGATCGTAGAACTGGCTAGGGCAGATTCAGGAGTCATCCATTCTACCAGATGAATTCTCCACTATCTCTTTCAGTCTACTTTACGAATATGCTAGGCTAAAAGGATTTGACTCTAGGGAAGGTTGTAGTATTTTCGATATGATTTAGTTTTATCTTTCTGCAGTTTGTATACGAGATTTCTTGGATTGTTTCAGATTAATGCTAATTCCCGCGCTTCTCCTTTAATCTCATGAATTATCTGAGTTGCCTTGCGAATCTTATTACGAACTGATCGGTGAGTAATAGGAAGGTCTTATTAATCTGAAAACCTGTGGAGAATCGAATTAGATAGATTAGGTTTTCCCTCAGGAGCTAAATTAATTCTTTGAGCTTAATCCACCTATACGTGTTCTGCTTGTTTCCGGATTAGAACTCGCATTATTTGTTAGGTGAGCTTTTCTGAAACTAGGATTTAGTGCAGAGAAGAAAATTAAAGAATTCACCAATCCACTCTCGTGACAAACTGTAGGAATTGCTAGATCTAACCAAGAGATACAGCCTGATCCGGAGTTCCATCTCACCCTTACTTTTCACCCTATTTACTTACTTGTTATTTCACATATTTTTAATTCACAAAACCAAAACAACCGACAACCCTCTTAATTTGTTATTTTCTAGGTTTAGATTCAATAACTAAGTCCCCGTGGATTCGACCCCGGTAGCTTATAGTTCACTATATTCATTGACCAGGATTTATTTTGCAACCCGTAGGGATTTAATTTATTAATTTCTAGGATTAATTTCGTAGTTTTTAGTAGGTTAAAATTTCCTGTTTGCAAGTTATGATAGTTGTGAGTTACGAGTGCCTAGGGTTCTTGTTGCTGTGTCTCTTATCAAGAGATAAGGTCCCTTATATAGGCAACACTAAAGACAGAGTAACTCGGTAAAAACTGAAGTTTACCATGGTTTGGCCGAGTGACTTCTGGTGTGAATCTGGCTGTTAAATTTTAACCACATGTAGAGGAAGATATTTCTGATTTTTCTAAAGAGAAAATAGAATTTTTGGATAACTGAATATTTTTAAATTCAATTTCTTTTGAGATTCATTCAGAAATTACTAGGAAATTATCGGGAATTCAAAAATTCAAAGTTCTATAACCATTATGTTCTAAATGTCATTCTTTACCACGTTTTAAAATTTCAAAGCACTCTGAGTTTATTTGAGTCATTTTTGGAGGAGAGAGAAAGCTTACGAGATGGCTTAGGAGCCCTAGAAATTACGAAATGCCGCTCGTGATGAGCAAGCTGTCACCAATGTCCTGAAATTTGCTAATCAACCTGAGATTTTGTGTCACTTGACCAAACTACCCTTTTTAGTGTTTGTGCCTCAAAGACTCTTTCCCTGGGGGTTGAAATTTTGGGTATAACAATGAGCGAAAAATTTTCCAATTGCACATCACTCAGGTGCTAGGAAGGGGATGAAGTGGGGATGTGCAGCGATTTTTTTGGGTTGCAGCAAAACTTAGTGAGAGGCGATTATGGTGTAGCAACGAAGAAAGGGGGAAGCGGGAGATGAAAGTTGAGTATGGAGGTTGTGAATCGAAGAAGTGCAGAGGTGCGGTTGAGGACAAGTGCGTGGGGTAGGATATGAGGAGGCCTGCATGCATGCCTGCTTCCACTTGTAAGTTGAAGAGGGAAATGGGGGGTGTTATCATTAATTACCGGGAATCGTTAGAGATATGGGAGAGGGGAGAGAGGAAATTACAGGACGGAAGGTTGTGGCACAAGCAAAATTTTTTGCTATGATTATCTTTTGTTCTCGATGAAGGGAGGCAGCATGGTGGGCTGGGAAGTTTAACGGGTGGTGATGATGTGAGGGACTCCCGTCGAGGGAGGAGGGAGGGATTTTAGGGCGTATATCTCTCAATTTTCGAGCGTATATGTATGCCATTTAATACTACGATGAATGATTTAGCCACCAACAGACACATAATATCTACACATTTATGTGTTGCTAATTTTACAAATCTCATAGTAGTTGTCAAGATATGCTAACCTTGTTGATAAGCCGCAGACTTATCATATTTACTGTATTAGATTTAGGAATATATTAGTGTAAATAAGGTTATAACAGTTAGTATTTATGCTATATTATGTATAAAGTCTATTATTTGTTCAGATTGATGTTTTTATATGTTTTCCATGCAAGGAAACACTTCTAACCAGAATGCCGGACATAAGGCCGGGTAACTCCTGCACGGCAGAAGCGTGGAGCAGAAAAGGACACTATGCCGGGTATGTTGCCGGGTAATTGCTATCCGGCACATATGTGAAAAGTCACCTCGGTTGACCAGACGGTGGCAGTTAATGACCGTTGCCAAACCAATCTATGCCGGGTATGGTGCCGGGCATATCTTGTCCGGCACAGGTACCTTTTCACGCAGATTTGGCGGTTTCGACCGTTAGCAGTTGGGCACGTGTTTATTATATGCCGGATACCATTAACCCAGCATGCCACCCGGCACAAGGAGTTTTGTTGCCTATAAATAGGGCGAGGGGCTGCATCAGTTCAGACACGTAAACACCCCTATACACTCCATTCACGTCTCTATTTCCGCCCCACTCCATTGTTGGTGTCCAAGGAAGATTCTGCAGATCCATCCACGCGAAGAGAAGAAGAAGACCTTGTCGGGTTAAGGCTATGAATATCTCCTTCTCCTTTTTGTATTCTCTTCTTGTAATGGTGTGGATGATGATGTAGAATTCCTTGTTAGTTCGTTGGTTAAGGATGAATTTCCTTGTAAAACTCTTATGGTCATATATGGAATTTACCAGTTTCTTAACCCGAGTTCTAGTCTTCGTACAAGTGGAATGAGTTAGCTACTTATTCGCTTATCTCTAAGTCCTATTTAAGGCTTACAAAAGTAAGAGTATGATAGATTAGGATTTTGGTGATCTTTAATATTGTTGTTCTGAAAAGGGGCAACAAATGCTAAGGTTTAGGATTAATCTCTTATTTCCCCATTATTCTGTTCGTACTCGCGGCATTAGCTATGCACGATGCGAATGTGGATAATGAGTTCCTATTATCCGATCCATAAATAGGAAATGGTTTTTACGAAATGAAGATGCCGGACGTAGTGCCGGATGGAAGATGTCCGGCACATTCAAAGACCTTGAATGTGCTGGGTATTGGAGGTCCGGCAAGAAACCCGGCATATTCATTTTGCGAGAAACAAATTCTTTTCGAGACTTGCCACCCTTGATCCTTGATCATATTAAGTTCTTACATTGATAATTGGCCCTAGTCAAGGAAAATTAGTTTATTTAGTTAGTAGTTTTAGATTAATTACTACTCTCAATTCCCCCCATTTAGAATAGGCTTTTGCCCGGATTAGGACTAGTTTTCTATAAGTCCCTTTGGTTCGATACTCTCGGTCATAATATATTCACACTATACTCCGACTGGGAATTATTTGCTACCCGTAGTAGAGTTGTAGGGTTTATTTTATTCTTTTCATTCTTTTATTATTTTATTCTTTTGTACATAGTTTTACCCTTAACAATTTTCCTGTTAGCAAATTGGCGCCGTTGTCGGGGACTTGGAATTAGTCCAAGTCCTAAATTTGGTAAAACGCCCTATTCTTTATTCTTTGATTCTTTGATTTAATTCGCCATAGTCTTTGCATATTTGAATGTGTCGTGCATAATACCGGACATAAAATGCCCGGCATAGTCGGAGGAAGTCCCATGCCGGACAGGTTTTACCCGGCATTATATCCGGCACGTTCAAGTTATTTTCAAAATTTCATAAAGTGTTAAGTTCTTAACAATTTGAATTTATTCTTGTTTACACCATTTGTTTATTTCTCTCTTCTGATCCTCCGTATGCCTTGATTCTTTTATTTTATTTTCGAGTTTGAAGAAGCCGGGCAAGATGCCGGGTAATATCAACCCAACATGTTTGGAAGAAGTCCCGTGCCGGGCATTGCACGTCCGGCTCGATGCCCGACATACTCAAATTAATTCTTTACTTGTCACATTACGTTTAGTCTCTGTTTGTATATATTCTCTTTTTTTATTTAGTATGCATGCCGGACCCAATGCTGGGCACGACACATCCGGCATACCAGGGAGGAAGTGCAATGCCGGACATATTCCACCCGGCAATGTATCCGGCATATTGAAGTTTTGTTTCTTAGTTTCATTTTCGTGATTTTAATCTGTAATTTTCTTATTATTTATTAATATGAAATATTATAACGTTGTGTTTTGCTCCTCCTGAATATCAAAAAGGTGAATGCTACTTCGGTCAACAAGTCTCCCAGAAGATTTAGCAAACCTTGACCCAGAAATCGAGAGAACCCTTCTTCGCTCCATCAGACAACGAAGAAACCTACAAAGAGCATTTCCTACACCAATGGCAGCACCAACCGTCCGCAACATAAACAGGCCTTTCAACCAAGGCCAAAAGCCAGCAGTCGACCTCCCTCTCCTTGCACAGAACGAATAAGATGAGTGGCACAAACTCAAGCCATATCATCAAATCAGATGCATCAAGGAGTTGGCTATGTTTGATGGGTCAAACCCGGACGATGCCTTGCTCCACATCACCAAATTCTTGCAACACACAAACAGCCTAACCTCCACAAATAACGTTCTCCAATATGCCCGACTTTCCCTCTTTCCCCACAGTGTTACGGGGAACGCTAGCAAGTGGTACCATAGTCTTACCCGTAGTACTATTTCCACATGGGAGTACATGGCAACCAAGTTCTATGACAAATTCATGCCTCCAAGTTGCACCCTGGAGATGATCGCCGAGATATACAACTTCAGACAGCCTGGCTCGAAGAACATCTATGAGACTTGGGACAGATTCGAGGGGTTGCTGCGCACGTGTCCACACCACGACCTCACCAAGGAACAACTATCTCAGATGTTTTACAAAGGATTGGTCAACCAATGCAAGACGATGATCCTATCCTCCCTTGGTGCAGACATACTGAAGAAGCCTGGAGATCAATTCCTTAGTGGAATTGAATCTCTTTGTGAAGAGATTAGAGATTGGGCCATAGGTGGATCCAGGGGTGGTACCGCTGGTTTATATCAAGTGGGCGAGGGAGATGCCAAATTTGAAAAACTGATGCAGAGTCATGAGCAGTTGTTGGAGAGCAATGCTCAAACGTCCACGAAGGTTTAGCGCTCTACAGAAGGTGGTGGAGCAAATAACAATGAATAACCTTCCTCAGCAAGCGAATGTGGTTAGTGCACGACCACACGCTCATGGCACTGAGTTTCCAGACTTTCAGAATGCTGAGGAAGTCAATTATGTGAGTAACCAAGGGTATCGGCAGCCATGGCATCAGGGGAACCAACCCCCTCAAAACTTCCAAAGTCAAGCCGGCTACCAGGGAGGTAAGAGGCAATACAGACCATCACAACGAGATCTCGACCATTCGCAAGGAACATAAAACGTTGTAGTTGCAATTACAGCAACTTCTGGCACAACCTCGACAACAAGGTCAACTCCCATCCCAAATGCAAACCAATCCAAGGTAGCATGCGAATTCGGTCACCATCCTGTCAAAGATCTTGGATGATCCCAAGTAGTCCAAAAGGCTAAGTGTAGGGAGGTCCGTCCTCACGTATTCATATTCTTCCAACAGGGGAGCCTCTCTTTTCTTTAATCTTTTTCTTTTATTGTTTATATGTTGTTGTATTTGTTAATTGATTCATGGTAAGTTATTCTTCTACTTTGTTAGAAAAAAAATCAATTTTTCTTTTCTCTTTTGAACACTGGGGACAGTGTTCCTGCCAAGTGTATGGCATGGATCCCCCTTAAAAAATAAGTTTTTGTAAATATGCATAACTTGTGAGTTTTATCAATGTTTTACTAAACTTTTTGCATGTTTTTGATTGAGACAAAGATTAGGAATGAATAAATGCTTGTTCTCTCAAGAGGTAAGCTTTTTAATGACTTGTAGATTCCTGTTTTTATCTTCATGATTCTTTTTATTTAACATGAGTACATGATCTTTCTCCTAATTCTTTCCTTTATTTACTTCTGGGTATTATTTTCTTTCCTTTTTCAAACTGTGAAAAATCTTTTGGGTGAAAATCTTAAAAAGGGATCTTGTGAAAAAAGAAAGAAGAAGAAGAAAAAAAAGGAGAAGAAAAAATAAAAAACATCTTCTTCCAAAGGAAAAGCATTATATTCCATGAGGTTGCAAAAATTGCCTTAGAATAAAAGTAATAAACAAGAGTTTTTCCTTTTGTTTTTCTCCTAAAATCCCTGTTCTTCAATTCAAAAAAATCATGGTTGATTCAGTAACCCTTGCAAAACAGGGCTGAACCATAAAAACCATTGATGAGTGTCTTGGCCACATTCAGAAACTCTTGAAAAATAGAGCTGAATGATGGAAACCGGAAAAAGGAGAGATTACAAAATCCCTTATGCAAAATAGCCCAAAAGTTTTTGATCGGTTTTGAAATTCTTTATTTTATACCCATTAGTATGTTTTGATGGATAAGGAAGATTAAGTGATACTTGTGGAATAGAGTCAGGTAGTTAGGAATATTTATCTAATTTTCATTCTAAAGTTTATCTAATTTGTGCATAAGTGATTACTCCTTTCTAATCTAGTTTTGCTCGAGGACTAGCAAAAGGTAAGTGTAGGGCCTTGATAAGCCGCAGACTTATCATATTTATTGTATTAGATTTAGGAATATATTAGTGTAAATAAGGTTATAACAGTTAGTATTTATGCTATATTATGTATAAAGTCTATTTTTTGTTCAGATTGATGTTTTTATATGTTTTCCATGCAAGGAAACACTTCTGACCAGAATGCCGGACATAAGGCCAGGTAACTCTTGGACGGCACAAGCGTGGAGCAGAAAAGGATGCTATGCCGGGTATGTTGCCGGGTAATTGCTATCCGGCACATACGTGAAAAGTCACCTCGGTTGACCAGACGGTGGCAGTTAATGACCGTTGCCAAACCAACCTATGTGGGGTATGGTGTCGGACATATCTTGTCCGGCACAAGTACCTTTTCACGCAGATTTGGCGGTTTCGGCCGTTAGTAGTTGGGAAAGTGTCTATTATATGCCGGATACCATTAACCCGGCATGCCACCCGGCACAAGGAGTTTTGTTGGCATAAATAGGCCGTGGGGCTGCATCAATTCAGACACTTAAACACCCCTATACACTCCATTCACGTCTCTATTTCCGCCCCACTCCATTGTTAATGTCCAAGGAAGATTCTGCAGATTCATCCACACGAAGAGAAGAAGAAGACCTTGTCGGGTTAAGGCTATGAATATCTCCTTCTCCCCTTTGTATTCTCTTCTTGTAATGGTGTGGATGGTGATGTAGAATTCCCTGTTAGTTCGTTAGTTAAGGATGAATTTCCTTGTAAAACTTTTATGGTCATATATGGAATTTACGAGTTTCTTAACCCGAGTTCTAGTCATCGTACAAGTGGAATGAGTTAGCTACTTATTCGCTTATCTCTAAGTCCTATTTAAGGCTTACAAAAGTAAGAGTAGGATAGATTAGGATTTTGGTGATCTTTAATATTGTTGTTCTGAAAAGGGGCAACAAATGCTAAGGTTTAGGATTAATCTCTTATTTCCCCATTATTCTGTTCGTACTCGCGGCATTAGCTATGCACGATGCGAATGTGGATAATGAGTTCCTATTATCCGATCCAGAAATAGGAAATGGTTTTTACGAAATGAAGATGTCGGACGTAGTGCCGAATGGAAGATGTCCAGCACATTCAAAGACCTTGAATGTGCTGGGTATTGGAGGTCCGGCAAGAAACCCGGCATATTCATTTTGCGAGAAACAAATTCTTTTCGAGACTTGCCACCCTTGATCCTTGATCATATTAAGTTCTTACATTGATAATTGGCCCTAGTCAAGGAAAATTAGTTTATTTAGTTAGTAGTTTTAGATTAATTACTATTCTCAATTCCCCCCGTTTAGAATAGGCTTTTGCCCGGATTAGGAATAGTTTTCTATAAGTCCACTGGGTTCGATACTCTCGGTCGTAATATATTCACACTATACTCCGACCGGGAATTATTTGCTACCCGTAGTAGAGTTGTAGGGTTTATTTTATTCTTTTCATTCTTATATTATTTTATTCTTTTGTACATAGTTTTACCCTTAACAATTTTCCTGTTAGCACTTGTACATACTTGTATACCCACTTCTTTACTCTCTACTCATAACTGACCAACTTGCAACATTTTTGGGTATCAAGAGTATCCATACTTTTTTTTAACTTAAGAGTATCGATACTTTTGATTTTTATCTTTTATCAGAATTACATATTGACACCTAATTATCTGACCGATTCACGGTGCTAAAAAATTTGGTATAGAGGCCGTGGCTAATTTAATTACCTTTAATCAACAATTGCACAAAATATTCCAACATGATATATATATTAAATGGAAACTATTATATTACTTTACAAATGAAAAAAGTAACAAGCAGACATACATGCGCAAATACGGCAAGTGTAATAGAAACTGGGTTATAGCTATGCATACATTACACAATATTTTCATAAAGCTCTCGAGGTAATCGTGGTGCAAGCAAAACATCAAGCGGAGATAGCATAGAGCTTGTCAGCCCAGTACCCTCTTTCATTCCAATAGGTTCACCTAGAGGCGATGAAAGCTCAAACCCATGCAACAAATTGGCAAGTGTAAAAGACAAAGACTCAAGAGCGAAGGTTATCCCAGGACATATTCTCCTTCCAGCACCAAATGGGATCATCTCAAAGTTTAGACCCCTCATATCCCAGTCTTTGTGAGCATCCATTAAAAACCTCTCAGGAAAAAACTCCTCAGCCCGGTCCCCCCATACGCGGGGATCTCGATGGATCTTATGTAGGTTAAGAAACAACCTCGTTCCAGCTGGAATATGATAGCCACTCAAGACAACATTCTCGATAGATTCTCGTGGCACAGCAAGTGGACCTGGTGGATATAACCGTAGTGTTTCCTTGATGATGGCTTGTAAGTATACAAAGTGATGCAAATCAGTTTCCTTCACCAATCTTTCTCTAGTGACGTGTGAGTCTATCTCATTCTGTGCTTTCTTAAGCACTGTGGGATTGTTCAAGAGTAAAGATAGAGCCCATGTTAAAGTGACTGAAGTGGTATCTGCCCCTGCTAAAACCATAGTCTGTATAAACAATATAGATCAGCAAATATGAGTGGTTATCACATAATTATTGTATTCATATATATAATAGGGACATATCCTATCTTATGAAATTCTTCTTCTACTCACCGAACTGGCTCATTTTTTTATACTATTGAACATTTCTAAGGTAATAAAGCTAGGCATGCAAATGTCTAACCAATAGTGTAATACCTCCTACAAAATCTTCATAGATACAAAACACTGAATAAATAAATGGTCTGTTTTTCCAGCTGATCACAAAAAAGCACTTTCCATCCACATGATGGTTTCATATGCTAATTCTATCTGTAGTAGTAAGTCTATTATGACAAGTCATCTACCATATATAGAGCTAGGATGTTAAATTATGTCACACCATCTTAACTCAATGCAGATCAATACTTGCACGATGAAATCCTTGTTTTGGAGTGTTCTTATCAACAGTATCATTATCTACACCAGTTGTTCTAACATGACCCACCTCTATACCTTTCTCCACAATTTCATATGTAGTCTTTAATACTAATGTCCACCAATGAGCATCAGTGCTTTTGTTTTTCACCTCCCAAATACTCTATCATGTTATGTTATTCTCTCGCCAATATCATTAGAGCAGATTGCACATAAATAGAAAGCTGGAGTAGAATTTTTACAATTGCAACTTTGTTCCACGATAGAATCTCTTTAAAACCCAATTCTCCAGCAGCCTTAGGATAACAAATATCCTCCATGATATATGATAGAACATCCTATCATCATCCCCTACCACCCCCAAACAAAAGGTTCCTACAACTTAATTCCTATGAATGACAACTTTAGGAATGACGAATATAGCAGTCCAAAATCGTTGAATACTCATCAAAATACTTTGACATAAATTTAATCTTCTAGTATAACTAAACTTCTAAGAAACCAAATCTCTACGCTTTTAGTCAATCTGGACGCCAGATCGTTATATTCAACAATTTACAACCTACGAGAAGAGAGATAGGAACACCCAAACACCTGACAAGGAATTCACATTTTGTAAACCTCATATTATCATTGATATCCCATTTAACCTCCTCATCCATACCACCAAAGAAAACTTTGGATTTGTTGGGGATAATATTCAGACCACAAACAGTGAAAATTCATCAATGATCCCCATCATAAGTTGGAGAAAACCAATATCTCCTCTATAGAACAAAATTTTGTCATCCATAAAAAAGATGTGTCAGACCAATCCTTTTACATTTAGGGTAAAACCTAAACATACTGCAACTCTTAAGATCCACCGACATACAACTTTCATAGCCAGGACAAACAACAAAGGGGATAAAGGGTCCCCTTGTCTCAGCTCTTTTCCTCTTAGAAAAGGCCATGAACTTACCCATTAATCATATAGGAGAAAAAGAAAAAGTACAGCACGTGATGACCCACTTAATGAACTTATGATCACATCAAAGACCCCAAAGAACCTCCTCCATAAACTGAGTCATATGCTTTATGCTAATCAAGTTTGAAAGCACACCATGGGGACACATTTTGCCTTTGATAATGTTTCACCATTTCACTACATAATACAATGTTACGAGTGAGAGTTTTACCATAGACAAAAACACCTTGAGTTTCACTAACAATACAAGGAAGAACAACCTTAAGTCTCGCTGCTAGAATCTTCGATATAATCTTACCTCCTGATTATATTTTGTTTTATTCTTTTTTAATTATTTTCTATCAACGACCACAAAAGTTAGGGGGCAAAATAGAAAATGAATGGGAAATTGTACAACCCCATGTTAGGAACAATCTTGCCACTAGGTCCTAGCTGTGGGAAGGAAGTGTGGTCCTTTTAACCAGAATACCTCTAGATCCTGGGTCGTAACGGGCAATTTCAAAAATATCGTGTTTACTAATGAGAGGTTCAATATCCACTCCTTATCCACTGAATATTATCATGATTTTTCTTAATGTTTCGCCAATGCAAATTTGTTTGAACTGAACTACTACGGTCACTTATACACTCGGTGAAACAATGAGTACAACCAAGACCAGGTCATGGGGAAGATTGACCGTATTCTTGTAAACGAATATTGGATCCTGGCTTTCCCTGCTAGCTTTTCTTATTTCCTCCCCGTCCTCATCTCTGTTATATGTTTATCTCCGTTCCTAGGTCGTCCCCTTAAAAAAGTAGTTTTAAGTTTCATAAAATTTAGGTTGAAGATCCCTCTTTTCTCTCTCTTGTAAAGGATGCTTGTAGCCTCCTAACCAAAGGTAGTATGATGTACTCTCTTGTTGGGAAACTTTGTAACCTCAAAGGCATTTTATCCTCCCTTCACAGGATTGAATTCAGCTCTTTCTTCCTAAAATCCCAATCCTTAGAGATGAGCTTTGTGACACCCAATTGCAGCTTGGCCAAGAACCGTGGAACGTGATCCTCATCTTCAAAAAGAAATTCCTTAGGCCGATCTCCTCACCCGTGACAACATGAGCTCTCGTTCCTTGGGCTATAGACCCATCACCGGCTGCAATAGCATTGACAAGGACATCAGTAAATCCTACCATATTACCTCCAAGTGATTTTCCAACCCTTGTGGATGAGAGTCAGACTGCCCTTATTAAAGGTAGGGTCATTTCAGACAACATCTAGATTTTCTCTAGCTTGATGAAGCACTACCAAAGAGCACACATCAATTCAAGATAAAAATGGCTATTAGGAAGGTTTTTGATTGGAACTTCCTCTGCGTCACTATTTCCTTTCTTAATTTTCTTTTCATTTATTAACTAGATTATGCAGTGTGTTTCCTGCACATCATTCTCTATAAATGTTAATGGTTCCCTTGCTTGGTTCTTCAGAGGTGAGTGTGGGCTTTTGCAAGGGGCCCCATATCTATATGTAGCTCTTTGCCCTGGTCATTGACATGCTTTCTAGCCTACTTAACCAGTTCTGTTACTCCCCTAATTTTGACTATCACCCAACCTATAGAAATCTTCATATCTCCCACATGTTCTTCGCGGATGATGATCCCTTTTTTTGTAGGGCCATCAGAAGTCTGTTTCCCTAATTCGTGATAAAGTTTACTTATTCTTGGAGGCCTTAGTCTTAGTCTTAACCACCCCCATAAATCTAGTACATTCCTCGAGGGAATTCCCCCACTCTCGCCTGATGTTACATCCTCTCATCTGGCTTCATGAAAGGCACCTTCCTTTTCCGCGGTTTTGATATCCTTATCTCTGCTAGAAAACCCAGAATCTCTAACTTTGGTCCGTTGAGGGCAGCATGCGTAAGTATATCTCTTCCCGGTGAGGGAAGCATTTGTCTTTTATGAGTTTCCTATCCCTCATACAAGTTATTTTTATGGAATTTTGAGCTTTTGGATTTCTTGTATAATCATCTCAAATAATTTCATAAAAAGCATAAATAAGAGCTTACACTATTTTCTTTGGTCTAGCGAAACCAATGGTAACACCTCAACTTTACTCACTTGGAGTGCTATTTGCACCAGCAAGAAGGCCTTGGCCTCAAGGATATCTTTAAATATAAGATATGTTTTTTCCCTAGAACTATCTCCGTCATTATTCACAACACCAACAGATTAAGGATCCAGTGGATTCATAATGTGCATCTTTATGACTCTAACTTACGGGCGGCTATTCAGAGAGGAAATGACCCTTGTGCTTGGAAATCGATCATTCATGGCCAAGTTTGTGGATCAAAACATACGAATTACCTGGCCATAATGTCATCTCTCTTTCTTAACACTTAGATTTTATGCAGTTATATATTAACCCCCCCCCCCCCGGTTGACATAATGTCACCTTTTTGAATTTCGCTGATCTTGTCTCAATGCTATATATCTCCCAAGAACGCCCCTCTTGATCTCTAATATGTAGTGCTCCCCACATATCAAAATTGTGTACATTTACTTTCATTTATTTATTAATCATTATCACTTAAAAAAAGTTCCCCAGTCGACACTAAAACCGAAGAAATCAATCTGGATGGATGTTCGATTTAACAACATTAGTTTGTTAGTGGTTAACTGAATAATTTATATTACTTGGTTCCATTTATTAAATTATTAGGAATAGATTAACCAATATAGAAAAAGTAGTTCAACTCTTTTCACTTAGAGAAAAACATTTTTGTAAAAGTACGGAAACTTATATGTTGAACCTATAATAAGCTATTAATGCTTCAAAACCACACTGAAACAGGTAAAGTTATTATCAAAAGAAAAATTGTATTTTTTATATTTCCGATCTTCATGGTTAACAAGTAAAATCATACCCAAAACCCAATGTTTAATTAATCTTAATTACAGTAGTGAACCGATAACACTTAACCGAATACCTAATGAACCGATTGTAAATACCGCTTGTATATTATATATGCTAAGTTAATTTGGTAATCTAAATAAAAATAATATATTTCTTAGCAATACAAATATATTCAAATCAATAAAATTAATCAATGCTCGCTCTTAATAATAATTGATGATATTTTAGGTTTTGTTATGTTTATATTTTACTTTTCTTCCCCCACCCATAACTCTACAATATAATCCTATTATTTTTTTATAAAAAACCTAAGAGTAACATCTTACTTGAAAAGTGGACAAATCAGGAAAAGGGACAAAAGAAGAGTGACAATTGTTGTTTGGATAAGATAAGGTCCCTTCTACTCAGGAAAGGTATCAAAACTGACGATAACGCGAGCGAATTAAAAGAGCGAAATAAGCAACATATAATTATGTGTACAGCTGGTCAAAGTCAAACAGCATTTAAACCGGAAATCAAGCAGTTTCGAAGTACGTACTTGGCAAGTGGCTTTGATAATGGTATCTGTATCAAACTCGAATACCTGCTTCTGCTGCTGATCATCATCATAAATCTCAACCAACACATCCATGAAATCTCGTTTCTCCTTCGGCACAGCTCCAGAAACTCGATCCCTTCTATGGTCATCTAGCCATTTTTGTGCGAAGAAATCAATTTCCTTGGCTGCAGTTTTCAAGGTCCTCTCGTACCCACCAATATCTAGCCATTGGAGGAACGGAAGTGCATCCGATGGGATAACAATACCAGTGAGCTCAAAGAACCTACTTAGAGACTTATGAAACCGCTCCCGTTCTTCTTTCACAGAAAAATCCCTTAACGATATCCCGACAACAAGTCGAAGTATGTTGTTCACCGCAACATCTGCAAACCACTGCTTCATGTCGACCAATAATGGCACCCTAGAAGAGGAGGCTGTGGTCGCTTCCTGCACATGAGCTGACCACTGGTTGTACAAGTCCTTCACCGAAGCCCTAACCTCAGATATCCGTACATGCCTTAGCATAGCTACGCGGTGGTGCGATAAGAGCTCGATTGTGGTAATCTTGCGAATATCCCGCCAATAAGGGCCGTAAGGGGCGGCACCCATCATGGCGCAGCCGTAGCCGAGGAGCTCGAACGCCCGAGTTCGTGGACGGCTAGAAAAGGCTCGGTCGTGGGTTGACAGACACTCTTTGGTAATCTCCCAACTGCTCACAACTACTGCCGGATGAACCCCTAGCTTGATCTGGAAAATGGGTCCGTACTCGTCAGCCATTTTCGCGAGTGTCCTGTGTGGAACTTCGGGGCCACTGAGGAGGTGAAGGTGCCCTATCAGAGGCCATGAGCCTGAAGGCTGTGGCGGCAGCAGTTTCTTGTTGTAGCTGTTAGAGCGTCGGATAATTGTCCAGCTTATAAGGGCGATGAGGATTAAAAGACTAGCAGTTAATGCGGTGGTGGCGGTTGGCGGCGATGACTGTAATGCATCTTTAATAAGGTGGGGAGAGGGAAACGCCATAGGTAAGGTAACTCTATATGCATATGCAATTCAGGAAGAAGAAAAACAATGCTTTGTATCGATATATTGAGCTTGTGTACGAAGTATATTAACTTGTTGCGTTAAGGACTGGGATTCATAAGGATCGCTGGTTCAGACAAAAGGGAGCAGTCAGGTCGGCAGCAGATAATGCCAAATATAAATCACCTCACCCTAGATACACCTGGAGTATATTGATTATATATTCATTCAGATTTATATAATGAATATAAATTGTATTTTTTATACTTTAAAGATACACCTTTAATGTATCTTAAATATTTTTTTAATGTATTTTGATACATAATATATACAATTAATAGTGTGTTTAATTACGTTAAAACTTGTTGACAAATTATTCCTATTTTTATCTTTACTCTCCCTTGGGCCTCAGTGGACAGATAAGAGACACTAGGAGGTGAGTGGTTCTGAAGGCAGCTCTTCTCATTTTGTGGCTAAAACTAAAACAGTTGCTATATTTCTCATTTAAACCAAACGGTGCAATGATGAGTGAGGTCCCCACAGAATATTTTATAAATCCGTCCCATTGGAATTGTTCACAATTTTGACAGCATTTGTTTCCAACTTGATCATAAATGGAAAGTTCGAGGACCACCATCCTAGCTAATAATAGTAAAATCTAGGTAACACAAAACGGTACCTTCTTGTATAGTTTCGGTGCCATATGACATTAAATTATTGGTTCAATTAAAATTAAGAGAAGAAAATAAGGAAAAATTGTTACAACCCTTGTTTTACAGATGATGTCACCCTTAGTAGAAGTTAAGCTACAAACCGACTCATTCTCAATGTCGATAATCACACGCCTATGAGGATTGCATCACTTGACCACTCGGCAACCTAATGACGCACGCTTCCGAAGAATGCGGCAGAACGTGAGAGCTATCTTCATCAACAACCCAACATGGAGTAGTTACCTAATTTTATTTGTCATAGATATATTTACAAGATCATGGGTAGTGGACTGTTTCATCCTTAGTTGAGGTGATAGTATTTAAGGACTAGAACTCATCAAAGTTCTCGTAACGACTTTTATTTTCACTTTGAGGGAGAGAAAACTTTGAGAGCATTTTACTTCCAAGAGATCTTTAGGAAGGCTTAGTTGTGCGCTTAGAAAAGTGTTATCTTGCTTATATAGCACTTTGCACTTAAATACTCCCAATTCTGTATTGATCAATATCTAGAGTATGTTGAGTGTCGGATTAGACAGACTACCTATGTCTAATCCCAAGACAGGAAGCTAGGTTGTAATTCAGTTTGAGTTTCAATACAAGCATATCCCGTCGTGTCTTTTTAACCACAAAGCTCCTGCGTCTCTTTGTTTTTAAGCACACCTTATAGCAGGGTTTGTTTGAGACTAACACCTCAGACGTACTCGGTCAGCACCTTGATCCTATCAAGTGGTATCAGAGCGTGTGTTAACTGACAACTCTCTCAAGATAACGGAAATCTCAAACTCTTCCAACAATAAAAGGATGCAAGTGGGAAATCCAAAGTTAACATCCACAAACTATAACATGTTGAAAAACGAGATGGAGTCTCACCTCCAGTCGCTCAATCAGCAGTTATGGACTGTGGTAACCGAATTTTCCAGTTCCTGAAGGTAAAGACCCTAGCTCTTACACCGCTGAAGAATGACGATGCGTTGAGTTAAATGCTCAAGCGGTCCTTGTGATCTACACTAGTCTTTCTTCACCAGAAAGAAGAAGAGTATATCACATCAAGGTAGCTAAGATATCTGGGATCATCTGCGAGCTGTTCATGAGGCCAAAACAGAACGGAGGAAATCGAAAGTACAAGAGCTTAAGATGGACTATGAAAATTTCATGGGAAAACCAGGAGATTCTCTTAGTGACATGCTCACAAGGCTCACAGAACTTACTGCGACTATGAAAGAAACTCAGATTGGCGAGTCAAATGAGAACATCAACAACAAGTTCCTGGATAGTTTGGGAGAAGAATCGGCTGGAAATGTTATCTGAACAAAGGCATCAAAAAGCTTGGAGAAGTGAACCTTGGCTGACCTTGGGTCATATTTACAATCCATCAACAAATTCAAGATAAATGTCAAGAATAGAGGTAATGCTTCTTTTTCTAACCAAATAGTTCTTTGCTTTAACATGAAACAGGCATTGCAAGCTTAATCTCCAAGCCAGCCATCAGTGCCACACCATGACTCCTTCTGCTATGAGACTACTGCAACATGACTCCATCTGTGATACTCTAATTGATGGGATAATCGATGAAGGATCAGTGAACACGTTTGAATATATGGCTATGCTTGTCAAGAATTTCAGAAAATTCATGCGTGATCGACCTGATAGAAATTATCAGAATAAATCCAGTCAAAACAAGAATCGATCATATTAGTCATACAACTGTAATCAATAATGGAACTCCTGGATGAGTGATCGTGTGTGCTTTAAGTGCCTCAAACCAAGTCACTATGCAAATAATTGCCCTTTGAAGAAAAAAGATGATCGTAGTCAAAACCTCCAATCATCACTGGTAGAAAATGCGGCATGGGGTGACTCATATTCTGAATGAAGTGGTGGTGGTCTCACTTCTCTCTCTCTCTCTACACTCTTAAGACAATCAACAAGGAAGCAATTATCACAATGTATGGATATGAGCGTGTCCTTTTACATAGCTTATGGTCCTTATTTATAGGCCTGCTCTGAGGTTTAACTGCCTCTACACGATCGTGGGCCCACCACTTTTCTAGAATGTTCAACAATACATGGGACTTTCTTACAGTCTATTCTCTTTATTTCTAACCATCCGGTCTCTTTGACTACGACCGGTCTATTTACTTAGAACTATCGGTAAGGATCTATATTCATTATTACCGGTAGGAGTGTCTATGAGGATCCCTATTTATTGCTACCGGTAGGAGCGCTCTTTTTCCACATCCGCTCATATCTATATATTTCCATCGGTAGGGAGCATTCTTACTGCTCTCGGTAACAGCCTAGTTTTTCTGCCCGGTAGGGCCCCATTTCACTGAAGAGCCAAAGTCAGGCACGTCAGGGCTTATTTGCCTCATGGATCACAAAAATCAGGTTTGTAAGACTCTTTCCTCTGAAATAATTTAAAATTCTCGAATTCCTATGTTGCTCAATCATTAGAGTTATCCACTTATTTCTTAGATCCGAACCATCCTGAATTTGATTTAACTGGAGAACAAGAGAGAATAGCTCTTCTTTATGAAGAAATCCATGTGTTAAAGGGACACGTTTCTAGATATTGACTCAAACTCTAAAAATCTGAGCAAGATTTTGACAGACGTCAAAAAGAGCTACGAGAGGCCCACACTCTTATTAATATTTTGGATGAGCAAGCTGTCTCTCTACAACAGACTTTCAAAAAGAAAAAAACCATGAAAAGTTCCCCAAAAGTACTTCAAACCACTTACTTTTGTTCGTGAAGTTTCTACTGTTAAAAAATCAAAATATTTTGAGGATAAACTGCGTGAGTCTAAAGATAAATAATCCAAACTTGAGATAGAAGTTGGTTCCTTGACAATTGCTCTCAAAAAGGCTCAAATGAACTCGATTTCTTCCTCGAGTCCTCCTACTTGGCTTAAGAGCAAAAGCAAGGTCAATTTGGCCAAAATGGCTTCAAAGCCAAACGATCTTCATCATAGGAAATCTCAAAAAGAGATATTTGAGAATAAATTTTGTTGGCAAAAGAAATATGTTCACCTTCCTTCTATGTTGATCTGCGGGTATTGTGGTTATAATGGAAAGATCCACTCCTCTTGTCATAAACTTGGTCGTGTTTATCTTTTAATATGCAGCGAGTGAATATCTTATCAAAGTCACGAAAAAATTCTGTTGATTTCCATTCATCTGAGAGGGAACCCAAGATTGTCTGGGTTCCCAAGACTAATCAGTGATCATTTTTTACAAGGAGAGTAGAATGTGGACCATGACTCTTGGTTTCTGGATAATGGATGTTAACAACATATGACAAGAGACCCATACAAGTTCACGACTCTCTCTCTCATCACAAAGGAGGAAAAATCACCATTGGTGATAATGCTCATGGTGAAATTATTGGTATTGGAACCGTTGGCAACCCCTCCTTGTTTAAAATAGATAATGTTAATTTGGTTGATGGTTTAGGCCATAGTCTCTTTAGTATCTCTCAAACCTATGATCTCTCTAATGTAGTGCTATTTTCTACTTCAAATTGTAAAATCTTTGATGAATATACAGGTCTTTTGATGCCACTAGCACTCGAGTTAACAATCGTTATAAGCTATCCCTTGACAATCATAACTCTGAAGGAAAACTTTGTTTGAGTGTACAGGATATGAATCACTCTTTATGGCACTCGCGTATGGATCATGCTCATGGAAAACTTTTCAATGAAATAAAAAATGGTAACTTGGTCTTAGGACTTTCTCAGATCAATTTTCAGACAGACTCCCTCTGTGCGGCTTGTGTTCAGGGTAAGCATATGAGGTCAAGCTTTCCAAGCAAACCTGAAATGTCTACCTCGGCTTCGTTGGAATTACTGCACATGGACTTATGTGGTCCAATGCGTGTCTATAGTAGAAGCGGTAAGAAATATGTCCTAGTCATTGTTGATGACTACTCACGCTGGACTTGGGATTTATTCCTTTGCACCAAAGATGAGACCTTCTCTGAGTACTACATTGTTTCATGTGCTTGTAAACAAATTTAGTACTATGATTAAAACATTGCGACCTGACAATGGTACTGAATTTTGTAATACAAAGTTTCATGAATTCTACAGAGCAAATGGCATAGCACATCAAATTTCTACTGCTCGTACTTCTCAACAAAATGGAGTCATCGAACGAAAGAATTGCACTCTGGTGGAGATGGCTAGAACCATGTTGATTGATAGCTGCTTGTCTGCCTCCTTCTGGGCTCAAGCCATAAATACTGCTGCCTACATTCTGAATAGAGCTTCAATTCATCCATTCCTTGGTAAAACATCATATGAAGTCCTTAAAGGACGTCCTCCTACAGTCGGTCACTTTCATCGCTTCGGGTGTCGTTGTTATGCTCATAACAATGGCGAAGAAAATCTAGGAAAATTTGCTGCTAAAAGTGATGAAGGGCCCTTCCTTGGTTACTCCTCTCAGAGTCGAGCTTACACAGTGTTTAACAAACGCACCCTATGTCTTGAAGAAAGTCCTCATGTTCATTTTGAAAAACTCTCAAATTCTAATGATTGTGGACATGGGGAAAAGTTGGGCGTTGAAGATGAATCCACTACTGCTCCCTCATGTATAGAAGTTCCAATTGTGACTCTTCCTACGCCTGGGAAGGTGCATCAAAGTGACTCATCTTTTGACAGTGACGAGAAATAGGATGACTCCAACAAAGACGCCTCTCATGCACTTATTACAACCGGTCCTTCTGATAATCTCCATCCACAACCTACAACTCCTCCTAGCTCACATCCACCTGACAATCTCTCCTCACCTACTACTCCATCCACGTACCGAGCTCCACAAGAAGATTCCAACAAGGCTTCTCTCACCCTGTAAACCAAATTATAAGTCATCCTACTAAGGGCACCCAAACTCGTGGTGATATTTATCACAATCTCTATGCCTTTAATGCCTGAATTTCTACTATAGAACCCACAGCCATTCACCAAGCTCTAGGTGATCATGACTAGATCATCCCAATGCAAGAAGAGCTATACTCCCTTGAATGCTACTCTGTCTGGCGACTAGTTCCCAGTCCAGCTAATCATCGACCAATTGTGTAACACCCCTACTCAAATCGGCTCCTAATCATCGTACTTAACATAGTAATCGCAGTGGTAATCTAAAACAATCGAACTACTGGTGTCACCGTTCTCACTCTTGCATACGAGCAATAACGCACTTACTGATATATTCATAATACGAAACAATTTCCTACAGTGACAACAAGAGATAGACTTTAACTTTCCATTCCAACGTAAAATGCAACCCTAGTGAGCATTCTAAGTATTCCAGTCCTATACACGTGTCTATGTTCGTATCGAAATACGACAGTACAAATCTAAACAACTATAACTAACTACCTAGCGCGTCCCGCTCTCTGTCGACACCGGAAGCTGCATACCTGCAAAATGTTTGTTTGTGGTATGGAATCAGCCTCTGGTGAGTATGCTACTACATGACTATCATGCCCCTTCAGACCCTCAGTTAATTGGTCGAGAGCATGCAATTCATTTTCAGGCATGTAGTTTAATATAAAACTGTAAAGCTATAAATATTTTGCAGTAACTCAAATAGAAAACAAGCCCCCGGCTTCACATATCACACCACAATAAACCAACTGAAAGGCGTCACAACGCATATATGAGTACAAAGACTCCACTCAACCAAACACTTAATAATTTACATTCGAGTACAGCGACTCGTCTCGACCAAATACACAGTAATCCACACACGAGTACAGCAACTCGACTCCACCAATCCACAAACATACCTATGAGGACGTCGACTCAATTAAACCAATCAATCCACAAGAGATAGACTTAACTTTCCATTCCAACGTAAGAAGTTGGGTGTCCATGTTTGAACTCAAGTTAGTAGGGATGACATCTCATGACTACCATGTTTTGATGCAACATTTGCTTCCCATTGAAATTCGTGGGATTCTCCCACATGATGTCAGGAAAACCATTACAAATTTGTCCGTGTTTTTCAATGAAGTTTCTACCAAAGTTCTAGATGTGCAGACACTGGACAAGTTGCAAGCTAAACTAATTGTCACCATGTGCCAGTTGGAGATGTATTTTCCACCTTCATTTTTCGATATTATGGTGCATCTGCTTGTTCATTTAGTAAGGGAGATAAAGGAGTGTGGCCCATTATATCTCAGGTATATGTATCCATTCGAAAGATACATGCACTAGTAGAAAAATTTCCTTTTTCGGCCCCTCATTTTCGGCGGTTTTTTCTATTTTCGGCGGTTGTATGTAGGAACCGCCGAAAATAGTCAAGTAAACGCATCATTTTCGGCGGTTCCCATATACAACCGCCGAAAATAGTCAAGTTGAAGCCTCATTTTCGGCGGTTCCTATATACAACCGCCGAAAATGATGCGTTTACTTGACTATTTTCGGCGGTTGTATATAGGAACCGCCGAAAATGAGTCTTATTTCTTATACCCTACAGCCCTGACTCGACATACCGAAGCTCTGCTGCGCCTCTCTTCTTCCTCGACCGGCCTCTCGCCCTCAAATCGCCCTCAAATCGCCTCTCTTCTTCCTCGTCGCCTCCGCACCTAGCGCCACCGTCACCGCCCCCGTCTCCCCCGCCGCCTGTCGCCGCCCCAGTCGCGCCCTACCCCCCGTCCTCCGGCCAATATCGACTGCGAACAGGTATAGAATCGGGGTTTGTTTTCTCCAATTCGAAACTATTAAAATTTTGTTGAATTGGGTCCTTAATTGTTGTTTATATGTAATTGTTGATTGATATATGTATTCTGGAGTGTAATTCATTGATTGGTTTGATTGGAAATACAATATGTGGACAATTTTAGAAAATAAACTATACGCTCGCAAGGTGTTCGATGAAATGATTTAACCAATTTCAGTGATTTTTTTTGCTATACCATTGTTTATGTGAATTTTTGAGAAGTAAATGACCTTGGTGAATTGACGTATCAATTGTACTGTGTTTTCTTCATTTAGATACTACACAAGATTGGCAGTAGTAGTCGTGTTAGCTAGCTCATCGTCGTCTTCACTCGCCACCCGCTTCCACTTGATCCTTGTCCTTCCAAATACCGGTTAGTTTTTTTTCAACCTAAATCAATTTCAATTTATCATGCATAATTGTTTGTATAATTTGTTGATTACAATATAATAGTTAGTTGCAGGATATATATATATATATATATAACACGATAGAATAACCACAAAATAATGTATATGCCAGCAAGGTGTTCTGTAAATTGTTTGTGTAGTTAGTTTATTATTTAGTAGCTAGTTAGTTGAGTAGGTATACATATAAATATAAACAAAAAAAAATACTATATATATTTTTTATTTATATATATATATATATATGTATATATATCATCAAGTAGTTATATATATAGATGTGTATATACATATATATATTATGCATATAACACAACCAAGTATATATATAAGATAACGTATTATATATATTATACAGACTCGCCGTGCGAGAACCATATCGAAATATATCCTTTTCCGAAGATAGGTTAGTTATTGTTATTTTTTATTTAATATTTTAAATGTTAGTTAAGTTATTATACATTATAATACTTTTTTCTAAATATTTTTTAAATTTTGACTGGTTGTTTGTAGAATGGACCGTGAATGGATGTACGGTCTGCGAGGGAATTATTTTGAATCGAAAGTGGAAAATGAATTTTGCAAAGCAGCTCTCAATCATCAGAAAAGGATGAACGACACTCACATTCCCTGTCCATGTGCACAGTGCGAACTCGCAACAAATTCCCTAACCTACATGCTATCAGATTTCATCTATCACGATGTGGATTTATGCCAAACTATAAGATATGGTTTTTGCATGGCGAGTCTTTAGAAGGTAGTAGCAGGGTGCATACTTCCACCCAGTACACCCGAGGTGATCCAGCTTCAGCGATTTCAACCTCGAGGTTGTATTATGGATGTATTGAAGATATCTGGGAACTTGATTATCAGTTTCAAAAGTTTGTTATTTTCAAATGCAAGTGGGTGGATAACAGAAACGGTTATCGGGTTCATGATGGGTTTAATTTGGTTGATTTATCAAGTCTTGGTCCTACACAAGAGCCGTTCATATTTCCCAAGGACTGTGAACAAGTATTTTACATAGAAGATCCCATCGATTCCAGATGGTCAGTAGTTTTACCAGGGAAAAGATTTGTGATCACAAATGTTGATCAAGATGTTGATGACGATGAATTATTATTTGATGAGACACCACCCTTTTCTAACAGTGTTCCTGCAACCAACATTGTTGATATTCCAGACGATGTAGTGTATACTAGGTCTGATCATGATGAGGGTCTATGGGTCGAAAAACCATAAATGATGTGTTTGTTTGTTAGGTAATTAAATATTAATTTTTTATGATATCTGATTACGTATTTTTTATATTTGTTTTGTTGTTATTAATATCATATTGTTTATTTGTGCAGACAGTTAAATGGATGATATGGACGACCCGGTCGGCGAGATTCTGTGTGACGCCCCGACCGAGGAAGAGGCAAACACGTGGAGGGAAGGGCCGCACGTCATGGGCCCGAACTGATGAGGGGGGTAGTGGCACCACCGAGATTATAGTCTGATGTGCCAGCTGCAGACACACAAGCTGGACCTTCTGGGTCACAGATCCCAGAGAGCAGGACCGTAAAACCTCGAGGTCCTACAAAGCTCTGAAGTCAAAAAGATTGAGTCGAGAGCCGCTGCAGTTTAATGAGTATCTACAACCGACTGGGGAATGGGCTGGAGACTTCACTACTGAGCTGGGCATCATAGTGCGAGAGTATTGTGATATCACTCTCTCCTGGCCTCAGGTTGACGAAGGATTGAAGAAGCAGATGTTTGAGATCGTACAGGTAAAAAACAATAGTTGCAGTATTTATTGATACAATTTATAAGTATGCATAACTAACATCCTTTAATTTATGATGATATGCAGAAACGATATCGAATACCTGCAGAAACCAGAGTACTACACCATGGTAAAATCGATGATGCACAAAAAATTTTCAGATCATAAGCATGATCTGGTCAAATGGTTCATCACCAAGAAGCTAAGCGGCCTGACGGCGACACACGCCAGCCTTGGGAGATCTACACAGCAATAACCCAAGAGAAGTGGCAGCAGTTTTATGACAAGAAGATGGAGACGAAGGTACATACTAACTATTAAATAATTAAGTATTGTATATACATGCAAATAGGTTTACATATGTATATTTTTTAATCATCATCGTGTACTTTTGTTTACTTGATAATAGGAGTATCGTGAGGCCCAGTCAGCGAATGCGAAGAAGAATGAATATCGTCACTTGCTGGGTGCTAAAGGGGTTAACAGAAGAGTTCCTGAGTGGGTGGCAGAAGGGGAGTTGCCATCGGATGTGAGCACTCTAGATGAGCACCAGAAACGGGGTACATTTTGGAAGCTTTCACGCACTAAGAAAGACCCAAAAAACTGGAGAGTGTCTGTATCCCTTCGAGAAACGAAGCAAATTGTTGATAAGATGGTAAGTACTTTGTTTAATCCTTATTATTTTTTCAAATTCAATATTTCAATCCTATAATTATTATAAATCCTATATGATTTACTTCTAAAGGCTGAAATGAACGAGCAAGTAACCCAAGGGACTTGGGCTCCTGATCGACATGATGACCAGCTGTCTCGGGCACTAGGAAAGAAAGATCATCCAGGCCGAGCAGTGGGGTTATGGGGGGTTAACATAGGGATAAGAAAAGTATTTGGAAACCCGGGTCGAGGAAAGGAAGTAGTAGTCAGGAGAGGATGATCCCGTATGATGAGCATTTACGTGTCCTCAGTAACTTCAAAGATCAGTTGAGGGATGAGATCCTTGCTGAAGTGCGTCAGGGGACTGGTGCACCCCAGCCATATGCTTCTGCTTCTGACCTTCTTATGGATATGCTCCTGCTTCTGATCCTGCTGGACTGCACACAAGCACAGAGTCCAATGATCCGTATCCTTACGCATTGTACAGGTAAATTTTATATCTTTAACTGTTTTATTACTTGTCATATCGTTTATTATTATTTATCAGTTCAATCATCTACTAATCTGATTAAATTGTAGGATCCAATAAATGCAACCTCTTGCTCCCGTACAACAATCAAAATACCAGTTGTAGAAGGAAGAGTGTACACATCACGCTCGAATGACGTGGTCCATGGCATGCCATTACAGCCGTATCACGGGAGAGTGTCTGTGGACGAACCGATTTACACGTGTCCTGATTTAGAAACTCCCTGTACCTACGGAGGAGTACAACACGGTTCGGTCCGCAAAGGGTGCATTTTCAATGGCCTGTTCGCCTGATTCAGAAGTGTATGAAGGTACGCCCAATACAACCTTTAATATAGTATGTAGTAGTAAATTATAAGTGTGGGATGTTCAGTTCATGATTAGTAATGTATGTCGATTGCAAATAGGCATTAAAGGAGAAATCAAAGTCTCCTGAAAAAAAGAAGTCAAAGATTACATCTTCTGGATACAGAGCATCCACCAATGTCGTTACCAAACAAAACTTGGTGGATGATTCAATATATGCACGCTTGGGGCCAAACATGAAAGTGTTGCATGATGTGATCCGTGACTTCCCAGCTGATAAAGATTCTATCCTTCTTAGCTTTGAACCTGACATTCTTCATATGAAGAAGTTTTAGAAGTCGACTTGTGGACAAACGACGTGCAGGACATCCTGAAATCTGACTGGGTGCCTATCACTGTTGTCCACTCATTCATTCTGTAAGTATTAGTCTTTTTTGGTAATTAAGTTATAAAGTGATGCCCTGAAACAATGTTAATTACTATATCTTTTAATTAATAAATAGGTTTTTGCATGAGAAAATGCAAACTTTTTCACTTACCAAGTATGGATTTCTATGTTCTGAGAGAACGTCATACACTGCTGTGACGTCTGATGTACAAGGTAGTAAGCTCTACAGCGTGCGATTGCTAACAACATCAATGCGAGAAAGAAATATCTCCTACTGCCCTACCATCAAAGGTAATAACTTGTGTTTATCATTTTAATTCCATTAAATGTTGTACTTATTGATTTTGACATTATACTGACATGTTAGTGTTTTGGTATTACATAGTGGTCATTGGGTCCTACTGGTGTTGTGTTTGGATCGTGCACGTATACTATATCTTGATCCGCTTCGGCATACATTGCCGATAATATCAAGATAAAGCCACACCTTAACACGTAAGTACATATAAACCACTTCTTATGCATTTCAATTCTTTTAATTTAATTTTGTTGTGCATGGATATCCTAATTTTATTAATATACATTTATGACATTTAATGTGCAGTATATATCAAAGTGTTATGATTTCACATCTTGGTATAAGGAGATAAAAGGTGCTGTCCCCTGGACGCTGCAGTGAAGGTACATGCATCACTTGTTTTTCATTGATAGAACAAATGTCTTATGTAATTAATCCTTTTTCTTTTCTCGTTTAAGTGTCCACGTCAACCCGGGGGTTCGGGTGTGGGTATTATGTCATGAGATATAAGCATGACATAATCACCCTTTTGGTGATATGCAGGATCAATTACAAAAAGTATGTTGAAGTCATATATATATTTTTTAATTTTAATGTATTTGTTTAATGATTAACTCATTTGATTGTTTTGTTTTTCAAAAGGTTTTCCCTAATGTTGGCGAATACGACAGACAAACGATCAACGCTATGGGAGGATGGGCGGAGTTTGTCTATATGAATTTAGTTTGATTTTCACTTTGTTTTTTCGATCGAATTGTGTATTTAGAACGTTAATGTTTAGAAATTTATGGCTAGTTAGATTGTGAAAGATGACCGGTTTGAGTACAATGAATATCTTGGTAGTTGTATATCTATATGGTCATTTGTGACCATTTGAAATGGTTTGTATATGGTCATTTGTGACCATTTGAAATGTGTTGTTGGTCATTTGTGACCATTCATCATTATTTTGATTTTTTGACAATTCTCTTACAAAGAGTTGACATCCTCTACAATATGACTGATGTAGAGAGAGTTTTGGATATCTGGATGTGTGTATCTGTATATTTTACAGGTTGTTGACATATGTGGGATTGTAAACTAAAACGAAAAAAACCAAAAAAAAAATATAGACATTTTCGGCGGTTCCTAGTAAGAACCGCCGAAAATAAGTAAAAAATTGGCAATTTTTTACTTATTTTCGACGGTTCTTACTAGGAACCGCCGAAAATGTCTGTTTTATTACCTCATTTTTGAGCTGGGACAGCCGTTATTTTCGGCGGTTTTGGCGTTTGGAACCGCCGAAAAAGGTTGTAATTTTCGGCGGTTATAAAACCGCCGAAACTTTGGATCTGGCTTTTTCGGCGGTGTTGTAATATTCGGCGGTTTAAAACCGCCGAAAAAGGCCCAAAAGAACCGCCGAAAATGACCCTTTTTCTACTAGTGATGGGTGTGCTTAAAAAAATGAAAAACCGCAGACGTCCAGAGGGAAGCATTGTTGAAGGATATTTAACTGAGGAAGTGATTGACTTTTGCACCCACTACTTAGAAGGTGTGAACCACATAGGACTTTAGAGATCAAGACATGAGGGAAAGTTACAGGGTGTAGGTACAATCGGGTAAAATGGTAAGGCCTGATTTTGGTGCATTGTGTAAAGCACATCTAACCGTGTTGCCATGTCGAAGATGTTGAGCCATACTTCGCGTCACACTTAAGCGCTCTCAGAGCACAACATCCGTCAATGAGTGATGTGAGATTAAAGAAGGAGCAGAATGCTACATTCGTTACATGGTTTAAAGAAAAAGTTATGCATGAAGATTCAGACAATGTGACTGAAATGGTTAAGTTATTAGCGCTCGGTCCGAATCTTGATGTTTTATCATACGAGGGTTTCAATGTGAATGGGTTCACTTTTTACACTGAACGCCACGACCGTAAGTCAACAAATCAAACAGTGGTGTTCATCTAACTGCTTCACAGGAAATATATCAAGGCGCAGGTAGTAAGGGAGTGACAATGTGGAAAGAGTATTATGGTGTGATTCAGAAGATTTGGATCCTTAACTACACCTGTTATGAAACTTGTGTCTTTAAATGCAAATGGGTAGACAACAAGCGCAGTTATCATTAGGTGGAATACGGTATGAAGTTGGTTGACCTAAACGCATTGACATACACAGAAGAACCGTTTATAGTTGCTTCAAAGCTAGACAAGTGTTCTACTGTCGTGATCAACCTAATCCCAGATGGTCAGTTGTATTGCAAAGTAATCGACGGATAGTTGGTGTTGATGGTGTTGTGGACGAGGAAGATTATGACTATGAAATGGACAATGTTCCCCTCCAAATGCCAATGGAAGTTGATAATGTGACCAACTTTCAGTGCACAAGATCAGATCATGGAGAAGGGTTGTGGGTGAAAAAATGAACAAAAGTAAGTCTGGCCTAAAAGTGAATGCTCAACACATGCATGTACAATTTATGATTATTTATGACTCTATTTATGACCCTATTTATGTCACTAACTATATAAATTTATGTAATGATATTGTGCAGATTATGGATGCCGACGATGAGATGCTCCTACAATGTGATGAGGAGATGGATATAGATGCAGGGATGCAGTTAGCGGAGCGTACACTAACAGTCATTGCCGCCGATGCTCTTGCGACCTCTCAGGACCCTCCTACGACCTCTCAGGACCTTCCTACAGCCTCTCAGGACCCTCCACGAAAGATATGAGGACCATCACATGGTCTAAATGAGGAGGAGAGTGGAATGATTGATCTGGTGTGGGATAGGTATATCTTACACCTATATGTTATTCTGTTTTATTTTTTCATATACTAATATGTATACATTTATATATAGTACTATATATTACGTATGACTAACATATATATGTATATATTACAGATATCTTAGAGCCACTGGCAGGTCTAAGCAGAAGTTTGCTAGCGCCATGGGTCGATTGGTTAAGACTCATTGCTATATCAACAAAAATTGGAGGAACCAAGATCCAGAAATAAAGAAGACCATGTGGGTGAGCTTGAAGAAGAAGTACCAGATCCTAGATGAATCATATGATAGAGTGTTGTCATTGCTTACTTTGCGTATGCGATGGTTCAAAAATAGGCTGGTGGCTGGTTGGATCAATACGAATAACTCAAAGAAGGTGCCTACCTATGAGTTGTACGCTGGCATGATCACTGAAGACGAGTGGAAGGAATTCTATGACTTCCATATCACCCTGAGTTCAGGGTAAGTAATTGTTTTCATAGATTAAATTTTAAGTTTATGTTGTTAATCTAACAAGATAAAGTTAAAATGAATTGTATTCTTTCCATATCACCCTGATCGAGAGAATCGCTTGGAAGATCAGAACCCACACTACATGGACTGAGCTGGGTATGCGGGACGTATACCAGGCTGGATTGAAAAGGGGTATCTGAAGTGTATGCGTGAGCACGGCACAGTTGAACCGATTCAGAGTTTGGATGAGATGAATCGGGCACAAGCATACATGCTTGGCCGGCAATAAGAGAAGGATGGCGAACTGTATTATCTGCGGAAGGAGACTGCAGACTTAGCTGCAAAAATTGTGAGTGTCTTGAGTAATATTTAATAGTTTATAAATTTTTCTTACAATTTATTTATGCTTTACTTATTTGATCTAATTCATAATTTACATGCTTTTTTTACGTGTACAAGACTATAGAGGGTGCTGATTCTTTTCTTGGCCAGCCTCATAGTCAAGATGATCCATTGAACAAAGCGTTTGGCAAGAAGGATTACCCTGGGAGAGTTCAAGGATTTGGATCCGCAGTGCGTCAGAGGGATGTTTTTCCTCGCTCCCAGTGGATGGGGAAGGAGGAAGCATTGTGGGAGATCAAAACAAGGTTGACACAGCAGTTCCAATCTGATGTGCAGCAGCAGATGCAACAAATGGAAGCGAGATTGATGCAACAACTGTGTCAGGGGCATCAATCTTCTAGCTCATCAGTGTCTGCCCCTGTACCAGCTTCCGCCCCTGCACCCGCTACTGCCCCTACACCCGCTACCGCCCTTGCACCCACTCCCGCCTCTGCATCCTCTCAGGTATTGGTTTCTTACACCGTACCTGCACCTTCTGATCCATTCCCATATGCCAAGCTTCTGGTATGTGAATTTTTGTATTTTGTCGTTATTCATTTTTTCAGTTAATCAAAAGTATGCATGTTGCAATGTATAAATCTAATTGTTTGTGTTTGTTTATTAGGGAACCAAAAAGTGTCATCTTCTGCAGATCAATGAACATGGCACCTCTCAGGTTGCATTAGGCGCAATTCTACAGACTGATTCGACGTCACAGTGTCATTTTAAGCGGGTCCTAGCCAGGTACGTCTGTGTGTTCGTAGACAGTCACTACAAGAAAAAAGCCCGTTTGCTACCGACACAATTGGTAGCGATAATAGTGAATCTGGTAGCCAAATAGATATTGATTTTCGCTACCATTTTCCGGTTGGTAGCAATTTTGCTGCAACACTGCCACTACTCTTTCTTCTGGTTGCAATTTTACTACCGATTATGTGTGGTAGCTTTACTTAGTTTGCTACAAATAACTTCAGTAGCATAAATTCTTTTTAGATACCATCTTTAGCGACCAATATATAGTGTGGTAATATTAGTATTATATTCACATGTATTGTTCTCTACTAAAGTCATGTGTGTGCGGCCTGACCATTTTTGGGCCGCACATCAAGGATCCGCATGACATATGGATATATTCATCTCTGACCACCTTTTAATTCAGACTAGTGTGTTAAAATATGCATACATCAAGAATCGATCCTGCGACGTGTGGGCTGGATAGATGTCACCTTAACCATTGGGCCATGATAGTTATTCGCTTCATATATACATACTACATGTAAATATATTTAATGTTTGAAACTAAATATAAATGAAATTTTTTGCCGAGATATGATCAAACATTGGATATGTAAAAATTAATAAAATAGATGTAGGTCTATGATAAGTCAGGAATTTACCTATTTCTACAGGGTCTTTTGATACCTAATACATTGCTTTTTACTACTAAATTCCTGTCTTATAAGTATTTTTGTGTTTCTTGTTGCAATTGTCTTCTTTTATGGGTTTTATGTGCTTTTTCAGGTTTTTAATATCAAGGAAACACATGCCTATCATTGTTGGAACCCATGGCAAATCAAACAAGCTGATTTGAGTCAAGAAAACAATTCTCGACCTAAATTCAAGCATGGTCCGGGAGTTGATTATGGAGCTAAGTCCCGGACCACATTGTGACTCAACTCTCGAATCAATTTCAAGCATGGTCTGGGACTTCTTACATGGCTTAAGTCCCGGACCACAATGTGGCAAAACTCTCGACTAAATTTCAGGCATGGTCCGGGACTCGATACACGGCCTAAGTCCCGGACCACATGTGGCAGCTCTCTCGACCTGATTTCAAGCATGGTCCGGGACCTTATTACATGGCCTAAGTCCCGGACCACAATTGCAGTATAAATCTCAAATCGTTTTCAGGAATGGTCCGGGACTTGATACACGGCCTAAGTCCCGGACCACACAGACGGTGATTTAGAACAATATCTCAAAACGAATGGTCCGGGACCTCTCCCACAACCCAAGTCCCGGACCAAGTGGGATTAAGCTGACATATCTGCAGCGTAAAAGGAGAATAATGAGTTTTTTTATATGGCCGCCTCATATTCTCCAGCCTTGTCCTCCACAATCGTTTTTCATCCATTACCACTGCTACTACTTTCCATCCTCTAATCCTACTAATCTAATTACCTTCCAAATCTTGCCAACCACACCACCATCTTCTCTGAACCATTCCAGCGTAATCACCACCATTATCTCCACTATAAACCTCACCCATTCACACTATAAATAACCATTCTCATCCCTCTTCTAAAACACACAATATCTCCAGCAGATAACATCTCCTCCCTTACGTACATAATTCCATTTCCCATTCTCATACCATTTTACACACTCCATCATCCATATTTCACACACATTCCATCCAATATACTCCTCTATCTGATTACATCCATTTTCCACTCTCATACCATTATACACTTATGTCCAACCATAGAAGTCTGGAGTGCATAAGCAGTTGAAGGCATCACCATATTCTAGGGAGATCAAGCAGAAGGAAATGATGACCGTACACAGAGACTCCATCAAAGAGTCTTAAATCAGAGTTTCTTCTTGCTCTTCCTCTTTAATGTTATTTACATATTTTGACAGTACTTTTATTTCCATGGCTGAGTAGTTTTTATAAATTTCGGTTTGCTATGTAATCCAAACTCAAGGTTCCATTATCTTTGTGATTTACCATTTTAAATAGATTAAAGTACTTGTTCCTTATTTATTTTTATTAATCTTGTGATTTGGCCAATTACTGGATTTTATCAATTTATGTGCTTATAAGTGAGAACTGCGGTAGATAATAGACAACAGGAACGGTACCGGTTAATTTAGAGATGGTAATTCCTCTAGGATATTAACTGATCAATAAACTGGATTTTTCTTAAAGCTGTTAGCAATTAGTAAATTTGTACCGAGAGTTAAAATTTATTGGCTATTAATTAGATTCCACCGAGCGGGAGACCGAACGTGGAATATTTCTGATCTAGGATTTTAGTCTAGATTTTGGTAAACATATTAAGAAAGGAACCGAAGAGATTGGAGGTTAGTAAACCGGAATTTCCCCTTTTTATTAATTCAAGAATATCATTATTTTGCCCACAGTCTTGCATTTATTACTCTTGCTCTTATTTACATTCGTGTTTCATAATTTAGTAATTCAACAAACAAAACCCCCCTGTTACTTGAGTGAACCGATTTATTAGTTCGTTTTTAGATATTAATTAAACTAAAACGTTGTTTCCCTTGGATTCGATAACTGAAATACCCCAAACCTTAATGTATTAATTAATTGTGTAATTATAATTTTCTAAGGCTAATTAAGTCCCTAAGATGTTTGGTGAAGAATTGAAAACCAAAAAGGAAAAGAAAATGCGTAAAAGTCACTAAATGTGAAAACATGTATTTAATTATTTTAGGAGGTACATAACCTTCATTAGGGTTATAAATATATTCTTATGCCTTAATTACACACTAAGAATATGTGGGAGAAATTCCGGAAGGAAACGAATCCAAACAGTGCGTTAAAACGCTAACGGAGTCTAAGGCGCGTTTTTCGAGAAAACCCGAAAACGTGACTTTAAACAGTTAAATGACCCCGTAAAAATAATAGTTGATTTTGTAACAATAATTAAACATTAATGGGAGTTTAATAGCCATTAAAATTAAAGGAATGATAAAATTCCGGAAAACGGTCCCGGTTAGTGAATTGTACTGAACGGGTAAATAAACGGCGTTTTCTGTTAAAAGACGAAAACGCTCCAGCGTGTTTATATTAGAGGGCCGGTTTTATTTATGTAAACAGCTCACTCACACATGACTAGTTAACTAGTTAATTAAGTCAAAAGAGCTAAAATAACAAAAGGGCTACATATACCCCCACCCATCTCTCTCCTCCTTTATTTTCTTTTTCCCTCTCTCTCTTCCTCTCTTTCCTCTCCTTTCTCTCCTAGCCGGCTCCTCCTTACTCTCCTCTGCCGATGGAACTCCCCACAAGCCAACAATGGCTTTCTTCACTTCTTCTTCATCCCCAAGCTCCATTTGAGCTCCAAATAAAAAACAAATCACATATTCTTCTTCCTCTCATCTTCCTCTATCATCCTCTCTTTTCGAAATTTCAAAAGGATGAAGTTGAACTCCATGGGTTTTCCCCATTCGAAGAGAAAATGGCACCAATGTGAAGCTTGGAGTCTCCTCTTTCTTCTAAGGTAAAAATTTCCAAGAAAAAGTCATTTTTCTTTCATCTCTTGGTGTAATCGATTTTTCACCATTGTTGATACCTTGTTTTCTTCTTGTTCTTGAGCTCCAAATTGATCCTTCAATGGTGGAGAAGTTCCCCTCTTGATTCAAGGGTGAAAATCCCTCTTAAAAACTTCACAAAGGTAAACCCTAACTTTGTGTTCTGGCCCTTTGATTGAATTGAAATATTCCAAGGGTTTAGATAATTAATTAAGCATGTTTTTGTGTTCTTGGATGTTGGGATGGAGTTTGGAAACTCCATACCCTCTTAACCAATTTTGGAGAAGATGAGGGGCAAGAGGTGAATTATGGAGACTTGTGAAGTAAGGTAAGGAATTCACCTTAAACCTTGTGTATAATTGTTTAAGTGTTTGGGATGGGTAAACAAACTAATGAACCCAAATTGTGGATTGAAATGTGTGCTGGAATGTGTTTAATTGATGTTAGAAGAGGTTTGAGAATTAATGTTGAGTTGAGGGCCTTAAGAGCCAAATGTTTTAAGTTTGAGATTGATATTGTGATTGTGGAGTTTATGGTGATTAAGTTGTTGTTGATGGAATTCAAGGAATTGTTATGTGCTGTTAGGACCCTTGTAAGGGTGTGGCTAGACTAGGAATGAGAAGGATGTAAATTGATGAGGATGAATGTGTAAGGTTATGGGGAAGCTATGGCAAAATTTCAATGGAAAAGGAGTGTTTGATGATGTTTGATGGAGGAGAGAACTTAGGTATTCAAATGGGGTGTCTAATGTTGAGTAGAGTGGATTGTTGGTTTTGTAATGGTGGATAAATAATGGTGTTAGAAGAGTGCAAGATGGTGCTTGATGACTTGAGACTTCAAGGAGTGAGTATGGGTGTTTGGAAGTGTAAACATAGATAGAAATTTGCCTCTGTTTACTGAAATTTTGGGCACGTCCGAACTTCCATCCGGAATTGGAAGTTCGGACATGCCCCATCGTTTTATAAAATTTTCTGAGTTTAAGTGTGTCCGAACTTTCGTCCGAACTTGGAAGTTCGGACACTCGAAAAATTTTCCCAGGCTAGTTAGTCTCGACTTGTGTCCGACCTTCGATGTCCGGACACAAGTTCGGACGCCTGTAAGTTTTCTTCAGTTTTGGCCTCGACTTGTGTCCGAACTTGGAAGCTCGGACACAAGTTCGAACATGTGGAAAAAAATTTCTTTGGTTTTGCTTCGACTTGTGTCCGAACTTCGAAGCTCGGACACAAGTTCGGACATTGGACAGTTTTCACACAAATGAGTCTCGACTTACGTCCGAACTTCGGAAGCTCGGACACAAGTTCGGACATAGTGTAATTTTGAGCAAAAATTTTGTTTAAGGGTAGGAAATGATACCCAATGATGGGGGATTGATATGTGAGGATGTTATAAGGTTGTTAAGGATAAGTTAAGTGAGTTATAATGGTAATTGAGTGGTGAGAAGTTGTAATAAAAATGTAAAGTTATAAAACTACCGAACGGGGTTAACCATGGGCGCACTAGTCGTTAAATAAATATATTACCCCGATGTTAACAAAGATAGTTATAATGTTACCAGTTATTCAAGATTTTCAAGGAACATGTGATGGCACATTAGAGTGCACCTTCGGTGACAGGTATGGTTTTCTTGCAACCTGTGTCCTACCGGATTACACCGGCTTGTATGCCAATGTGTTTTTCTGTGTGTTTGCCACCTTGCAAGATAAAGCATGAAATGAGTTTATAGTAATTCATTATTGTGGCGTAATTAATTCCGATATCGCTTAACCTTAATTATGTGTTAAATAATAGTTAACCGACCTTAGGTTCACATAAGAGATCGGTATTCGGAATAAACGTCCCAGCCCACAGGAACGTTCTAACTACGGCTATCCGTGCGTTAGTGTATGTTGTGATTAAGTGTGATGTATGTGACTTGTTTAGTATGATGTTGTTATTGGATACCGTTATCCGTGTTGTTGAAATGGGGTGTGATTTCCCTTGTGTGATTAACAGAGTTAGTAAAACTATGTGATGTATGTATGTGACAAGTTCCATAAAGGAACCTTTATCTAATAAGTCTATGTTATGTATGGAGAGGAATCCGGTCGTTCCGGTCACGCGTGTTGTTTGGGAGTTGATGTATATATGTGAATTAACTCCCATCCAGTTATGTTAAGGGTTGTTTTCCTTCATTGGATTACGACCTCCCACTAGCTTAGCCAAAGCTACCTACCCAACTTCCAATCGGGTTAGGGGGAAATTATGTGTAATGTTGGTAGGGTGTTGATGCCTAAGTTCGCTTCGACTCCCTCTTTATTATGTTACGGTTGTCTTTCCTCCGTGAATTACAACCACCCTCAAGCTTAACCAAGGCTTACCTAACTCATCATTATTGGAGCTAGGGGGAAATTATGTATGTTGTGATTGGTCCTATATGAGGCCACCACTTAAGTAAAGAAAATGTATGTAAGTTGTGCTCGGGCTTATATCACCCCGACATTCCCTAAATAAAGTATATGTCCTCTAAGAAGAGTGGAATTAAGTTTGTGTATGTTACTAAGTGAAGTGTGATGTTATGTTGTGTGTGCTAACCGTGTGTTTGTATCCTGTTAATGGGTGTTTGCTTATAAGCATGATATGTGTGTGAGTTTGTGCATGTTTGAAATAAAATCAACCGCATGCTAAGACGACAAATAGTTGTGCGTGGCCCGGTAGCATGCGGGCTGCGGGATTACCATACCAGCAAAGGTGCTGAGCCCCCTGGGGGGACCACCCTTTCTTCTTTTTCCTGTTTCAGGTACAAGGAACTGAAAGCCGTTCGAGAGTAGGACGGGGTAGTTGGTTGTACGTGTAGTCATGTAAATTGTGGATGTGTTGTAGGAGTAGTAAGACCGAAATTGTATCGGCGTTAGTTGGAGGATACTCGGTACAGTTGTAATGTAAGTGTATAATGGATGTTGAACACGGAACGAGATTTATGTGTAGTTGCTCGGGAGTTTAGTCCATCAGACCGGTACGATGTATGTATGTTAGCCTTGTTAGCCACGTGGGTGGCTGACGGCGTGTAACACCAAAGAGTTAAGTGATGTTGTGTGTTATGAATTCCGATGCGATATGTTATTAAGGATGTTGTTGTAGTTGGGGTGTTACAATAACCTGGAGGGATTCTTCTAGGTAAACTTGCTACAATCGACCGGTATACTTGCCGTTAGGTTTTTACCCAACAAGTTAATGGCGCCGTTGCCGGGGAGGCACGGTTGCTTAGTTTAATTTTTATTTTATTTAATTTTGTTTTTGTTCTTTTTAGTTTATCCTTGTTTTATTTTATTTTGTTCATTTTGTTAGCTTTGTGCGAATTGTTTCTTATTATCGGTTATGGTAATATCCGATTGAGTTACTTTTACAGCTACATTACTGTTAGTTATCTGATTTTTGTTATATGGTTAAAACTCGTTCTGTAGGAAACCCTGAAATCGAAATTGAACCAGAAATAGACAGAGTAACAAGAAGAATTTGAAAAAGATTAATGCTGGATCCTCTAATTGAGCAGGAGGTGCCTCTAAAAGATTCACCAGCAGAGGAGATTGTTTCTGAGTTACTAGTTGAAGAAGAGATTCTAAACAACCCCTCAGGAACCAATATGGAGAATTCAAATCCGGAGAGGCACATGAGGGATTATACACGCCCAAGCGTCGAAGGGCTTATTTCACCAATTGTAATTCATGCGTTACCAGCAGGAGTGCAGTGGCAGTTCAAGACACACTATGTTACTATGGTCATGAATGCACCTCAGTTCAGCGTTCAATCACCGAAGATCCCAATGTCCATCTCACCACTTTCCTGAGATTGGTAGGAGCATGTTCTACACCAGCTTCACAAGAGGTTGCTAGATTGACTCTCTTCCCATTCTCCCTGAGGGATAGAGCTGCAGAATGGTTAAACTCATTGACGCCCAATAGTATCGCTACCTGGACAGAGTTAGCAAATGCATTCTTGGCAAAGTATTTCCCTCCTTCTCGAATGCTGACTATGAGAGGAGAGATTACCAACTTTAAGCAGTTCACCGGTGAGACATTATCTGAGGCTTGGGAGCGTTTCAAAGGGATCGTGCACAGAGTACCACACCATGGCTTGGGAGAGGAGGTAATTTTGCAGTCCTTTTACAAGGATTTGGATCATTCAAGCTGTTTGTTGGTAGACACTTGTGCAGGAGGAAGCCTCATGGAGTTACCAATAGCTAGGATCAAGGAATTGTTGGAGACCATTGCCAATGCATCCAATCAGTGGGGAGGTGCGAGAACCGGAGAAGCTGCACCAAAGAAAACTGCTGGAATTTATGAGGTAGACTCGAATACCCTCTTAGCAGCTAAGATGGATAGCATTTCTAAGCAGTTTGAGAAAATGTGCACACTAGTGAACCCAAAATCAAACGCATCGGCTATCACTGATTCATTCCCTCAATGTGAGTATTGTGGTAGAAGCTCAAACATGTGTCAGTGTACATCTCCACCAAGTGAAGAGGTAAATTACCTGGGGAACAGACAAGGAAATTTCTATAACAACCAAAGCAATCAGGGATATCAGCAGCAAAGATTTCAGAACAACAACTACAACCAGAAGGCACCACAACAATATAATCAGTCCTATCAGAGACCCCCTCAGAACCAACAGATGTAAAGTCAAGGAGCTAGTAGTTCCTCAAACTTGGAAGCCATGATGAGCGAATTCATTACATCAACAAAAGCCAGATTCAATGAGCAAGATGAAATCAACAACAACCAAAAGGCATTTATGCAAGAACAAAAGGCTTACAATAAGCGAATGGAAACTCAATTGGCTCAAATTAGTCAGAAGCTTTCAGAGAGACCTGCAGGGTCTTTGCCTAGTCAACCAGAGATGAATCCAAGAGAATATGCTAAAGCAATAAACTTGAGAAGTGGTAAACAGCTTGATCATCCGATCCCTGAAGCTGTGGATACTCCCAATCAACCCGGTAAAGAAAATGATGTGGGTCAAGAGGTTGAGATTGTTGAGCAACCAATGTTGGAAAATGCGCCGGCTGGTGAACCTAAACAGTTAGAGCATGAGACATTAAAAAAATATACCCACAACCCTAAACCATCACAGAGAGCAGCTGTTGAGTTGCCCATTCCATTCCCGAACAGACTAAAGAAGAAAGACCTTGATGAGCAGTTCGGTAAGTTTTTGAGCATCTTCAAGAAACTAAGCATAAATATTCCTTTTGCAGATGTGTTAAAGCAAATGCCTATCTATGCAAAATTCATGAAGGACATCCTCTCAAATAGAAGGTCATTGATAGAAAAGGAAACGGTCCAGTTGACAGAGAGAGTTTCTGCTGTGCTCACTAAAAAGCTTCCCCCGAAGCTCGATGATCCAGGTCTTCCAATCATCCCATGTTCTATAGGTAATATCGACTGTGGTAAGGGACTATGTGATTTGGGTGCTAGTATCAATTTAATGCCCATGTCTATGTACCTTAAACTTGGATTGGGTGAATGTGAACCCATCCATATTACTCTTCAATTAGCAGATAGGTCCATTATTTTACCGAAAGGAGTAGTGTGAGATTTGGTTGTTTCAGTTGGTACTTTTGTTTTCCCTGCTGACTTTGTGATCTTAGATATGGAGGAAGACAAAGAAGTACCACTAATCCTTGGGCGCCCATTTATGCGAACATCCAGAACCCTCATTGATGTTGAGGGTGGTAAGATAATATTGAGAATGCATGATGAACAGCTTGTTTTTGACATGTCAAAGGTTACAAAACACCCATCTGATGTACATGCTTGTTTTAGTTTGGAATCTATTGACTCTCTACTGCAGAATTATGTATTTAGCCCTGCAGACATCGATGAGTTAGAGAAGTGCTTAGTGGAATCCATAGATGGAATTCATGATGATCAGGAGGTCTCTGTTGTGGAATTCCAATTATCAGCAGGAGGACGATATCGAAAAGGTCCCAGAATAGAACGTGAAAAGCTAGAAAGGGAACCTCAGGAGTTGATTCCCTCTATCAAAGAACCACCATCCTTGGAGTTGAAACCTCTCCCCAGCCATTTAAAATATGTTTTCTTAATTGAACCCTCTAGTTTGTCTGTCATTATCTCTGCAGAACTAACTGATAAACAGGAGGAACAACTAGTGCAGGTGCTTAGGAAGAACAAGAAGGCGATAGGTTTGTAACACCCCTACTAATTCGGCTCCTAATTATCCTATAAATATCGCACATATTAAATACATCGCAGCGGTAAATAACAGACTGTCACTCTAATGGTGTCACTGTTATCACACGCCCATACGGGTGATAACGAATTACCTGATAATCAACTTGCGAAACGTATTCCCGCAGTGATCACAAGAGATAGATAGTAGTACTTAAACAAGTTAAAGCAAATCCAACAACAACCAATTATTACAGACCGTACTCGTGAGCATCTAACCAAAACACACCTCGGTTACACAACCCAAGTCCAAGCAACATTAGTATCAAACCGTACCAAGTTTAAACCAACAGTAATATCACAATAGTCACGCCTCGCGTCGACCCACCAGCTAGTCACCTGCATAAAAGTGGTTTGTGGTATGGAATCAGCCCCTGCTAAGTATGTTATCACATGCCCCGTCATGCCCCCTCAGACCCCTCAATTATTTGGTCGAGAGCATGAGATTCGTTACATGCAATACCGTTTTAATTATTTAAACTATAAAACAAATAACAGTAATATCCATACAATAACACAACCATCAACACATATAATATACCACAAGTATAACCAATGAACAACAAAGTGAAACGACGAGAATAACAAACAAGTATTACTTCTCATCCATGGTGTAGAAACCAATATTGTTCGCCACTGTACAAATCTCAACTGTATTAATTGTTCAGTTATACCTAGTGACAAGTCTCGTTAAAACGACATGTCTCTAATTACCCATAAATTATGGCGGGTCACCCACGGCAGTAGCCACTCCAGCGGTAGAGTCTCCGACCAACGAGCCATTCTAGCTCACGGGAAATTTTCTTGATACTTACGGACCCGTACGCGGACATCCTGGTATCGTTTTGTGATCACGGCGCGCACCAAGAGCCCATCCTCTTGCTTTACTATCTTTCCTTTATTTAATTATACCATCGCATCGCATTACCATTTTTTTCCTAACAACAGACTAAGATCATTAGTCCAATCCGGAGTCTGTAAACTCGGGATCCAGTGTTAGATACGAGAGCGGCGTTTAAAAGGCCAATGCTCCGTATTAAAGTCTCAGATAAAATGTATATCTTATTATCCTAGTGCTACAACGTTTTTCTAACGATCCTTATATTTCATATAAGATAGCGCCATAGCCGCTAGTTCGTTTTATATATAGGTTCATATATACGAACCAATACTGTTAGTTCAACAACAGTAAATAATAAGCAGCTATAAATATACAGTTCATGCATATTAATTAACACATTCAGACAAACAATCTTATCACAGATCACACAGAAGTCTGAACTGAGGAAGCCCTCAGAGACAATCAGAGACACATAACAACATACCGTTCACCCTGATTGTATTACGGTGGAGTATGAATCAGCAAGATCCTATGCTCCGTGTGTCGTCTCTAACAGTCTAAACAATACATAACGCTACTGATTAGCATCCCGTATAACAGTACAACTCTACGGTACCCCGTACCGTCACTAATACCTCCCGGTTAATCCCCCGTTTATTAACTGTCAACGTTTGTCGGGTTTTCGGCTTAACTCGAGATTTGGAAAACGTTATATTACATGCGTAGTCTTGTCTTGTATATTAACTTACTTAAAGTTGAACTTGTTATCGCATGTGACTTAACATACCCTTGTATGTCGTATAGTTTGTTTCTATATTGTATGCATGATTCTTTATCATGTATTATACATCTCACCTTAGTATTTATTTTTCTAAGGTTTGTTTTTTTTTAAGTTCAATGTGGTATAATTCATATGTAAACAACACTTTCAATTATATCAATCCTTATTATCACATGTATACTCTTAACATTAGAATTCCATATCCAATGTTTGTAATTCTTTTTCCCTTTATCTTATATCATTTTAATTATGAAAGTACATGGTTATTAAACCATATTATATTTTTCCACCATAACATATATTTATTAATATACATGTATTATGGAACTCCTTATTATATGGTAAGTCTTAATAATATATATATCCATTCTTTTTAATGAATACCTCTTATACCATAAATGTTATAACTCTTATAAGATTAAAACCTTATTATAAATTTCATTTAAAAATGTTAATATTTCCGAACAGCACCCTTTTATCTTAAGTATTTACAAAATTCACCACATAATTAATATAATGTTATATTTTAGTTATATAACATATATTATGACATTTAAGTCATTAAAACAATTATAACCTATAGTTATATTTTGTTTTAAATACCGAACAACCCCTTATATTTTCGTCTTTTACTATAAACCACTAAACTTCTATAAATCACAAATCAATCTCAAATTATATTTCAATGTTACACTTATATTATATATCTTATATTATAATCCTTAAACCCTAATATAATTATAACCTATAGTTTTTAAAGGCTATAATTTTCGAACAGCCCCTAGGACTGTTTTAATTAAATTCCCACCACCAAACTTTGTATATTTACCAAATCTTCCCAATTAATAATACATAGTTTTCCAATATCATTAAAACTATATATTATACATATATCTTTATAAAATCTTATATATAACTCCAAAAATCACCAAACTATACCAAAAGGTTATAAATATTATTTCTAACCTTATACGTTCTATAAATCTCAGTTTTTACCCACTTGTTACCCATTTGTAACAATGTTATAAAATATCATATATTATACTTATATAATTCATATAAACCCAAATTTAACCAAATTAACTTCTAAAAATTCCTAATAACTTAAGGACTGTACTAAATCCCATTTAGTACCCCAAAGTTTCGGAAATTACAATATAGCCCCATCTCTTATAAATCTTTTACAATTTAATACTTATCTTAATATAAGGTAGTATTTTAATTTCAAAAATTCTCCAAACATGGTCAAAGTCTCCTATATAGTCAACTTTGACTTCTAATACCAAATGGGAACCAAACTTTCGGTAATCACCAATAATACCCCATAGTTTTCTATTTTTACAATTTTGACACAAAACTTTATAAAATGTTATAATTTTTATTAAATTCATTTAAAAACCCTAAATTCCTCTAAATTAAGCCCACGGCTTTATATTTTCCATTAATTACGGTTTGGCCCCAAACTTAACTATATAAGCATAAATCTAACTAAATAAGCTTATAAACTTAAATTAAAATGGCCTAATGACATGGCCTTATTGCAACCTTGAACTTGCAAAATAAATTACACTTTAAATGTCTCAAAATATAGTATATACTCACGGCCTCACTTTGGTTTAAATATTTTTCCACATAATGTCATAATTTGACCATTATGTTAATTAAATCTCTTAAATGACTAGCTTAATTTATCTTAGTCATTTTTTCCCATTTTTAGGTTAATATAACCCATATATTATACTCCACTCTCGGCATAATTAATATATATGCTAAGAAATCATAAAATCATAAGTTTTAAGGTGTTTATACCTTGATTTCTCCTTGTATGAACTCGGCCACTTGTAGGAAAATTCACCACATCATTTAGACATGTTTAATACACCAAAAGAAGATATGGTTATACTCCAAGCTTGAGCTTAACCATAAGGAACAATTAATGTAAGATTTAAGGCAAAAATCACCTTAAAAATGCAAGGGAACTTCAAGAGGATTTCGGCCTGAATTAAACACACCACAAGGTGTTAAATTCACCATATAGACATAGGAAATAGCTAGACAACAGCAAGCTGCCTAGGTATTAGGTTTTACCTTGGAAAAATGCCTTAAAGAAGGGTATTTCCTTTGGATCTCGGCCACCCTTGCTCCAAATGGCTAACCAACTGATTTAACATGTAAATATGAAGATTATGAGTGTATAAACTCATAATAATCAAAGGAAGAAAATCGGATGAAGTGTAGAGAAGCTTAAGGTATGTTTTTACCTTAAAATGCAAATTTGGGAAACCTTGGTCCCTATACTTGCTTCAGCCGAGTTTGGATGTTGTTCTAACCTTAAAACACTGAGAATAAGCCATTGGAAGTGATGAGCCACGAGATCTAAGTGTTGGTAGTAAAAAGATGAAGAAAAAGAGCTAAAAATAAGCCTTAGACCATTACCTTAGAAGCTTAGGAGTTAGATCTGTCTTCCATGCTCAAGAACAGAGCTTGAGAGGGTCTGGAAGAGGAGTGAGCTCAGCTGTAATGGAGCTAGAGCCAAGGAAATAATTGAAATGAGCATTAATAATTGTAAAGGCAATTTTTGATTTGTTTAAGTTTTGGAAATGGCTAATGACTCATCAAGGGATAAGAGCCATCGGTTAGTGGAGGGGAAAGCTGGCCTCACACGGTTTAGGGACTGAGTGGAGCAATCATGGAGCAAATGAGTGTATTGTTTAATCATAAATTAGAAAGGTAAAAGTAATCTCCTTAATTTAAGGGGTGGTGTTGGAGTCTTGTCCCTTGTATGTGCAAGTGGTGAATCCAGCCTCTTCTTACTTGTAGCTGCCGATTTCATGAGGTCCAAGGGGTCAACTTTGACCTCTTGACCATTCTTAGTCAATGTTGACTCAAACGGGCCCCACTTTAGGGTTTTATTAATATTTTAATATTAAATTTGTAGAAATTTGTAAACTTCTGGAATTAAATTCCTAATATGATATAATGTGATATAATATCATATTTAAAGGTAATTATAACCTTTAAGCCCATTAAAAATCAATTTAGAAGACAATTTCACAAAAACGTGCTTTAAGGTGTTTTAGTGCACATTTTGTGTTGCCTGGTGTTTCTGGGCTTAGTTTTCTGTGAGAATAGTTTTGTTGTGTTCCTTTCTTCATTATAATACTTAGGAATCCACTTTGGATCCTATTTGAGGTCATACAATCTTATGGTGTCTTAAAGCACATTTTTGGCTTTACCGATCTTAAGGCATGTTTTGCCTTGTTGAGATCTTTAGATTGTTCCCCAATAATATTTAGATGTTAATTAATCATCTTAGATCATTAATAGATCATTTAATTAATTTTTAAAGGTTAGGGGTATTTCAGGTTGGTCAATCGCTGATATCCAGGGGATAGCTCCTCACTTTTGCACATACCGCATCTTTCTTGAAGAAAACTTTAAACCACTAGTTCAACCCCAGAGAAGATTGATGAAATACCCCTAACGTTTAAATAATTAAATATAAGTAAATAAATATTATTTGAGGAATTATAAATATTATTTGGGGGTTTACTAAACCCTAAGAAAACATATAAACACTTGGGCGTTAAAAACGCACCCAAACTCCTCAAGGTCAGAAACGAGCGTTAAAAGCCCGACCTTGAGTTAAACAATTATATAAGCTGTGGACATTACATGAATTTAACCAAGGATCATTTTATGATCTGTAAAATACAAGTTCTCAGTTAGAACTGAGTAAAAATACAAAGTTCTTGGAAGTTCCCGATGTGGGCCCCATAAAGGCCGGGAATGCTTAGGAGGAGTGCTAAGGTGGCACGAACCCCTATATAAATTATTCCTAGAGTTCCTAAAATCATTATTAATTATTCTAAAGAGGATTCCCAAGCTACTTCTTCAAAAATAAACAAAGAGCTCGGGGGAAATTTCTTAACGCTCCTTTTACCTCGGGAGTGCCCCTTTAGCCCGAAAATTGAGTTACAAATTTATATAACCCCATGTAACTTAATGTAACACCTTAATATATTATTATTGACTATAAAAAATGTCAATAAACACTTGGAACTCATAACGACTAATTAATTCCTAGAAAAATTCTTAAAGCACAAAAACGCACCTTCGGGTGTCACGAAAATGCGTTTTACGCAATTATCTTAAAGCTTTTGAGGAGCCACGAGTTAGTAATCTTAAAAGTGGATAAAATGATCATCTAAATCAATTGATGGCAGTACTAAACTCATAGTATAAATAGGGGCGATTTTTAGGACAAAAAGGTACCTAAAATCAACATTTTTACCTTAAAACTTTCATCTTCTACCATAATAAAAATGTACCAATTAAATGCTGGAACATATTACACATATTAGTATGATCTTAGTACAATATAGGGTAACAAAAATCAAGTTAAAAATAAAGCTCATCTGACCACCATGCCATGCGTTAATCTATGCCTATATTGGCTAGTTTTTGCAAAAAACATATTGTCTTAGGAGATAATGACTCATCCAGCATATGTTACTTGATAAAGCATCAATTAAATGCTGTCAATGAAGCCCCCATACGTATAACCTGCTAGGAAACAAAAGAAGATTAGTATAGGAATAAGAAAAGAAATGAAAAGCAATTAAGTATACAACTAGACTCACCTTTTACAACTTGCAAGAATCAAACAAGAATAGTCATGTTCTATCCTATAGTGGGTGCCGATTTCTTTCATTACAAGGGGGGAATTATTGCTACAAAAGTAGTCAAGATAATACACTACCTAGCTATGTCTAATCCCTTGCCTAATATTGACAAAATCAATTGTCTCCTAACAGCTCATGTATCCGAATTTAAGCATGGAAAAGGAGTCTAGTTGTTGTGTTGGAAATTAAGCTAAATCATCTAGCTACCTAGCCATTATCTATTGTCTTCAAATCAACAAAAATATGTAGCCAAATTCCTATAGCATTAACGTATCAAACAAGAAGAAAACAAGACAAATCAAATAGAAAATCAAAAGGGAAACACATACCTAACTTACCTCTTGTCTCCTAGCATCAATTGTCAAATAAAGACCCCATTATTCTCATCAATCAGCCGATTTCCTACATCAATTAAGAGACATTATTGAACCAATGATACCTGAATAAATTAAATACAAGCTAGTCAATTATTGACATTAATTAATCAAAAGAAAAACATTCTCATTTCTTACCTTAAGGCCTTACGTGAACCTTCATTTCCTTTTGCCTTTCACTTGGCCGGTTTGGGTAAGCTTTCTTCCTCTCTTTTCTTCTTCTTCTCTCCTAGCTTCAAGCTCCAACAATGGAGGTTTAAGTTCTAACTCCATTTTATGTCAAAATTCCTAGCTAATTCTACAAAACAAGAATCAAGTAGCAGATCTGTTCAAGAGGTCTGACTTCGGGAGAGATTCTGTAATTTTCAGTAAGTTATCTCGAAATATTCCCAACATCAAACTTGTTCCTATTCGAATTAGCTTTCCATACATATAAAGATCATTAATTTTCATGGTGTATTCCGTTCTGGGTGAACAAAAGAAGGCGAAGTGGTTCACAGCAGAGAATCTGTTCAATAGGTCTCAGCTCGGGAGTTATTCTGAATTTTCCGTTAATTTTCTCAAAATCTTCTCAACACCAAAGTTGTTCCTATTTGAATTAGCTTTCCAACCATATAAGGATCATTAGTTTTTGTGGTCATTTCAGTTCTGGGTGACAAAAACAGCAGAGAGTGCGCAATCTGGAAATTTCGGTAAGATATGGTGATCCCTATCTTCCTCATATGGTGTCTATAATTAGTGCCGAATTTTTAGAGTTTCTAAACCCATGTTCTATTCATTATTTTATGAAGGAAACTTGGATCTTCAATCATCACAAGGTGTATCAAAAATACCTTGATAAATTCCTAAGGTAAACTCTTGTAAAAACTACTCCAAAGCTTATTTATAATTTTTGTTAGAAGTCTAACAAATAGATCTCCTAAATATGCATAAGGAGGACGAAGATTATTCATCAAGATAGCATTTGGAGAGCTTGGAATTCAAGGAGAAAATAAAGTGCAAGAATTGTCTTGATTTAAGGAGTAAGTATATAATTAAGGTTTATTAAGTTTAAGCTTGATTTTAAGCTTCAAACTTTGGTATAAAAATTATGTATGACCTCTAAATAATTAAGGCCGAAAATATAAGGATTATAATGTCAAGGAAAATAATTTATAACATATAAGGTAAGATTATTACCTTAAGGTATAAAATTGTGTCACAAAAATTAAATATGGTACACACATATATAAACCGAATTGTCTAGGTATTAAATGTTCTATTTTGAGGTTATAATCATTCTAAGTCATTAGCATAATTTTTAGAAGTGTTATATGGCTTATATACATTTATATGTATTTATTATAAGGTTTAAAGCAAGTTTTAAAACTATATAGTAAAATAAAATTAAAGCCGAGAATGAAATATACTATTTACTGATTTTCGAAAATATATAAGTGTATTAACTTATATTATAAATTTTGGGAGTATTAAAAATAGCTACAAGTATTTATATGGCTAGTTTATTAAGTTATGTGGTTAAAATGTAAATTTTGAAAAGTTTGGAGTACAAATAATAAAAACCGAGAACTTAAGGAGTTGTTTGGTATATTTATATTATAATATAAGGTTGGAATTAATATTATGAATTTTGGTGAATTTAAATAAGTGTTTAAGTGTTTAAATAACAATTTATAAAGTTTTGGAACTATTTTGTAATTATTGAGAAGTTTGGGAGTGAAACCGAATTACATATGATTTATGGGCATATTAAAGTATTAATTATGAAATTAAGTCTTGGTCAAAGTGTTGACCAAAAACTTTGGGATAAAATGATTTATGACATAAAATATTAAGTTTATAAAATTTTGGGGTTAAAAGTATGAATATAGAAATTATATGATTAAACCGAAGAGCTTATGGGCTTAATTGGAAATTTATAAAAATTGGTGGTATTAATTTGCAATTACCAAGATAATAGGAGTATTTGGTGATTTGTAAAAGTAAGGTGGTTAATTAATATTTACAAAGGTTAATATGGGTAATTAGTGAATTATAAAAGTTATAAGGTTACTTGGCAAATTATAGAAGATAATATTATTGTTTTGCAATTTCCGAAATTGATATGGGAATTTAGTAAATTATAAAAATATATGGTCATTTGGTAAGTTGTAAAAGTTAATAGGATCAATTATGATTACCGGAAATTATATATGGTTATTTAGTAATTTATTAAATTGTTGGGTATAATATATAAATACCAAATTAATAAGGTTGGTTTTGTAATTTAATAAGGAAAGGAAGTGAGACTAGGTAATATAAGTATTATGATATATTAAGGAATATAATATAAAGTTTATAAAATAATTTTGGTTATAATAAAAATGACCAAGAGATATGATTTAAAGAATAAGTAAAAATAATTATGGATGTATGATTAATGAATTAAAGATATACAGTACAGTGGAATTCATTATCACATGTGAGCTTCACATAAAATAATGAACTGGTAGGTTATCTAGAACCACTGTTAAAATAACAGGGGAAAAATAAATAACACACAGAGTTATTATACGACGAGAATAAACTCTACAGTGACAGTACTATAATATTTAATGAATAGTTATATTAATGTTACCCGGTACTGCATGTTTAAACAACAGCGTACGGGAAGGAACTACTGCACAGGAACTTGTCAAGCTAGCAGTTACTTGGTGAACGGTATGTTAATTGTGTGGTCTGAATGTCCTAAGGATTATCCTAAGGTCCAGACATTATGTGTTTAAATGTTTAAGAACGATATCTATGATTTTATGTGAATGATATTGTATATGGTATTGTTTGAACTGTTGCGTTGTATCTTATACGCGAATGTCTTATGACTAAAAGTTTATACATCCAAACAAAAAAAAACAGAGACTAACTGACCTTTAGGTATTATTGAACCTAACAATGGTCGACTGTTATAGTCTTAACTCAAGGATTGGTTATTATGTCACTGACAAAAAGGGCTAACTTATAAAGAGAGGAATCCAGATCGTTTCGACTTTCTGGTTGCGCATTGTGATCACTATGAGAGACTCAAAAAGGGAGTCACTCCAAATCCATCAGCCACATTCGGGGATGGCGGAATGCACTGCCGTTGGTGCACAGGTTCGACCGGATCGGTCAAAGTATATATTTATCCAGGGCCATAAGGTCAGCTGGTAACGGTTCCTTCGGAACCCAGTGGGACACACTGTCCATTTTCACCGGTTACTAAGGTTTGTCTTAACATGACACTTGAGGTGGAATTTAATTGGAAAAGGTTAAATGATTGGTTTAAAGGATAAGGGCCAAGTGGCTAACTAACAAGTACAGTTTAATACGCGTATCTTGTTTGGTTATTGTTATGGTTTATTATTGTGTGATTATTGGTTATTGCTATGGGTTATTGTTGTGTGGTTATTGGTGTTGTGTACTATTGTACACTGGTGTTTACAGGTGGATTGTTATGTGTTTGTTAAGTGTTTACAGTTATTTCTGTTATCATTATAAACCGGTATTTTATGTAATGAATCTAATATCAAGATGGCTAAAACGACTTAAGGAATCCAAATGATTTAAGACTACATTTAGCATACCAGCATTTCGATTGCTGAGCCCTTTAGTGGGCCAAAAATTCCAGGTTATTGAAGAAGACTCAAGCCGGAGCGTGGGACACGGGGGTAGCTGAAGTGTTTTCAACAAACACCGTCGGTTTCATTTTGTATTGTATTAAGGAGGATGTTGTATTCAGTTAGTTGCTCATTTAGTTGGTTTTGGATTGTAATAATTAGAGTGCTCAGTATCTGTTCATCACAGCGTGAGAAGTTGTAATGTTGGAAAGAGTAAGGATGCCTTGTTACTCACAAGGGTGAGTGACGGCGTGTAACACCAAGGTTAGATAAGTTTTATTTTCCGCTGTGATTTGCTACTTATTATGCTACGAGTTATGATGTCATTACAAGTTTAAGATTAGGGGTGTTACAATTGAACCCAAACATGAAGGAGGTGGTAAAGAAAGAAGTCATTAAGCTTCTCGATGCAGGTATAATTTATGCAATTTCTGATAGTAAATGGGTGAGCCCTACGCAAGTACTGCCCAAGAAAGGGGGATTTACTGTAATTCCCAATGATAAAGGTGAGTTAGTTCCTCAGAGAACTATTACAGGGCATAAAGTGTGCATTGACTATCGAAAGTTGAATGCTGCAACTAGAAAAGATCATTTCCCTCTTCCTTTCATTGACCAAATGTTGGAGAGACTTGCAGGGCATAAATATGTTTTTTTGGATGGTTACTCTGGGTATTTTCAGATACCTATTGCTGAAGAGGACCAAGAGAAAACAACTTTCACTTGCCCATATGGCACGTATGCCTACCGACGCATGCCCTTCGGTTTATGTAACGCTTCAGCTACCTTCCAGCGCTGCATGACGGCCATATTTTCCGACTATATTGAAAAATGCATCGAGGTATTCATGGATGATTTTTCAGTTTTTGGACTAACGTTTGACTCTTGTTTGGAAAATCTGGATCATATCTTAGCCAGGTGCAGGGAAACCAATTTAGTCCTAAACTGGGAAAAGTGCCACTTCATGCTGCAAGAGGGCATTGTGCTGGGGCACAAGATCTCTAGTAGAGGTATTGAGGTGGACAAGGCTAAGGTTGAAGTGATCGATAAGTTACCACCACTAGCAACAGTAAAAGATGTGAGGAGTTTCCTAGGTCATGCGGGCTTCTATAGACGGTTCATTAAAGACTTTTCGAAGATATCTAAGCCGTTGTGTGACTTGTTGGCCAAGGATGCGAAATTTGACTTCACTAAAGAATGTGTTAAGGCATTTATCATCATCAAGGAAAAGCTAGTATCTGCACCAGTTGTTGTTGCGCCTGATTGGTCTCTACCATTCGAGATCATGTGTGATGCTAGCGATTTTGCTATGGGAGCAGTTCTGGGGCAAAGACATGAGAAAATTCTAAAGGTAGTCTACTATGCAAGCAAGACACTCAATGATGCACAAAGAAATTATGCAACAACAGAAAAGGAGCTGTTAGCCATCGTCTTTGCATGTGACAAATTCAGATCGTACATCATTGGGAGTAAAGTCATAGTCCATACAGATCATTCCGCCATACGACATTTATTCAAGAAGGCAGAAGCAAAACCGAGGTTGATTCGATGGATCCTACTCCTTCAGGAGTTTGATATAGAGATAAAAGATAAGCCCGGAGTACAGAATGGAGTGGCTGATCACTTATCTCTGATTAAATATGCTGATGACGGTATACCAATTAACGAGTTCTTCCCAGATGAGTATGTGTTCAAAGTTGGTTCCACGGGAGATCCTTGGCATGCGGATATTGCAAACTATGTTGCAAAACAGATAGTACCCCGAGCATTAACATATCAGCAGAGGAAGAAGTTCTTCTCCACAGTTAAGCACTACCGTTGGGACGATCCATTTCTTTTCAAGGTTTGTGCGGACGGGATGATTCGTAGATGTGTTCCTGATGCTGAAATAAGAGATATCCTTGTTCATTGTCACTCAAGAGAAGCAGGAGGTCATTTTGGTCCGGCTAGGACAGCCGCAAAAGTTTTGGAAGTAGGTTTCTTTTGGAAGACCTTGAACAAAGATTGCTATCAGTTTGTATCCACATGTGACCAGTGCCAAAGGCAGGGGAACCTATCTAGACGCCATGAGATGCCCTTGAATTCTATCTTGGAAGTTGAACCATTCAACCTTTGGGGCATTGATTTTATGGGACCGTTTCCATCATCTCAAGGTAACCTCTACATCTTGGTAGCAGTGGACTACGTTACAAAATGGGCTGAAGCAATAGCAGCACCAACTAATGATGCAAAAGTAGTGCTGAAATTTTTGAAGCGGAATATATTCACTCGTTTTGGTGTTCCGCGAGCAATCATTGGTGATGGAGGTACCCACTTCTGCAACAAACAACTTGAAGCTCTTCTACAGAAGTATGGCGTACGGCATAAGGTTTCTCTACCATATCATCCACAAACAAACGGGTAAGCCGAGATTACAAACAGAGAAATCAAGTGGATCCTTCAGAAATCTGTCACATCCTCTAGACGTGATTGGTCGCTCAAGCTAGATGACGCCTTGTGAGCATACCGCACTGCCTTCAAAACACCCTTAGGTATGTCTCCATACAAGTTGGTTTATGGCAAGGCATGTTACTTGCCTGTAGAGCTGGAGCATAAGTCTTTTTGGGCCATCAAAGCATTAAATTTTGATTTACAAAAGGCTGGTGAGAAGCGCAAGATGCAGTTGTGTAATTTGGAAGAATTTAGAGAGGAGGCTTATGAAAATGCCAAAATTTATAAGGAGAAGATGAAGAGGTGGCATGATAAGCTGTTGGTCAAGTGCGAGTTTCACGTGGGGGATAAGGTTCTCCTATTCAACTCCCGCCTGAAACTATTCCCAGGAAAGTTAAAATCTCGCTGGTCTGGCCCATTCACAGTAACAAGTGTCTCATCGTATGGAGCCATCGGTTTAATCAACACAGAGGGCGAGACATTCAAAGTCAATGGATCCCAGCTAAAACATTATTTGAGTAGTAACAGTGCCGAAGTTCATTCGGCGATCACTGTTCACAACCCGCCGTGCTGAGTACACAATTGAACGGTCTAGCCAAAGACCGTAAAAAGACAGGCAGCTAATTGGGAGGCAACCCAAATGCATGAGTTTACTTTCTTTTAGTTTCTTCAGCTTTACAGTTTTCTTGGTGCAAATGTGTTCTTTTTAGTTGTGTTTTCTTCTGTATTTTTTATTTTATTCTAGAGCTACTGAGAGGTGTACCTATATATTACAAGGGAACACGCATTTGAAGGAGATGAGAAGGAGGGACTGCAAAAATACAGAGGAGAAGTATTCACCACATGGTCCGGGACCGGTTACATATATTAAGTCCCGGACCAATGCAAGCAGCAACTCTCGAAACAAAAATAGAGGTGGTCCGGGACTTCAACCATACCCTAAGTCCCGGACCGCATTCAAAGAAAAACCTCGAAAAAAACTAGGGGTGGTCTGGGACCTCATACCCAGCCTAAGTCCCGAACCACATGTGATGAAAACTCTCGGCCCGTTTAATACCTTGGTCCGGGACTTCAACCATACCCTAAGTCCTGGACCGTTATCACTGAAAACTCTCGGCCCATTTAATCCCTTGGTTCGGGACTTCAACCATACCCTAGGTCTCGGACCATCTATGGCTGTTAAAGAAATAAAACCAGAAAACGCGTCGTCTTCAACCTCCGTTCCCCCAACCCTAACCCGTACTCGCCTCACCGCCCGCTTTCGCCTTCCACCACAAAATACCACCACCACTTCCGACATCGCCCCGACCACCGCTATCACGCCTTCACCACCGCTCTCATCCACCCCCAACCCGATTTCGCCAGCACTTGCGACCACCACCCTTAACCCGATTTCACCAGCGCCTGCGACCACCAACACCAACCCGACTTCACCCAGAACCACCACCATCTGTCGCACAAGCCCACCACCACCGCTTCCGACATCCCCCCGACCACCGCACCCTACCCACCTCTCTATCTTGTCGCCTGCTCCAAAACCCACGCACCACACCCGCATTCAACTCCACCACCATTTCTTCTGTCGCTCAACCCCAAACCAACACCAAAGCCCCACCCGCACACCAATCTGCTCCCAATTCGCAAAATCCTAACCTCATCCCGAACCACAACACACTCACCCATTATCACCGTATTAACCCAAGCGCACCCTTAATCACCAATCCTTAACCCAAAATCTTGATGGCACCCAAACAATCACGCCGCTCCAAACTGCCGGTGCCTTTTCCTCTTCCGACGCTCCCCCACTTCGGATAAGCGAGACGGACCGTTCAGAATTGATCACTGACGTTGCTTGGGATTGGTTCCAAGCTAAGGAGCGCAAGATAATTCCTGAGAGGTCAGTTTGTCCCTCTTTAATATCTGAATTCGATTTGGAGAGAATATTTAGCAACAGGGGTTGGGTATGTCTGCTGAACCGAGGTGGTACATTTTACCCGCGACTAGTTAAAATGTTCTATGCTAATGCTACGGTGCGTGATAATGGTATGGAAATTCAATCAAAGGTTAAGGGGAAGGATATTCTAATCGATTACACTCGTATTCAACAAGCTCTACATATCCCTATTCGGGCTAGGATCCCGACTGCGGAGGAACGGGAGAATCAAGAACTCCGTGAGAGACAGGCTAAGGAGCATTATATTAATTTGATCGTGAATGATCCTACTGTTCAGAACCGCCAGAGGCGCAACCACCGGGATAAGCAGGTGGTTACCGGTGATAAACTGCCCACACAGCTTGAGTGTCTGATCTTGGGGATTTTAATGTATAATGTCCGACCCCGGGAGTGTGCGGACCTAAATTCAATTGACTGCTATGTTTTGCGATATCTCCTTGATGACGAGCTTGCCCGGGTGGCGTTCCCCATTGCCTTGCATGGAATAATTTTTCACTCAATGCTCCGGGTGATTGACGTAGACGGTAGCTCCTCTCTTCCCTTCCCGCACCTCCTGTAGTCCTTCTTCATCAATGCTGGGGTAGACTTCTCGGATGAGCAGCCCCAGTACCCCCGGTCTCCCATAGACATGACGATGATGCCCTTCTATCAGTCGGAGAAGATAGATGATCAGTGGGTGAAGCGCCGACGCGCACAGCCGGGTGCCCGAGCTCCCAGACCTGATGAAGCCGCTGAGGATGAGCCCCCTGCTGTTGCCGCTGGTGGTGACATCCCCGACGTGCCGATGACCACTACTCCTACACCGGGATATGACGGGTTACTTCGTCAGTTTTCTGATTGGCAGGGATGAACACTACACTGGTCGATGGTCTTGCTGCTCATATGACTCAGATGAACGTTCGTTTAGACGGGATGAGTACGAGCCTGCACGATTATGGAGCACGGATCTCAGCTTTGGAGACCTGACAGCGGGAGTTTGAAGCTAGGCAGGATGCACGATTTGCAGAGTATGCGGCTCGCTATGAGGCACGTTTCACTTATTATGATGCCCGCTTCGCTCAGCTGGAGTCCTGGCGTCTGCCTCGGGATCGCCCACAACCTCAGTAGCTCTTATGCTGGTTTATGTTCTTTTATTTTCAGACTCTTTATCTTGTTATTGTTATTTTGGATTTTCTAACTCTGGCTGTTTTGATGTATTTTAGCTTGTTAGGTAGCTTCTTCTGGTACTTTTCATTTTTATTTTGGATTGTTATGGTTACTTTGGTACTTCTGCTACTACCACTGCTTGGTTATGTTCCTTGACTTTAGTGCCCCATATTGTCTGCTGCTGCTTCATTCAAACAGGATTGCCATATTTGTGTGCGATATCGACAAAATACAAAGGAGAATCTGCCGAATTTTATTCAACACTCCTTAACTCGCCCGTTCTTTTTCTTGAGTGTGGGGACGTCATCTTCACCCAATTTTCAGGGGAGTTCTATTCTTTCTTTCGCACTATGATCATATTCATGCAGCAATGAGGGCATTGCTATTTTCTAAGTGCGGGGAAGTTAGTAGTAAGGGGGATGTGCGTTTATTTTCCTATTTTATGTGGCTCCTGACACTACTAATTCTCACTTCATTAACCTTTGATGACCCGCCACAAAATTTTTAAATCGACATACTTGGTTTTCATGTGTGGTCAGATGCATCAGTCGTGAATAACGTACAAGTAGCGAATATTTCTGAGATTTAATCTGAAACTTCGGTCATAAGAACTTTGGTTATACTGCTTGTATTGTCAGTTTTGGTTAAAATTTTTATCTATTTCCTTAAATAAAAGGTGAGACCATTTTGTGACTATTTAGTTTGAACTAACTTGGGGCTTTGGAAAGTTTTGGAATGAATGGAAGGAAAGGGCAAAGGCAAGGTACTCCGCTAATCTATTCTGAACCGGAACAGACCTCTCCCATTTGGTAATTAAGCCCATGAAATGCCTCATCACTTATCTACCTAAGATCATCTGATCTGGGATAGAAGGCCCAACACCGCTACAAGGATGGGGAGAAAAAGTCTGGGGGGATGAAATGAATAATGCTCACTCAGAAAAATTGGAAGGAAAGTTCTTTCATGCTAAACAGTTTATTGCATGTTCTTCCTTGATTATGAGTATGTGGCAATGAAAGGTAATGTGGAATATGACATTACTTCTTTCCCCTTGTCGTCCAAATGAATTATGGAAAGAGAACGGAAAGTAAAGCCCTGAGTAAAGTTTGGACTAAATAGTTATGATGATTGTCTCATGCATTTGTCAAACACCCTAGCTTCACTGTTTAATAAAACTTGCAGTACTAACCGTTGTTTCTAATGACTGATTTTCGGCATTAGATTTCCTTGTACATTTTCCTGACCTGATAAATCCCCGCTTTTGCACTCTGGTACATTTTGATTGCAGTAATTGCTTGAGGACAAGCAAAGATTAAGAGTGGGGAAGTTGATAAGTCAGAAATTTACCTATTTCTACAGGGTCTTTTGATACCTAATTCGTTGCTTTTTACTGCTAAATTCCTGTCTTATGAGTATTTTTGTGTTTCTTGTTGCAATTGTCTTCTTTTATGGTTTTTATGTGCTTTTTCAGGTTTTTAATATCAAGGAAACACATTCCTATCATTGTTGGAACCCATGGCAAATCAAACAAGCTGATTTGAGTCAAGAAAACAATTCTCGACCTAAATTCAAGTATGGTTCGGGACTTGATTATGGAGCTAAGTTTCGGACCACATTGTGACTCAACTCTCGAATCAATTTCAAGCATGGTCCGGGACTTCTTACATGGCTTAAGTCCCGACCACAATGTGCAAAAACACTCGACTTAATTTCAGGCATGGTCCGGGACTTGATACACGGCCTAAGTCCCGGACCACATGTGGCAGCTCCCTTTACCTGATTTCAAGCATGGTCCGGGACCTTATTACATGGCCTAAGTCCCGGACCACAATTGCAGTATAAATCTCGAATCGTTTTCAGGAACGGTCCGAGACTTGATACACGGCCTAAGTCCCGGACCACACAGACGGTGATTTAGAACAATATCTCAAAACAAATGGTCCGGGACCTCTCCCAAAACCCGTCCCGGACCAAGTGGGATTAAGCCGACATATCTGCAGCGCAAAAGGAGAATAATGAGTTTTTTTATATGGCCGCCCCATATTCTCCAGCCTTGTCCTCCACAATCGTTTTTCATCCATTACCACTGCCACTACTTTCCATCCTCTAATCCCACTAATCTATTTACCTTCCAAATCTTGCCAACCACACCACCATCTTCTCTGAACCATTCCAGCGTAATCACCACCATTATATCCACTATAAACCTCACCCATTCACACTATAAATAAGCATTCTCATCCCTCTTCTAAAACACACAATATCTCCAGCAGATAACATCTCCTCCCTTACGTACATAATTCCATTTCCCATTCTCATACAATTTTACACACTCCATCATCCATATTTCACACACATTCCATCCAATATACTTCTCTATCTGATTACATCCATTTTCCACTCTCATACCATTACACACTTACGTCCATCCATAGAAGTTTGGAGTGCATAAGCAGTTGAAGACTTCACCATATTCTGGGGAGATTAAGCAGAAGGAAATGATGACCGTACACAAAGACTCCATCAAAGAGTCTTAAATCAGAGTTTCTTCTTGCTCTTCCTCTTTAATGTTATTTACATATTTTGAGAGTACTTTTATTTCCATGGCTGAGTAGTTTTTATAAATTTCAGTTTGCTATGTAATCCAAATTCAAGGTTCCATTATCTTTGTGATTTACCATTTAAATAGATTAAAGTACTTGTTCCTTATTTATTTTTATTAATCTTGTGATTTGGCTAATTACTGGATTTTATCAGTTTATCAGCTTATAAGTGAGAACTGCGGTAGATAATAGACAACAGGAACGGTACTGGTTAATTTAGAGATGGTAATTCCTCTACGATATTAACTGATCAATAAATTGGATTTTTCTTAAAGCTGTTAGCAATTACTACCTCCGTCCCATTTTCATCTTCTTGTTTGCTTTTTGGCACGTTTTCCACTTCAACATTAAACATATAAGATAAAATAATTTTATAAAATAAATTTCTATAACATATAGTTTTTGACATGAGGATTCCATTACAAAAATTAGATTTGTAAAATTATATCATCTTATATGTTAAATATTGAAGTCAAACAACATGTTCAAATAGTAAACCAGACAGTCAATAAGGGACGGAGGGAGTAGTAAATTTGTAACGAGAGTTAAAATTTATTGGCTATTAATTAGATTCCACCGAGCGGGAGACCGGACGTGGAATATTTCTGATCTAGGATTTTAGTCTGGATTTTGGTAAACACATTGAGAAAGGAACCGAAGAAATTGGAGGATTAGTAAACCGGAATTTCCCCTTTTTATTAATTCAAGAATATCATTATTTTGCCCACAGTCTTGCATTTATTACTCTTGCTCTTATTTACATTCTTGTTTCGTAATTTAGTAATTCAACAAACAAAACCCCCCTGTTACTTGAGTGAACCGATTTATTAGTTCATTTTTAGATATTAATTAAACTAAAACGCTGTCTCCCTTGGATTCGATAACCTGGAGGGATTCTTCTAGGTAAACTTGCTACAATCGACCGGTATACTTGCCATTAGGTTTTTTTCCCAACAGTCTGACTAAGCCACATCGATATTTTAATTTACAGAATATTACAACATTAATTTTGTACGGTCGAAATAATAAAAATAAAAGTATATGTTGGGTTAAATTGTATAAAATTAAAAATTAAACATATGTATATCTATTACAAAAACTTTAAACATTTATAAATTATATATATTTTTTGTATTTATTTTGCAAATTTTAATCAACACGTCAACTAATTTAAAGTGTTATTATCTATTGTATTTTTATTTTTATTAATTTATGTGATTTTTGTAAACTAAAAGAATTGTATAGTAAAATTTATAACAATCGCACAAAATTTTAAATTTATATACATATATATATCATTTACTAATTTAAATTATGTTAACAACTAATTTATATTAGTTTTGTAAATTTTAACCAACATATGTATTAGTTTAAATTATTATTACATGTACTATATTTTATAATTTATTAATACGTGAGATACTTTGAAAATTAAAAATTTTATAAGTATCAAAAATAAACTATGTTACATATATCTTATATGATAAATAAATTCTCGTAGTGGTATGTAGTTTTAATTAATTTTCACGAATTAGAAAATTTTTGTTTACTTAAAGTTCTTTTTAAAATTTTGATAGCTAAAATGTAAAAATTAAAATATACTAAAGGTACTATATTAAAAAAAACTATAAAAAAATAAAATATTTATATAAGAAGATAATATATCCACTATGGCAACAACAATATAGGTTAGTATTCTGAATTATGTAGTAATCACACATTTAAGTTATAAGACAATAATAATTTTTTAACGCTTACGAATATTAGCTATCATTTCTTATATTCTAGCACAATATCAACTGAAATTTAATCGGCATTATTAGTCGATAGCAATTTCGAAACTTAAGATAGTAGTAATTTAGCTACTTGTTAAAAATATTTACTATCATATTCAAAATTATAGCACAATAGCAACCGAAATCGAGTGTTAGTAGCAATTTCATAATTTCGCTTATCTATATGGTCATAGTAACTTTTAAGATAGTAGCTAGTTAGCTATTGATTAAAATTTTTCTGCTACCGTTGCTCTAATAGTAGTATCATAGCTACCATGATTGAATTAGCATCAAGCAAATAGTAGCAATTCATTAATTTATCTACCAATATTGGTAGAAAATTATTTTTACTAAAACTACTAGAATGAAAAACAATATAGCTAATATTGATGGTAGAAATCTTGTAAGGCGGTAGACATTTGACTATTGTCTAAAAGTTTAGCTACCATTGTCGTTGTGGTAGCACAAAAGCAACCACTTTGTTAATAATATTAAAAATCTGTAGCAGTTTTCCAATTTAGATACCAATATATGTGTAGTAGCAATTCATCGGTAGCTAAAACATCTTTTTCTTGTAGTGAGTGTCTTTCAAGGTTGTGATCACATTCCACTACCGATAGAGTGGAATGATTGGAGCACTGTCATTGAAGCATGTGGCTCACAAGTACCGTGGCCTTGCCATCTGGTGGATTTATCTGATAGTACGGTAAGTAAAAGAACTTAAATTTATTTACTAATTACCATTTCATTAAATGTAGTTTTTGGAGTAGTTTTCAAACGTATACTAACTTGTCATTTCTTAGACCCCTGTTCCTATTGCTGACAAAGGTAAGCAAGTCAGTGCGTCGAAAGGAAAGGGACCATCGGGTCAGAAGGATGACTACATCAGTCCAATTCGGCGCAATTTCATTATTCACGAAAATGTGGTGAAGTAACTGGGAAGGCGTCAACAGCTCTTATATAACACAATACTCGGGAAGGGTGATGGTTTCATTGACTTCATCCTTAAGGTTCCGGCATATTTGTTCCACAATGAAGATGTCACGGGCTTGCTGATCAGTCTTAGTGATGTCAAGGAGCTGCTGCTTGGTGATATGCTGAACATCTCGGTGATTCAAGCCTACTGCTTGTAAGTATCACATTTTTTCTCTCTCAAAGTTAATAGTAAGTTTTATGTATAATTTTAATTTAATGCCTTTGTCGTCAAAGGCCCTTACTATCGAGGCTGATGTCAAAGAAAATAGGAAATTCGGTCACCTATGTCCACCAATCATGTCTGTTGATAAAGCTATGAGAGACGGTGTTGCGTGTCAGAACCCTATGTGCAATGCCATAATTGCAGTGGTTAGAAGGGGTAGCCGATATGTGTTCATACCATATCATCAGATGTAAGCGTGCTTGACCAACCTTATGCTTTTGTCTTTATTATTTTATGTTAACTCATATTTCGAAGCTGAAGTAGATTTGTTATTCTTTGAACTTGTAGCAATCACTGGTTGTTGTTAGTGGTGTGTACTTACACATCAACCTGTTTAGTGATTGACCCAATTGAAGGATATAGGAGAAACATCTCCATTTCTATGTTGTTGAAAAAGTAAGTGAATTGTGCATATTTTCATTTCAAAAATAAAATTTTATACTTTTTTTATTACTTGTCACTTAAATGCTTGTTTATTAATTTCAGTGGTTGTAGAGATGGTATGACCAGTGTCCGTGCTATGAATTTTCCTTTGGACATGAAGTATATTCAAAAGGTAAAAAACATTCTATTTACTCATGCATACGTAAATATATTTTGTATATTAGTATGTATATATAATAATAAAATTTTATTGAAAATAGTGTCACAGGCAACCGGATAGCAGCATTTGTGAATATTTTGTGACGCGATACATGTACGACATCGTGCCCAATATCGAGTCCATCAACGATCTACTTCAAGTACGTATAAAAGGTTTTGTGTTTGAATTGGTAATTTAACTGTTTGTGCATGTTTGGATAAGTTTAAATGGTCTACTTGCTTTTATATTTCTCACGCACAGATTGTTGATTTCTTCACAAAACAAGGAGCTACTTATTCACTAGCCGATCTAGAGTTTGTCAAGGAGCACATGTGCTCTTACTGGTTGAAAGCAATAAATGATGGTCAGCAGAAGTCATGAGTTGCTGTAGCTATCTTTTTTTTTGTGAAGTTGTCTGAACTGAACCATTTGCACCTGTAATGCATAATTGTCAAGTACACTTGCATTATGTTAAAAAATGCAGTTTGTTGCATTATCAAATTTCTACAGGTTGCAATCTGTTGGATTTTAATTGTAAATTTTCTCTATTGCAGTGGTACTAATACTGGCTGATCTGTTGCAATTGGGATATGATGTGTTGTAATTGCTGTAAATTAATTTGTAGATTTCGTCTATTACAGTTTGTTGTAATGGCTTCTGATGTATTGAAAATAATGCAGTTGTTGCATTACCGATTTGTGATATCTGTTGCATTTGTGTGGAACAGAGATTTTTGAAAATAAAAGGAAGACATAAAGAACGCTTATCCATATAAGCGTTCTTTAAACTCTCCCGCCAACCATCATAAGAAACGCTTATATGTGATAAGCGTTGTTTTTGGCTGAGCATAAAGAACACTTGTTAGACTAAAGCGTTTTTTATGTTCCCATCATTCTAGCATTATAAAGAACGCTTTGCAAATAAGCGTTCTTTAAAGCTAGTATAAAGAACGCTTTGCAAGCGTCATTTAAATTGTTTAATCATTTGCGTCGCTCGAATAAACTACGCTTTATAATCGTTCTATATGGCAAATTTAAGCGTTTTTTAATCTTTTTTTCCAGCAGTGATGATATATATTACATGGAAACTACTATATTATTTTACAAGTGAAAAAAGTGACAAGCAGACATACGTGCGCAAATACTACAAGTGTAATATAAACCGGTTTATAGCTATGCATATATTACCCTATTTTTTCATAGAGCTCTCGAGGTAACCGTGGTGCGAGCAAAACATCAAGTGGAGATAGCATAGAGCTTGTCATCCCAGTACCCTCTTTCATTCCAATAGGTTCACCCAGAGGCAATGAAAGCTCAAACCCATGCAACAAATTGGCAAGTGTAAAAGACAAAGATTCAAGAGCGAAGGTTATCCCAGGACATATTCTCCTTCCAGCACCAAATGGGATAATCTCAAAGTTTAGACCCCTCACATCATAGTCTTTGTGAGCATCCATTAAAAATCTCTCCGGAAAAAACTCCTCAACCCGGTCCCCCCATACGCGGGGATCTCGATGGATCTTATGTAGGTTAAGAAACAACCTAGATCCTGCTGGAATATGATAGCCACTCAAGACAACATTCTCGATAGATTCTCATGGAACAGAAAGTGGACCTGGTGGATATAACCGTAGTGTTTCCTTGATGATGGCTTGTAAGTATACAAAGTGATGCAAATCAGTTTTCTCCACCAATCTTTCTCTACTGACGTGTGAGTCTATCTCATTCTGTGCTTTCTTAAGCACTGTGGGATTGTTCAAGAGTAAAGATAGAGCCCATGTTAAAGTGACTGAAGAGGTTTCTGCCCCTGCTAAAACCATCATCTGTATAAACAATATAGATTAGCAAATATGAGTGGTTATCACATAATTATTGTATTCGAATAAAATTGGGACATGTCTTATCTTATGAAGTTCTTTTTCTACTCAGTAAACTGGCTCATTTTTTATACTATTAAACATTTCTAAGATAATCAATATGATCTACCATTTTTCTAGGCATGCAAATGTCTAACCAATAGTGTAATACCTCATACAAAATCTTCCTAGAAACAAAACACTAAATAAATAAAAAGTCTGTTTCTCTAGCTGATCACAGAAAAAGCACTTACCATCCACCTAATGGTTTCATTTGCTAATTCTATCTTTAGTAGTAAGTCTATTACGACAAGTCATCTACCATATATAGAGCTAGGATGTTAAATTATGTCACACCATCTTATTCAATGCAGATCAATACTTTCACGATGAAATACTCGGTATAGAGTGTTCTTATCAACAGTATCATCATCTGCACCAGATGTTCTAACATGACCCTCCTCTATACCTTTCTCCATAACTTCATATGTAGTCTTTAATACCGATTTCCACCAATGAGCATCAGTGCTTTTGTTTTTCACGTCCCAAATACTCTATCCTGTTATGCTATATTCCCCCGCCAATATCATTAGAGCAGATTGCACATAACCAGAAACTGAAGTAGAATATTTACACTTACAGCTTTGTTCCATGATAAAATCTCTTTAATACCCAAATCTCCAGCAGCCTTAGGATAACAAATATCGTCCATGATATATGATAGAACATCCTATCATCATCCCCCACCCCACCACCCCAAACAAAAAGTTCCTACAGCTTAATTCCTATGAATGACATCATTAGAAATGACGAATATAGTAATCCAAAATCGTTGAATACTCATCAAAATACTCTAATTCAAGATTTAATCTTCTAGTATAACTAAACTTCTGAGAAAACCAAATCTCTACTCGTTTAGTCAATCTGGACGTTATATCATTATATTCAACAATTTACAACATACGAGAAGAGAGATAGGAACACCCAAACACCTAACAGGGAATTCACATTTTGTAAACCTAATATTATCATTGATCCCATTTAACTTCCTCATCCATACCACCAAAGAAAACTTTGCATTTGTTGGGGATAATATTCAGACCACAAACAGTGAAACTTCATCAATAATCCCCATCATAAGCTGGAAAAAACTAATATCTCCTCTATAGAACAAAATTTTGTCATCCACAAAAAAAGATGTGTCAGACCAATCCTTTTACATTTAGAGTAAAACCTGAACATACTGCAACTCTTAAGATCCACCGAGATAAAACTTTCATAGCCAGGGCAAACAACAAAGGGATAAAGTGTCCCCTTGTCTCAGCTCTTTTCCCCTTAGAAAAGGCCATGAGCTTACCCATTAATCATAGAGGAGAAAAAGAAAAAGTACATCACGTGATGACCCACTTAATGAACTTATGATCACATCAAAGACCCCAAAGAACCTCCTCCATAAACTGAGTCATATGCTTTATGCTATCAAGTTTGAAAGCACACCATGGGGACACATTTTGCCTTTGATAATGTTTCACCATTTAACTACGTAATAAAATGTTACGAGTGAGAGATTTACCATAGACAAACACACCTTGAGTTTCACTAACAATACAAGGAAGAACAACCTTAAGTCTCGCTGCTAGAATCTTCGATATAATCTTGCCTTCTGATTATATTTTGTTTTCTTCTTTTTTAATTATTTTCCATCAACGACCACGAAAGTTAGGGGGCGAAATAGAAAATGAATGAGAAAATTGTACAACCCCATGTTAGGTACATATTGAAGTTACTCCATTCTCACCGCTCTCCCAACCTTCCGTATATCCTGCTTTAGCTCAGTCGAACATTATAGTATTCTTTTAACCCTCACTCATTGGCTGCTAAAGGGCCTGTGAACCCCGTTCTAATTCTCCGTCATTTCTTGAAAAACTGCTTGTGAAGCAAAATAAATGCATGGGTATGTCGCTTCATATTGAAATTCTTGACACCATGGTTGATAATTATTCCTTTGTGGCCATTAAGAAGGAGGGAATTGCTTCGAAAAAAGAGTATTGAGGAAATTCTGTAAAAGATACATCTTGGAAAGAAATTTGGGTTTAGTCTGGTTAATAACTGTGTGAATAGAGCTTAGATTTTTGTCTCTGCTCCCAAATTCTAGAACATAAGAGGTTTGATTTATGTTTAGATTTGACCAATAAAATGTTCTTTAACTAGTGCTTAACAAGGGTCCTTGGTTTCTAAACTCCTTTCTTCCGGTGCTTGAGAAGTGGTTCCCTGACATCTTCTTCAACCCTGAAAACCTAAAAAAAAATATCATGGTTTGGATTCATCTTCCCAAGCTTCACATTAGCCCCTAGTCCTTATCATGTCCATGGAAACTTTGCACCAAGCTAGGTAATCCTTTGCACACTGATCAATACACAACAAAAAATATTTAGGATATTTTATGTTAAAGCCCTGGTTGAGGTCAATTTCAACGAAGACATCGTGAGGAAAAATCAAGATTCCAACCTCATTGGGTATCCTACACCAACATGTCTACAATGAATGAGATCCCGTTTCTTGCTCTAACGACAAATCCCTAGCGCCCTTCTCTTTGTACTTCCCTCGCTTCAGAGCCCCTACCGCTCCCTGGCTAGTGCGTCCCAAATATCCAAAAAAGTTCCACTTGTACCCCTTGTTTTCCCACTATCTCGTGATCTCTTCCCACTCTTTTTGTTCCCACTCCGGATCTCCCTCGCCCTATCTCCTAAAAAAATCCAAAATGCCTCCTATAGAATCCAAAATTCTCCCCTTACATCCAAAGTTGTTGCTACTTGCTCAGTCCAGATTATCCCTATCGTCCCATCGTCTGCCGTTGCTGGGTCCTTCTCCTTCACCTCCATTCTGAATTTGTAAATGTTCACTTCCTTTAGATTATTCCCGTTCCTAACCAGCGGGATAATTTACATGTGCTCTAAGGCCCCTACCCGTACTTTATCCATGGAGGACTTTTCCCTTTAGTTTGAAAAATCCTTCTCATATTTTGGCACGGGCAATGGTCTTCAACCCCCCTTCATTCTCCTTCGCACATAATCCCCCAAATGAATATCTTATATGGAATATTAAGGGCTGTAACGATAGCCCGAAACTTTTAGGGAGATACAAAAATTTGGCCAAGTAAATAACTTTATGCCTTCGGTCTAGTGGAGACCCGAGTTTCTTTCAATAATCACAAATCTATTATTTCTTGTTTCTTTTATCACTGTAGCTACTTTCACAATTACTCTACTCACCCTACTAGAGGCATCTGGTGAAATACCCCGGACTTAATTAGGGTGATTAAATTACTCTAATATAATATTGAGGGCCTATTAGTGCCTAATAAATCTTGGTAAGGAAAATAATTCCAAAAGAAACAAGAAAACACTAAATTGAGCGTTAAGTGACCGTAAGAGGAATACAACCTTAAAGAGGGTATTAAATGAATTTAAAAGGCTTAATAATGCCTAAGTAATATATGGGAACAATTACCGAAGAAAACGGATCCATAAAACAAATTAAAACGCTAATAAAGCTTTAGTGCACATTTTTCGAGAAAACCCGAAAACGTGACTTTAAGTGGTTGAATGAACCCGTAAAAATTATAGTTCATAATAAACATTAATGGGAGTATAATAACCATTAAAATTAAAGAAACGAGAAAATTTCGGAAAACGGGCCCAGTTAGTGAATAGTGCTAAACTGGGTAAATAAACGAGCGTTTTCTGTAAAAGATGAAAAACGCTCAAGCTGGTACTAATATAGTGGCCCGGTTTTAATTAGTAAGCAGCCCCACTCACACACACACACACACTAAATAAGTAAAGAAGGAAAGAAAAGAAAGAAAGAAAGGAAAAGTGCATAAAGCACTTTTCACTCTCTCTCTTATCTCACTCTCACATTTCTCTTCCTCTCACCCGTATCCCCATCTCCCTCTCTGGCAATTTTCCTCCTCTCCTTCTTCCTCCTTGCGATTTTGCAGCTCTTCCATGGCAGCTCCTATATCTCCACTTACCCAAGCTTTAATAAAGCTCCAAATCAAAAACAAATTACATATTTGAACTCCCCTCATCCTCCTCTACCTTTCTCTCTTTTCGAAATTGTGAAAAGATGAGTTTCAACTCCATGGGTTTTCCCCATTTGAAGAGGAAAGCACATCATCTTGTAGCTTGGAGTCTCCTTTTCCTTCTAAGGTAAAATTTCATTGAAAAACTCATTCTTGTTCTACCTCCTTTGGTGACCGATTTTTACCCCTTTGTAATGCCTTGTTTTCTTCTTGATTTTGAGCTCCATTTCAACCCTCCAATGGTGGAGTAACTCCCTTCTTGATTCAAGGGTGAGAACCCCTCTAAAAAATCATCAAAGGTAAACCTTAACCTTGTGTTTAAGCCTTAAATCGTTTTAGAGATTCTTAAGGGTTTTAGAATTTAATTGAACTTATTTTTGTGTTCCTTGAATGTTGGGATGGAGTTTGGAAACTCCATTCCCACTTGACCGAATTTGGGAAGAGGAGAATCATAGAGGAATTTGTGAATTAAGGTAAGAAACCCACCTTAAAGCTTGATTCAAATTGCTTTAGGTTTTGGGTTGGGTTAAATTTAATAATGAACGCAAAATATGAGTGATAGTGTGCTTGGTTGAAAGTTGATGGATTTGTGAACATAATTGTGAACTAATGGCCTTGGAGCCAAGTGTTTGGAGTTTGTGAATTATAATGTTGTTTGGTGAATTTTTGAGAATATGTTGTGTGCTGGTAGGACCCCTTGTGGGTGTGGCTAGATTATGAATGAAATTGGTGAGATTCGATGGTTTGGAGTATTGGAATGCTTTAGAAAAACTAGAAAAGAGCAAGTGTGCAAGACTTAGGAAATGGAGAGTGAACTTGGTTATGGACAATGCAAATGGCTAGGAAGATGTGGTGATGGTCAATAAGAGGTTTGGTAAGGTGGTAGAAGATTGTAACCCACTAATGAGAAGTTAGACATGCACTGGTGTGCAAATGTAACAGTAAGGGTGGAAAATTTGTAGAAGTTGAGCTAGGATTTGAGTAGAGATTTGACCAATGGGTTGAAGAGGTTTAGAGCATGTTTTGAGGTGTTTAAACATGTAGGAAACATGTGAAAGATTATGAAATGATTTGGGGTGAATTAGGGGTTGAAAAATGATGGAAAACGGTAAATTTTGACAGTTCGAGAGGTGGTCCGGGTTTGCAAATCGGTACACAAACCCGGACCATAGCAAAAACATGGCAGAAAGAGATTTCAGGGGGTGGTCCGGGTTTGTAAACCCAGACATATACCCGGACCACATAGAAAAATGACCAGAAACCAATTTCAGTGTCTGGTCCGGGTTTGTAGACCCGGACACAAACCCCGACCACTATAAAAATCCATCAGAAAGTGTTTATAAGGGTTCTAAGCATGAGGGATTGATTGGTATTGGTTTTAGGTGATGTTTAGGAGTTGTTTGGTGACCTTTAAAGGTCCTAAGAAGTGAAAACAAGTGTGACGAGTGATTGAGATAGTTGTGAGTTTAAGAGCACATAAACCAAAACCAAAGAATAATGGGTTAACGGGGTTAATTACGGGAGTGCTAGTTTACATACCGTAGTACTTTAAATTAATGCAGATGTCTAAAATATTATCAGTGAATCAAGAGTAAGATTTGAGGAATGAGTGTTAGCCGAGGAACATGAGAACGCCCGGTAACGTAAAACCATGGTGTAAGGTATGATTTCTTCATGCTCTGTATCCTAACTTGGTTACCCCGATTTGTGTGCTTGTTATTATGTGATCACCTAACAAGATAAATACATGAATCGGATTGTGTGTACTCTCTAGTGTTGTATGGTATTGTTTGTGGTTGGATTGTATTTCTTTAAATGAAGTTTGTATAATTCATGAAATGTGGATTGGGAATGATTTGTGTGATTGAGATTGTGTGTGGTAGTGCGACTCATAGTTGAGTCTTGTATGAGTAGAGACTCATAGAGGGAGTCAAGTGCAAACTGATAAAATGGTGAAAACACGCCACAACTATTGAACCAATACACGTTAACATAAACCTACGAACACACTAGGACGTGAGAAAACATTCGGGAGTAGCAACCTCCCGGTAACGGTGAGAGAACTGAAACAACTTAATCCATATGATAAATATTAGTGGAAGCATATGAGTAACCTCTAAATAGAGCATTGGTAGGTTGTTCGAAATACGAACCTTGAGTAAAGTAAAGCTTGGTAAGGGATCACCAAACCCCTTAGAGATATAGTCGAAACCCAATGAGAGGAACCGACTAACATGAGCAATGTCCCGAACATGAGAGTATTCAATAAGTTGGTTGAAACCTTAAATCTTAGAATACTAGACATCAAGGAATTCCCTAAACCATTAGATGTTATCGAGAGAGATACTTCTAGGCTAATCCTTGAGATTGTGAGTTAACTTCGAGAGTGGAGTTATGGGAAATTGAGTAGTCGTGTAGTGAACCGGACATTTGAGTATTTGAGGAGCTAACTGTATAGCCCTATTTGTATTTGAGCCCGGTGGTGGGTCTTGTGTATGACCCTACCCGGAGGTCGTGAGAATGACTTAACATACACTTTGAGCATTGAGTATTGAGAATTGGGCGTTGAGAATTGAGTTGTGAATTGAGGGACTTGAGAATTTGAGTTGAGTGGAGAATTGAGTTGAGTGTTATAGACCTTGTTGAGATTGTGAGTAAGAGTACCCAAGGGAGTGGGTAGAACATGAGTAATCGAGTAAGGCATGGTGAGGTAGAAACCCTCAAGCCTAATTAAAGAACATATTAAACTAACCCCTTGATGTGTGTTAGTGCTAGTGTTCAATGTTGAGCTTGTTTATGAATGTACATATATAATGTATGTTGTATGCATGCTGTTTGAAATAAAATGAACCGCATGCTCTCGACCAATTAGTCGGCGTACCCTCGCTAGTACGCGGGGTATGCGGAAGACATATTCAGCGTAAGCTGAGCCCCTAGGGGCAACGTTTTTAGTGTGCAGGTACCCGAAGTAGACAGGATCGCAATAAGAGACCAGCTAAGCATGGGTAGTTATTATGAAATGTAGTTGTTGTATTGTGGATTTGTAAGACCGAAAGGTCATTGTTAAACTGGGGAATTGTAAATACTCGGTATAGAACGGATTTGGGATTATACTATATGTAATGGATTGAAGGGTGTATTTAGTTTGAGAATTGATTAAGTAAAGGAAGTTTCTCTTGTATAGTGTACTCGGTGTAAGACCCATCAGACCGATATTGTATACGCTGTTGTATTTGAGTTTGGATTTGGCCTAGCTAGTCACGTGGGTGACTAGCGACATTGTATCACACCCGGTTGTAGTATTGAATTCCGCTGCATTATGGTTGGTAGTTGAGACGGGTTAGGAGATAATGGTGTGATTACCGGTTGGGGTGTTACATCTGGGTTCTTTTTACCCATTCATTATTACATTTGCTCCTTCATTCCTCTACACAAATGCTCTCATGTAAGAATATTTTTAATAGCGCTTACTCCTTCACTATCTTCATCACCTATGGAAGGAACAATCTTGCCACTAGATCCTAGTTGTGGGAAGAAAGTGAGGTCCTCTTAACCAGAATCCCACTAGATCCTGGGTCGTAACGGGCAATTTCAAAAATATCGTGTTTCTGATGAGAAGTTCAATATCCACTCCTTATCCACTAAAGAGTATCATGATTTTTCTTAATGTTTCGCCAATGCAAATTTGTTTGATCTGAACTACTACAGTCACTTCTACATTTGGTGGAACAATGAGTACAACCAAGACCAGGTCATGGGGAAGATTGACCGTGCTCTTGTAAACGAATATTGGATCTTGGCTTTCCCTGCTAGCTTTTCTTATTTCCTCCCCATCCTCATCTCTGACCACATTTATATGTTTATCTCCGTTCCCAGATCGTCCCCTTAAAAAAGAAGTTTAAGTTTCATAAAATTTGGGTTGAAGATCCCTCTTTTCTCTCTCTTGTTAGGGATGCTTGGAGCCTCCCAACCAAAGGTAGTATGATGTACTCTCTTGTTGGGAAACTTTTTAACCTCAAAGGCATTCTATCCTCCCTTCACAGGAAAGAATTCAGCTCTTTCTTCCTAAAATCCCAATCCATAGAGATGAGCTTTGTGACACCCAATTGCAGCTTGGCCAAGAACCGTGGAATGTGATCCTCCTCTTCAGAAAGAAATTCCTTAGGACGATCTCCTCACCCGTGACAACATGAGCTCTTGTTCCTTGGGCTATAGACCCATCACCGGCTGCAATAGCATTGACAAGGACATCAGTAAATCCTACCATATTGCCTCAAAGTGATTTTCCTCTCCCTTGTGGATGAGAGTCAGACTGCCCTTATTAAAGGTAGGTTCATTTCGGAAACATCTAGATTTTCTCTAGCTGGATGAAGCACTTCCAAAGAGCACACATCTATGCAAGATAGAAATGGCTATTAGGAAGGTTTTTGACATAGTTGATTGGAACTTCCTCTGCGTCATTATTTCCTTTCTTAATTTCCCTTTCATTTATTAACTAGATTATGCAGTGTGTTTCTTGCACATCATTCTCTATAAATGTTAATGGTTCCCTCACTGGGTTCTTCAGAGGTGAGTGTGGGCTTTTGTAGGGGGCCCCATTTCCATATGTATCTCTTTGTCCTGGTCACTGACATGCTTTCTAGCCTACTTAACCAGCTCTGTTACTCCCCTAATTTCAACTATCGCCCAGCCTATAGAAATCTTTATATCTCCCACATGTTCTTCGCGGATGATGATCCTTTTTTTTGTAGGGCCATCTGAAGTCGATTTTCCTAATTCGTGGTAAAGTTTACTTATTCTTGGAGGCCTTAGTCTTAGTCTTAACCCTCCATAAATCATGTACATTCCTCGGGGGAATTCCCCCACTTTCGCCTGATGTTACATCCTCTCATATGGCTTCATGAAAGGCACCTTCCTTTTCCGTTGTTTTGATATCCCTATCTCTACTAGAAAACCAAGAATCTCTAACTTTGGTCCGTTGATGACAGCATGCGCAAGTATATCTCTTCCCGGTGAGGGAAGCATTTGTCTTTTGTGAGTTGCCTATCCCTCATACAAGTTATTTTTGTGGAATTTAGAGCTGTTGGGTTTCTTGTATAATCATCTCAAATAATGTCATAAAAAGCATAAATAAGAGCTTTCACTATTTTCTCTGGTGGTATGTTGCGCCCCAGTTCTGTTGGTGGAGATGATATTTCCAAAGACTGTGTCGGGGATCCTAAGGCTAATTATTGTATCAATAGTTCGATTTCTATCTCCGCCATTTGCGGATCTGTTGTGGGTGCTGAAGCTGAGGCACTTTCTGATTCTGGAACTGATCCGCACACCCTCTCTGTTGTGGGTGCCGTTGGCGATTCCAACCTAAGAATTGATGAAACTGGCGTGCCTATTTCAGAGCAGCCCTTGGATGAGTCTCGTGGTAGCAAGCTGGCTGACTATGTGAATAATGCTTCACAACCTTTAAACAATCGATGTGGCATTGTCGTTGTTAGCAGTGGTGGTGTCGAGGAGTCGGGTCCCCCAATCAATGACCCGCAGATCAAATTTCATAATAATGGGAGTGTACAATTTATCCTGGATGAGTGTCCTTCTGGGGCCCCGGCCATAGATCTGTTCGTGGAGCTTTCGGGTCCCCCTCCTGACTTGGCTCTACAAGACTATCTCAATAGACCAGACCCTAGCTCACCGGTTGCTGTGGACAAGGCGTTCCCACCTCTCTCCAGGGCCCCAGGCCCCAGTGTGCAACCCGTAGGAGGCAAAGTTGGTGCTCGAGTTCCAATCGCTAAAAGAACCTCCAGACCTAGCGTCCCGGGCAAAGGGAGAAATCCTAGCTCGACAGGTACTAATTCTAACCCTTCCTTTCTTGATATGCTTCTTGCAAAACAAAAGTCAAATTTTGGCATGTCTCTACGATCAGATAGTAATGACAATATAGACCATGATAGCCCGTTTGTCTCTATTGAAGAGGATGACCTTTTGCCTGAAATTGACTATTGGAAGAATGCGTTAGTAGGCCATATCTGGGGAAAAAATTTGGCTTCAATGTGGTCAGAGAAGGACCTCCAACAAGTTCTAGATAAGGGCCCCTAGCTCCTATACTCGTCCCCTCTGGTTCTTAAAAAATGGGCTCCAGACTTTTCCTTCAATCCGAAAGATCTTAATCGCATCCCCGTTTGGATTCAGCTCCCAGGCCTCCATACTAGCTTGTGGTCCCAATCGAGCCTTAGAAAGATCTTCTCTAAGATTGGCCCACCCCTTCATACTGATCAATCTACAGCCTCAAAAACTAGGATTTCCTATGTTAGAGTCCTCGTCAAAGTGGACTTCAACCTTGATCTCGTTAGAGAAATTGAGATTCGTGCCCCCAGTGGCTCCGTGGTTAAGCATGTTGTCTATGAATGGGAGCTGATCACTTGCTCTTCTTGCAGCCTCCTTGGTCATTCGTCTACTCGCTGTCCTAGCATTGCTCACCCTGGACCAACTCGACCAGAGCGCTCTTAGGTTTCTAAACCGCCTTCCCACCGCTCATCACCTTAGCCCCCGGGTCTTGTCCCTAGGGTGAGCTCTCAAGCCGTGGTAGGCTCCCCCGCCCAAGCTCTATTACCGAGCTCGCTGGCTCCCTCAACCCAGCCTCTCCCTTCCGAGAGTGTGGCTCCTAAGCCCGCCGCTCCTTGTCCCTAATCTTCGCTGTTATCGACGCAATCTTCTATGAATCAATCGTCTAGGGCCCCTTCCTGGGGTCTCACCTCTCAGCTGGCCTCTGCCCAGACTCCTGGCACCCTCCTTGGTTCCCTTGGCCCTGAATGCTCAGGTGGACCGGTCTCCTCCCCCTCCCCTAATAATCCTTATTTATTAATGTCTCCCTCTCTTCAACTTGTGCTTAACCCCATTGCTGAAGAACCTTGGCAGGAGGTCCCCTCTAATGGAAGTAGCCCCCACGTTAAGGCTCTTCAGTCTTTCCCTGAGGACCTTTCCCTCCAGCTTACTAATTCATTTGCTATCCTGGATAAGGGCAGTGCCCTTCCCGGCCCCTCCTCTACCCCTTCTCTATGAATCTGGCAGTTTGGAATGTTAGGGGTTGCAATGACCAACCCAAGCTCCTTGAGATCCAAAAGTTTGTGGCTAATAACAAGCTTAGTGTGTTTAGCCTCCTCGAAACTCATGTTTCTATTCATAACCACCAATCTATTCTAGCTCGTTTCTTCCCTTCTTGGAGTATTGTCCACAACTATGGGGCGCACCAAAGTGGGCGCATCTGGATCCTCTACAACCCTTCCTCCATCACCCTCTCTCCCTTCCATTGCTCAGATCAAATCCTTTCTTGTAAGGCTTCTATCCTTGGTAGTTTTGACTTCACCATCTCGATTGTCTATGGGAGGAACAACCCTACCCTCAGGGCCCCTCTTTGGGAAGACATCATCAACCTTACCCACACCATTTCTGGGCCGTGGGTTGTGGCAGGGATTTTAACAATATCCTCTACGCTCAAGATAGGAGCAACATGCGTAATCCGCAGCCGAGTGACTACCGTGACTTTTCTGATTGTGTCTCTAGAGCCGAGTTACAGGATCTCCGCTTTTATGGGTGATTCTTCACTTGGTGGAATAATCAATCCGACCACAGGCGCGTCCTTGGGAAAATTGACCGAGTCCTGGTTAACGAGGATTGGATTTTGAGGTTCCCAACGAGCTTTGCTTCCTTTCTCCCTCCCCTGGTCTCGGATCATAGCCCTATGATCATTACCCTCCCTGCTCCCGCACCCCAAAGGAGAGGCTTTAAGTTTCTCAATATTTGGACCACGGACCCTTCCTTCCTTCCCCTCGTGAGGGACGCGTGGGATATCCCTCTTAGTGGGAGCCGTATGTACTCCATCACTCAGAGGCTCCATCATCTTAGAGTCGGGCTCATCGCTCTAGATAAAAAGGAGTGTGGCTCCATTGGGGACAAAGGTCAAAGCCTAAGAAATGACCTCGCTGACGTTCAAAATAGCTTGGACCTTGATCCATGGAACCCAACTCTAATCTCTCTTGATTAATCTCTGAGGCATAAGCTTCTTGCTAGGGATTCCCATGAGCTTTTGTTCCTCCGCCAGCTCGCGAAAACCCACTGGCTAGAGCTAACTGATTCTAATTCTTCCTTCTATCATAGAGCCATAAAAACGAGAAGGAACAAAAACTCTATTGCGTCCATTACTAACGATCGGGGGGATGTGCTCAATACTCCTCCTGACATTGAGAATTGTCTACTTAATCACTTCCAATAAACTCTTGGTGCTAGAGCCCCCCTCTGTCGTTCCCTTTCTGATCTTAGCTTGGATAACTGTAGGCTGCTTGACCAATCATCTTGGGCTTCCCTAATCCTGCCGGTTGATAATAGCGCCATTAGATCAGCTATCTTTTCCATTGGTGATTAAAGCCCCGGGGCCGGATGGCAACACTGCCAAATTCTTTAAAGCTGCCTGGCCCCTTATTGGAGAAGACATTTGTAATGCAATCAAAAGTTTCTTCCACAGCGGAAGGCTTCTAAAAGACATTAACACCACCCTCATCATGCTTATTCCAAAGTCGGACAACACCTCCTCCCCTGGGGATTACAGACCTATCTCCTGCTGTAACACCCTTTATAAAATCATTAGCAAAATCCTTGCTGAGAGACTCAAGAATGTCCTCCCCACTCTAGTAAGTGCTAACCAAGGGGCTTTCATCAAAGGCCGTCTCATCTCAGACAATATTCAGCTTTGCTCGTGCCTTATGAAAAACTATCAAAGAGCCCACATCTCCCCTCGTTGCACTATGAAGGTGGACATTAGAAAGGCCTTCGACACAGTTGACTGGACCTTCCTCCAGGACACCCTCTCCTTCCTAAACTTCCCCCGGAATTTAGGAACTGGATTATGCAATGTGTCACCACCACCTCCTTCTCAATAAACATCAATGGCTCCCCTTCTGCTTCCTTCTAAGGGAAGTGTGGTTTGCGCCAAGGGGACCCCCTTTCTCCTTACCTATTTGCTATAGTTATGGATATGCTCTCTCGCCTGCTTGACCAACTACAGGGCGCCCCAGGCTTCCATTACCACCCATCACGCAAATCTCTTCGTATCTCCCATTTGTTCTTTGCTGATGATGCTCTTCTATTTTGTAGAGGGGATCACTCCTCCATTTCTCTTATGCTTGACAAAAATCAATCTTTTCTTTGAAGCCTCTGGGCTTACGCTTAACCCATCCAAATCTGACATTTTCCTTGCTGGAGTTGCCCCCGTGCTCGCTGACTCTCTTATCCAACTCACGGGATTTAATCAGGGGTCCTTCCCCTTTCGCTATCTGGGCATCCCTATCATAGCTAGGAAGCCTAGAGCTGCTGATTTTAACCCCTTAATGGACAACATCCGTAAAGCTATCTCCTCTTGGGGTAGTAAATCCCTCTCGTTTACGGGCAGGCTCACTCTCATCCAAAGTTCTCTCTTTGGTATTGTTGGATTCTGGGCCTCTTGTATCGCTATCACTAAGTCGGTCATTAAAAGGGTCATCAAATGCTTTCGATCGTTCCTTTGGTCAGGAGAGGCTGAAAGCAGCTCCACTCCTCTAGTGGCTTGGAGCTCCACCATAAACACTAAGAAAAAAGGTGGTCTAGGGCTTAAGGACATCCACAAATGGAACATGTGCTTCATGCTCAAGACTATCTCAGCCATCGCCCATGACCCAGAGCGCCTATGGATCCAATGGATCCATAAGCTCTTCCTGCCCAATCTTACCATTTAGACGACTATAGCTAAAGGGAATGATCCACGGATCTAGAAAGTTATCCTTCATGCAAGGAACTGATGGATTGTGCAATGTGGGTCATCCAATGATGCATATTCCCTCTTCCATTCCTATCCTAGCCACCCTAGGGTCAGCTTATTCTATAATGATTTCTCTATCCCTTATCAGCCCTTTCCCTGGTTCAATGTCGTTTGGAACACTTGGTCTGTTCCCAAGGCAAAATTTATCTTATGGGGTTCTCTAAAAGGAAGACTTAAAACCTGTGATAAGCTCCAGTCATGGGGCATTTGTCTCGCTAACAGGTGCTGGCTCTGTGAGCGTGCTCCGGAGATGAGTGACCATCTCTTTTTCCATTGCAGGTACTCGAGCAGAGTTTGGTGGAGCACTTGTGACTAGTTGGAGATCCCCACAAACAGGAGTAGCCTCCGTAGCTGCTCAGCCTGGATCAATCGATATTGCAAGAGATGCCCAATTGACTTAGTGAGGAGAGCTGTTGTCGCCAACGTTGTCTATCATCTGTGGATTGAGAGATGCAAAAGAGCCATGGCCAACCAAGCCAGAGACCCCTCTCTCATAATTTCTGATATCAAGGCGGCCATGAAAGCCATCATATGGACGGAGATGAATACAACCAATACAGACTTTGATTGGCTTGATAGAGTCCTTAGCTCTTAGGAGCTTTTTTATGTTGGAATCCCTTTTTGTATACCTATGTAGTTGTATTTTGGCGATTGGCATTGGGATTCTATTGTCAGCATATTGCTGTTTTTGTCTTATGCCTAGGAGGTTTTTGTAAATTCACCCCCTCCCAGCTAAGTTGTCCTACTAGTTCTCAGATACATAGACCTTCTATGTATCTAACTATCATGTAACCGTTATCATTTATATATACATCATTTACTTCAAAAAAAACAAGTAAAATCATACCCCAGGCCCAATGTTTAACTAATCTTAATTATAGCTAGTTAACCAGTCGACAATATAGTGAACCGATAACACTTAACCGAATACCTAATGAACCGATTGTAAATACCGTTTAAATATTATATATGTTAAGTTAATTTGGTAATTTAAATTAGTAATATATCTTATGCAATAAAAATATATTAAAATCAATAAAATTAAGCTATACAATGATGATATTTTAGGTTTTGTTATGTTTACTTTTTTCTCCACCCATAACTTTACAATTTAATTCTATCATTTAAAAAAAAAATAAGAGTAACATTTTACAAGAAAAGGTAAAAAGATATCTTTAAAAAGTCAATAAGTTTTGGCTACATCCATATATAGTCAAAGATAACTACATTAACTATACATATAGTAGAAGAAAACTGTACAATACACCTATACAACATATACATTACTCATATAATAAATATTTATACATAAAAATAGCACTTTCAATATTATTGTTTATTGTACAAGTTTTCATTGTAGATGTATTTATTGTTGATTGTACATGTAGCTATATACATATATCAATGTTTTACGTTAAAAAGTGGACAAATTAGGAAAAGGGACAAAAGAAGAGTGACAATTGTTGTTTGGATAAGATAAGGTCCCTTCTACTCAGGAAAGGTATCAAAACTGACGATAACGAGAGCAAATTAAAAGAGCGAAATAAGAAACATATAATTATGTGTAGAGCTGGTCAAAGTCAAACAGCATTTCAACCGGAAATCAAAAGCAGTTTCGAAGTACGTACTTGGCAAGTGGCTTTGATAATGGTATCTACAAGCCCATGAGATAGGCCCAATATTATCGGTCCAGTTATACAGAACATTCTAGGCTACTGTACAGCTGTATTACAAAATATCTTGCTAATATCTGTAACTGACGGTACTATATATAAGTACACACCCATACTGTAGAAAGCACACGATCAATACAATCAGTCTTTCTCTATCTCTCAATCTTTTATGGTATCAGATGTAGCTTTCTCTGCGCCCAGTTCTTCTGCCCAGAGCCGGTAGCTATCTTCTCTCCGCTTTCCACCATGTCTCTGACTTCAGATGACAGCAACAATGAGCCTGGTTCACCAAAAATATCAGCCACACCACAAAAATCAGTCTCTGTATCCACAACTCCATCCACTCAATCGGTACTCTCTGCAGCTACTAACATCATAAAGTTAAACAAAGAAAATTTCCGATTATGGAAAGGGATGATACTCCCCTTTCTCAGAGGCAATGACCTCTACAAATACGTGGATAAATCTTATCCCTGTCCCTCTCCCACCATCGATGGAAAGTCTAACCCAGAGTTTCAACGATGGATCCAGCAAGACCAATTAGTTCTCACCATCATCCTCACGTCTCTCACACCATCTATTGTCGGTCAGGTAATTGGCATGGAAACATCACAGCAGGCGTGGGATCAAATCCATGCCACCTACTCTGCTCAAAGCAATGCTAGAGTTAGCCAACTTCATCTGCAGTTGGCATCTATCTCTAAAACTGCTACTGAAGATGTCAGTTCCTACTATGATCGGGCTAGATCTATGGTTGACTCTCTTCTTGTCACTGGACATACTGTCTCTGACAGGGAATTCCAGAGCTATCTTCTCAAAGGCCTACCATCAGAATATGCTTCTCTCGTCTCCAATATACTCACCCGTCCAGATCCATGCTCTCCCAATCAGCTCTTCACGTACATGCTTGCCAATGAAGCATGGCTCTCTCAGCAACAACAGATCCAAACAACTGTGTCCCTCAATGCCACAAATTACAGCCAAAACACAAACACCAAAACCTACAATAAAAATCGTGGCCAAACTTCCTCCAGAGGAAGGGGTCGCTCCAACTATTCTACTCCCATTAGTCCACAATCCTCTACTACCAGTACTTACTTCACCGGTCAACCTGACAAAAGACCTGAATGCCAGATCTGCACTAAAAAGGGCCATACAGCAGCTAACTGCTACCATCGTTTCAACCAAACCTACCAACCTAAACCCCCACCCTCTCTCCAGCCCCAGGCTCATGCTACCCACACTACTCCCTCTACCCCTTGGCTAGCCGATACTGCAGCCAGTCACCATTTCACAGGGGATTTCTCCAATCTCAACATCAGCGCTCAGGATTACTATGGCACCGATACTATAAACCTTGGTGATGGCACAACTCTACCTATTGCACACCATGGTTCAGGTCTCCTTCCTCTTCCTCACAAAACATTCTATCTCTCAGATCTCATTCATGCGCCTCTCCTTAATAAAAATCTTATATCAGTTCATAAATTCTGTACTGATAATGATCTATTTTTTGAATTTCATTCCAATTTTTTTCTGGTGAAGGACAATCAAACTCACAAAATTCTTCTCAGAGGAACGGTTAAGGATGGGATCTACATGTTTCCAGCCACCATGCCCAACAACAACACCCCCAGTTTACACTACACCAAGGCAGCCCCCTCAACTGTTTGGCATCAACGATTAGGACACCCTTCCCCACAAAATACTAGCTACATTTTACAGTCATTTCAGTTACCAGTCTCACAAAAAATTGACACAGAACTCTGTACAGCCTGTTGTCAAGGAAAGGCTCATGCCCTTCCCCACTATCCTTCTCCTAGTGTTTCTAAGAAATGTTTTGAGCTTTTTATGGACTTATGGGGACCAGCACATTTTGTATCTGTGGATGGTTATATGTACTTTCTGCTCATTACAGATGACTACTCAAAATTTCTATGGATTTTCCCTCTCAAATTGAAATCTGATGTTAAGCATGTGTTTCCTGCATTCTCTACACTTGTGAAGAATTTTTTTAACACCTCCATTAAGTCAGTTCAGACTGATGGAGGAGGAGAGTTCATTGGACTCAAACATTTTTTTGAGAAACAAGGCATACATCACAGAACCACGTGCCCTCACTCTCATCAACAAAATGGTGCTATTGAAAGTAAAATCAGAAACGTGGTTGACAAGGGGCTCTGCTTGCTGTCTCAGGCCCACATGCCCCTAACCTACTGGAGCTATGCTTTCCAAACTGCCACTTATCTCCTGAACAGAACCCCCACCAAAACCCTCCACCATGAAACACCTTTTTCCAAACTGTTTCACACTCCCCCAGACCTTCTTCACCTCAAGGTATTTGGCTGCAGCTGCTGGCCCCACCTCAGACCTTTTCAGAAACATAAACTAGCCTTCAGAACACAGGAATGTGTTTTCCTCGGCTATGCACCTAACACTACCGGCTACCTATGCCTCCATCTACCAACAAACAGAACATACATCTCTCGTGATGTTCTATTTCAGGAAACTGCCTTCCCTTTTCTTAACCACCAACAAACTGACAAAAACAAAAAGCCTGACACACAATACCTCACCTCAGCCCTCATACCCGATCCCTCTTCCTCTGTCTCCTCACAACATCCTCCCCCCTCCCCAGCCATCGTGCAAACTGCTCCTATCTCTCCTCATACCTCCCCTATCTCTCCACATAACTCCCCCTCCACTGCAGACACCTTACCCACCACAACCCCAACCCACTCTCACCACGATTGTGACCAGACCCCACCTCACACCAGTTCACCAACTCCTCCCCCTGACCACCCCATGGTCACACGGTCCAAAACTAATTCTCTACATCCAAAAACTCGAACTGACGGCACCATTCCATGGCCTCCCCCTACCCACCTTCATCACCCACCTTTCCCTCCCACCCCAAACCCCTAACACCATTCCAGAAAACCCCTCCTTTCTGAAGCACAAAAGTACAGTGAATGGAAAGATGCTATAAACAAAGAATATGCGGCTCTAATTCAAAATCAGACTTGGGAGCTTGTTCCCTACACACCCGACAAAAACATTCTGGGCACAAAATGGATACTCAAAACAAAAAAGCGAGCCGACGGTACCATTGAAAGAAGGAAAGCAAGACTCGTAGCTCAAGGCTACAATAACACCAGGCATTGATTACCATGAGACTTTCAGTCCCGTGGTTAAAGTCTAAACAATTCGAATTGTCGAGCTATAGCTACTGCTAGATCATGGCCTATACATCAAATTGATGTCGACAATGCTTTCCTACATGGCTCTCTAGAAGATGATGTGTACATCAAACAGCCCACTGGTTTTCAGGACCAAACTAAACCCAACCATGTCTGCAAACTGAAAAAGGCTCTCTACGGCTTGAAACAATCCCCAAGAGCTTGGTTCTCCCAACTTAGCACCTATCTAATCCACATTGGTTTTAAGCCATCCTTCTCAGATTCATCTCTCTTCATTTTTAATCACAATGGTCACACTGCCTACATCTTAGTCTATGTCGACGACATCTTAATCACCACTTCCTCCCAACAAATCATGACCCAGCTAATCACCTCCCTCTCCACAGAATTCCCTATCAAAAACCTAGGACCCTTACACCATTTTCTTGGTGTCACTGCAGTTCGAAACACGACTGGTCTCACCCTCAGTCAAACACACTACATCACTGAAATTCTCAAAAAAACAAACATGCACAACTTCAAACCCGTACCCACTCCCATGGCAGAAAATCCAAACCTCGATTCGAATGACTCCCCACCCTTTCTCAACCATACCCTATACAGGAGCACCCTAGGGAGCTTACAATACCTCTCATTTACCCGACCCGACATCAATTTTGCAGTCAACAAGCTCAGCCAGTACATGCACAATCCTCAAGAGACACACTGGAATGCGGTGAAAAGAGTTTTAAGGTATCTGAAATCTACCTTGCACCTTGGTCTTCATTTTCCGGTGCAGAATCCCAACAGTCTTCATGTATTCGCCGATGCCGACTGGGCGGGATCGTTCTCTGACCGCCGATCAACTACCGGCTTCTGCATCTTCCTCGGCTCGTCTCTCGTCTCCTGGAGCTCGAAAAAGCAGCCAACGGTTGCAAAGTCATCCACCGAAGCCGAATTTAAGGCATTAGCTTCAGCGACATCAGAAACACTATGGATTCAGCAAGTGTTGTCGGAGTTAGGTTTTTTCTTACCTCGGCCACCGGTTGTCCACTGTGACAACATTGGAGCTACATACTTGGCTTCCAACCCCGTCATGCACAGTCGAGCAAAACATATAGCCATCGACTACTTCTTTGTTAGAGAAAAGGTGAAAAATCGAAGCTTGGAGGTGCGCTTTCTTCCCACCCGAGGTGAACTGGCGGATTTTTTGACAAAGCCCCTCGCCGGCTCTAAATTTTCTTAGAATCGAGCCCAACTACCTCTTGCTGTCACTAGCTTGGTCTCGCGGGGGGATACAAGCCCATGAGATAGGCCCAATATTATCGGTCCAGTTATACAGAACATTCTAGGCTACTGTACAGCTGTATTACAAAATATCTTGCTAATATCTGTAACTGACTGTACTATATATAAGTACACACCCATACTGTAGAAACAACACGATCAATACAATCAGTCCTTCTCTATCTTTCTCAATCTTCTAGTATCTGTATCAAAATCGAATACCTGCTTCTGCTGCTGATCATCATCATAAATCTCAACCAACACATCCATGAAATCTCGTTTCTCCTTCGGCACAGCTCCAGAAACTCGATCCCTTCTATGGTCATCTAGCCATTTTTGTACGAAGAAATCAATTTCCTTGGCTGCAGTTTTCATGGTCCTCTCGTACCCACCTATATCTAGCCATTGGAGGAACGGAAGTGCATCCGATGGGATAACAATACCAGTGAGCTCAAAGAACCTACTTAGAGACTTATGAAACCGCTCACGTTCTTCTTTCACAGAAAAATCCCTTAACGATATCCCGACAACAAGTCGAAGTATGTTGTTGAGCGCAACATCTGCAAACCACTGCTTCATATCGACTAATAATGGCACCCTAGAAGAGGAGGCTGTGGTCGCTTCCTGTACATGAGCTGACCACTGGTTGTACAAGTCCTTCACCGAAGCCCTAACCTCAGATATCCGTACATGCCTTAGCATAGCTACGCGGTGATTTGATAAGAGCTCGATTGTGGTAATCTTGCGAAGATCCCGCCAATAGGGCCGTAACGGGCGGCACCCAATATGGCGCAGCCGTAGCCGAGGAGCTCGAACGCCCGTGTTCGTGGACGGCTGGAAAAGGCTCGGTCGTGGGTTGACAGACACTCTTTGGTAATCTCCCAACTGCTCACAACTACTGCCGGATGAACCCCTAGCTTGATCTGGAAAATGGGTCCGTACTCATCAGCCATTTTCGCGAGTGTCCTGTGTGGGACTTCGGGGCCACTGAGGAGGTGAAGGTGCCCTAACAGAGGCCATGAGCCTGAAGGCTGTGGCGGGAGCAGTTTCTTGTTGTAGCTGTTAGAGCGTCGGATTATTGTCCAGCTTATAAGGGCGATGAGGATTAAAAGACTAGCAGTTAATGCGGTGGTTGCGGTTGGCGGCAATGACTGTAATGCATCTTTAATAAGGTGGGGAGAGGGAAACGCCATAGGTAACTCTATATGCATATGCAATTCAGGGAGAAGAAAAACAATGCTTTGTATCGATATATTGAGCTTGTGTCGAGGGAATACGAAGTATATTAACTTGTTGCGTTAAGGACTGAGATTCATAAGGATCGCAAGTTCAGACAAAAGGGAACAGTCCGCTCGGCTGCTGCCGGTAATGCCAAATGTATTAAGTTATACTGTGACTATATTGAACACGTTTATATTCACAATTTGGACAGCAATAGTTGCGTACAACTTGATCATAATTGAAAGTTCTTCGATCACCATCCTAGCTAATGATAAAAATATGGCTACAGCTGGATGTACAGGAAGCGATTCCGTTTTTTTTTTTTTTTTTGCCCCCGTCGTCTCGTTATGTTTTCTTTTTTTTTTTTAATTATTTTTATCATAAAAGTTTTAGATTGATGTAATTCTTAATATATAAGTCCAAAATGAAAACATTATATCATTGTTCACATAAATTCAAACTCTTTAAAATAAGATCAATCATGGATATATTTTGACAACTTTTAAAAAAATTATTTTTACTGGGGCACAAAACGTAAAAGAAAACTTGTACAAATTGTCATATAAACCTGTACAAATATTCACTAAAACATGTATATCCTCATGAAAAAACATGTACATCCTCGCATTAAAAACATATAGATAGTCATATAAACCTGTAAGAATAATTAAATATATACATCCTTAAATTAAAACATGTACATATAAGGAAGAACACTTGTACAGACGGTCATACAAACATGAACAGATTGCCATACAAACATATACATTCTCATAATTGATACTTTACATTGTAGCAACTAACTCAATAGGTTTTTAGGGTTTGTGGTCGCGGGTTTAGGGTCGTTACCTAAAAATGCCTTCGGTGTTTTTTAGCTTTCCTTGGGTGGGTTTTTAGGTGTGCGGGGTTAGGGTAATCTATTTGGAAGCTATTATATACTTTAATGTGAGAATGTACATGTGTTAATGTGACGATGTACATGTTCAAATGTGATAATGTATGTTCAATTATGAAAATGTATATGTTTTAATGAACATATGTACATGTTTGTATGACCGTCTGTACAAGTGTTCTTTCTTATATGTACAGGTTTTAATTTAAGGATGTACATATTTAAATATTCGTACAGGTTTATGTGACCATCAGTATGTTTTTAATGCGATGATGTACATGTTTTTACGTGAAGATGTACATGTTTTAATGAACATTTGTACAGATTTGTATGACCATATGTACAAGTTTTCTTTTACATTCTGTGCTCCATACATGTAAAAATAATTTTTTTTTAAGTTGTCAAAATATATTCATGAATGGTCTTGTTTTGAAGAGCTTGAATTTAGATGAACAATGATATAATTTTTTTCATTTTAGACTTATATATTAAAAGTTACAACAATTTAAAGTTTTATGATAAAAAAGAAAAAAAACAAAAGAACACGGGGCGGGGGTGTTTAAAAAAACACAAAAAAAAAAACACAGCGCGCACCGCTGGATGCAGGTAAGCTGGCTACAGTAACATGTAGCTAAGTATTTACGAACACAAAAACAGTTAAGCTAGCCCCACCTTGTATAACTTCAAATTAAGGCTCAATTAAATTTAAGAGAAGAAAATGAGGGAAAATAAAAAAAATAAAGAGGAAAAACATATTCTGTACACGCCCACTCGTGGAGTGGAGTCTGGGGCTGAATGTGGTTTTTGTTATTAGTAGAGAGAAATAATTTTTTTTCAAAATGTTATAGTTTACAAAATATAAGTGCAAAAGTAAAAAAATTATCATTGTTCATCATAGTTCGTGCTCTTCAAAACAAAATGCATCGTGGATATATTTTGGTAAACTTAAAATTGTATGCTTTTAGAATTAGTATATATTACGTACTTTTAAAGTGAATCTTATTCTTTAACAAAATGAATCTTCTTTGATAATAAAATGAACCTTATTCATTAGCAAAATGAATCTTCTTTAAGATTTACTTTTCTTAAAATTAAAATTCACTTTTAGAAAAACAAAGCATTCAAACTATTTAAACTGAAAGATTCATTTTTCTTAAAAGATGGTCCTCTTCCATTTTGACAAGGAGAAAGACCTCCAACAAGTCCTTGATAAGGGTCCCCTGATCTTTCCTTTAATCCCAAAGACTTGAACCGCATCCCGGTTTGGATCCAGCTTCCTAGGCTTCCCATTAGCCTTTGGTCCCAATCAAGACTTACAAAAATTTGCTTTAAACTTGGTACACCCCTCTACACCGACCAATCCACTGCTTGAAAGTCTAGGATATCCTTTGCGAGAGCTCTTGTGGAGCTGGATTTCAACCTGGACATTATCAGAGAGATTGAGATCCGCACCCCTGGTGGCACTCTTTTCCAACAAGTCATCTATGAATGGGAGCCTATCTCTTGCGCTTCGTGCAATCTCCTTGGTCACTCTTCTTCCCGTTGCCCCTCCTCAGCTTCCTCTCCCATCCTATTTGCATCCTAAAAGCTAAGACCTCCCCCGCAATCTCTACTCCGCCAATCCTCCCCACCCCTGTCCGTCCCGCCCTACCTTCTACTCCTCCAATCCTACCCACCCCCTCCCCACCCCTTGCGCCTTCCACCTCCCAGGCTCCTGCCTCTTCCCCCTCCTCCCCTACGCATCCTCGTTCCTCGATCGCCAAGTCTCCCTCCCTCCATGACCTAATTATATCCCCCTCCATCCAGCTCATTTTGCCCATCTCCTCCTCAGACGCCTGGCATTTGCCCCCCTAAAAGGAAGGGTCATAAAGAGCATTCCCGAATCCCCCCAGCTGAGGACCTCTCTCTCCAGTTAGCCAACTCTTTTTTCACTTTCGACCAGGGCTCTGTTCTCCCTGCCCCCACCTTCCATTCCCCCTCCCTCCTCATGAATTTAGCGGTATAGAATGTTAGGGGATGCAACGATCATCCCAAGATTAAAGAGATTAATAAATTTGTCTTGAGCAATAACCTCTTTGCCTTTGCCCTTCTCGAAACCCATGTCTCTCATGGTAACCACCTTGTGATTTTGTCTCGCTTCTTCCCCTCCTAGAACTTTGTCCACAATTGTCTCATTTGGATCCTTTATAACCCCTCTATTATCACCCTCTCTCCTGTCCACACCTCTGACCAAATTCTGACCTGTAAAGCTTCTTTCCTTGACTCCACCTCCTTTACCATATCAGTTGTGTACGGTAGGAACAACCTGTTGCTCATATCCCACCTATGGGAGGATATCACCTACCTAAGTCGTAATATTTTGGGCCCCTGGGTTGTGGCTGGAGATTTCAATAACATTCTCTATGCTGAAGATAGACTTAGCTCCCACACCCCCTCCTTTAGGGACTACCGTGAATTCGCGGATTGTGTCACCAAGGCCGAGCTGTAGGACCTTCGCTACTATGGGCGCTTTTATACTTGGTGGAATAACCAATTTGACCATAGTTGTGTTCATGGTAAAATTGATAGGGTTCTTGTGAACGTTGAGTGGATCTTAGCCTACCCAAACAGCTTTGCTTCCTTCCTCCCTCCTCTTGTGTCGGACCACAGCCCTATGCGCATTACCTTGCACCACTTGAACCCCCACAAAAGGAGCTTCAAATTTCTCAACTTATGGACCAACGACCCCTTCTTTCTCCCCCTTGTTTGAAAAGCCTGGGACACCCCTACCCAGGGTAGTCGTCTTTTCCCTATTACCAAAAAACTCAAGCTACTTAAAATTGGCCTCTCCTCTCTGCATAAATCTGAATTCGGCTCTCTTGAGATTAAAGGCCAATATATCAGAGAGGAGCTCATGGATACTCAATCAAGATTGGACTCTAATCCTTGGAACCCATCACTAATTTCCAAGGAGAAGTCCCTGAGACACAAACTTCTTACTCGGGACAAGCATGAACTCTTGTTTCTTCGTCAGCTTGCAAAAACCCACCGGCTTAAAATGGCGGACTCTAACACTTCCTTCTTTCATAGAGCCATAAAGGCAAGAAGAAATAAGAACTTCATTGCCTCCATCACAAACGATCGAGGTAAGGTCCTCCACTCCCCTGCTGACATCGAGAAATGCCTTGTCTCCCACTTCCAGCGCTCTCTTGGCACGAAGATTACCATCTCCCACTCTCTTGCGGACCTCAACCTAGAGGATACCAGAACTCTTGACCAATCAAACTGGGTCTCCCTAACCCGGCATGTTAACTCTAGGGACATCAAGCTGGCCCTCTTCTCCATAAAAGATGACAAAGCCCCCAGGCCGGATGGATACACGGCCAAGTTTTTTAAAGCTGCTTGGGATATAGTGGGGGCAGACATCTGCTAGGCTGTCAAAGGTTTCTTTCACAGTGGTAGACTCCTCAAAGAAATCAACACCACCCTGATCTCCCTTATTCCTAAAAACTAGGCAGCCTCCTCTCCAAGGGACTTTAGACCCATCTCCTGCTGTAACACCCTTTATAAGGTCATCAGCAAGATCCTCGTTGATAGGCTTAAGGACACCCTCCTTTCCCTCGTGAGCAAGAGCCAAGGGGCCTTCATCAACGGGCGCCTTATCTCTAACAACATCCAACTTTGCTCCTGCCTTATGAAAAATTACCAAAGGGCTCACATCTCCCCCGATGCATGATGAAGATGGACATTAGGAAAGCTTTTGACAAAGTCGACTGGACCTTCCTCCAGGACACTCTCTCTTTTCGGAATCTGCCCCCAAGTTTATTAACTGGATCATGCAATGTGTCTCTTTCGCTTCTTACTCGATCAACATTAATCGCTCCCCTTCTAGGTTCTTTAAAGGCGAGTGGGGTCTGGGCTAAGGAGACCCTCTTTCTCCATACCTCTTTGTGATGGTCATGGATATGCTATCTCACCTCCTTAACCAACTCCCGCTATCTCCTGGTTTCCGTTTCCACCCGTCTTGTAAATCTATCCGTCTCTCACATCTTCTTTTTGCAGACGATGCCCTCTTATTCTGCAAAGGGGACCATGAATAAATTTCCCTCATGCTTGGCAAAGTAGAGCTATTCGCTAAGGCCTCTGGGCTTAGTCTTAACCCCGCTAAATCAGACCTATTCATTGGAGGGGTTAGCCCATCTGTAGCTGATTTAATAGCTCGTACCACCGGTTTCAACCTTGGTTTGTTTCCCTTTCGCTACATGGGCATACCCATTACCGCAAGGAAGCTTAAAACCACCGACTTTAACCCTCTCATTGACAACATTCGAAAAACCATCTTCTCTTGGGATGGAAAATCCCTCTCCTTTGCGGGCCGTCTGTCTCTCATACAAAGCACTCTGTTTGGCATTGTTGGCTTTTGGGCCTCATGCATCTCTATCCACAAGAATATTATCAAGAGCATCATTAAGCATTTTCGCTCCTTTCTCTGGTCTGGCGAATCAGACTGTAATGCCACCCCCATGGTAGCTTGGAATACCATCACGAACTCAAAAAAGCATGGGGGCTTGGGCCTCAAAGACATCCACAGATGGAACATGTGCTTCTTTTTGAAAACTATCTCCTCTATCACAAATGACACAGAGCGCCTGTGGATCCAATGGATTCTAGCCAGGACATCTGGACATTAGTTGCTAAGGGTAATGATCCTTGGTCCTGGAAATCCATTCTCCACTCTAGAGATTGGGGGATCAAGCAATGCGACTCGTCTGACGCAGTCTCCGCTTTGCTCCGGTCTTACCCTCTGTGGAGGGTGATTTTTCGGTATGAGGGGGGTCTGTCTAAATGGTTATTGACTGAAAAGCCTAGATCCTAGAAATGTCATTCTGTGGAGGGTGAAAACCCGTTATTCTGGCATCCCTCAAATACCTACTACATCGTCCGTCTTTCCTAGAAAGCTTATGGGGAATGCTAGTGAGCACTACACCCGCTCTCAATGGGCTCTACGCGGACTTATGCCCTATAGGTAGAAATTGACTAGAGTCGCCACCTAGTTTGACCTAAGATACTAGGAAGGAAAGAAAGGAGGGTTCTAAGAACCGTTGGTTGACTCTGAGATTGTTGCCTATGGATAGGACTTATCTGATCATACCAGAGATTCTGTGTGGGTTCGCACTGGGTTACACCCCTTAGAAGTGGCGACGACCACGACTTCGGATTGGTGCCCTAGGAAACCTCGGTCTCAATTGTCGGGATTGTCTTCTTTCAAAACCTGGTTAAAGAGATTCATTTATAAGCCAAGGATAGGATTAGGACGAAAAGAGAGAAAAAGTGAATGAGGCGAGCTTTTCTGCCAAGCTAACCCCAAAAGAAGAATCGGGGAATTCGGATGAGCATAGAATGAAGATTTGAAAAAAATCTGGGGTTGAGTGAATAAACAAGACTTGGAGTCTGATAGTTTGAAGTCTGCGAGAGCAGAAGAAGGTTTGAGTGTTTTGAGGGGTATGAAGAACACCTTAGAGGGGAAAAGGGTTTCTTGTTTAGAATGGGGTCGCACCCTAGATGGGCTGCCTACGTACTCAATTCCCTGTTGAGATTAGACCTTACGTAGTTCACGAATGTTTGGGATTTTTGGGGATTTTGAAGAGTTTTGGAGTTTCGGGTGTGAGAGGTTAGTCTGTGAGACGCTCGGGGTCTATGAGACATTTGAAACCTTGAGATGTCGAAGTCTGTGGGACGCTCGGATCTGTGAGACGCTCGGGTCTGTGAGATGCTCAGGTCTGTGAGAAATTTGAATCATTGGAATAACAAAGTCTGTGAGACAATCGGGTCTGTGAGACATTCGAATGTGCGAGGGTAATTGGATTTTGAGGGATGATTTGAGTCCATGAAGTTGGGAATGATTTGGGATTGAAATGAATTTATTGAATCGGAATTTGAAATGGGTTTTTGAAGTGAATGGATTTTTGAATTGAGTTGAGATTGGATGAAGTTTGAATGAATTGGAATTGAGATGAATTTGGAATTGAATTGAATTTGAATTGAGATGAATTTGGAATTGAATTGAATTTGAATGGGAATTGAAATTGAAATTGAAAGTTAACAGAATTTGCATTGAGATGAATTTGTGTTGAAGTTGAATTGGAATTGGAATTCAAATGGTTTTGAATTGAATTTGGTTTGGGCCGAGACTGGAAAACGGGTGCAGAATGTTTATATCTGAGTGGTTAGAACTGGTGTAATTAACATAAAAGAAAAGAAATTTAAACTCAAAATAAACGTCGGACTGCAAACAAAATCCCGGTCGTGGTAGTATAGTAAAAATGTAAGCGACCAGATATCGAACCGTGGGACTAATGTGCATATTATAGTACCTAAGCGTGTCACAAAAAGGGGGGATTAATTGACTTGTTTTTATATAAATAAAAAGGGAAGATAAAATTAACTAAGTAAGCAAATAAACTAAATGGGACTCTGGTTCTCGTTAATATAATATCTGCTCTTTCATGCTAGGTCTACTGGTTAAATTATAATTGTTTGGCAAAATTCCTCTTATTATCTTAAGGACTAAATCATAGACTCATAAGAACTCGTTTACCAGAAAATGCAAGGTTCTAATCAAGGTTCAAGCATAACCACATGTAAACGGACGGTTTAGATATGAGAAATTATATTTGCATCTGAAAATACTAACTTATTAAATCATAATAAGCTTTCTCCAGATTTACGGCTTAGTTAACCTGTCTATTTATCACCGGTCTGATCAAAATAGACTGGTAAAGCATTTTAACAAATTCATGAGGTTTATTAAAAAGATGCGAGATAACCTTTAAGCGTAACAAACTTCATTAAAATTAAAACCAGTAAAACATATTGCATAATTAATACAGATACATAATAATTATTCCCAGAGTATACGTAAACTAGCCTAACATATTAAATAGAGATCTGCTATTTAAATACGTGGGACTAGAGGTGAGACTAATGAAATGAAAAGAAAACAAATGAAGAAGCGGAAGATTAGAAATGGAATGAACGAGTGAGTGAAAGTGTAGTGGTACGAAGATGGATTGATGGGGTGAATTGGAACTCCAGAAGGAACCACAGAAGGAACCTCCGGAAGGACACTGGAGAAGACGAATGGAGCGTGGTATTTATAGAGGAAGGAAAGGTAAGAAGAGGGAACACCGCGTGAGTGTTTTAAGGCAGCGCCTGATATGTTAAATGGAGTAGATGGATATGTTGCAGGCGCGCCGAAAGGAAGAAGCAAGTTGGAGAAGACTGTCGGCGAAGAAGATAACCCGTTGCGTTAATTTCCATATCTGGACATTTACATGCGTCCGCGTAGATGTCCGCCTTAAATGGGGCGGTTCTTCATGCGGTGGCTCAGTCTCGTCCGCGTAGACGTCTGCATTGTTTCATGCGAACAAGACTACACATGCGCGCGCGGTCCTCTATCTCACGTCCGCCTAGTATGGAGCGGACACAGGCACGGTCTCCTCTCAGTGTTGTCCGCCTTATGAGACGCGGACGCAGGGGCGGTCACCACAGAGTTGTCCGCCTAATCCCAGGCGGTTGCAGGGGCGGACACACCACTGCGCGTGCTTCATGCGTGACCTTGTTTAATCCCTATAAATATATGTGTTTATTTGGCATTTTTCCTACATTTTAACACATATAATACATCAGTTAATATAACAACATAATTATAGGAAAAACCCAAGATAAGTGAGAAACATTACTAAAAATGCTGCAAATTATAAGGTGATTAAACCTTAATAAGTCTATATGTTTTGCACTTATCAAACTTCCTCACACTTGACTTTTGCTTGTCCTCAAGCAAAATAAGGAATATAATTATCTCTAAGCCATAATAAAACAAGATTAAATAAGTGTAGAAGGGAATTTAGACAAAGTGACAATTGAAAGAATAATTCTGCTCTTAAAAGTAGGTTTTTGCAAACAGCGAAGAAGAACAATTTAATAAAAGCATAGAAAAACTAGACTGCAGAAAACAAGTTAGATTAACCTGGGATTTCCAACCAATTTCAATTCTCTAACCCGGGATGACAAGGGATGTGAAGTAATGCATTATTCCGCAATACCTTTCAACACCACGTACTCATAAATATAAATTCAATTTATTATTTTCATCTCTTTTTTTGAATGCGAAGATTGTATAAACAAAACACATATTTTTTTTTAATTGCATTATTTTTCTGTACCCCAGACTTTTCTCTCTATCCTTGTAGCGGTGTTGGGTCTTCTATCCCAGGTCACGAGACCTTAGGTAGATAGGTGTTAAAGCACCCCGAAGAACTTAATAACCGGATAGACGAGGCCTGTTTTTGGTTAGAAAAATTCATAAACAGCGAGTAGTAGTACCTTGTCTTTATCCTTTTTTTTTCCTTGACTTTCCACATATTTCCATAATCCCAAGCTAAACTAAATTGGTTTTTACAATTAGCAGATCTATCATATTTTAAGTGAAAATAGAGTATTTTGAAGGAAAATAATTTTATACAAACTCCTTTAAATAAAACCATTTTTCAGTTGTCACTTGACATAATTTCAGACACTTCTACAATTATTTTATCTCACTTTTTCATTCTTTTTTTATATAGGCAGTTTAGAGTAGCAAAAAGTGAGTGTAGCATTACCGAACAACTGTCATATTTTCAGGGAAAGGTCTCTCCTTCCTCACACTTAAGAGGAGCAATGTCCTCATTGTTCAGAATTAATTTCAAGAAAAGGACCTTTCAAATTATGACAGACTGATAAAGGATTAAACTCATATATGTTGAGCAGGAATATAATAAAGGAAGAACTAAAACTCCCCTTGGATCGTAGATTGAGGAAGGTATCCTTCCTCACACTTAAAGCTTTGGTAGGGGTGAGACGTTCCTCACACTTAAGTTCGCGCAAGTGGTCAACCGAAGATATCGAAATTCCTAGAGCAACTGAGGTTGCTTCCATAGGCGAGTTCAGCTATATGTTCGAATATAGAATTTATTCTGAAAAGGGAAACATATATAGCCAGCAGAACTCAAGTTGCACCAAAAAATAATAGAAGGCAAACCATAAATAATAATGCATTGCATAAAACAAAAACATAAAGTAAACTGAACTGTTACCTTCCTGTATGTAACAAAAGTTTGACAAGGTTAAAACAGTATTAGTCTTACAAAATGTTAGTAAACAACAGAGAAATATAAAATAAAATAAAAATAAAAATAAAAATCACTGCGGTGGTGGCGGAGGCTGTGAAGGCTGCGCTGGTCCCTGGCCTATCTGAGCGAGGAGATGCTGCATGAGCTGAGCGGTCTGTGCATGCAACTCGTCACTCCGGTCTAAGCGCTGAGTCATCCGTGTCTGCTCAGCCAGCATCCTCTGCTGGGCCTGCTCAAAGCTCTCAAAGCGCTGATGCATCTGCTGCTGCATCTCATGGAAGGCCCGAAGCTGGGTCTGAAGATCCGTCGAGACAGGAACAGGAGGTGGAATCTGCATCACAGCAGTCGTCGGCACGTAGGGCTCCTCTCCCTGTGCAGTGTCAGCGGACGGTGGGTCGGGATCAGCTGAAGGTGTAGCTCCCGTAGAGGGTCCTGCTGCTGTGGAAGATGCAGTGGAAGACCGGGCAGTGCTACCCTTGACCCAGGTACCGTCATCTAAGCGCATAAAACCCCAGCGCCGCACAGTCTGCAGTGTGACTGGGCGCTCTCCTGTCCGGAGCTCTGCACCTCGTGTGACCTCTACTGGGAGGACAGTGAAAAGGTGGTACCAAATGGAGAAGGGAAAGATAGGAGTGATCTTCTTCTTCTTTGTCCTCAGATAGGAGACCACCTTATGGAGCTGGCCGAACATGATGTGGCTGAAGGAGATGCGCTGAGTGGGTGGAGATGGAGAGAGGAAATAGTCTAGTAAAGCGCAATCCTCATCAGAAGCATCGTGCGCCGCAGATGGGCGAATATGATGACTGAGGATCTCCAAGAGAAGCCTCTGCTGTAGTGTGGGGAAACTCGCGAAAGGGAGGACATCCTTGTCCTCCTCCCCTCGATGTCGGGTCCTCCGACCTACATCCTGAAGCCACCTCGACTTCGACCTATGCATGTGATCCTCTGTGAATCCTCGGAAATCGTCAGGATTAACCGGGATCTGTAGGATAAATGAGAATGTCGAGGGTGTGATCTCCACGGGGTGATGGCGTACGAAAGAGGTAATGCTCAGATTGCCCGCCCGGACATTCGCATAAAACTCTCTAACTAGCTCTGCACAATAGAGTCCCGCACCTATCTTTAGGACCGGCGAAAGTCCTAATCTGGCAAACAGGGTATCCACCCCTGCAGCCTCTAGCACCTCTGGCGCAAATCTCCTCTCCATAATAAAATCCTTGCCTAGATCGTACCAGGCACGGGCTTCTGCCAAAATGAAACCGTCATCCCGAAGATCCGGATGACGAGGAGGTGCAGAAGAAGATGATGCTCCGGGGCAGTTGCCCCCAGCAGAACCAGAACCAGAAATACCACCACGCATACGAGGAGGCATATAAATAATTTGGAAATTTGAAAGTAAACAAATATTAACAGCATAACAATTAATATTTAATATTAAACAGAGTAATAATAACATAATAATTAATAAACCATAACAGCATGAAATTAATAAAAATTAATAAACACAAAAAAACAACAGAAGAATTAATAAACACAAAAAAAAAATATCAAACAGAGCATTAATATTTGACATAAACAACTTAGTAATTTAACAAAAATAGAAAATAAGTAGAACAAATAATATAAACAAAAATTAAAATAAAATAAACAACATAAATTCTGTCGAAAATTCGACAGAACCTCCCCTAAAATTCTTCGATTCTCCACAATTAATTCAGTCAAAATCTAGCTAATTCAACACCATTATCACACAAATCCACATATATCATCCTATAATCATAAATAATTCTCTTAATAACAACAAGGCATTAACAAAATTGGAAAATGCAATTTTTAACAATGTACTCTCGTAACTCGCATATACCCAAATTTGGAATTCATCCAAAACATCAAAATTAAGCATAATCAGTGTAGATTTAATCTTGTGCATGTATAATATGATAATAGAAGAAGAATTTGTGGACAAAATCGCAAATTAAGCTCGAATTTTCGAAACGGTCGACCTAGGTTTTCGAAAATTCAGTTCCTAATTTCTCCTAGTGTAGTTCATCATTTGTAGATTTGAAGCTATAGAAACGTAGAGAACGGAAAAACGAAGATTTTGGTACTAACCTTGCGTGATTCGGTGGAGAATTGAATAATCTGGAGCAATTGAGGGGGAGGGCTGGTCGCGCGCTTCGTCTTCTCTCCGTCGTCGATTCCGAGCAATTTGAGAGTGTTTGGGAAGAACAGACTGAAACCGAAACGCAGCGCTTTATTTTTTTTCTGAATCGAGTGACGTCCGTTTGGACGTCCGCGTGGAGTGAGGCGGACACGGGTGTGGCGTCCGCGTGGACGACCGCGTAGAGCTAGGCGGACAGGGGTGCGGAGCGGTCTCAGTGGCGTCCGCTTGGACGTCCACGTAGACTGGGGCGGACAGGTGGAGTTGGCTTACCTCACAGGCGTCCGCTTGGTCGACGTCCGCTTGGAATTGGGCGGTTGGCTGGGCGGCAGGCTAGGCGGACCGGTGTCTGCTTCACTTTTTTTTTTTTGATTTTGATTATACGTATCAAACAACAAAATAAAAATGTCATTAAATTATAAATTAGTAGTTAGATGACATAAAATTATAAGTTAGTAGTTAGATGACATAAAATTAAAAGTTAGAAGTTAATTTACATAAAATTAAATGTAAGTAATTAGTTGACAGAATATTAAACGTTAGGAATTAGTGTACATAAAATTGAAATGTTAGAAGTTAGAATTAGATGTTAGGAGTTAGATTAAACAACAAATATGATAATATAAACAAAATATAGTAGATAATTAATAATAACAATAAACAAAATATTATAGACATATATTAACAGAATAAAAAGTACAAAATTTATATTAAACAGGTGAATAATCCGGGGCTTAGGAACTAGAATATATCTAGTCCCCGGCAACGGCGCCATTTTGCAGAATGTTTATATCTGAGTGGTTAGAACTGGTGTAATTAACATAAAAGAAAAGAAATTTAAACTCAAAATAAACGTCGGGCTGCAAAAAAATCCCGGTCGTGGTATAGTAAAAATGTAAGCGACTGGATATCGAACCGTGGGACTAATGTGCATATTATAGTACCTAAGCGTGTCACAAAAAGGGGGGATTAATTGACTTGTTTTTATATAAATAAAAAGGGAAGATAAAATTAACTAAGTAAGCAGATAAACTAAATGGGACTCTGGTTCTCGTTAATATAATAGCTCTTTCATGCTAGGTCTACTGGTTAAATTATAATTGTTTGGCAAAATTCCTCTTATTATCTTAAGGACTAAATCATAGACTCATAAGAACTCGTTTACCAGAAAATGCAAGGTTCTAATCAAGGTTCAAGCATAACACATGTAAACGGACGGTTTAGATATGAGAAATTATATTTGCATCTGAAAATACCAACTTATTAAATCATAATAAGCTTTCTCCAGATTTACAGCTTAATTAACCTGTCTATTTATCACCGGTCTGATTAAAATAGACTGGTAAAGCATTTTAATAAATTCATGAGGTTTATTAAAAAGATGCGAGATAACCTTTAAGCGTAACAAACTTCATTAAAATTAAAACCAGTAAAACATATTGCATAATTAATACAGATACATAATAATTATTCCCAGAGTATACGTAAACTAGCCTAACATATTAAATAGAGATCTGCTATTTAAATACGTGGGACTAGAGGTGAGACTAATGAAATTAAAAGAAAACAAATGAAGAAGCGGAAGATTAGAAATAGAATGAATGAGTGAGTGAAAGTGTAGTGGTACGAAGATGGATTGATGGGGTGAATTGGAACTCCAGAAGGAACCACGGAAGGAACCTCCGGAAGGACACTGGAGAAGACGAATGGAGCGTGGTATTTATAGAGGAAGGAAAGGTAAGAAGAGGGAACACCGCGTGAGTGTTTTAAGGCAGCGCCTGATATGTTAAATGTAGTAGATGGATATGTTGCAGGCGCGCCGAAAGGAAGAAGCAAGTTGGAGAAGACAGTCGGCGAAGAAGATAACCCGTTGCGTAAATTTCCAGATCTGGACATTTACACGCGTCCGTGTAGATGTCCGCCTTAAATGGGGCGGTTCGTCATGCGGTGGCTCAGTTTGTCCGCGTTGACGTCTGCATTGTTCATGCGAACAAGACTACACATGCGCGCGCGGTCCTCTATCTCACGTCCGCCTAGTATGGAGCGGACACAGGCACGGTCTCCTCTCAGTGTTGTCCGCCTTATGAGACGCGGACGCAGGGGCGGTCACCACAGAGTTGTCCGCCTAATCCCAGGCGGTTGCAGGGGCGGACACACCACTGCGCGTGCTTCACGCGTGACCTTGTTTAATCCCTATAAATATATGTGTTTATTTGGCATTTTTCCTACATTTTAACACATATAATACATCAGTTAATATAACAACATAATTATAGGAAAAACCCAAGATAAGTGAGAAACATTACTAAAAATGCTGCAAATTATAAGCTGATTAAACCTTAATAAGTCTATATGTTTTGCACTTATCAACGGGTCGGGTCAAAGTTAGGCTGGTCAAAGCTGGGTTGGTCAAAGTTGGACCGAGTCAAGGTCAAAGTTCAGTCAAGTCAAACTTGGGGTCAAGTCAAAGTTTCAGGTCATAGTCAAAGTTTCGTTCAAGGCAAATTGGGCCTTCTTGGGGTTTCGGGCCGAATGGGCATGGTTTGGGCTTTTGGACTGAATGGGCCTTGTTTATGCTTTTGGGCTGAATGGGCCTTGTTTAGGCTTGAAATGGATTTGGGTTGAATTGGGCTTGGGTCCAAAATGGGTTTGGTTTGAATTGGGCTTGGGTCTGAAATGGGTTTGGGTCTGAAATGGGTTTGGGCCCAAAATGGGTTTGGGTTGAATTGGGCTTGGGTCTGAAATGAAATGAAATAAAATGGGTTGAATTGGATTTGAATCAGGTTTGAATTGAAATGAATTGGGTTGAATTCGATTTGAATCGGGTTTGAATTGAATTGATTTTGAATTGAAATAAATTGGACTGAATTTGATTTGAATCTGGTTTTAATTGAAATGGGTTGGGCTGGGTTAAATTGAATTGGAATGGGTTGAATTGAATCAAAATGAATTGAAGTAGAATGAATTGAATTAGAACTGAAATGGGCTGAAATTGAATTCAATTGAGTTGAATTGGGCCGAAACTGAGTTGAATTGGAGTGAATTTAATTGAATTTGAATTAGGCTTGAATTGAATTGGGCTTGAATTGATTTGAGATGAATTGAGTTTGGATTAAGTTTTGGGCCAGATTTGAATTTGGTGCGATTGGGCTTTTGGGCCATATTTGAATTTTGGGCTAATTGGCCCTTTTGGGCCAGGTCGACAATTATCGTTGAGCCAAGGAAGGGTATTGGGCCAAGTTTTATAGAATGGGCTGTTTTCGGACTTGAGACTTTGGAAATGAATTGCTCTTCACTTTTTTTTTATATACATAATTTTAGATGTGTGTTTTAAGGTTTAGGGTGTCACCTTGACGAAGAAGGACATATGACCCACTAAGTGCCAAGGGACTCCCACTATCCTAATGGCTTGGACCTAAGGGCATAACTAGGGCTTAGATAGTAAAGTTTTGTACAATGAAATGGAACGAATTTTGCAATGAGGCTGGATATACAATATATACACATATAACACAGAGACAATCATATCAAAATCACTGAAGACACGACGATTGATCAGATCAAATAATAATAACAACCGACTGAATAAACAAATATATTCACAGTTATTTCAAGTGATGTATACATGGGATGAAAATTTGAAAGCTATCTAGATGACAAATCATAATTATTCAAATCTAAAACTCTCACAAAGTATAATGTATGGGTTACTAATCAATTATTAGTCTTATGCTATTTATTATCTCTCAATAGTCCATCAAAGGTTGCAAGCAAGAGAATAATGTAAAGGTCCTGGGAAGAAGTCATAAGAATGAGAACTGATACAAATACAAATAAGAACTTCAAATCTAAAGCTGCTATGGGGGGTCGCATTGACGCCGCCACACTTGAGCTGATGGGGTCAGAAAAAAGCGCACCGACCATTTTCTGAAGACTGGGGAAATACCCAAGTAGTTCGAGCCAAAATGCTTCTTTCCTAGTCTTAGCTGTTTCCAGTTCCTCACTCCACAATGTACATGTCATAGAACAAAGACAAAGATACACGAGATAAGTTAGTAATGAAATGTAAGAGGATTGGGGTGTGTGCAATGGGATCATATGGCCCCTCTCAATGGGAGGAAAGGGGGCAATTTAATCATCTCCCAAACCCCAACCGAGAACATAGAAAAGAGATTCAAACTGCCAACAAATGCTAAGGATTGTAAGATAAATCAAGCATTGTGGTTGCTATCATCTTAGATCATGACTCAAACAAAGTGTAGTATCAAAGATAGGGGTTGTGAGTCATGTGGGATCATACCTAGAAGGGTTTATATCACTTCCCTCTAAGATGAAAGATTAATAAGTTACCATCCAACCGATGAGTGATTTGTCTTAACAATTATAGCATGGGGGCAACTATAACTCAATTCATGCTCTTATCTAAGCGCGAGGGTCAAATTACATGCTAGTATGAACTTAATTTCCAAACTAAATCGATGCGCAAGGGACAAATTCAAATTCAAAGCCGAAACAATTCAATTTCCCAAACCAAATTTAAATTGCGACAAGAGAAACCAGCAATTGCTTGTGATAAGAAAGCTGACCATTAGGGTTTTCAAACCCATGAAGTGGTACCAGGCCCAAAGCGCCATCACAGGGTCAAGTCTCAAAGCCCAAAGTCAATTCCAAGCCAAACAAGCCCACACGTACAAGCCTTTGTCAATTCAAAGTTCACCAGGTTGGACGGTTCACCAAGGCCCAACGTACAGGTTCAATCCAATCATGCCACCATGAGCCCGAATCGCAATATAGGGAGCACCACCAAGGATGCATAAACGGGCCCACAACTGACCGCCCCAAATCAGATCAGCGCACAACAAGCTTTACTCTGCTCAAAGATGAATCGGTAAACATATGCACAGACAGACAGGGACCTCGAGCACCCAAAGGCCGGAAAAGGGGTGAGGGCCCAAAGTTCATCATATCAGTACATTAAAACCAACAACAGTGCTAAACTCAAAACCCAAAACAAAACAGGCTGCGTAACAATAAATACATCAAGTGGAATTTTCAAACCCGAAGGAGCCATGGTCAGCTGGAGATTAGAAGCTGAGTCTAGCAATGAAGTCATAGATCTGCTCTGAGTCATTGGTCGTTAATTCAATCTCGGTTCGAAGTGAGAGTACCTCAGTCAAGTATATGGGCAACGGCAATTAGCATATGAAACAATATGTTCACTGGGATCAAAATGAGTACCGAGACATGACAAAATGCGCAACAGGCAGCGAGAAATCTCGCTGGAGCTAATCGATCAGCAAAACAGTCATCTAGCGCTGGGGAGATTTAAATCCAAAACCCAGAACGCTCCAGAGAAGCAAATAAACAGTAAGAACATTATTATGCAATCGAAATAAACATATGAACATAGACCAAACCAATCGACAAGGATAGAAGCTGTGGAGAAGTAGGTCGACGGCGATAACAACATCTTAAAGGCCGGTAAAATAGCATGTCATCGCTTCGATCGAACAGGGCACCTCATCAAAATCGCAGATGGAGGAGCAAAACATCAGAGAAACACTAAAGGAAATCGTAACAAGAGGAAGAGGGGAAGAGATTTCCTCTCTTTTCTTAAAAATCCTTTCACAGGGAAGAACATCGCGACCAGGAGTGAGCCACCAGAAAGTGCAAGCCAAATTCGCGAAAGGGGTAGTGGTGTCGGATACCCCTGTTTCAAAATATGAGATTGGTTGAGAGCTAGAGGTCGCCACTGCTCAAGAGATCACAGGAAGGGCGAATGCGAGACCGAAGAAGATCGGTCGAGGAGATTGGTGGCGGTGATTTTGCTGCTAGATTAGGTCGATTTTCAGACATCGAGCACCAAACAGCTGAAGTTTGCTGGTATTTTTTTTGAAGATGAAGAACCGATGAAGGAGGATGGGTGAAGGCGATGGGAGGTTTCATTCGTAGAAGAACGACAGAGGAGAAGTGGAGGCGCTGGGTTTTAGAAGAGAATGGAGGCGCTGGGTTTTTCGGAAGAGAATGGAGGCGGGTCTCGGCGAATGGGAGATAGAAGAAGATGGATATAGGGATGATTGAGAGTGAAGACGGGAGGTGGCGGCTGTTATTCCCGAAGAAATTTTTCATTGAAGTCCATGAGGAAGAAGAAAAATCGAGCCCTGAGTGGGAGAAGGAGACCACCGTTCAGTAAAGAATCACTAAGGTTTTCTTGTCATGAGAGGGTGGGTTCTAGGGTTTATGAGTGGGCTTTGTGTTTTTGTTTGGGCTTAGTAGGTCCAATACTAGGTGCTGGAATGGGTTTAAGGGCCTGGGCTAGGATGGAGTTCAACTAAGTGTGGATTGGGTTCGTAAGATGAAAATAAAAGTGTCTAAATAGAAGTGAACTGAAATGATAATAAAAATACCAATGTTAATAGTAGAATAAAATAAAATAAAATATAAAAAAAGGTGTATAGGTGAATAAAAATAAAATAAATAAAATAATAAATAGAATATAAACAAAACAATATAAGATAGTAAAATAGGTGAATAAACAAAAAGGGACGACCTTGAAACTGGACTGTCGATGGAAATTCATTTTCGAAGAGTTGTGTTTTGTTTTTTTTTAAATGCTTTGAAAAAGATTATAAAATGATGGTTTCCTTTTAGCACGCACGCTAATATGTTTTGAAAAAGAAAGGCGACGACCCCTCTTATTATTTCCAAATTTGCTTTGTGGGGTGAGAATTTTTGGTGTCTACACCCTCCCCACCCCCTATAAGACTGGTATACAATCACATTTCCCAGCCTACGAGATTGTTTATCTGGCACAACATCTGCTGGAAAACCTGGTCTATCCCCAAAGCTAAGTTTATCTTATGGGTGGCTTGTAGATGTAGACTAAAAACTTGAGATAAGCTCCAATCTTGGGGCATTTGTCTTACTAACAGGTGCTGACTCTATGAGCACGCTCAAGAGACTAGCCACCATCTTTTTTTCCAATACAGGTTCTCTAACATGGTTTAATCGAGCATTTGTGATTGGTTGGGGATTCCTACAAATAGGACTACCCTCTATAGTTGTTCCCATTGGATCTCCCAATACTGCAAGCGGAATCGCCCGATACACCTGGTGAAGAGAGCTGCCATTGCCAACATGGTCTATTACCTGTGGATCGAGAGATGCAGAAGAGCCATGGCCAACCAATCAAGGGACCCCACACTCATTGTTGCGGACATCAAATATGTGACTAAATCTATTATCTGGAAGAAGATGGGCCACTCCAGCAAAGACTCCTACTGGCTGGATAGGGTGATTTGCTCTTAGTATCCTATGTTTTGAGGGATAATTTTGGCTTCCTTCCCCTCCTTTGCTCTTATCGTTGGCTCCACACTTGTATATGTTAGTGAGGGTTTTTGTATATCCCCCATCCCCTGCCCTATTTGTATATCATTCGGAGTCTGATATATAGGCCCCCTATATATCAATTTTGTAAAACACCTCTTATATCTCTATATATCATTACCTTTTACAGAAAAAAATATAAGATTCATATTTCTTGAACATTTGATTAACTTTTCTTCAACGAAATATTCACTTTTAAATAAATGAAAGGTTCATATTGTTCTCACATAAGTTTGTGGTAAGATTCACTTTACTTAAACATTTGATTCACTCTTTTTAAACAAAAGATTCACTTTTCTTAAATGAAGGAGTCATATTGTTCTCGCATAACTTTGTGGTAAAATTAATTTTTCTTAAACATAAGATTCACTTTTCTTAAATAAAAGATTCACTTTACTTAAACATGTGATTCACTTGTTTTTTAAACGAAATATTCACTTTTCAATAAACCCTTAACCACAAACCCTAAAAAACTGTCGAGTAAGTGTCGGCAATATAAAGTATAGAACAATTTCAAAAAAGATTACCCTACACTACCCAACCTAAAAACCACCCTAGGAAAGCTAAAATTGTTGAAGGCATTTTTAGGGTTTGTAGTGCAGTGTTTAGGTTCAATTTGTAACAACCTTTGATTCACTTTTCTTTAACCTCTTATTCACTTTAGTTAAACAATCTCTGTTTACGAAATTCTCTTTCCTTAAACCTTTGATTTACTTATTAAAAAACATCTTATTCACATTTTAACAACCTTTTATTCACTTTTCTTAAACTTAAGTTTCAGTTATGGAGCTAACACCGTCAATGAAGGCTAATGTGGTTCGACTATTGACCATCACATAATAAAAAAGATGACCCGACCCCACTCAACTTTTTGATGAATAACACTACGAAAAAGCTAGCACTGTCAAAACATCTAAAAATGTATTTTTATTTATTTTCATATGAATCTTAAAACATATGTACATAAAAAAATATAAAATTTTAAATTTGTCAAAACATATTCATGTTGGGTCTTATTTTGAAGAGCTTGAATTATGATGAACACCGGTATAAAATTTATGTTATTTGGACTTATATCTAATAAACTACAACATTTTTAAATTTCACAAAAAGACAAAAGTAAAAAATGACAAAAATGGTGCCACCAAAGAAGGTGGCACCAGCGCTAGGGTCTAATTCGCGTACAAAAAATTCCTTCCAACAAAAAATATCTTGGTTATGTTATATACTCCCTCCGTCCTGAATTGACCGTCTTGTTTACTATTTGGACATGTCGTTTGACTTCAATTTTTAACATTTAAGATAAACTATTTTTAAAAATTTAAGTTTTACAAACAATTCCTTACATGATAAATTATATATTAAAAAAATTAGTTTTATGAAATTATTTTATCTTATATGCTTAATATTGAAGTTGAAAAACATGCCATAAAGCAACCAAGACGGTCAATTCAGGATGGGGGGAGTATTATTTTACAATTTAGGATTGCTATGAGAGCCTAAGACTTTGTTTGACTCGACATATGTAATTGTTTTTATTGTTTTATTTGTGGTGGTATATTATTGAAGAAGAATGTAGGACCCACATGGGACTCATGTGGAACCCATGCATAGACCACCTCTTTATATTATAAATATGCCATCAAATATGCCACAAAAATACCAAAGCAAACAAAGCCTAAACGATAGTTGCTGGCAAAAAAAGGTAGAAGTTCTCTCTAGTTGTTGAAACGGTGGGTTTTGATGAGATGATAATTCGAACTTCTTTCTATACAATAACATTATTGGTTAAATTGAAACTCTGGCGGTCTATTTGGTAGACTATTCCTATTATCAGTTGTGGGGCTAGAAGGATTGTGGGTAGCGGGACCACAATCAAAATTTTGGATCCTTGGCTCGTGGATAAACAAGGTGGTAAACCCTAGGACTAGAAGCTCCCACTCTAGCCAGAGAGCAAGGCCGAGTTTCATGGCTCATCAATGAAGAGGATTGCACATGGGAAAAGGGCAAGGTTAGGGATTGTTACAGAGGAAGATGCCTCATATATTTTGAAAATTGTTTTGTGTAATAACAAAGAGATTCTTCGTGGGGGGTACAAATAATGGCTGATTCACCGTTAAAATCAGCCTGTTATATGGCCAGATTTCTTGCTCATAAGGCTCCGCCTTCTTCTTTTGGGAAGAACCAGCTCGGTCAAGCTATGAAGTTTATCCGCAAACGTTCTCTTCCACCTAGAGTTAAGATTTTTGCTTCGAAGCTCTTCTAGGGAAGTATCCCTTGTGGGGAACTCCTTGCGTACAAATGTGGGAAGGTTTCTCAGGATAAGTGTACCTTTTGCAGTGGTTAAGACAATATGACTCATATATTTATCAATTTCCATGTGGTCAAGAAATGGCAGGATTTAGACAATCTCCAATGCCCGAAGCAAGTTACCACGGATGTAGCCTTTGCCGACTAGCTTAATTTTGTCTGTCTAGAATGGGGCCAGATGGATAAGGAGCAAATGGTTAGCCTCTTTATGTGAAATACCCCGAACTTAAAAATAGTGATTAATTAGGCTAATGAAGATTTTAAAAGCTTAATTATGCATAAATAAATATGTTGGAACGATTCCCGAAGAAAACGGATCCATAAAATGGGTTTAAAACACAAACAAGCCTTAAAGGACGTTCGAGGAAACCAGGAAAACGTGACTTTAAGTGGGTTTAATAGACTCGTAAAAATTATAGTTAATCAAATATCTATAATCAAACATAAGTGAAGGTCTAGAGCCATTAAAATTAATTAAACGAGAAAATTCTGGAAAACAGGCTCCGGTTAGTAGATAGTGTAAACACGGGAACTTATTGGGTGTTCAGTGTAATAAAACCAAAATACCCCTCTTCCTTTTGTAAATAAAAAACTGTCATTCCCCCTTTTGTGTGTGTGATACTGTAACACCCCTACTAAACCTGCTCCTAAAAACAATATAATCACAGCGGTAAAATAAAAGACTGTCGCTCTATTGGTGTCACTGTTATCATTCGCCCATACGGGTGATAACTGTTACCTGATAATCAACATACGAAACGTATTCCCGCAGTGACCACAAGAGATAGATAGTAGTGCTAAAACAATCTTAAAACAAATCCAACATCAACCATTATTACAAACCGTACTCGTGAGCAACTAATCCAAAATCATACACCTCGGTTTACAAAACCCGAGTCCATTAACAACTGTAGTCTCATACCGTACCAAGTCTAAACAAGAACAAACAACAACCGTCGCGCCCCGCGTCGACCCTCTAGCTAATCACCTGCAATAAATATGGTTTGTGGTATGGAATCAGCCCCTGCTGAGTATGTTATCACATGCCCCGTCATGCCCCCTCGGACCCCTCAATTAATTGGTCGAGAGCATGGGGTTCATTACATGCGATACCAATTTAATATTAAACTGTAAAACAATTAACAGTAATATCCACACAAATTCACAACCATCAATACACATAATATCTTTTTGTAACACCCCAACTACCACCGTACACAAAACATCAAACTGCAGCAGAAAATTCAACTCATCACATTACCTATTTCAATGGTGTTACACGCCGTTAACCACCCACGTGGCTAACAAGGCTAATACATGTACTTTGTATCGGTCTGATGGACTAGATTCCCGAGCAACTACACGTTACATTTGCTTCCTTTAACAACAACCCATATACTTTATACATTCCAACCGTACCGAGTATTTACATACTAATGCCGATAACAATTTCAGTCTTACTACGCCTACAATGCTTACGCCATTTAAATGGCTACCCATGTATAAACATCTACCCCGTCCTACTCTCGAACGGCTTCCAGCTCCTTGTACCTGAAATAGAAAAGGAGAGAAAGGGTGGCCCCCAAGGGGCTCAGCACCTTTGCTGGTATGGTAATCCCGCAGCCCACATGCTACCGGGCCACGCACAACTAATTGTCGTCTTAGCATGCGATTGATTATATTTAAATCATGCATGCAACTGTAAACACACAACACAAACATTTCGCCTCAATGGGCTCAAACAAACGGATAATACATCCTTACTTGATGAGTCACTCATGGTATTCATTATCCCTAGAGTGTTCCTCCTCTAACGGAGCTACTTCCTTAATAGACGTCACTTACCCTTAAATCGGGTTATCCTTAAACGCCTCTTGTCACAAACTGGGATTCAGTTCCATGATCCACACACTCCATATCTTACAACATATCACATTCCTCACATAACAAAACATAACAACACTTTTCTCGTTTCGACGTACACATGATAACATCGCATTCATTTTAAACATCTAACGTATACATATCATAGCATAGCAAGGGAAATTGCCTAGCACAATAACAACACAAAAACACCATAAGATCGGTTCACACAAGGAACCTTCCACCATAGTTAGTATACATAGTGAGCCTAGAGATTATTACCAATCTCATGCTAAGCTCGTTACCAACCTCGTTACCGTCCAATTGTATCGAACGGTTAACTTAAACCCAAGGCGTGTCGGATATAGTAATCCCAAGCACGCCGAAATAACATTTGTATGCCCTTGTGGCCCGACGTGAGTCAGTAAACTAGCTTTGGATAAGCTAAGGGAAGATTGAAACCAAATTGGAATACAACCTATACATACACCAAGAGAGCCGAACCGGATATGACATCGACTCCCATCCTCACACGCGTGGCCGGAACATGACCGGACTCCTCACCCCCCGTTAGTACATATATACTTATAAATAAGTAGTTAGAGTTCCACTATGGAACTTATCACATCCACACACCATACGGTATCATAACCGAGTTAAGCACACCAGGGAGGTTCACACACTTGCATACAACAACAATATCCAACTAACTCACACATAGTCGTGGTTAGAACGTTCCCAAGGTTTGGGTCGTTAACTCCGAATACCGATCTCTCATGTGTCCCTGGTTCTGGTTAGCTAAGGTTTAACACTTATTTGAGGTTAAACGGTATCGGAGATCAAAAGCGCCACATAAATGAATTACTATAAACTCATTACATGTTTTTATCTTACAAGGTGGCAACACTCAGAAAACACATTGGCATACAAGCCGGTGTAAACCGGTAGGACACAGGTTGCAAGAAAATCATACCTGTCACCGGAGTCCACTTTACCACGTCGACTTATGTTCCTCGAGCAATTCTCAAACAGCTGATAACATTACATATACTTTTATTAACATCGGGGTTGCATGATTATTTAATGTCTAATGCTTATAATTTTTCCCCGTTAGTTTAGTTACATAACTTCACTCTTTAACTTGTTTTACTTTCACATTTTATTACAACTTTTCACCCACTTAATTGTCATTAAAACTCACCTAACATGTCCTTAACAACCTTATAATATCATTAACCATCAATCCCCATCATTACACACCATTTCCATACCTTAAACAAAGTTTTTGGTCCATACAGTGGCCCGTCCGAACTTGTGTCCGAACCTCCAAGTTCGGACGTGAGTCGAGAATCTCTAAATGCGGGAATCCATGCGTCCGAACATGTGTCCGGACTTCCCAAGTTCGGACACAGTTCGAGTGTGCAAGATGCTTACCCAACAGAGCCTGTCCGAACTTCCATGTCCGGACGGAAGTTCGGACAAGGCAAAATGCTCAATTTCCAAGCCTTTAAACACTTAGCCAAATTCCTCCAAAGCCTCCAACACTTATAGTATCTACTCCCTAGGTTCCTAAGTGATGTTTCATGCCTATTCTTACCATTATACCAAGACATATCTTCCACACAAACATCATCATCCAAACATCCTTTCTTACAAATAAAAACTCCTTATGTCATTCTTACGATTCCTTTTTCCAAGCTTACACTTTCTCCTCAATTTACCAAAGTTTGCCTAAGTCTTTACCTATGTCCAAAATGACTTTGGTACATACTAAAACCTCAAGATCATGCCTAAGTCCTTATTACACTCTAGAACACTTCCTAGTTCACCAAAATTCCTTTAAAACACTTTGAACTTCTTATACATTTTCCTAAATTTTGACATGGGTTCTTCTAGAACATTACTTGACCAAAACACATTGTTTTCTCCATTAATCACACAAGAACACCTAAAATCCATCAAGAACTTTCTCACACACATAACTTCACCAAGTTTACACTACATCACAATAGTGCATAAACTTAATTGCTTGGCACTTAGGCCCTTAAATAACATGGCTCTTAGGCCCTTAAATTGCATAAACCTTAAAGACTGAATCTCCACAATATATAAGCCTTTGACCTGTAAATACACACAACAAGACATATGTCCTTTACTAGTCTCCTTAAGAACATTTTCCTAAGTCATGTACCATTAGCTCTTTAGGTAGTTTTAGCAAGCATTATAAGCTCATTTCTACTAAGGCATTAAACCACATTGAGATAGCATATTTACCTCCTCTTTCCACCCAAACTTCTTTCTTGTTTCCTTACAAAAACCGGTAAGGTATTTGATTCCTTGTCAACTACTACACAATATACAAACATTGAAATGAATATACAAGCTTTAAGCTTCATCTCATTGTAAACCCTAGGTTTACATTGTTTCAAAAACATTAATGTAGTTGTTTTACCTTGATCTTTGAAGAGAGTTGGAATATCTATGAAGAGGGGACTCCACCTAGTCCATGAAAGATTCAAATGGAGCTAGAACAAGGCAATATAAGAGCACCATTAATGGTGAATTTTCGGACACCAACAAACATGGAGGGAACTTGATTTTTCTTGAGTTTCCTTACCTTGAAGCAAAGGAGAACAAGAATATGTGAAAAGATGAGCTCAAGCTCCTTCAATGGTGAATCTCCATGGCACCAAAATTGAGTTCTTGAAAATTTAAAAAGAGAGAAGTGTAGAGCTTGACCTAACTAAGATAAATATGGTCTTGGAATTTGATTTGGCCAAGGGAGCTAGAAGATACAAGTGGTCAAAGCTTGAAGATGGTATATGTGCTGTAGCACCACCGAGAGGAGCATGGAGGGAGGTTGGAGATGTTGGAAGTGAAGGGAAATGAGAGAATGAAGATAAAACTTGCTTTTGGAGATATTTAAGCTAAAAGCAAATAGTACTTTTGCTTTGCCATTACTTAACTTATTTACTTGCTCCAAATGTGGTGAGTCACAATGAAAAACCGGCCCCCTTATCCCACCTAGGGGTATAATAGTCTTTGTTTGTGAAATACCCCAAACCTTGATATGTGGTTTAAATATCAAATTATGTTATAAAGGCTAAAAGTGCCTTAGAACTCAGTGAACAATTGAACATAGTAAAGTGCAATAAAGCACTAAGACACAGTTTGAGCAAAAACATGCTCTAAGCTATGAGTGAACTTGGTTAGGACCCAAAGAGCCTACCAAACTTGATAACATTCAATTATGATTTTAATAAGGCTAAATAAGTCCTTAGGAAACTTTGGTAGACAATGAAACCCAAACAAAACACAAGGTAATACCTTAAAGTCAATAAGAGCAAAAATGTGCTCTAGCTTGGGATAAATTTGTATAAAGACCTAATGGTCTATATATCTTATAAATATGTTATGAACATATTAAATCAATTACAAGAAAACCAAGCTTGAAAACAAGTTAAAACACAAAATGTGCTTTAAGGAGTCTTAAAGCCGTTTTGAAAAATTGTCTTGTAAATGAGTTTTGAATGGCTAAATGACCATCATTACTCTTTAATTACATGTTAATACTATATAGTATCACATTTTGGGTGGCCATATTGTGGGAATCAAAATTTCACTTCTATGTGCCTTGTATTTGAATATAATTTCTACAAACTAGTTTGTAACATATAATGTTATAAGTGATTAGTTAAGTTGGTCACAAAGACCAAAACACCCTCCTAGGCATAATGGTGGCCGGTTTTGTAGAGAGGATCACCAAGTATGTTAACTTGTTAAGTAAATAAATGTGACTCATAGTTACTATTTGCTTAAGACTTAAATTCTTAAAGCAATTCTATCTTCACTTCCTTCCTCCTTCATTTCACACGTTCCACACTCTCTTCTTCCTCTCTTCTTCTTGTTCTCTCTCGGTGGTACATGATACAACCATGGAAGTCCATCTTTGACCATATGTAAAACCTAGCTCACTTAACAAATCAAAAACAAACACCACCATTCTCTTAGTTAAGCCAAGCTCTACAATCTTGTCTCTTCAAAGCTTCAAAACCTCCATTTCGGTGCCAAGAGAAACCACCATTGAAGGAGTTTGAGCTCACCTTTTCACATATTCTTGTTCTCCTTTGCTTCAAGGTAAGGAAACTCAAAGAAAAATGACATTTCCTTCATGTTTTGTCATGTCCGAAATCCTCTTAATGGATCATTATATTGCCTTGTTCTAGCTTCATTCCAAGCTTTCATTGGACTAGGAGGAGTCTCTCTTGATATATATTCAAGCTCTCTTTCCATTCCAAGGTAAAACGATCATGTTAATACCTTAAGATATATATGTAACTAGGGTTTACAATGAGATAAGCTAAAGCTTATATCTCATTTTAATGTTGGTATATTGTTTAGTTGTTTTGGCAAGGAACCAAATGCCCTACTACCGGTTTCTACAAGGAAACAAGAAAGAAATTTGTGAGGAAAAAGAGGTAAACAAAAAACTATCTCAATGTAGTTTAAATGCCTTAGGAAAAATGAGCTTGATTTGCTTGATAAAATACCTAAGGAGCCAATGGTGAGTGACCTAGTAAGTGTTCTCAAGGAGACTAGTAAAAGAACATATGTTTTGGTGATGTATTTGCAGGTCAAAGGCATTAAATGTGGGAAATTCAGTGTTTAAGGTTATGCAATTTAAGGGCCTAAGAGCCATGTTATTTAAGGGCCTAAGTGCCAAGCAATTTAAGTTATGCACTATATGTGATGTAGTGCTTAATGTGTGAAGTTTGTGTATAAAGTGTGTTTGATGGATTTTAGGTGTTCTTGCATGAAATAGGTAAAAACCTAAGTGTTTGGATGTGAGTAAATACAGAGAAGCTATGGCCAAATTTGGAGAAATGTGTGAGAAGTTCTAAGTGTTTTTTAAGGAATTTTTGGTGAACTAGGAAGTGTTAAGGTGAATGAATGTTTACTTGAGAAAAAACATGTGTTAAGGTGATTTAGAGCGATGTAAGGATTTAGGTGTTGTCTTTGAAGTTTCTAGGAATTCAATGTGTGTTTGGTGAATGTATTAAAGTCTTGGAGGAGTTGTTAAAGGTTTAGGTATGTTGGTGTTCAAGGAATAAGTGATGTTTAGGTATGATGTTAACAAAGGAGATTTAATTAGTAGAAAAGAAGTTGAGGGATGATGATAAGGTGTAGAGGATACACCTTGGTATTTGGTATTATAGGTGAAATGCCACCTAAATCATAAGGAGAAAACATTGTAGTGTTAGGAATTTTGTGAGTATAAGTAAAGGTTTAAGGAATTAGGAAAACTAATTTTGTGAGTGTTTAGAATATATTAAGGGTGTGTTTGAAGTGCCAAATGATGTTTTAGAACACATTAAGAGCCTTAGAGAAGTTTGGTGAAGATTTGACAAAGTTTGGGTAGTTTAGGAGCGACCGACCAGGGGCCGACCCAGTTTGTGTCGGTCGAGCCTCTGTAAAATGTTAAGAATATGTTCGGTAATGGACCGACCCAGAAGGTGGGTCGGACATGGGTCGGTCGGTCAGTTTCAAAGGGTGGAAAATGTTCGCACATGGACCGACCCAGATGGTGGGTCGGACGTGGGTCGGACGGGCATGTTAATAAGGAAGTAAAAAGGGTCTGTAATGGACCGACCCCAGATGTGGGTCGGTCGGGGGTCGGTCGGACCAAGATGTTGCTTCGGTTTGCCTGCTCTCGCTGCTGGTGCTGTGGTGGTCCTGCATGTTCATCCGGCTGTTCCGGCCATGTTATGAGTTTTAATACCTCCGTGGGTGCAGGTTGTACTTAATGTGACGTCAACAGTTACATGTATTTATTTAACCAAGTTAACGGGGGAAAAGTATAAGCGTTAGACTTAAACACACATGTTACCCCCCAATGTTAATAAAACCCATGTGATGTTACAGTGGTTCGAGAATTACTCGAGGAACATAAATGGACAGGATAGTGGACTCCGGTGACAGGTATGGTTTTCTTGCAACCTGTGTCCTAACGGATTACACCGGCTTGTATGCCAATGTGTTTTTCTGTATGTTTGCCACGTTTATATAAACCATGAACGAGTTTACAGTCATTATTGTTATTGTATGTTTTACGTGCCGATACCGGTAACCTCTAATCCTTGCGCTTGAGAGGGCTAGTTAACCACTATTAGGTAAAGTAAGAGAACGGTATCCGGTATAACGTTTCCGACCTAAGGAACGTTCTAACCACGGCTATGCGTGAGTTGGCTAGTGATTTTGTGGTGGATGTTGGTATGTGAATGTATGACTCTCTTTTCCCTTGTGTATGTCTGACTAGACTTAACTCAATGTTTGTGATTGTTTAATAAAGTTCAAAGATGAACTTCTAATAAGTGCTAACGGGGGGAATGAGGAGTCCGGTCTGTTCCGGCCACGCGTGTGAGTATGGGGGTCGTTGTCATAGCAGGTTCGATCCTCTCTGTATGTATTGGTTGTTTTCCAATTTGGTTCCCAACCTACCCTTTAGCTTAACCAAGGCTATTACTGACTCACGTCGGGCCACAGGGCATACTATTGTTTTTGTTTCGGTGTGCTTGGATCACTATATCCGGACACCTTGTGTTAAGTTAACCGTTCATTAACGAAACGGTAACGAGTTATGTAACGAGCTTATCATGAGACTGGCAACAATCTCTAGGCTCACCAGTATGTTGGTGATGTTTGGGTCGGTTCCTAAGAGAATCATTCCCGTTGTGTTATGTGTTTTTTTGTGATGCAATATTTATTGCGGTGTTATGTTGTGCACATGGAAACGTGCAAAGTGTTGCTAAGTGTTGTTACGTAGTGTATGTTAATGTTGTAAAATGTGAAGTGTGTGGATCATGGAAATGATTCCAAGTTGTGATAAGAGGCATTTGAGGATAACCCGATTTAAGGGTATGTGTCGTCTATTAAGGAAGTAGCTCCGTTGGGGAGAAACACTAGGCATGATGAATACCATGGGTGACTTGTTAAGTAGGATGTATTATCCGATTGTTGAGCCCATTGAGGCGAAATGTTTAATGTTGTGTGTTGTTGTTACATGTATGATTTAATATAATCAACTGCATGCTAAGACGACAATTAGTTGTGCGTGGCCCGGTAGCATATGGGCTGCGGGATTACCATACCAGCAAAGGTGCTGAGCCCCTTGGGGCCACCCCTTTCTCTTCTTCTCCTATTTCAGGTACGAAGTGCTGGAAGCCGTTCAGAGTAGGACGGGTAGTCATTGTACGTGGGTAAACAATTAAGTGTATGTATACAGTAGGTGTAGTAAGACCGATGTTGTGTCGGCACCAGTTTACAAATACTCGGTATAGTTGTTAAGGTGTATGTTGTTGTTTTGTTAATGGGGTATTGATGTATAGTTGCTCGGGAATTTGCCCATCAGACCGGTACATTGTGTATGTATTAGCCTTGTTAGCCACGTGGGTGGCTAACGGCGTGTAGCACAACAAGTTAAGTAATGTGATGAGGATGTTCTTCCGCTGCAGTTTGTTGTAAGTATGTTAATGTTGGATGGGGTGTTACAAAAAGTGGTATCAGAGCGAAGTATCGCTCTGATGACTGAATTACCGAGCTTAGGAAGTACCGAGTTAGGATTAAGTACTATGGTTAAGGGTTGAGTGATAGCGTGAGAGATACGCTAGTTAGGAACTACCAGTGGCTACTGGAAACCTACTATATCCTTCCCACCCTCCACAATCCCTGTATAAACTTGGGAAACAACGCCAGAGAGATGGAAGTCCACTCTTACTCGGGGACCCGATCTGGCTGTTATTAAACACATCTAAAGGTACGGAGAACCTGTCATACGGTAGATCCCGAAAATGGGAATCCCGAGACGGTTCCATCTAAAATGTTAACGCATTCATAGCGAAGCAAGAATCAGTGTACAGAAGAATAGAATTTCCGGCAACCTGGGTCGACATGCTAAGCAGTCGAGAATAACCAACTTGCAACGCCCACCGTGCAACAGACAAGAAATGGATTAATACACCCGAGACAAGTGTCTACGGAACCACAGTTGATAATAAACACCACGGTATACCAACCGACAAGGAACTACAACGTAGTGCCCAACAAAGACAAGTCTCAGTAACCACCACACAAGTGCGTGGAACGGGGTATAAAGGAGAATACGACACAAAAAAAAGGGGTCCCCAGAAAGGGAAATACCCTAGTTAATGATTATTATGTGAATACAGTGAGAATTCACCTAGACAAGTTTTATCAAGACAGTAAGATCAGTGAGGGCCAACAAGGCCACTGATGACAGTGCGGGTAAAAACATACCACAACCGGATTGTTTAAACTGATAGCCAGTTAGCATGGCGCACTTGCCAGCACGCAAGTGCTGCTATAACAGGCTGTTCGGAAATTTATAATCACTACAAGTACTTAGTAAAGTACCATAAAGTTAAACGAGACCACTATGACCATGGAAGGGCTTAATAGCCTAACCTCTGTGATTGTAAGTACACCAGTCAGCAAGAAGCTAGACTTGGTTAAGGTAAGAAGATGTTGTGAAACCATGAAAATTTTTCTTTCAACCCAGATTTTCACAAACCCTTTTCTTTTCAAACCCAGATTTTCTTTCAAACCCACTTCTTTCCAACCTTCTTTAAACCAAATCAGTAAAACCAAGAGCAGTTGATAAGATACAGCAATGGATAAACTTTCCCTCGATTAAGTTCGGGAAGCAAGGAATGAATATTGTCACGGGACAATATAAGGGAGTTGACAACAGAATACTTCACCTAGGCGTGTGACGGACACTACAAGTGTACCAACTGTGTTGTGGGACGACCGCACTCCGATAGGAGCATGTGGGCCTGACAGACCTACTTATGGGTTAGTTGGGTAAGTACAATGTATCAAAAGATACCCCATATATGTATACGAGTAGAGTCCGAAACACGGGAAGTAGTCGACTCCGTCTACGGTCAGCAGTATAAATCAAACGAGAGCTAAGGATTACAAGGAATAGTTGAAGTTAAGGAATTCAGTTAAGTTAGCAAGACTAAAAGGATCAATAAATTCCTTTCAAGGAAATGTTTAAGAGTTAGCAAGTGCGATGGGCACAAACTGTTATGTAAAGACACCACATATGTCTTAAGGATCCTTAGGGATAAACATTATAGCTGGAATGGTGACCCAGCCTGTACATGGCAAGCAGATGCCTAATGTGGACACATTAATGTGCAACAAACGGGATGAAACTCCCAGAATAAGTACCTACACTACCAGGAAATGTTAATCTTCACAGAAAAGTAACCAGTAAAAACGCGAAAGGCGTAGCCAATGGAATGTACCAATAAGTGTGAGCCAAATGTAATGGCATAACTTAGCAACACCCAGGAGAAACCCTTAAAGGGTGTTTGCATCAGCAATTGTTGCACGAAATAACGTGACAGAAACATAAGGGTTGAAACTAACACCAGTTTAGACATAAATTGTCGGAGACGGACTGACAAACCTAAGGGGCATCCCATGAAAGGAAACGTGATACAACGACCTTGTAATATTGTACAGAGAAGTACATGTGTGTGGACAGCCTATAATGAGCCCAGCTCAAGGCAAACAAGGCTCATAAGCCATAAGTAAGACATGTTACATAAATTTGACTGATGGTAGAAGTTTATGTTGTATAAGTGAATAGAGTGGTAAACGAACCACTGCATTAAGAGTGGGGATACCTCTCGACATTGTGACACCGCAGGAGCGTAGTTATGTGAACGTTCAAGAAATATGTTAAGGATTGACCATGTTGTTATGAAAGAGAAATTAGCTTAGTAGTATGTGTATAAAGTGAACACCTGGCTGAATAACGCCGGGTTGTGACTCGAATGATCGATGCTCAAGGAGCATTCAGTAGGTCATCCAAATGAGGATGAACCATAATATGAATAATGTAAGTTTATATGTGGAAGTTGAGGTGACAGTAGATACGATATAAGCTTATGTTGTCAGGGAGTAAGAGCACGGTGCGCAACAAGCGACCGTTGTATAAATGTTGTTAAACGATAATAACAGATAAGACAGTATGATTAAACCAGTGGAGATGCAAGATATTGATGTTCGACAGGCTCGGCAATAAGCCAGTAGCCAGTATTACGGGATCAGATTTCAGTGAACACAGTGTGAATTCCATGGCGAATCGCATAAGGATTTACTGTCGAGAGTTTACGCCTCTGCACTCTGTATGACTGAGTGTTTTGGTATTGCACTTGTGCAGTAATGAACGAATGAGATAGCTAGGAATTGGAAACATGTTATTGTGGACAGATAATGTTATAATGGCCGATGCATAGGAAATGCAAGGCCGCACCAATAAAAGATTACTTGTACAAAACCAAATGGGGAGACATGATTAACAGTAAGTGACTACAGTAGCACTAACTGCCAAATATCGGTATGGAATATACCCCAAATGTTGGAAATAGCTGAGAGAGCACTACACACTAGGTAGTAGCTCAATCTCAACCGACAGTAAGTCGGAAGGGAACAAGTCAATCATTGTGAAATACATAACTGTATACACAAAATTTATGGAAGTGAAAAAGTTTATAAACTCACCGAATCGCTAACGGTAAAAGATACCGTGCGTCGGTTGAGAAACCATTGTTACCAAGATGAAGGTGACAATTGGGGATGTACAATACAGTAAGAATAACAAAGGAGCAATTAAGCTCTACAGTTATTAAGTTTCGCAGCAGAAACTAGGAACCAGTGATTCAAAATGTACAACGTAATAATCGAATATGAGTGATGGCTAATTATTAACCCTAAAAGCCTCACAGGCCAGGACCGAAACCGGTTATGAGTTATAACTCCAATGCGAATTCTTGGTTTAGGGACTAAACCGCCAATATGGTAAGATCCTCTAATCAGAATCCATTGTGTAATAGACCGCGTGGAAGTTAAGATACTTCACGACGGCAAACATTTTAAACTAATGTTTAGTGATTGATTACGTGGGCGTAATCCCTTTTTTAAGGGGGGTAGAGCGCAAAACCACTTGTATATTACCGTACAAGTGTACGTAGTGTATGTGACTCATATTGTGCATAGCACAAAATTATTGTTTGTTTTGATGATTGGTGTTGTGTTACGTAAACATACACATTCATTCATGGTTAATTGTGGTAATTGCGCACAGAGGATGCGAATACCATTGTGATAAGTGTGTGGTTTGTTAACAATTGTGTGTGATTGTACAAGTGTGGGGAGTAGAGAAACTCCCGGGGGAATAAAAGCCCCGACAGTGTATAAATGTAAATCAGGGTGTTGTATTTTGATAAAATATATGTATATATATATATATACTTGTTAGTGATGCATGAAAGGGCATGATACCGACATAGAACCTAGTGAATAAGATTCCCTAGGCAATGATTAAAGTGAATGGGGTAACTGATAGACGGAGTTCTATCCTTTGGAGATGTTGTGATCATGACTAGAATGATTCAAAGATAGAAAATTGGAAATGAGTGATTTACTTGATGCTTGAAAATGAAGTGGGAGGTGGAACTTGATTTGCATGCGATCAAGGGAAGCCGAACACAAATTGGGGTGGAAGGATAGTTCAACACTGATGCTGATCACATCAGGGTTGGATGACTCTTGAAACTCCCTATAAGTGGTCACAAATAACCACGCTAAGAAAGAAGCAAAGAGCTTAAGTTGGACTTGGAGTTGTGTGTGTTTTCAAAAGGATTTTAAATTGGTATTTATAAAACGTTGATGGATACTTTACAATTTAAAGTTCTCTTACTTAACCTCACAAGGAAATTTGAACTTATGTGATTGTTTTATCTCCTAAAGGCACGGGGACGGAAGGTGTCCATCGCGACCGTGTTCTGCGGATCACAGTGTATATCAAGGATATTTTTGATTGCTATACATGCTCTGACATGTTGTGTGGTATGTGTAATGATGTTGTTTTGACTTGGATTTCCTAAGTGTATACTATCAAGGCCTATGAGTCTAAATGTGTGGTGTTAAATAGACCTACGTGTCTAAAGACTGTTATGTTATCGGGACCTACGTGTCCAAATGTTGTTATGTATGTGTAAATGTTGTTAAGATACCCGGACCATAGAGTCCGAGGTTATCATTTGGATATGTTATGTTATGTGTGGATGTGAATGTGTTGCCCGGACCATCAAGTCCGAGGTTGTGATGTAAAGTGTGTTTGGTTAAGGAAGTTTATTCCAATGATTACTGTGTTCTAATCTAATGATGTGTGAAAAGTGTGAACTTCGAGGACGAAGTTCTTTTAAGGGGGGTAGATTGAAATACCCCAAACCTTGATATGTGGTTTAAATATCAAATTATGTTATGTAAAGGCTAAAAAGTGCCTTAGTAACACATCAGTGAACAATTTAAACATAGTAAAGTGCAATAAAGCACTAAGACACAGTTTGAGCAAAAACATGCTCTAAGCTATGAGTGAACTTGGTTAGGACCCAAAGAGCCTACCAAGACTTGATAACATTCAATTATGATTTATAAGGCTAAATAAGTCCTTAGGAAACTTTGGTAGACAATGAAACCAAACAAAACACAAGGTAATACCTTAAAGTCAATAAGAGCAAAAATGTGCTCTAAGCTTGGGATAAATTTGTATAAGACCTAATGGTCATACTTATATCTTAAATATGTTAATGAACATATTAAATCAATTACCAAAGAAAACCAAGCTTGAAAACAAGTTAAAACACAAAATGTGCTTTAAGGAGTCTTAAAGCACGTTTTTGAAAAATTGTCTTGTAAATGAGTTTTGAATGGCTAAATGACCATCATTACTCTTTAATTAACATGTGTACTATATAGTATCACATTTGGGTGGCCATATTAGTGGGAAATCAAAAATTTCACTTCTATGTGCCTTGTATTGTGAATAGTATTTTACACTAGTTTGTAACATATAATGTTATAAGTGATTAAGTTGGTCAACAAAGACCAAAAACACCTCCTAGGCATAATGGTGGCCGGTTTTTGTAGAGAGGAGTCCCAATATGTTAACTTGTTAAGTAAATAAATGTGACTCATAGTTACTATTGCTTTAAGACTTAAATATCTTAAAAGCAAATTCTATCTTCATTCTTCCTTCCTCCTTCATTTCACACGGTTCCACACTCTCTTCTTCTTCCTCTCTTCTCTTGTTCTCTCTCGGTGGCATGATACAACATGGAAGTCATCTTTGACCACATGTAAAACCTAGCTCACTTAACCAAATCAAAAACAAACACCACCATTCTCTTAGTTAAGCCAAGCTCTACAATCTTGTCTCTTCAAAACTTCAAAACCTCCATTTCGGTGCCAAGAGAAACCACCATGAAGGAGTTGAGCTCACTTTTCACATATTCTTGTTCTCTCTTTGCTTCAAGGTAAGGAAACTCAAAGAAAATGACATTTCCTCATGTTTTGTCATGTCCGAAAATCACCTTAATGGAGTCTTATATTGCCTTGTTCTAGCTAGCTCATTCCAAGCTTTCATGGGCTAGGAGGAGTCCTCTCTTGATATATATTCAAGCTCTCTTCCAATTCCAAGGTAAAACATCATGTTAATACCTTAAATAATATATGTAACTAGGGTTTACAATGAGATAAGCTTGCTTATATACTCATTTTGTTGGTATATGTTTAGTTGTTGCAAGGAACAAACCCCACCGGTTCAAGGAAACAAAGAATTTGTGAGGAAAAAGAGGTAAACAAACTATCTCAATGTAGTTTAAATGCCTTAGGAAATGAGCTTGATTTGCTTGATAAAATACCTAAGGAGCCAATGGTGAGTGACCTAGTAAAGTGTTCTCAAGGAGACTAGTAAAAGAACATATGTTTTGGTGTATGTATTTGCAGGTCAAAGGCATTATATGTGGGAAATTCAGTGTTTAAGGTTATGCAATTTAAGGGCCTAAGAGCCATGTTATTAAGGGCCTAAGTGCCAAGCAATTTAAGTTATGCACTATATTGTGATGTAGTGCTTAATGTGTGAAGTTTGTGTATAAAGTGTGTTTGATGGATTTTAGGTGTTCTTGCATGAAATAAGGTAAAAACCTAAGTGTTTGGATGTGAGTAAATACAAGAGAAGCTATGGCCAAATTTGGGAGAAATGTGTGGAAGTTCTAAGTGTTTTAAGGAAGTTTTGGTGAACTAGGAAGTGTTAAAGGTGAATGAATGTTTACTTGAGAAGAACACATGTGTTAAGGTGATTTAGAGCGATGTAAGGATTTAGGTGTTGTCTTTGAAGTTCTAGGAATTCAATGTGTGTTTTGGTGAATGTATTAAAGTCTTGGAGGAGTTGTTAAAGGTTTAGGTAATGTTGGTGTTCAAGGAATAAGTGATGTTTAGGTATGATGTGAAAAAGGAGATTTAATTAGTAAGAAAAGAAGTTGAGGGATGATGATAAGGTGTAGAGGATACACCTTGTATTTGGTCATTATAGGTGAAATGCCACCTAGAAATCATAAGGAGAAAACATTGTAAGTGTTAGGAATTTTGTGGAGATATAAGTAAAGGTTTAAGGAATTAGGAAAAATAATTTTGTGAGTGTTTAGAATATCTTAAGGTGTGTTGAAGTGCCAAATGATGTTAGAACACATAAGAGGCCTTAGGAGAAGTTTGGTGAAGATTTGACAAAGTTTGGGTAAGTTAGGAGGCGACCGACCCAGGGGCCGACCCAGTTTGTGGGTCGGTCGAGCCTCTGTAAAATGTTAAGAATATGTTCGGTAATGGACCGACCCGAAGGTTGGGTCGGACATGGGTCGGTCGGTCAAGTTTCAAAGGTGGAAAATGTTCGCACATGGACCGACCCAGAATGGTGGGTCGGACGTGGGTCGGACGGGCATGTTAATAAGGAAGTAAAAAGGGTTCTGTAATGGACCGACCCAGATGGGGTCGGTCGGTGGGTCGGTCGGACCAAAGATGTTGATTAAGGTTGTGAAATGATATGAGATGATGGGGATTGGTAGGTAATGATGTTATAAGGATGTTAAGGCATGTTAGGTGAGTTTTAATGACAATAAGTGGGTGAAAGGTTGTAATTAATGTGAAAGTAAAACAAGTTAAAATGTAAGTTATTTAACCAAGTTAACGGGGAAAAGTTATAAGCGTTAGACTTTAAAACAACATGTTACCCCAATGTTAATAAAACACATGTGATGTTAACAGTGGTTCGACATTACTCGAGGAACATAAATGGACAGGATAAGTGGACTCCGGTGACAGGTATGGTTTTCTTGCAACCTGTGTCCTAACGGATTACACCGGCTTGTATGCCAATGTGTTTTTCTGTATGTTTGCCACGTTATGATATAAACCATGAAACGAGTTTACAGTCATTATTGTTATTGTATGTTTACGTGCCGATACCGGTAACCTCTAATGCGCTTGAAGGGCTAGTTAACCACTATTAGGTAAACGTAAGAGAACGGTATCCGGTAATAACGTTTCCGACCTAAGGAACGTTCTAACCACGGCTATGCGTGAGTTGGATATGTATGTTTGTGTGTGATGTTGTATGTGAATGTATGACTCTCTTTTCCCTTGTGTATGTCTGACTAGACTTAACTCAATGTTTGTGATTGTTTAATAAAGTTCAAAGATGAACTTCTAATAAGTGCTAACGGGGGGAATGAGGAGTCCGGTCTGTTCCGGCCACGCGTGTGAGTATGGGGGTCGTTGTCATAGCAGGTTCGATCCTCTCTGTATGTATTGGTTGTTTTCCAATTTGGTTCCCAACCTACCCTTTAGCTTAACCAAGGCTATTACTGACTCACGTCGGGCCACAGGGGCATACTATTGTTATGTTTGTTTCGGTGTGCTTGGATCACTATATCCGAGACACCTTGTGTTAAGTTAACCGTTCATTTAACGAACGGTAACGAGTTATGTAACGAGCTTATCATGAGACTGGCAACAATCTCTAGGCTCACCAGTATGTTGGTGATGTTTGGGTCGGTTCCTAAGAGAATCATTCCCGTTGTGTTATGTGTTTTGTTGTGATGCAATATTTATTGCGGTGTTATGTGTGCACATGGAAACGTGCAAAGTGTTGTAAGTGTTGTTACGTAGTGTATGTTATGTTGTAAAATGTGAATGTGTGGATCATGGAAATGATTCCAAGTTGTGATAAAGGCATTTGAGGATAACCCGATTTAAGGGTATGTGTCGTCTATTAAGGAAGTAGCTCCGTTGGAGGAGACACTCTAGGCATGATGAATACCATGGGTGACTTGTTAAGTAGGATGTATTATCCGATTGTTGAGCCCATTGAGGCGAAATGTTTAATGTTGTGTGTTTGTTGTTACATGTATGATTTAAATATAATCAACTGCATGCTAAGACGACAATTAGTTGTGCGTGGCCCGGTAGCATGGGCTGCGGGATTACCATACCAGCAAAGGTGCTGAGCCCCTTGGGGCCACCCTTTCTCTTCTTCTCCTATTTCAGGTACGAAGTGCTGGAAGCCGTTCAGAGTAGGACGGGTAGTCATTGTACGTGGGTAAACAATTAAGTGTATGTATACAGTAGGTGTAGTAAGACCGATGTTGTTGTCGGCACCAGTTTACAAATACTCGGTATAGTTGTTTAAGGTGTAGTTGTTGTATTGTTAATGGAAAGGGATACTGATGTATAGTTGCTCGGGAATTTAGCCCATCAGACCGGTACATTGTGTATGTATTAGCCTTGTTAGCCCGTGGTGGCTAACGGCGTGTAGCACCAACAAGTTAAGTAATGTGATGAGGATGTTCTTCCGCTGCAGTTTGTTGTAAGTAGTTAATGTTGGATGGGGTGTTACAGTTGTCAATTTAATACTCATGATAACATAGTTCAAACTAGCTTATAAAAATCACATTCACAAAACAAAGGCACATAAAAGTGAAAATTTTTGATTTCCTATTGATATAGACATCCAAATGTGATACTATATAGTACACATATATATTTACGAGTAATGATGGACATTTAGCCACTCAAAACTCATTTACAAGACAATTTTTCAAAATGTGCTTTAAGACTCCTAAAGCACTTTTTGTGCTTAACTTGTTTTCAAGCTTGGTTTTCTTTGGTAATTGGTTTAATATGTTCATTAACAATATTTATAAGGTTTAGGTAGGACCACTTAGGTCTTAATACAATTATCCCAAGCTTATGGCACATTTAGCCCATTTGACCTTAAGGTATTTATTTGTGTTTTGTTTGGTTTATTGTCTACCAAGGTTTCCTAAGGACTTAATTAGCCTTATAAATCATAATAAATATATATCAAGTCTTGGTAGCTCTTTGGTTCCTAACCAAGTTTCACTCCGAGCTAGAGCACGTTTTTGCTCAACTGTGTCTTAGTGTTTATTGTGTTTCTACTACAGTTTAAATTTACAATGATGTTCTAAGGCAATTTGTGCCTTTAGATACCATATTTTTACATTAACCAAAATATCAAGTTTGGGTGGTATTTCATTTATATACCAAACATATAACTAGTGAACAACAAGCGAAACAACGAGGATAATAAACATGTATTAACTCCCGTCCTTGTGTAGTAACCAATATTGTTCGCCACTGTAAAAGTAATAATTGTTCAGTTACACCTAGTGACAACGTTTCATTAAAACGACGTGCCTCTAATACCCATATATTATGGCGGGTCACCCAAGGCAGTAGCCACTCCAGCGGTAGAGCCTCCGACCAACGAGCCATCCTAGCTCACTGGAAATTTCCTTGGTACTTACGGACCCGTACGCGGACATCCTGGTATCATTTTTGTGATCACAGCGCGCACCAAGAGCCACATCCTCTTGGCTTTCCAATATTTGTTTAATTATACCATCGCATCGCATTACCAAATTTCTAACACAGTAGACTAAGGTCATTAGTCCAAACCGGAGTCAGTAAACTCGGGATCCAATGTCAGATACAAGAGCGGCGTTAGAAAGGCCAATGCTCTGTATAAAAGTCTCGGATAATAATATATATATATCTTATTATCCTAGTGCTACAACGTTTTTCTGACGATCCTTATAATTCAAATAAGATAGCACTAGCCGCTAGTTCGTTTTATATATATATGTTCATATATACGAACCAATACTGTTAACTCAACAACAGTAAATAATAAGCAGCTATAAATATACAGTTCACGTATATCTTTCAACACATTCAGACAAACAATCTTATCACAGATCACACAGAAGTCTGAACTGAGGAAGACCTTAGAGACAATCAGAGACATGTAACAACATACCGTTCACCCAGAATATAGTACAGTGGAGTATGAATCAGCACAAGTCCGATGCTCCACGTGACGTCTCTAACAATCTAAGTAATACATAATGCTACTGATTAGAATCCTGTATATCAACATAACTCTACGGCACCCCGTACCGTCACTAATACCTCCCGGTTAATCCCCCGTTACTAACTGTCAATGTTTGTCGGGTTTTCGGTTTAACTCAGGATTTGGAAAAACGTTATATTACATGCGTAGTTTCCTCTCGTATATTAATATACTTAACGTTTGAACTTGTTATCGCATGTAACTTAATATACCTTGTATATTGTATAGTTTGTTTTCTATATTGCATGTATAATTCTTTACCATGTATTATACATCTCACCTTAGTATTTATTTTTCTAAGGTTTGTTTTTCCAAGTTTAATGGAGTATAATTCGTATATAAAATACCATGAACTATATAAATTCTTATTATTTCATGTATACTCCTAACATTAGAATTCCATATCTAATGTTTATAATTCTTTTTCTTTTATCTCCTTTCTTTTAAATCATGGTAATATATAGTTATTGAACTATATTATATTTTCCATAAAATAACATATATTTATTTATATATATGCATTATAGGACTATTTATTATATGGTAAGTCATTATAATATATATTCATTCTTTTTAATGAATACCTCTGAAATACCCCAAACCTTGGTATGTTGTGTAAATGTTAAACTATGGTATGTAAAGGCTAAAAAGTGCCTTAGAAACATCAGTGAACAATTTAAACCACAGTAAATGCAATAAAGCACTAAGATACAGTTTGAGCAAAAACATGCTCTAAGCTATGAGTGAACTTGGTTAGGACCCAAAGAGCCTACCAAGACTTAATAATATTCAATTATGATTTAATAGGGCTAATTAAGTCCTTAGGAAACCTTGGTAGTCAGTTAAACCAAATAAAACACAAGGAAATACCTTAAAGTCAATAAGAGCAAAAATGTGCTCTAAGCTTGGGATAAATTTGTATAAGACCTAATGGTCATATCTATACCTTATAAATATGTTAATGAACATATTAAATCAATTAACAAAGAAAACCAAGCTTGAAAACAAGTTAAAACACAAAATGTGCTTTAAGGAGTCTTAAAGCACGTTTTTGAAAAATTGTCTTGTAAATGAGTTTTGAATGGCTAAATGTCCATCATTACTCTTTAATTAATATGTGTACTATATAGTATCACATTTGGGTGGCTATATCAATGGGAAATCAAAAATTTCACTTCTATGTGCTTTGTTTTTGTGAATAGTGATTTTTATAAGCTAGTTTGTAACATATAATGTTATAAGTAATTAAGTTGGTCAACAAAGACTATTATACCCTCCTAAGTATATGGGGGCCGGTTTTTCATGGTGTGAGTCACCAACATGTAAAAGAAATCAAATAAGTAAGTAAAGCTTAAAGTAAAGTACTATTTTGCTTTATAACATAAATATCTCCAAAAGCAAACTTACTTTCTCATTTCCTTCTCTTCTTTCATTTCACACGGTTTCTTCATCTCCTCCCTTCCTCCATTTACGACTTGCTACAGCTCCTCTCTTCTCCATCTTCATTTCCTTGCCAAATCCAACTCCATGCTCCAAATCAAATTCTAAGACCATATTTGTCTTAGTTAGGTCAAGCTCTACACTTCTACCTTTTCAAATCTTTAAGAGCTCAATGTTGGTGCCATGGAGAATCACCATTGATGGAGCTTGAGCTTGTGTTTCTACACATTATTACTCTCCTTTGCTTCTAGGTAAGGAATCTCAAAGAAAAATCAAGTTTCCTCTCCTTTTAGTACATGGCCGAAAATTCACCTCACCATGGTGTCTTTACCTTGCTTGTTTTAGCTTCATTTGAATCTTCCAAGGGCTAGGAGGAGTCCTCTCTTGATACTTATTCAAGTTCTCTTCCAATTCCAAGGTAAAACAATTACCTTAATGTGTTAAAACAATATGTGTAACTAGGGTTTACAATGAGATGAAGCATAATGCTTGAATACTCATTCTATTATTTGTATAATGTTTAGTAGTTGGCAAGGAACCAAATGCCTTACCGGTTTTAAGAGGAAACAAGAATGAAGTTTGTGTGGAAAAGAGGTAAACATACTAACCTAATGTGGTTTAATGCCTTAGGAGAAATGAGCTTATAATGCTTATTAAAGCTACCTAAAGAGCAAATTGTGAATGACTTAGTAAGGTGTTCTCAAGGAGACTAGTAAAGGAACATATGTCTTGGTGTGTGTAATTGCAGGTCAAAGGCTTATATATTGTGGAAATTCAGTGTTTAAGGTTTATGCAATTTAAGGGCCTAAGAGCCATGTTATTTAAGGGCCTAAGTGCCAAGCAATTTAAGTTATGCACTATATTGTGATGTAGTGCTTAATGCGTGAAGTTTGTGTGTAAAAATGTTCTTGATGGATTTTAGGTGTTCTTGCATGAAATGAGGTAAAAACCTAAGTGTTTAGATGTGAGTAAATACAAGAGATGGCCAAATTTGGGAAAATGTGTAAGAAGTTCTAAGTGTTTTAAATGGTCTTGGTGAACTAGGAAGTGTTAAAGGTGAATAAATGTTTATTTGAGAAGAAAACATGTATTAAGGTGATTTAGAGTGATGCAAGAATTTAGGTGTTATCTTGGAAGTTCTAGGAATTCAATGTGTGTTTTGAGGATGTATTTAAGTCTTGGAGGAGTTTGTTTAAGGTTAGGTAATGTTGATATCCAAGGAATAAGTGATGATTAGGTAAGATGTGAAAAAGGAGAGTAGTTAGTAAGAAAAGAAGTTGAGAGAAGATGTTAAGGTGTAGAGGAAACACCTTGGTGTAGTGGTCATTATTGGTGAACTACCACTTATAAATCTTAAGGAGAAAACATCCCAAGTGCTAGGAACCTTGTAAGAAGTTTGTGAATGATAAAACGGTTTTGGTGAGTGATTTAAAGAGTTTAGCACATGGATAAAGGTGTGTTTGAAGTGCCTAAATGAGGTTAGGGTATACTAGGATATATGGGGTGAAGTTTGGAGTTGAATGTAAAAAGGAAAACAATGATTTGGGGCAGACCGGACTTGCGACCGGACTTGCAAGTTCGGTCGGGCCCAGTTTACCCTGTGGGAATTAGTTTCTGGAATGGACCGGACATAGGACCGGACTTACAAGTCCGGTCGGAGTAGAAAAATTTTGACGGAAATGTGTTCTGGAATCGACCGGACTTGGGTAAGTCCGGTCGGCAAGTCCGGTCGGGCCAAGAACATGGTTTAAGGTTATGAAATGATATGTAATGATGGGGATTGATAGGTAATGATGTTATAAGGTTGTTAAGGACATGTTAGGTGAGTTTTAAATGGCAATTAAGTGGGCGAAAAGTTGTATCAAAATGTAAAAGTAAAACAAGTTAAAATGTAAAGTTATGTAACTAAGTTAACGGGGAAAGTTAAGCATTAGACATTAAATAATCAAGCAAACCCCGATGTTAATAAAAACACATGTGATGTTAACAGTTGTTCGAGAATCGCTCGAGGAACATAAGTGGACGTGGTAAAGTGGACTCCGGTGACAGGTATGGTTTTCTTGCAACCTGTGTCCTACCGGATTACACCGGCTTGTATGCCAATGTGTTTTTCTGTATGTTTGCCACGTTGTAAGATTAAACATGTAATGAGTTTACAGTAATTCATTTATGTGGCGTGTGCAACTCCGATACCATTTAACCTCGGAAGTGTTAACCTTAGTTAACCGAGTCTAGGATCACATGAGAGTTCGGTATTCGGAGTAAACGACCCGTACCATGGGACGTACTAACCACGGCTATGCGTGTGTTAAATGTGTGATATGTGTATGTGAATGTAGGGATCTCCCTTGTGTGTCTAACACAGTTGTAATACTGTATGATGTGTAGATATGATAGACTCCATAGTGGGGTTCTAACTAATATCTAAAGTAAGTATGTACTAACAGTAGTGAGGAATCCGGTTTGGCCGGTCGCGCGTTGTTTGGGAGAGGGTATCCTTCTTAGCCTTACCCTTCTCTTTGTTATGGTTGTTTCCCTCACGGGTTATGATCTCCCATTAGCTTATTCCAAAGCTTAGCTATTCTGACTTATGATCGGTTTAGGGGGAACATGTGTTTGTGTGTGTGTTCGGGCCTCTAAACCCGAACCGCCTTAACTTAAGTTACTCGTCCAACTATTAGGACGGTAATGAGTGTTGTTGTTATTGTATAACGAGCTTATCATGAGACTGGCAACATTCTCTAGGCTCACCAGTGTATAAACAATGTTTGGGACGGTTCCTAAGAGAACCACTCCCGTTATGTTATGTATTTTTGTGGTGATGCAATATCTATTGCGGTATTATGTTGTGCACGTGGAAACGTGCAAAGTGTTGTTAAGTGTTGTTATGTAGGTATGTTATATGTTGTAAAATGTGGAGTATGTGGATCATGGATATGATTCCCAGTTTGAGATAAGAGGCGTTTAAGGATAACCCGATTTAAGGGTAAGTGTCGTCTGTTAAGGAAGTAGCTCCATTAGAGGAGGAACGCTCTAGGGATAATGAATACCAAGAGTGACTTATTAAGTAAGGATATATTATCCGTTTGTTGAGCCCATTGAGGCGAAATGTTATGTGATGTGTGTTTACTGTTACATGCATGATTTAAATATAATCAACCGCATGCTAAGACGACAAGTAGTTGTGCGTGGCCCGGTAGCATGTGGGCTGCGGGATTACCATACCAGCAAAGGTGCTGAGCCCCTTGGGGGCCACCCTTTCTCTTCTTTTCCTATTCCAGGTACAAGGAGCTGGAAGCCGTTCGAGAGTAGGACGGGGTAGTCGTTGTACATGGGTAATCGTTTATGTTGTATATATACAGTAGGTGTAGTAAGACCGAAATTGTTGTCGGCATTAATTTTAAATACTCGGTATAGTTGATAAGGTGTATGTTGTTGTTGTTGTTAATGGAAAGGGTTAACAATGTGTAGTTGCTCGGGAATTTAGCCCATCAGACCGGTACAATGTGTATGTATTAGCCTTGTTAGCCACGTGGGTGGCTAACGGCGTGTAACACCAACGAGATAAGTAATGTGATGAGGTTGTTTTTCCGCTGCAGTTTATTGTAAGTGCGTTATTGTTGGATGGGGTGTTACAACCTCTTATATTATAAATGTTATAACTCTTACAACATTAAAACCATATTATAAATTTCATTCAAAAATAGTATTATTTTCGAACAGCACCTATAATTCTCAAATATTTATAAAATCCACCACATAATTTATATAACATATATTTTGACAATTAAGTCATTAAAACAATTATAACCTATAGTTATATTTTGTTATAAAATACCAAACAGCACTTAACACTCTCGGTATTTAATTTAATTCCACTAAACTTTCTATAATCACCAATTTACCCCATTTTATAACATATAGTTTCTAATATAACCAAAACTATATATTATACGTATATCTCCATAAAACCTTATATATTATTCCAAAAATTACCAAACTATACCAAAAGGCTATAAATATTATTATTAACCTTATACTTTCTCTAAATCTCGGTTTTACCACATTAGTTACCCATTTGTAACAATGTTATGAAATATCTTATATTATACTTAGATAATTCATATAAACTCCAAATTTAACCAAATCAACTTCTAAAAATTCCTAATAATCTAAGGTTTGTACTAAATTCCATTTAGCACCCCTAGTTTTCGGAAATATCAATATCACCCCAAATATCATAATTCTTTTACAATTTAATAACTATCTTATTATAAGGTGGTATTTTAATTCCTTAAATTCTCCAAACTTAGTCAAAGTCTCCTATATAGTCAACTTGACTTCTAATACACAAATTGGACCCAAACTTTTCGGTAATTACAATTCTTAACCTATAGTTTTCTATTTTTACAATTTTGAAACAAAACTTAATAAAATGTTATATTTTTTATTAAATTCATTTAAAAACCCTAAGTTCCTCTAAACTAAGCCCACGGCTTATTATTTAGCTAGTAATTACCATTTGGCCCCAAACTTAAATATATAAGTATAAATTAAACTAAATAAGCTTGTAAACTTAAATTAAAATGGCCTAATGACATGGCCTTATTACAACCTTGCTTAATAACATAAAATTACATATAAATTTCTCAAATAACACAATTAACTCACGGCCTCACCATGGTTAATATATTTTTCCACATAATGTCATAATTTGACCATTATGTTAATTAAATCACTTAAATGACTAGCTTAATTTATCTTAGTCATTTTTTTCCATTCTTAGGTTATAAATAACCCATATATTATATAACACTCTCGGCACATATTTATATATGCTAAGAATTACATAAAATCATAAGTTTAAGGTGTTTACCTTGGTAAATCTTGTATGAGCTCGGCACCTTGGAGTAAAATTCACCACAATATTTAGACATGTTTTACACCAAAACAAGATATAGTTATACTCCAAGCTTGAGCTTAACCATAAAGAACAATTAATGTAAGATTTAAGGCAAAAATCACCTTAAAAATGCTTGGAAGGTTCCTTATGATTTCGGCCTGGTTTAGACACACCACAAGGTGTTAAATTCACTATATAAACATAAGGAACACTTAGACAACAACAAGCTGCTGTAGTAATAGGTTTTACCTTGGAAAAATGCCTAAAAGAAGAGTATTTCCTTTGGATTTTGGTCACCCTTGCTCCAAATGGTTAATCAACTGATTGAACATGTAAATATGAAGATTATGAGTGTATAAACTCACAAAAATCAGAAGAAAGAAACCGGATGCAAAGTGTAGAACCTTAAGGTATGTTTTTACCTTAAAATGTAGATTTGGACTTCCTTGGTCCCTAAACTGAGTTCATTCGAGTTTAGCTCTTGTTCTAACCTTAGAACACTGAGAATAAGCCATAGGAAAAGATAAGCCACGAAATCCAAGTGTTGGTAGTGAAAGAATGAAGAAAAAGGGCTAAAAATGACCTTAAATCATTACCTTAGGAGCTTATTGGATTGAATTGCCTTCCTAACTCAAGAACACAGCTTGGGAGAGTCTAAGAACTCATATGGCACGTTTGAAATGGAGCAAGAGGCAAGAGAGAGTGAGATTTGGTGTTTAAAGGCTTAAAATGATATAATAAGGAATAGTACTTGGTGATTCATCACATTAGGTGTCCAAACTGAATAAGTGAGCTGTCCTCCCTTCCCTCCATGCCTGCTGACACCATATGATAAGGCTGGCCAATTTGTTGACCAAAGGTCAAACTTGATAAATGTGCTTAAAAAATGGCACTATTTGGGTACTATTCACAATAAACTGTCAGTTTTGGATTTTTATTTTCAAACTTGGATTTAGACTTTAAAATATAGTCTATCATGTCCAATAAATGATTTAAATGATATACTCATGTCTTTAAAATGACAAAAAGTCATTATCTTAGAGCTCATACACAAAAACGTGCGTTAAGGTGATTTCAGGGCACTTTTTGTGTCACTGTGTGTTTCTGAGCTTAGTTTTCTTTGAGAATGGTTTTGTTGTGTTCCTTACTTCATTCAATTATTAGGAATCCACTTTGGATCCTATTTGAGGTCATACAATCTTCATGGTGTCTTAAAGCACATTTTTGGCCTTACCGATCTTAAAGCATGTTTTGCCTTGTTGAGATCTTTTAGATTGTTCCCCAATAGTGTTAAGATGTTTAATAACCATCTTTAATCATTTTTACATCATTTAATTGAGTTTTTAAGGTTAGGGGTATTTCAGTCTACCCCCCTTAAAAAGGCTTCGTCCTGAAGTCCTTACTCAACTACAGTTCACCTAAGGAATCAAGTTCCACTAAGTAATCAAACAGATCATCGCTAGGGAGTAACTCCCACTAGGTTCAAACCTAGTATATATGTATCAAGATTGATATAGCACATATCAAATAACTGATCTCATGGTATAACTCATTGTAACATAGCACTAGACAAGGTGCACACCCAACCATCAACAAAAGTACTCAGCGGTACTATATATATTTATTCTCAACCGGTGCACTAAGGCACATACATAAAATGTATCAAACATACAATCATCCAACAACCATGTATGACGCAGCATACCACTAAAACACACCACAAAAATAAGACCTAGTGCATAACATATGCGCAAGCCAAGTGGTGTCTACCCCCCTTAAAAAGGGTTTGACCACGAACCCGTATAAGTATCACAGCTACTACTCGAAGAGTGCTGGGTACTTCGCTCTCATGGAGTCCTCTAACTCCCAAGTAGCCTCCTTCACCTCATGGTTCGACCAGAGAACCTTGACCATGCTAACGGTCTTGTTCCTAGTCTGCCTCGTCTTCGTATCGAGAATGCGGAGTGGTACTTCCTCATATCGTAAAGCGGGGTCCAACTCTAAAGTCTCTGGCTGTAAAACGTGCGATGGATGGGGCACATACTTCTTCAACTATGAAACGTGAAAGACGTCGTGCACCCTCCCGAGCTCTGCTGGCAAATCCAGCCTGTAGGCTAATGGGCCCACTCGCTCCCTAATCGCATAAGGTCTAACATACTTTGGGCTCAACTTGCCCTTCTGCCCAAACCGAAATATCCCCTTCATGGGTGACACTCTGAGGAAAACCATGTCGTCGGTAGTGAACTCAATGTCCCTCCTCCTGGTGTCTGCATAAGACTTCTGCCGGTCCTGAGCTGCGCTCATGTTTCGACGGATCTATAGAACATCCTCCTTAATCTGCTCTAGGTATTCAGGGCCTAGAAGCGTATTCTCGCTGGCCTCATCCCAGCATAAGGGAGTCCTACAAGGTCTACCGTAAAGAGCCTAGAATGGTGGCATCTGTATCGAGGAGTGGTAGCTGTTGTTGTAGGCGAACTCTATCAAATGTAGGCGCTCTAACCAACTCCCCTGAAAGTCTAAGGCACATGCTCTCAGCATGTCCTCCAGTGTCTGGATGGTCCTCTCACTCTGACCGTCGGTCTGTGGATGGAACGCCGTACTAAGCTTCAGCTTCGTACCTAAGGCTTCCTGAACCTGTCCCCAGAATCTGGACAAAAATCGAGGGTCCCTATTAGAAACAATAGTCTTTGGCACACCATGGTGCCGGATCACCTCCTTCTGGAACAAGTCCGCTAATTTTGGGGCCTTCCAGGTATCTTTCATCGCAACAAACTTTGCCACCTTAGTCAAACGGTCCACAGTGACCCATATCGTGTTCAGTCCTCCCTTAGTCGGTGGGAGACCGACAACAAAATCCATGGATTGTCCTCGAACTTCCAGCAGGAATAGGCATAGACTGCACTAAACCTCCTGGTCTCCTATGATCAAACTTAACCTTCTGACAGGTCAAGCATCTAGCAACATACTCAGCTACATCCTTCTTCATCCCACTCCACCGGAAATGGACCTTCAAGTCCTTATACATCTTAGAAGAACCTGGGTGGACGGATAAGGAAGAGCTATGAGCCTCCTGGAGTATCTTCTCCTTCAGATCAGGAGACGACTCCGGAATACACAACCGGCCATTCAGCCGAATCATTCCATCATCACTCAGTTCGAAGTCATACTTCAAACTCTCGAAACTACCATCCAACATCTTCAGCCTGATACTCTGCATGTAATGATCACTCTCCTGTGCAGCTCGTATCTCATCGATCATGCTGCTGTTTGCTAATAACGTGAACAAAGAATGAGCTCTGCGGCTCAGGGCGTCAGCTACACATTCGCCTTGCCCTCCTTATATCTAAGGTCTATATCGTAGTCCTTCAAGAACTCGACCCACCTTCTCTGTCTCATGTTCAGCTCCTTCTGAGAGAAAAGATGCTGTAAACTCTTGTGATCAGAGTAGATGGTGACTGTCACACCGTAGAGATAGTGTCGCCAGATCTTCAAGGCGAAGACTACTGCGCCTAACTCGACGTGTGTGGGGTAATTCACCTCATGCTTTTTAGCTGCCGGGAAGCGTAAGCAACTACCTTCCCATGCTGCATAAGCACACAGCCTAGACCGGTTCCAGAGGCATCACAGTATACCTCGAACCCATCGGTGCCCTCAGGAATAGTAAGAATGGGTGCCGATGTAAGGAGATCCTTCAGTGTCTGAAAGGACTGGTCGCACTCGCGGTCCATAAGAACTGGGTCTCCTTCTTCATAAGATTAGTCAACGGTTTGGCCTCCTTGGAAAAGTCCTTCACGAACCTTCTATAGTAACCTGCCAAACCCAGAAAACTGCGACATCTGTAACTGTCTTTGGCCTTGGCCAACTCTTTACTGCCTCAATCTTTGCAGGGTCTACAGATATCCCGTCTGCTGATATGATGTGTCCTAGAAATGACACGCTGTCTAGCCAGAACTCACACTTCGAGAGCTTGGCATACAGCTGGTTCTGTCTCATGATAGTCAAAACCTGTCTCAAGTGTAACTCATGATCCTCCCTGGTCCTGGAATAGATCAGAATATCGTCGATGAAGACCACAACTGAACTATCAAGCTGTTCTCTGAAGAGACGGTTCATCAAATCCATGAATATAGCTGGTGCATTGTCAACCCAAATGGCATAACGGTGAACTCGTAATGTCCATACCGTGTCCTGAAAGCTGTCTTCTCTATGTCATGCTCTGCAATCCTGATCTGATGGTAGCCAGATCTGAGGTCTATCTTTGAGAACACACTGGCCCCTCTCAGCTGATCAAACAAGTCATCAATCCGGGGTAACGGGTACTTTCTTGACCGTGACCGCATTCAGCTCGCGGTAGTCGATGCAGAGTCGCATACTGCCGTCCTTTTTCTTGACGAACAGTACTGGAGCACCCCAAGGAGAAACACTAGGTCGAATGTAACCCTTGTCGAGGAGGTCCTCCAGCTGTATCTTCAGCTCCCTCATCTCAGCCGGTGCCATACGGTAGGGTGCCTTAGCAATAGGGCCCGTACCTGGCAATAATCAACGGCGAACTCAACCTCACGCACAGGCGGCAAGCCTGGCAACTCATCTGGAAACAATCTGGAAAGTCTGCCACGACTGGAATATCAACATCCATCTCGTCGCACTGTCTCGTGTCCTGTACGTAACAGAGGAAGGCTTGTCGGCCCTTCCTAACGTCCTTCATCAGGGACAATGCTGACACGATCTTGACAGTCGGCTCTCTCCGTACACTGCGGTATGACACTGTCCTGCCGCTCGGCCCCTTCAACAGTAGTCGATGCTCTGCACAATGAAGGCGGCCCTTATGCCTCTGTAGCCAATCCATGCCCACTATGATATCGAAGCCCAAATTCCTGAACTCGATCAGATCTATGGGAAAGGTCTCAGCCATGATGCTGATCTCTAACCCGGTGTACTGCCTGGTGCAACCTACTTTCTCCTTCGAAGGAAGGGTGACTGAGAAGTCTGAAAGCTGTTCGGGGGCAACCCCCAACTTCTTCGCGAACGCCGAGGAAACAAAAGAATGTGAAGCCCCTGAGTCGAACAACACGGAAGCACTAACACCATCAATAGGAAAGGTACCTGAGATCAACTCTCGTATAAGCATCGAGTCCCAATAAATCACTAATTTACTGCCTGTTGTAACTGTCATACCTGTGATGACATTACCGGACTCCTTGGCTTGCGCCATATCTAAGATGCAGATGGTACCCTCCTTTCCATCTCTGTGGCCTGAAGTTATGATTAACGGTATCAACAAACTGAACACACATATACTTGTAGGTACAAAAACTCTTATTTCATTCATCCACTGTATTTACACAAGGTTACACACTTAGCTACTGCTATTACATCAGTACTGTCTGAAAGTCAAATTTAAACGGCCGGGTCGGATGTGGGTATTATTCACTAATGCTGGTGGGGCGGTATTGAGCTTAATGCTCTTAATACCATGGTAAACAAGCCTAGACTCTCCACCAAATACCAACACATCCCCAGACTTGAGGGATGATCTTGCTTGCTAGATCCATCCTCTTCTGGTCTCCAAATAAGAACTCAGCATCATCGCCGATGGAGAATGACACAACTGGTATCCCTCTGGTGATGGACTCAGTCGCCTCATCGCTGTCCTGGTGCATCCCAAGCTTACCTCCCTGCTCGTAGTAGTTGATGATGCAACGTCAGGTGTCATGTGGTAATGGATAGGTCTCACACTCGAGCAATATCCATTGCGTTTCTCACCAAGTTTAGGAAACTCTCAGGTATCCTAGGTATTGATACGCCATCTACCATCCTCACCTCTCGATAAACCCTAGCTTGTGGATCCCAATATTTTCCTAAGCACATCATGTGCAGTTTCATTCTAGAACCATTATTAAATACAGGGGTATAAAATCCTCCTATGCCCTTACCCAAAGCTCTACACTCATTGACTATGGCGATTTGCTCATCTAGGGTTAGGAATTCTTTGAGAAGTATCATGCCCGGTCTGACCACATGACACATCTCGCCAGGGTACTCCCGTCTTTCCTCCTCGGGTCTAGGTGATCTCTGTCTTGTAAGTGTGGGATAGCAGATATCGAAGTCTCCTAGGGTAAGTCGTATACCTATAGCCGTAATTAAAACACACATTCATGCTAAGGTAAAGCTTTTAACACCTGATCATGCTTTCATACAATGGTTAAGGTTTCAAATACTTACTTTCATCGCGCTGGGTACTAGTACCAGCGCCCGAAGCTCCCGCTGCGTTCAGCACACGGTTGCCCGGCGGGTTCCTCTGGTTCTGCTGCTGAGGCTGCTGCTGCTGTCCCTTCTGGGCCTGGGGCGCCGGCCCCTTCTGGCCACCTCGAGCTCCACCTCCTCCAGTAGGTGCGCCTGAGTCCCCTTCGGTGGGCGGTACGCTCGGCTCTCCGGATTCGAGAAGCACTCGAACGACCTATGGCCCTTCTTCCCGCAGTGGTGACAGTCTACAGCCTGCCCTGGCAGTCAGCACCCGGATGATCCTTCCCACAGCGCTTGCAGTGAAAGTGGCGCTGGGGTACAGTACCTATTATCACACAACAATCTGATCAATACAGGTCGGTAATGGTTAGTGTAGTACAACACTCATTCTCAAGGTTAGATCGCTTACCCTTAGGGGGTGCGGATCTAAGAGGCTGGACATCGTATGTAGGCCCGGTCAGCAACGGGACCTTCTCTTTGCCCTTCTGGCTGGCCTGCTCCTTCTTCTTCTCCTCCAGGAGAACTTTTTCTTCCTGAGATCGTCAAAGTATTAGGAATAGCAGGTATGAAAGCAGGCAGCAAGTAAGTAATTTAAATGATTAAATAACTTAAAGCGGTTCTTACTTCCAGCTCTTACTGCCTCCGCTTCCAGCCACCTCCTCTGACTCCTTCTCGGGGGCCTTTCGCTTCTGCCCTTGGTTGTCCTCCCGGCTGTTCACCAACAGCTCGGTCCGAGAAGCGGGGCATCGTAGCATTCCTGTACTGTATGGTGTAAACCAGCACCCATGGCGGCCTTAATAGCATACTTCAGCCCGCCTCTAAATTTTTCCACCTTGACGGTGTCAGAATAAACTACTCCAGGGATGAACTCCAGTAGCCCTATAAACTTGGAGTAGTACTGGTGTTATACCCAAAATTTTGACCCCCCTGGCTAGGGTCTACGAGGTACTGGTGTTGTGAGAGGCATTTTAATCAAGCAGTGAGGAATCCCGGCTCGATCGGCGCGTTTCATGGCATGGGGAGCAGCTTCGTCACTTTCAGGGGGCGTTTTGGTAATCTTTAAAGGCTCCTAAGACCTCCTATGAGCTTTCTCTCTCCTCCAAAGGATGCCCAAATCAACTTGAAATGCTTTGATATTTTAACCCATGATAGAGGATGACATTCTAAGCATAATGGCGTTGGAATTTTGATTTTTCGAATTTCCAATAATTTTCTAGCAATTTCTGACTGAATCTGACGAGAAATTCAATTTAAAAATATTCCAACATTAAAAAAATTCGGTTCCACCTCAGAAAATTCGTAATATCCATCCTTGACATGTGGTTAAAATTTCACAACAAAATTCATTTGGGAAGTCACTTAATTAAAATATCAAAAAATCTTACTTTTACTAGATTTTCTTTATCTTTAAGAAAGTCTATATAAGGGGATAGGTTTTTGGATAAAATAAGAACTTCATATGCTCAAGAACCCTAGAGAGTCAGAAAACACAGCCTCCTCTCTCTCTCTCACGTTTTCCAACACCCGGCCACCCAAATCATACCGAAAATCCCCCGAAATCACCATCTAAACACGTTTTCCAATTCCCAAAGCACCAATAATCATCAAAACCCCACAAAAACACCTCCAAAACGTGAAGAACAGCAAGAACAACCAACAACCAGAAGCTTGGGTCGAAATCCTCTCGGGTCTGCCATCAACGGAGCACTCGACGAATCCCGGTGTGAAGAAACGTTGTGAATCCGAAGGTAAAACAGGTAGAAACTCCACTTCCCCAATTCACCACGGTATATCTGTCTTGCCTCAAAATTTGGGCTCAAACTAACCTTCGTACGCTTCTGTATTGCTGTTTATTCAAGCTTCTGTCCAATAACTTGTTTACCAAGTTTCGTGCATAATTCGAATTCAAATTGAGAACTTTCGACCACTAACGTATTGTACATCTTTAAGGCTACGCACCCATAAAATTTGAGCCGAAAACACCTTCGGGAACAGCCTCAAAGCCGCCGTCCGAGGGCCGTCCGCACCCACGGACGTCGTGTCCGGGGTCCCGGACTCCTGTCCGTAAGCTCGGACACCCACGGACGGCGGCGGGATTTTTAAAATTTAAAAATTAGGTTTTTTTTTAATAGTGTCCGGGCCCACGGACAGTCTGTCCGAGGCCCCGGACTTTACGATTTTCTGTTTTCTGTTTAATTCGACTTTTACTTCATATAGGTTAACTGGGGTCCGTGGCTTCGGACAATAGGTCCGTGGCTACGGACGGAAAAAAATTTGACCTAATTCTGCCTCCGAAACCCTAGTTTAGGTAGTTTTAATTTCCACTTTAATTTTCTGTCAAAAAATGCTAAAAAAGACAAAAAAACAGAAGCGCGCACCTAGGTTAAAAACAACTTTGTAGAAAGCCGTAATTAACCGAGTAGAGGAAAAACGACCTAGGAGGGGTAATGAAAGTAATTGAACCCTAATTAAGTCGAATATCAAGCCCCCGAACCCGAACTCTCCTTTCCTAATTTGGTCTAGGTTAAAATTAGGTGGCGACTCATAATAGGTTCCAGTGAGCTAGCTTAGGTTTTAATAATTATTGTTTTATGACATAGTTATTAATCTTAGGTTATAAGTGGACCTAAAACCCGGTTAGATCCTAATCAACTTTAATCAACATAGGATAGGGTTTAAAATCGAGGCTCACAGACTGGCGACTCTGCTGGGGACCAATTCTTAATTTTAACTTGTTTTAATTTTAAGAAAGAGGGCTTAACTTGAAAACGTTTATTTATGGCTTTTACTATGTTGCTTGTTTATTCCTGTGCGCACTTTAATTTTTGCACCCTTGCATCATATGAGAGCGAGGGTCCACGCAAACCAGTTTCACCCCGGGACCCGTTTGAGGGTCCCCTGTCAGGGACTCACACCTTTTAGGTGATGTGAATAAATGGGGGAAAAGAGGAGGGTGTCGTCTAACCACACCCCTTTAATACCTGGGCCTTAGCCCCAAGCATTTTCCTGGCAGTACCCTTACCTAGCCCATTGTTTGGTCAGTCAAAGACCCGACGTAGACGCAACCTTTAAGTGATGTGAAAAAAGTGGGGAAGCCCAAAGAGGATAGCGTGCAAGCTCTATTCTTTTGTGGTGACCTGGGCTAGCGCCCCAAGCACCTCTCCGGATTGATCCATACCCATTAAAGGTCGTCGGGTGAGGGCATTTTGAATTTGTGTGGAACCTTGTTTGCTCTTGTGATGGGCCCATGACCAGACTTAGAACGGATAGGGAATTACCCCCACAGTTGGCCCGACCCAGTTCGAAGTTCCAGTTGTTTGAGGCCCATAAGCAAGGTTGAGTGCTGATTGATACCCTGTGTGTGTTTTCTTTTCTTGGTAAAAAACAGGAAAAAGCCCATGGCCCACTGCTTCGAATTCGACAAGTCCTGTGACAGAACTATGAAAGACGTGTTCAACTGGTCAAAGAAGGTTAACAAGTTGTCTATCCTCCACACTCTGGATATTTATCCCAGACACGATTGCACGAAGATTTCCTGAGAGCGGCTATAACCATTGGGACCCGGTTGAACATCTTTTCAAGTTTGGGGATAATGAGCTGACTTTACTGCCTGAGGAATTTGAGCGCTTCTAGGGGCCAATACCCTAGCTAGCCCAGTAGTACCGAACTTGACACCCTCACCGGTCGAGGCCCATTCCCATTTATTTGGGCTAAGTCCGACCCAGTAGTTGCTAGGAATGGTAGGGCCCGAGGGATTGCCGGTGGAAACTCTTTCAGACTTTGTTACCTCTGAGACTTCTTTAGAGCATAAGAGGAACTTTCTCGATCTCGCATTGCTGGCAATCTACCTTTTCAGACCCCATATATGGCTATACACCGAAAAGTTTTCCCTTTGCTTCTACAGGTTCGAGCTGGTTTCGCCTTGGGACCATTGATAGTCGCGCAGATTATTCAGAGTTTGGATTCATGGCCTAAGTCAAAGGATACCCCTTACTTCTTCGAAGGGAGCATTTATCTTCTGCAAGTCTGGCTTCTCGAGCGGCTCAAGCTGATTCCTGAGTATAACCAAACGTTCACGATCCAGCATCTCCCTAGAAGGCGAGCCCCGAGGAGCCGGTTGATGGATGGCCGGCCCTTTTGAACTCCATACGGCAGGGACATCAAGTCCAATGGACGGTCTCAGCTTGGAAAATTGAAGGAGTTCGAATGTGTGGAGGCTACTATGGAGGGATCTCGTTACCCGGTTTTGAGAACTTTTATGTCATCCACCCGTGGCGTTCCATCGTCAGATTGGGCGAGCCCAGAACCGACCCAAGGGTTTGTTATATGAAGCACCAAGGAAAGCATACGATCATGAGGCTCTTCATACGATCATGGATCGACTCGAAGGGGAAGTTCAAGTCGTGAAGCCCTTAGCACTTGAAGACTTGGAGCTCTCAGCAAGTTATCGGAAATGGCTATACGGTCGAAAGGAGGAGGTGGATGCATTCAAACGAAGAAAGGAGGGGTTGGCCGAGCCAAGAGTTGTCAAGAGGAAACTTGCGTTCTAGACACTTAATCTAGGCATCTCCTGTTTTCTTAGAACTCTATAATTTGTACTTCTTCAACTTCGAGATGAATAAAGAGAAATTTTGTTTTGTTTAGCCCTCTTTAAATTTAATCAATCATTTTCGGAAAAAAAGAGAAAAAAAAAGGGGCGTCCGTGACCCGGACGCGCTGCCGTGGCCCCGGACGTTGACTCAGACGCGCCCGTTTGACCTCCAAACGACGCCGTTCCACTTAGTGACTTCCCCCAGCCGATTCAAATCAGGAATTCGTCCCAAATCCACCATTTTCATTCCAGCAACCCCCATTTTCAAAACCCTAACTTCTCTCCTCCATATCTCACTCATTTCTTGACCAAATCAATCCATTCCACCGCCATTTTTCCACAAAACATCCCTCTTTCGATTCTAGGCATTTCCATACAAAGATCTCTCCATTTCGCAGCACTTACGGAGGCTGAAAGTCGCGTCCGAGCTAGGTCCAGGGCGAGTGGTTTTTGTCCGTTTTCGGCACTTTCCCGACTCCCAATCCAAAATATTCTTCCACTATTGTATTTGGGTAAGTTTTCTCTACATTTGACTACTCATTTGTCCATTTTGGTGAAGAAGACAAAGAGAAGAACGAAAAAACGAAATTTGGAGCTAGGAAGAAGACGACAATGGTGGTTCTCGGGTCAAATTTTCGAAGTTTGATTTTTTATGTTTTAAATGGCCAGCTAGCTTAGAAGGACATTTAAAACGTGAAAAGTTCGTTTGGAAGGCCGAAACCGCTTGTAACGGCCGAGGGTCGCCCGTTTTAGTTTAGTGCGTTTTAAGTGCGAAATGAGGTTCCCTGCGTTTCTAGCTCGTGGAATATTAAAAGTTTGCATGAATGATAGATCCTAGGACTGATTATATGTGTGGTGGAGTGCATTTGAGAGCACAGGATTCATGAAAAATCTAAGGGAAACTCTGTCAAAATTCCTGTAGAATTATATGTCTTTTGACTCGTTGAGTCCACAGGCACACCATAGAGGGTCGTAGGAGTTCCCGTGGGGTAGCTGGGGCTGGGGCACCAGGCTCTCAGCCACGTCGCAGGCGCCGCAGGGAGACATCCCTACCTATGACCATACCCGTTCAGAGGAGCTCAGCAGGAGCGCTGGTTTTATGAGAATCAGGATATTTCCATTCAGCAGGAGCGTCTCTTCAGCGATGACGTGATCGCCACTTTCGGACCCGATCACCGTTTCAGCACCTTGACTGGGCGGGGTTTGCTTATTTGCCCGAGGAGCACGTTAGGGAGTTAGTCATAGAGTTCTATGCTAACTTGGACAGACGTACTGGGGCGGTGGTATCCTATGTACGTGGTCAGCCCATTACTGTGGGCCTGGATGATTTTGTGCATTTTTACGGCTTGATCCTAGTGACCCAGAGCACAGGGGATTAGAGACGATTTCAGCCTTGGAGAGCGAGGCGCGCCAGTTCATGCAGACTCTACTCTGTCGGAGCGTGTTGTTCTTCCACGAGGGACCAGCCAAGGAAGCAGGTGATCCTCCCCTCCGCTTTACCTACTGCTCTTGACAGGGTGTTGTTGGAGGTCTTATCCCGTAACGTGCTACCGAAAGCGCGTAATGACGTCTCCGCTCGCTACTGCTTCCTCATGAGGTACATTCAGCATCCACCTGACTCAGAGGAGGGCTTGATCCCGTTGTCGGTCTTGATGAGAGACCACCTGATGGTAGCAGCCCGGGCCGGTCGCCATGCCTTAGTTTACCCGAGTTTCATTCAGTGGCTATGCGAGTGTGCACAGGTCCCGATGGGGGATGACGATTGGGAGCCTCTATATCCCACCTACACCATGGACATGCTGAGGACCCTTGGCTACTCAGCCGATTAGGGTTGGGCTTTCCCACAGCAGGCCAGAGTCTTTTCTCAGAGACCAGTCCGGCCCAGGCAGAGACAGCAGGCACTGGAGCCCGAGGACGTCCCACATCACGAGGACCCGTCAGGAGGATACGCCTACCAGGGTGAGGGGTCGAGCTACATGGGCACCGAGTACCCTATACCACTCTCCTCCTACTACACCCTACCGCCTCCACCACCGCAGCCGGCTACGCTTGAGAGCTTGCAGAGGGATATCCGATCCCTCCACATTACCCAGGGTCGCATGGAGCGCAGGCAGATACGTATGGAGGGCCGTATGGACGATTTCATGACTCATATGTACTCGGCCTTCCCACGTCCACCTCCTTCGCAGCCGTAGTCTTAGGATTTCATGTTTTCTCTATGCACTTCATGATCAGAGTACTGTCTTTTCTTTTGTCTGTATTGTCTGACATGAGCTCTCTCTCGATGTTTTTGTGCCTTGACATTTGCTGCATGTTTTGTTTAGTGCTATTCGAGAAATCTCTTGCATATAGAAAACCATTGCCTGCTATTACAAGTTAGGCATGCATCTATGTTGCCAAAACAAGGTCAAAGATAAGTCATCTCATCCACCCTCATCACAACCCTTACATGTGTCTTACCACTTCACCAAAGCTTAAACCAAAAAATTGCTGAATCATTCGACAATCACCTCCTCATACGAACAACATCTTCATCATATACATCCCATGCGTTTTCTTAACATTTCACCAAGTACACAAAGCCAAAATTTGTTGCTGCAAGATCACCCATCACCTCTCCACAGGAATATCTCACCACCATTGTTCACCACCACACATGCAGTCACCCTCCACTAATAACTTGGGCATTCTAAGGTTTGTCAAGAAGACCCCACAACAATACTGGGGGCAATCTGAGTTAAGGAACGATAATGTTTATTTCTTTTGTTTAAATGTGCAAGCAAGTCTCCGAGTGTACACTTCGCGAGAGTGCCTTGAGTGGTAAAACCAAGAGCGAAAGAGCGTGTCATTTTTACACGACTCCAGAGAGGCCACATTTAAAGGTAAGGTAAACGGCATGACTCCGACCGAAGGAGATAATTTGTAAATTTACGCTTAAACCTATGAAAAGTAACAAGAACGGATACACAACTATTAGGGATGACGAAGCACCTAGGTACAGCACCACACAACCAAAAGCAATTGGGTATATTGCTATTGATTAAACAAGTGGTATAGATCATCAATGTGTGAGAAAACAATGTGGTGAGAATGTAAGATTTTAGGGGAGGTTATGTCAAAATTTATCTAGAATTAGAACACTTAAGAAAACTAGAAACTAGGTGAAATTTTGTGTTGTAACAGATTTTAATTAGAACTGTTAAGTTGGTAGGTTAGGAGAGATAACTAGTGTATTGTAAACTCTAGGAATGACATTATAAGAGGGAGCTAAAGACGAAGAAGGTAAGAGTTAAAATCTGTAGTAAATGCAACTTAGAAAAACATTGTAAGTGCTGAAACGAAAACTTAAGAAAATGGGTGAGTGAATTAGTATAAAAGGGTGTAACAAGTTACTAACGGATTTTAACATGTTTAGGTGACTAATTAAGCGCTAAAATATGTGGGATTAAGTGTAGGAACAATGGGGAATTAATTAGGCAAAATTTGGGGTTGTAACAGACAAAGAAAACTGAAAATCTGTCAAATTCGTAGCAGGGTCCAGGACCTACCTTATGTAGGAAGTCCCGGACTGCATCAAAATTTCATTCGAGGCTTCCCTGCAACTTGGGTCTGGGACTTGGTCCCCGTACAAGCTCCCGGACCATGCTAATAAAAGGGCCGAGACTTCACTGGAATTTGGGTCCGGGACTTGGTCCCTTGTACAACTCCCGGACCATATACAGAAAACAGTTCGAGAGTTCACCAAGTTTCTGGTCCGGGACTTCTCCCTTGTACAAGGACCCGGACCAGGGTATTAGAAACGTCCGAGAGTTTGGTAATGAGGTGGTCCGGGACTTAAGACCTGGACAAGGTCCTGGACCAACCTAAATGTGTTGAAATAAGTGCTTTAAATGAGTAATAAGGTATGGAAGTGAATGGTAATGATAGTATAAGATAATTAGGACTTACTTAAGGATGTTTAAGGTCATTAAGTATAAACGAGTTTTGAAAATAATAAAGAGTAAGTAAACCATATGTAAGTATAAGAATTGTAAAGGGTATAGTAAGTATGAGTTAGGAAACGAAAGGGTAATCGTGTTTGGCTAATGACAGTTAGATTAATCATTCAATTGTATGTATATAATAGGATTTGATTTGTGAACACCGGAGGAACGTTGGATACAAGTACGACGGTGAACGGTATGAATTCCTCATGCCCCGTATGCTATCTTGGTTACCCTGATTTGTGTGTTGAGTGCTAATTGATCACCAAATAAGAGAAATGCACGAATCGGAGTTATCATGTTTACTCGTGAATATGTAGTGTTGTATGTTGTTGTATATTGTCTTTAAATCTTAGTTTGTATAATTCATGAAATGTATGGATGATAATGAATGTGTGTATGTATGTCGTATTGTATTGTGACCGATTATTAATGTGAATGGACTTCTAACTTATTCCTACAAGCTAACCATTCTAACTTAAATTGGTAATAAATTGGAATGAGTAGAAGTTCGATATAGTTTCGGCCACGCGTGAGGATGAGGAGACACAAGGTTGGATCCGATTCCTGACTCTTAAACTGGTCCGCGGCCCAAATCCCTTAAGTGGGTAGCATCCCGGATTGGTGAGTCAAGTAAATCCCGGAGTGGACGGAGTAGTCCCCAGGGCCGGAGGTCCCGACGACTTAACTTGAGTATAAGTAAGTAAATAAGAATGAGTAAGTAAAGTAAATGAAAGTAAGTAAGTATAGTAAGAGTAAGTATGTATGATGAGTAAAAGAGTAAAAGCATTCCGATTAACCCGGATGCATAATTTGGCTAACCCTTGAAGGTAAGTATGGTGTGGCTTATTGTATTGCTGCCTTGGGATGTGTAATGTATTGTATGAACATGTATGATGTATGAAAGCATGTATGTATGGAAATAATGAATAGCATGTTTAGTGGACGTCAATTAGTCGGCGTGCCCTAGCTAGCACGCGGTATATGCGAGTTCATGCGTAGCTTTTGCTGAGCCCCTTGGGGCGATGTTTTTACTACACGCTGGTACTCGTGAAGGATGAAGATGCTGAGGACTTAGCTTCTATTCTTTATCTTCTTTTTGGATTGTAAATGATGAATTGTGATAGGTGTACTAAGTAGTACTGGCTGTAACTTTTGATTACCGGTGTACCATGGGGTACACCTTTTTGGATATTGATAGGAGGGAATTGGTATAGATGAGCAGTAGGTAACTCATTATTCTTGGATGTTGGGAGAAGGGAAATGTAATTGAATGTACTTAAATACTCGGTAATTCGGTAATGTAGGAATGTTATCTTTTGTATCCCGTATGCAATATAGTAGCTCAGTATATTATGTTCATCAGACCATGACTGTAAGTATTAGTAGCCTAGCTAGCCGTATGGGCGGTTAGCGGCATTGTTTCACCCGCCGTAGTAAGTAGTAGTATTTCCGCTGCGAACTGATAGGATTAACAGGACGATTAGACGTAAGCATAGGATTAACGGTTAGGGTGTTACAAAAAGTGGTATCAGAGCGTAGTTACGCTCTGATGTCCATAGTTACTGAGCATAGGGAATTACTGAGTTAGGATTTCAACCGACTTAAGACGGATACTTAGAAACCTAACTAAGAACTACCGTTGTTAACAACGGATACCCTTGACGTTCTCATGAACGATACCTTGCTTAAATTCCAAGACCTTTGGGTCATATCATGCGAAGCCTAATGTGGATGTTAAATATTCAGATGTCAGGAAGAGGCCGAGGCCGAAGTAGAGGCGAAGCCTCTGACGGAACGGGCGCGCAGACGATAGCCGAGATCGTCGCCGCCATGGTAGCACAGATGCTACCACAAGTGATCCAAGCAATGCAACAAACCCAACAGAACCAACAAACTCAAGCGGGGCCAATCCCTCCCCCGCCACCCAGAGAAGCTAACTGGGTAAAAGCTGTAGCGGAACTCCGCCCTCCTTGCTTTAGGGGCGAGAGTGATCCGGCTAAGCTCGAAGCCTACATCTCCGAGATGGAGATGGCATTCGAAACCCTGGAAGCTCCTGCTGGAGTTCGAGTCAGAGTTGCAGCCTATTATCTGAAGGACGCAGCCATGGATTGGTGGAAACTAATCAAGCATGAACATGTCAATGACCCCACATTCGACTGGGAGTCTTTCGCATCACTCCTCCGATCCAAGCACTATCCGGAGCACGTAAAGACTAAGAAAAGGCTAGAACTAGATGCCTTGAAGATGACAGACAAGATGTCTGTGGATAAGTGCAACAGAAACTTCACTTCTATTCTCCGTCTTCTACCCGACCTTGGGTACACCGGCCAGGTGTTGGTCGATCACTTCTATGGCGGTCTGAGCCATCGCCTTCGGTACGGTATGGGCTATACCAGGTTTACCTCCCTTCAGGTAAATGTCGGTTAACCCTCAGTATCATTTCAATTCCTTAAATTCCTTGAACTCCTTGAATCTTTCCCTTATCTTTTCTTTAATGAGAATCCCGGCTAATACCTGAAACTTCAGGAGTGTTATCACACGGCTTCTCGCGTTGAAATCACTTGCCAACTACGGGATGAAGAGACCGCGCTGAAGCGCAAAGCTAACAACAAAAACACCAGTACTGAGGAGCAGAACCAGGGGAAGAGCTGGAAAAAGAAGAAGGGGAATTTCTTTCAGTAATCCCAAAAGAAATCCCCAAGTGAGAGCAGTGCCCATACTGAGCAGGGCAAACCAGTTGAGCTTCTTCAGCTTGGTTATTCTGCACCGGTGGCAGCAAAGCCACTGAGATCACACCCACCTAAGGGTAAACTTCTAATCCAATCGTATTCGTATAAGTAGAATATCTGGTACATCCACGCACACATGTGCTAACCCTCTACCCTCAGGTTCTAGCTCCGGTACCGCCAAAACCTTCTCCGATGGCCGCACCTATGTGTGCAGAAAGTGCAATCAAGACCATCCCGGTAAAGATTGCTATGGGAGAGAAATCAAATGCTACAATTGCCAGAAGCCGGGACACACGGCCAACAAGTGCCCAGAGAATAGGAAGCCAAAGGGGAACTTCCAAGTCTATAAGCAGAGGGAAGGCAAGGAGGTTGCATCTGGCGATGCACCGACCCAGCAGGCACCGCAGGGACAGGGATCCCGGGGACCTCAGAGGGGTGCACCTCAGAGGCAGCCTGTCCTTCATGTCATAGACCGTGACGGGTCCGGTTCTAAGTCTGGCCCAGGTAAATATCTGAACCTTTAATCCTTGAAGTAGCATGACTAAGTATCGAAGAAACTGTTTGAGTGGATGCATGACTGAATGAATTGGAATGTGTAATAAGCATGAAATGAAGTAGTTAAAATTAGTACTCACCGTAGATGAAATTTGTAACCATAGGGAGCTTCAGTATCTGTTACCCGATACCGGTAAATCTGAATCAAGAAGAGATCGACATCACCAACCACTACTACACCAGCGAACAATGTCAGGTCATCCGACCAGGTATGATCTTATTAAAGGGATACCTGACACCCGAAGCCTAAATCTCAATCATCCGACGATGCAACGAGCTAGGAACGGGTCAAGGTGGATTTTATACACCCGAATTCCCCGGTGGAGCGAAGATGAAGCTGAAGATGATGTGCTTGGGAAAGGATTGGAATCCTTATACCAAGACATACCAAGAGACACGAACACAAGATGGAGCGACGCCACCGACAATACCTCCAGAGTTTCAGACACTCGTCACACAAGCAGTAAAGCTTGCACAACAATGCGAACGTGAGCCGATCCCCGCACTTGAAGTGGACCTTTGTATCGTCAACTTCTACGAGAAAGAAGGACGACTTGGGTTACACCAGGACAAGGACGAGACAGCGGAATCTCTTGAACAAGGAGTGCCCGTAGTGTCTTGGTCCATTGGTGATGACGCCATATTTATGTATAGCGAGTAGAAGCGTGTGGACCTCGCACGGAAATTGGTATTGAGATCAGGAGATGTCCTAATCATGGGTGGAAACTCTAGGTTGCTGTATCACGGTATCAACAAGATCAAGCTGAATACGGCACCTCCGACAATAATCAATGCCACACACATGAAACCAGGACGCCTGAACCTTACCTTTAGAAAGTATTAAATTTGTAATATCATGTAATGTATTAGTAACGTGTATTAGAGACACAGTATGTATGATGGTTGGTTTATCAATAAAGAGCAGTGTTGATTTAAATTCCACTTGTGTCCACCATCAATACTTACCCAATTGTGACTTCAATAGGTTGTGGACTCGGTACCGAAGGTAACCTGAGCATCCTCACCGAAGCACAAGCCGGCAAAAGCGGCACCATCTTGACGGGAATCTTCCCAGTAAATGGCATTGATGCCAATGTATTATTCGACTCCGGTGCCTCTCACACTTTCGTATCACCATCCTTTGTGAAGAGGTTGAAGCTAGATGCGGATGAGTTACCGAACTTCATGGTTACTCTCCCATCGAAGGAGCGGGTAAAGTGTACCAAATACTACCAATCAGCCACCATCGAAATCAAAAATGAAGCGTTTCCCATTTCCTTCATCGAATTCAATGGATTGGGATTCGACTTAATCATCGGAATGAATTGGTTGGAGTGGCACAAGGGTAGAATCCTCTGCGCCGAGCATCGATTGCTGCTCAAGAGTCCTTCTGGGGTTACTGTATCTTACTGCCAGAGACTGAGAGAGCCTTCGACCACACTCATATCTGCTATGGCTATGTACCGGGAGCTCAGAAAGGGCCAAGAAGTGTATCTGTGTTATGTGCAAGACCTGGAGAGAGATCCAGAGTTCAGTGATGAAGTACCGATCGTATCCGAATTTCCCGTTGTATTCCCTAAGGAGCTACCCGGCATGCCACCACCGAGAGCAGTGGAATTTGAAATTGATCTTTTGCCAGGTACCGGTCCCATTGCCAGGGCACCTGCGGAAATGACAGAATTGAAGGAACAGTTACGCGACTTACTCGACAAAGGGTTTATACGCCTGAGCGTATCACCCTGGGGAGCACCGGTCCTCTTTGTAAAGAAGAAGGACGGTAGCCTCCGACTTTGTATTGACTACCGCGAGCTGAATGCGGTTACAGTCAAGAATAAATACCCATTGCCACGCATCGACGACCTATTCGACCAGTTGAAAGGAGCATCAGTCTTCTCCAAGATCGACCTCCGTTCTGGGTATCATCAAATTGCAATCAAAGAGCAAGACATCGAGAAAACGGCATTCCATACCAGATATGGCCACTACGAATTCACAGTGATGCCATTCGGTTTGTCAAATGCACCAGCTAAATTCATGGATCTCATGAATCGACTATTCAGTGAGCAGTTGGACACTTCAGTTGTGGTCTTCATCGACGACATCCTTGTATATTCAAAATCAGCAGAGGAACATGAAATTCATTTGAGGAAAGTACTAGAGACACTGCGCGAGAACCAGCTGTATGCGAAGTTCTCCAAATGCAAGTTCTGGCTTGATCAGGTATCATTCCTTGGACATGTCATCTCCAGTGCAGGTATCTCAGTGGACCCTTCTAAGATAGAAGTTGTACGATCATGGCCTAGACCTAAGACTGTTACCGACATTCGGAGCTTTCTTGGTCTAGCCGGTTACTACCGGAGATTTGTAAGGGACTTCTCGAAAGTCGCTAAGCCCATGACTACATTGATGAAGAAAGATGCACCGTTTGTATGGACACACGAGTGCGAGTTATCATTTCAGAAATTGGAAGACTCATTGACCTCAGCGCCCATCCTTACCCTTCCAGAGGGCACAAAGGGATTTGAGGTGTATTGTGATGCATCAGGCAAAGGGATGGGATGCGTGCTCATGCAGCATGGCAAGGTTGTAGCTTATGCCTCCCGCCAGCTGAAAAAGCATGAGGAGAATTACCCGACACATGACTTAGAGTTAAGGGCCATTGTCTTCGCCTTGAAGATATGACGACACTATCTCTATGGGGTAAGCATCACCATCTACTCCGACCATAAGAGCTTACAGTATGTATTCACGCAGAAAGAATTGAACTTGAGACAGAGAAGATGGATGGAATTTCTTTCAGATTACGACATCGACTTACAGTATAAGGAAGGGAAGGAAAATGTTGTAGCCGACGCCCTGAGTCGTCGAGCACACTCGCTCCATTCGCTACTCGCTTCTTCTAGCTTGGTTGACGAGGTGCGAGATGCTCAGTCGAGCGACCCTTACCTAACCGAAATCAGACAAAAGATTGAGAATGGTACATTTGAAAAGAAAAAGTATGACTTCAAGCTACATGAAGATGGTTTGATTCGGTTGAATGGCAGGCTATGCGTCCCCCGAAGCAATGCTGAGCTAAGGGATCGCATCCTGCGAGAGTCACACTGTTCCACATTGTCAGTCCATCCAGGAGCCTCAAAGATGTACAAAGACATGAAGAGGTACTTCTAGTGGTCTGGAATGAAATTGGATGTGACAGAATTTGTATTGAGATGCTTGACATGCTAGAAAGTAATGTTTGAACACCGTAGACCGGGCGGAATGGTACAATCGATGCCAGTTCCGGAGTGGAAGTTCCATGATATCTCCATGGATTTTGTTGTAGGACTCCCACCTGCCAGGGGAGGACTCAACATGATCTGGGTTGTAGTTGATCGCCTTACCAAGGTTGCCAGATTCATACCGATGAAGGACACTTGGAAGGTAGTGAAGCTAGCTGAGCTATTCGACAGGGAGATCATCAGACACCACGGAGTCCCTAAGACTATAGTATCTGACCGCGACACCAGATTTCTTTCGAGATACTGGAGAGCTACACGGGAAGCGCTGGGTACAGAATTGAAGTTGAGTACCGCCTTCCATCCTCAGACCGACAGTCAGACAGAAAGGACCATCCAGACATTGGAGGACATGCTTCGGGCATGTGCCTTGGACTTTCAGGGGAGTTGGTTAGATAAGCTTCATCTTATCGAGTTTTCTTACAATAATAGCTATCACGCCTCGATTAAGATGTCGCCTTTCCAAGCCCTATACGGTAGACCTTGCCGTACGCCTTTATGTTGGGATGAGTCAAGCGAAGCGGTCATCATAGGACCGGAATACCTTGAGCAAGTGCAAGCTGAAGTTCAGCAGATTCGAGCAAATATGAAGGCAGCCCAAGATAGACAGAAATCCTATGCGGATGTGAGGCGACGCGACCTTGAGTTCGCCGTGGGCAACCAAGTGTTCTTACGCGTTTCACCTATGAAGGGTGTCTTCCGATTTGGCCAGAAGGGCAAACTGAGCCCAAAGTTTGTAGGGCCGTATGCTATCACCGAGAGAGTTGGAGTTGTAACCTACAGGTTAGCATTACCTGAGGACTTGGGACGTGTCCATGATGTATTTCATGTGTCACAACTCAAGAAGTACATTGCTGATCCTTCTCATGTCTTAGAGCCCGAGAGACTATCTATTGAGCAGACCATGAGATATGTTGAAACCCCGGTGAGAATCCTTGATAGGAAGACCAGAGACACTAGCCATAAGTCTATACGAATGGTGAAGGTCCTATGGTCAAACCATGATGTCAAAGAAGCGACATGGGAGTTGGAAGATGCCATGAAGGCTAAGTACCCGCAGTTATTTATAGACTAGATAATCTAGTATTTAGCAATACGGGTACGGGTCGTACCCCTTTTAAGGGGGGGTAGAGCCCTTTTGCTTTTGCATTGCTTCGGGGTAAGCATTGCTTAGTGTGTAGGTATTGTAATAGAATTTGTATGGCACGTGTAGTGCAAGTGAACTTGGTATGTGTATGTATGTGTAATGTGTAGTGTGTGAATGCGTATCTACGATGTGTGATGATTGTGTAATGTACGTTGTGAATTGCAATGATGTATTGTGTATTGTGGAATGGTATGAATTGGAAATGACAGATTATGTATGTGAACTGTGTATGTTGTTGAACCGTGTATGCTTGCAATGTGGAATGAAGTGAACACCTCATAGGTGTAGTAAGACACATTAGTGCAATCGGTTGCCTAAAGAGTAGAATTAATTTAACTATTAACCTTGAGCAACTTTGAGGGCAAAGTTTCTTAAGGGGGGTAGACTGAAATACCCCGTAATTAAAAATAGTGATTAATTAGGCTAATGAATAATTTAGAAGCTTAATTAAGTATAAATAATCATAAGGGAACAAATCCCGAAGGAAACGGACCTTTAAAACAGATTAAAAACATTACCGAACCTTAAAGCGCGTTTTCGAGGTAACCGGGAAAACGTGTCTTTAAGCGGGTCAAATGGACTCGTAATAATTTTGGTCAACTAAATAATCATTAATAAATATTAGTGAAGCTGTAGAACCAATAAAATCAATAAAACGAGAAATTAGTAAAAACTGTCAAAAACGGGAAGTTGTGGGGTAGAAATATAAATAATCAAAGCTTATGTGTCCACTTTTAAAATAAAAAGTGAAAGTTTGTGTGTGTGGGCTGTACTAGCCGATGGGCTCCCCCTCTCACTCTCACACACTCTTTAATTCCTTCTTATTTACAAACAAACAAAAACAATAAAGTAACACCTTACCTTATTTACTCTCACACTCTCTCTCCAATTCCCTCATTCTCCTCACAACACTCACGTACCCACTCCCTCCCTTTTCTCTGATTTCCTTCTTCTTCCCCAAGCAGGCGACAGCCATGGAGGAGTAAACAAACCACACAAAAACTCTCTTCTCTCCTCTTGTAACCCACTCAAACCTCTCCCAAAAATTATAAAAATTACACCATTGTCTTCCTCTCCTCAAGAGCAACACTTCCCTCTTTTCAAAATCCAGAAAAGAGCATTTTTGTTTCCATGGGTATGCCCCATTTGGAGCTTCAAGACCACCATTAGAAGGCCCTCCTTCTCCTTGTTCTATTGAGGTAAAAACATTCCCAAAAACTCCATCTTTTTCTAGCCTCATGGGCAAAACGAAGATGTAGACTAAAACCCTTGCTTGCTTCTTTATGCTAGCCGATTTTGGCCTTGTTGGTGGAGTTGGAATTTTGTCCTTGAGCCACTCCAAGCTTCATTTACACCCTTGCAAGGTAAGGATTTTCTAAACCCTAAAACCCACATTAAAAGCTTAAATAATGATAGGATTAATTTTTAGTATTGAATGGTGTATTTATGAATGGGCTGTAATGTTAGATTGGTTGAGATACCATAACCGGTAGAGAGTGGAGGAAGGAGCAAGAAAGAAGGAGAAAGAAAAACTAGTGGAAGAAAACAAGGTAATTATACTCTCCTTTGTGTGATTTAGTAATGTATAATGTAACAAATTTTAGAAGGTTTGAATTTAGTAATGAAAATGGTATTGTGAAGTAGAGTAATGTACAAGAGAATGTAAGTGTTTTAAACCCTTGAAAGCAAATTAAAACTGTTACAAAACAGATTGGGAATGAGATGTTTGAGTGCAGGAAATTCAATGTTGTTAGTGTAGAAATTGTGTATGAGAATTGGGTATATTGCTATTGATTAAACAAGTGGTATAGATCATCAATGTGTGAGAAAACAATGTGGTGAGAATGTAAGATTTTAGGGGAGGTTATGTCAAAATTTATCTAGAATTAGAACACTTAAGAAAACTAGAAACTAGGTGAAATTATGTGTTGTAACAGATTTTAATTGGAACTGTTAAGTTGGTAGGTTAGGAGAGATAACTAGTGTATTGTAAACTCTAGGAAAGACATTATAAGAGGGAGCTAAAGACGAAGAAGGTAAGAGTTAAAATCTGTAGTAAATGCAACTTAGAAAAACATTGTAAGTGCTGAAACGAAAACTTAAGAAAATGGGTGAGTGAATTAGTATAAAAGGGTGTAACAAGTTACTAATGGAATTTAACATGTTTAGGTGACTAATTAAGCGCTAAAATATGTGGGATTAAGTGTAGGAACAATGGGGAATTAATTAGGCAAAATTTGGGGTTGTAACAGACAAAGAAAACTGAAAATCTGTCAAATTCGTAGCAGGGTCCGGGACCTACCTTATGTAGGAAGTCCCGGACTGCATCAAAATTTCATTCGAGGCTTCCCTGCAACTTGGGTCCGGGACTTGGTACCCGTACAAGCTCCTGGACCATGCTAATAAAAGGGCCGAGACTTCACTGGAATTTGGGTCCGGGACTTGGTCCCTTGTACAACTCCCGGACAATATACAGAAAACAGTTTGAGAGTTCACCAAGTTTCTGGTCCGGGACTTCTCCCTTGTACAAGGACCCGGACTAGGGTATTTGAAACGTTCGAGAGTTTGGTAATGAGGTGGTCTGGGACTTAAGACCTGGACAAGGTCCCGGACCAACCTAAATGTGAGAAAATAAGTGCTTTAAATGAGTAATAAGGTATGGAAGTGAATGGTAATGATAGTATAAGATAATTAGGACTTACTTAAGGATGTTTAAAGGTCATTAAGAGTATAAACGAGTTTTGAAAATAATAAAGAGTAAGTAAACCATATGTAAGTATAAGAATTGTAAAGGGTATAGTAAGTATGAGTTAGGAAACGAAAGAGTAATCGTGTTTGGCTAATGACAATTAGATTAATCATTCAATTGTATGTATATAATAGGATTTGATTTGTGAACACCGGAGGAACGTTGGGATACAAGTACGACGGTGAACGGTATGAATTCCTCATGCCCCGTATGCTATCTTGGTTACTCTAATTTGTATGTTGAGTGCTAATTGATCACCAAATAAGAGAAATGCACGAATCGGAGTTATCATGTTTACTCGTGAATATGTAGTGTTGTATGTTGTTGTATATTATCTTTAAATCTTAGTTTGTATAATTCATGAAATGTATGGATGATAATGAATGTGTATATGTATGTCGTATTGTATTGTGACCGACTATTAATGTGAATGGACTTCTAACTTATTCCTAACAAGCTAACCATTCTAACTTAAATTGGTAATTAAATTGGAATGAGTAGAAGTCCGATATAGTTTCGGCCACGCGTGAGGATGAGGAGACACAAGAGGTTGGATCCGATTCCTGACTCTTAAACTGGTCCGCGGCCCAAATCCCTTAAGTGGGTAGCATCCCGGATTGGTGAGTCAAGTAAATCCCGGAGGTGGGACGGAGTAGTCCCTAGGGCCGGAGGTCCCGACGACTTAACTTTAGTATAAGTAAGTAAATAAGAATGAGTAAGTAAAGTAAAGGGAAAATTACATCACCCACCCATGACGTTTGGTAAAATTACACAGCCCACCCACGAGGTTTCAAAAATTACTTTGCCCACCCATGTGGTTTCCATAATTTTACATCCAGCAACTTTTCTAATATTTGATCAACTTAAAAGATGGTTAAATGATATCCAAATTAGATGAAACTTTACATGGACGATGCTAAGGTGTTATATTTTTGTTCAATGCCAAATCCAAAGTTTTTTAAGGTCATATATGACTGTGGGACCCAATGAAACTTGAGACACGTTCATCGGGTCCCACGGATCATATATGAGCTTAAAAAACGTTGGATTTCACATTTTACCAAAATATAACACATTAATATCGTCCATGTAAAGTTTCATCAAATTTGGATATCATTTGACCATCTTTTAAGTTGATCAAATATTAAAAAAGTTACTGGATGTAAAATTGTGGAAACCACATGGGTGGGCAAAGTAATTTTTGAAACCTCGTGGGTAGGCTGTGTAATTTCGCCAAATGTCATGGGTGGGCGATGTAATTTTCCCTAAAGTAAATGAAAGTAAGTAAGTATAGTAAGAGTAAGTAATGTATGATGAGTAAAAGACTAAAAGCATTCCGATTAACCCGGATGCATAATTTGGCTAACCCTTGTGAAGGTAAGTATGGTGTGGCTTATTGTATTGCTGCCTTGGGATGTGTAATGTATTGTATGAACATGTATGATGTATGAAAAACATGTATGTATGGAAATAATGAATAGCATGTTTAGTGGACGTCAATTAGTCGGCGTGCCCTAGCTAGCATGCGGTATATGCGGAGTTCATGCGCAGCTTTTGCTGAGCCCCTTGGTGTGATGTTTTTAGTTCACGCAGGTACTCGTGAAGGATGAAGATGCTGAGGACTTAGCTCTATTTCTTTATCTTCTTTTTGGATTGTAAATGATGAATTGTGATGGGTGTACTAAGTAGTACATGGCTGTAACTTTTGATTAGCCGGTGTACCATGGGGTACACCTTTTTGGATATTGATAGGAGGGAATTGGTATAGATGAGCAGTAGGTAAACTCATTATTCTTGGAAGTTTGGGAGAAGGGAAATGTAATTGAATGTACTTAAATACTCGGTAATTCGGTAATATAGGAATGTTATCTTTTGTATCCCGTATGCAATATAGTAGCTCGGTATATTATGTTCATCAGACCGTGACTGTAAGTATTAGTAGCCTAGCTAGCCGTATGGGCGGTTAGCGGCATTGTTTCACCCGCCGTAGTAAGTAGTAGTATTTCCGCTGCGAACTGATAGGATTAACAGGACGATTAGACGGTAAGCATAGGATTAACGGTTGGGGTGTTACATGCTTAATCATGCATCACTTACCTCCTTAGTGCCTTGTCCATTACCGGCACTCACATGCCCATTGATCAACAAATTCTACTTGTTTAATTACCTAGTCCAGAGTGTGACTAGATTTACATTTAGTTTCCTTATCTTTATTTAAGCTAATCTCTAATGTTTTCCTGTTGTTCTCCTGCAGGTCACATGGTGGAGGAGTCTTATTTGACTGCAATCAGTTGCTACATTAACATATACTACTTGCTAGGATGAGTCATCTTAGCATAAGATATAATTTTGCAAAAATACTAGTCACTTAACACCTTAAATGGCGCATTCAATAGGGAATAAATGGGTCTGATTTTCGATTTAATTTTTGTCACACTATATTTTATTAAGACCATATTATAACATGTAATAGGTTCCAGCATTTAATTGGTACATTTTTATTATGGTAAAAGGTGAAAGTTTTAAGGTAAAAATGCTGATTTTAGGTACCTTTTTTATCTGAAAATCGCCCCCACTTGTACTATGAATTTAGTATTGCCATCAATTGATTTATATGGTCAATTTATCCCCTTTTAAGATTATCAACTCGTGGCTCCTCAAGAATTTCAAGGCAATTGCGTAGAACGCGTTTTTGTGACACCCGAAGGTGCGTTTTTGTGCTTTAAGAATTTCCTAAGAAATAATTATTCGCTATGTGTTCCAAGTGTTTATTGACATTTTTTATAGTCAATAATAATATGTTAAGGTGTTACATTGAGTTATATGGGGTTATATAAACTCAGAACACAATTCCCGGGCTAACTGGGCAAAAAGGAGCGTTAAGAAATTCTCCCGAGTGTTTTGTCTTTAACTGAGAATTTATCTTGAGAACTTAATCTTTAATGTTCATTAAGGTACTATTATGCATTTAGAATGAGGTGTAATGCTTTACTTTATTTAATAAGGTATTTCCAGGACTTTCGGGCCTTAAGGGGCCTTTAAGGGAACTCCCGGGCATTTCTTATTTTTATTCAGTTCTAACTGAGGACTTGTGTTTCAAAGGTCATATAATGATCCTTGGTTAACTTTATATGAGTTCTATAGCTTATATAACTTGGTTAGCTTAAGGTCGGGCTTTAACGCTCGTTTTTGGCCTTAAGGAGTTTAGGTGCGTTTTAACGCCCAAGTGTTCATATACTTTTATTAGGGTTTGATAATCCCATAAATAATACTTATTTATCATTATTTAATTATTTAAAGATTAGGGGTATTTCAGGAAGACATTGTAATACCGTGAGAATTTTTCTTTCAAACACAGATTTATTTCAAACTCTCTTTCAAAACCAAATTTTCTTTCAAATTCATGTTTATTTCTAACCTTCTGTTAAACCCAAATTCTCTCAAACTTCAAAATTTCCTTTAAACCAAACCAGAGGACCTACACCGGCCTCAGTGCCACACGGTAGGTGAGTTGCACCCAGTTCACTTTCGAACGACCTTAGAAAAATCCTACAAACCGAGGGTATCAACCCAAGGGAATGGATTGAGTTCGTACTAAAAACAACCAGTGGATAAACTTCCCTTGATTAAGTTCGGGAAGCACTGGATGTATGTATCATAAGACGATAAGAGGAGTTGACAACAGAATACTTCACCTAGGCGTGTGACGGACACTACGAGTGTACCAACTGAAATGTGGGACGACCGCACTCCGATAGGAGCTTACGGGCCTGACAGACCTATTTAAAGGTTAGTCGGGTAAGTAGCAATGTATCAGTAGGGTACCCCACATATGTATACAGTAGAGTCAAGAACACGGGAAGTAGTCGACTCCGTACTACGGACAACAGTAAAGATTCAAACCATTGAACGATCGAAGTGAAAGGACTCAGTTTACTTAACGAGACTAAAGGAATTAAAGGATTCATTTCAAGGAAATGTTTAAGTGTCAGGGAGTGCGAAGTGCACTGACTAATTAGTAAAGACATAGCATATGTCTCAAGAGCCACGAGCGGTAAACATGATAGCGGGAACGAATACCCAGCCTATATACATGGTAAGGCAGATGCCAAGTATGGACATGTTAAAGCATAACAAACGGGATGAAATTCCCCGAATAATCACCTGGGCTATCGAGGGATATCGATCTTCACTAAAGAGGATATTAAACCCAGCCAAAAATGCAAAGCGGTGTAGTTAACTAAACAAACCCATAAGTACAAGCCAAATGGAAAGGCATAAATTAGCAACACCCAAGAGCAATCCTGAGGGGTGTTTGGGTCAGCAATTGTTGAATGAAATGTCGTGGTAGAAACACAAGAGTTGAAGCTAATACTCAGTTTAAACATAAGTCGTCCGGAAGCAAACTGACTTTCTTATGGGGCATCCTATGAAGGGAAGCGTGATGCAACGACCTTGTCATGGATGCCAGTACAACCTCCAACGCATGCGAGGGAGTACGGAGAAGAAAAATTTTCGTGAACAGCCTATAATGAGCAAAGCTCGAGGCAATGAGGCATATATGCCATAGACCAAATGTATGTGTGAATTTAATTGATTACGAAAGTTTATGTTGTACTAGTGAATAGAGTGAAGAACGAACCACTACTTTAAGAGTGGGGATAGCTCTCGATATTGTGAGACCGCGGGAGCGGTAGTTATGTGAACTAAGTTCAAGAAATATGTTAAGGATTGACCATATTGTTATTACCCAAGAATGATTTGAATAAGAATAATATGAAAAGAAGTGTTTGTACCAGTTGTGGAGACCGGAAGAGTTATAAGGTTAATAGCAACCACCATAGGTGTGTGATGCTAAATGTAGAGTGAACAACGCTCAAGGAGCATAAAGACTCGAAGAATAGTGTATTAAGTAATAATCCAAATGAATGACGAACCATAATACGAATGATGAAAGTACATGATCGGAAGCTAATAGGAGAGTGGATGCCATGTAAGTTAGTGTTGTACAAGAAGTAAGAACATGGTGCGCAGTAAGTGACCATTGTACGAGTATTATTAAACAATGATGGGGAAAGTAAGCAGGGTTATGAGTTAAACTCGGTGGAGATGCAAGGTAAGTGATAGTCAATGGACTGGGCAGTAAGCCAATAGACGGTATTATGTGATGAAGATCTCATTGGAACGAGATGCGAATTCCTATTACAATTGCATAAGGAATGGAAGTGTACTCCTAGTAAATTAACATGAAAAACGAAGTCGCAAGCATCGGGACGAGAATAACCGATTGCTAAGTAACCAACCCGTACTGGATACGGAAGTTGTGCAAACGCATCAATGAATATGACTCAAGTCAGTTAAGCGCAGACCTACAAATAAAACCATTGGAAATACCAACCGTCACGGTAGTTGAATACCACCGCAATAAAAGCGGACGAGACTTATGAACGTTATAAGGACCGATGCATAGAGATGCAAGGTCATACAAGTAGAAGAGTACTTGTACAGAATCAAATAAGTAAGCATGATTTGAAACGTAAGAAATACCGGTATAGAATATACCTCAAGTGTTGAAAACAATGGAGGGAGCAGTACATATTAGGTAGTAGCTCGGCCTCAGCCGACAATAAGTCGGATGAACCAAGTAAGTAATCACAGAGATATAGGGCTGTATATACAGTAAATTTTCAAAGAAAAAAACTAGATAGAAAGTTTAAGAACTCACCAAATTCACGCACGGTAAGAGATACCACGGGTCGGTTGAGAACTTGTTATTACCAAGATAAAAGTGATAAACGGGAGATGTGCAATACATTAAGAAAAAACAAATGGGGCAAACTAAGCTCTAAAGTTATCAGGGTCATAGCAGAAGCTAGTGGGCCCATGATGCAGGTGTTAAGTATGCATAGTGAATACTAGTAAATGGCTAAGTATAAACACCTAGAAGCCTAACAGGTCAGAACCGAAATCGGTTATGAGTAAACAAACTCTAATGAGAATTCGTGATTCAAGGACTAAACCGCCAACATGGTTAAGATCCACTAACCAGAGAGCATTGTATAACAGACTGAGTGAAAGTTAAAATACTTCACGATGGCATAACATTTTAAACCAATGTTCAGTGATTGGTTACGTGGACATAATCCCTTTTTAGGGGGGTAGAGCGTAAAGTCACTTAGTTTATGTTTACGTACAAGTGTACGTGAACTATGATATGTATAGCACAAATAATTTGTTTGACGATTGGTGCGTATGTTACATGAACATACACATTCATTCATGGTTAAATTGTGGTAATTGCGCATAGAAGATGCGAATACCATTGTGATAAGTGTACCTAACCTACTTTGTTAACCTGTGTGTGAGAGTTAAAATGTAAGGGAGTAGAGAAACTCCCGAGGAACTAAAACCCCGATAGTATATGTTCATATAATAATAAATATAATATTATGTATTGTATTTTGATATATATATATACACTATTGTGATGTATGAAGTGGTAGGAAACCGATATAGAACCTAGTGAGAATTAAACTCCCTATGTAATTTGGTTGAAGGTGAATTGGAAAATGGTTAATGGACAGAGTTCCACCCTTGGAGATGTGTTGTTTTGTGATTATGACTAGAAGGATTAAAAGATAGAAAATGTTAAATGTTTGAATTAGTTGCTGTTGTGAAATTGAAGTGGGAGGTGGAACTTGGTTTGCATGCGACCAAGGTAAGCTGAACACAAATTGGGGTGGAAGGATAGTTCAACACATGCTGATCACATCAGGGTTGGATGACTCTTGAAGCTTCCTGTAAGTGGTCACAAATAATCACGTTAAGAAAGGATGCAATGAGCATAAGTTGAACTTGGAGTTTTTTTGTGTTTGCAAAAAGGAATTTTAATTGGTATTTCCAAACTTTCAATTGAAACTTTTAAATAAGGATTTTATTCTACTTAACCTCGTAAAGAGTATTTTGGTATTACTTGCTCATGAGCTGAGGACGTATGAGCCTCTGTCTTCAGACCGTTGACATGAGAAGTATATGTTAAAAAGTAAGTGATTGTTTTGATCTCCTAAAGGAACGGGGACCAGATGGTGTCCATCGCGACCGATATCTGCGGGATCACAGTGTATATGTACTCGCCATGGGACTCGAGGACTGTGATGTCTTGAAGTCTTTGGACCGAGCCCATGAAGAGATGGAAAAGGTATTTTTGAGTGCAATACATGCTAAGACATGTTGCGTGGTTTGTGTAATAAATTTTATCCAGACCTATGAGTCTGAATGTTGTTATGTTACCAGGACCGTTGAGTCCGAGGTTGTATGTAAAGTATGTAGGGTTATGGAAGTTTTGTCTTGTAAGTATTAAAAGATGCGTGGGAAACTGTGAACTTTGAGGACAAAGTTCTTTTAAGGGGGGTAGATTGAAATACCCCAAACCTTTAAGTGTTAATTAATTATGTGATTACCACCTTCTAAGGCTAAATAAGTCCATAGGAAACATTGGTAGACAATTTAAACCAAGGAAAACACAAGAAAACACCACAAAGTCAATTTAAGCAAATACTTACTCTAGACTTGGTGTAACCTTGTTTAAGACCCAAAGGTCATTCCTAGACCTTATTACCATGCTAATGAACATGTTAAACCAATTACCCAAGAAAACCAAGCTCAAAAACGAGTTTAAACACAAATTGTGCTTTAAGGAGTCTTAAAGCACATTTTTGAAAAATTGTCTTGGAAATGGGTTTTGAGTGGCTAAATGCCCATGATTACACCTTAATAAATATGTGTACTACTTAGTATCACATTAGGAAGCCTAATCAAGGAGAAATCAAAAATTTCACAAATTGAACCCGTAAAAATTATAGTTCATTAAATAACTATAATTAAACATTAATGGAAGCTTGAGAACCATTAAAATTAATTAAATGAAAGAATTCCGAAAAACGGGCTCCGGTTAGTGAATAGTGTAAAAACGGGAACTTATGGGGTGTTAATTGCAATAAGACTAAAATACTCCCCTTCACCTTGTAAATAAAGAAGTAAAAATCTGGCACATTTGAGTGAGCCACGTTCCCCCCCCCCCCCCTCACAATTGGTTTCTATTAGACAAAAAGCAAAAAGCAAAAGTAGAATAGTACAAAAACTACTTTACCTCTTCTCTCTCTTCACTTTCTTCTTTCCCAACTGAACCCCCTCCTCCCTCTCTGTCGTTTTTCTTCTCCTCCTTCTTCCCCATTACAATTTCAAGTTTCCTCCATGGCAGCCCATCTTTCCAAGCTTGCCCAAGCCACACCAAGGCTCCAAATCAAGAAAAAAATACATATTCTTCTTCTCCTCATCAAGAGCTACATTTCCCTCTTTTCCAAGTCTCAAAATGATGAACTTCATCTCCATGGGTTTTCCCCATTTGAAGAGAAAACTAGAGATTCTTGAAGCTTGGAGTCCCCTCTCTCCATTAAGGTAAAAATTTTAAAGAAAAACTCACTTTTCTTCCAATTCCTTGTATGGCCGATTTTGCCCCATACTCATGCCTTGTTCTTTCTTCATTTGAGCATCATTCCAAGCCTTCAATGGTGGTGGGGAGCTTCTCTTTGATTCATGACCAAAAAAACCCATCTTAGGGTTTCAAGGTAATCCTTTATTTTTGTGCTTTTAGCACCTTCCTCTGAATCCTAGCTAGATTAAAATGTATAAGGGTATTAGTTATAGCCTAATTCCCCATTTGAATGTTGAATTTGAGGTTGGCAAGTGATTGGCCAATGTGGCCGATTTTGATCAAGAGAGAGAGAAGGAGGAGATTGGAAAAGAAAAGAAGAAATTGTGAGCTTAAGGTAAGAAACTCACCTTAATGCTTATTTTTATTGTTTAGGGACTTGGGATGGGTATTTAAAGGAATGAAACCAATAACTTGTGCTAGTAATGTGTTTGGTTGATAATTGAGAGGAATTGTGAACTATTTTAATTTAAGGGCCTAAGTGCCATTTCATTTGAGATTTGGAGCTATATTGTTGATGTGGTGAATTTTGGTTGATCTTATGTTCTGGTAGGACCCTTGTAAGGGTGTGGCTAGATTAGGAATGAAAAATGGTGAAAGGATGAGTTTGGAGATGTTAGTTTTATGGGGAGGTTATGGTAAAATTTTGGTAGAAGAATGAGTGTTTTAGATGACTTGGTGAACGGGAGAACCTAGGTGTTTGTAGTGTTGAGTTGAGTGGATTATAACCTTGAAATGGTAGTATGAGGATGGATTAAAGAGAGGCAAAAATCTGTAGCATGATTGATGATAATAACTTAGAATTTCAAGAAAAAGAGTTAGTGTTTATAAACTGGGAAATGGAGGTTGAACTTGGGTTTTAGAAGTGCATTTATGTAGGAATGATTTGTAATGGTCATTAATTGATTTGGTGAGGATGGTAGGATATAGAAACTAGCAAGAAGAAGTTAGAGATGCATAAGAGTGCAAAATGCAAAATGTGAGAATTTGAAGTTATGAATTTGAGCAAGAATTGGGTAGTGAATGTGACCAAGGATTTGAGGAGGTTTAGAGCATGATTAAGAATGTTTTAAGGTACTTAAACATGTAGTAAACATGTGTAAATGATTAGGAAAGGATTGGGTAAGAATTGAGGTGAATTTGGAGTTCAAAATGAGTAGTAAAAAGGGGTACTGGGTTCGACCGGCCTTGGGAAGGTAGGTCGGGCTGGAATTTTCAATTCCGGAGTCTTCTGACTTCGACCTACCTTGCGACCGACCTTGGCAAGGTAGGTCGGGCCAAAAAAAAAGGGCTTAAGTAGTAGACCATGGGAAGAATAATGGTGGTAAGAAAAAAAATAAAATAAAATAAATATGCCCTAAGAACCTAAGATTATCTGGGTTAAACTACGGGATTATTAATTGTTACACACCTGTGAGCCTCGATTTTAAACCCTATCCTATGTTGATTAAAGTTGATTAGGATCTAACCGGGTTTTAGGTCCACTTATAACCTAAGATTAATAACTATGTCATAAAACAATAATCATTAAAACCTAAGCTAGCTCACTGGAACCTATTATGAGTCGCCACCTAATTTTAACCTAGATCAAATTAGGAAAGGAGAGTTCGGGTTCAGGGGCTTGATATTCGACTTAATTAGGGTTCAAATTACTTTCATTACCCCTCCTAGGTCGTTTTTCCTCTACTTGGTTTAATTACGGCTTTCTACAAAGTTGCTTTTTAACCTAGGTGCGCGCTTCTGTTTTTTGTGTTTTTTAGCATTTTTTGACAGAAAATTAAAGTGGAAATTAAAATACCTAAACTAGGGGTTCGGAGGCAGAGTTAGGTCAAATTTTGTTTCCGTCCGTAGCCACGGACCTAATGTCCGAAGCCACGGACCCCAGTTAACCTACATAACAATAAAAGTCAAATTAAACAGAAATCAGAAAATTGTAAAGTCCGGGGCCACGGACAGGCTGTCCGTGGGACCGGACATTATTAGAAAACCTAAATTTTAAAAAATTCAAAAATCCCGCCGCCGTCCGTGGGCGTCCGGGCTTTCGGACAGGGAGTCCGGGACCCCGGACACGACGTCCGTGGGTGCGGACAGCCCTCGGACGGCGGCGTTGAGGCTGTTCCCGAAGGTGTTTTTGGCTCAAATTTTATGGGTGTGTAGCCTGAAAGATGTACAATGCGTTAGTGATCGAAAGCTCTCAATTTGAATTCGAATTAAACACGAAACTTGGTAAACAAGTTATTGGACAGAAACTTAAACAAACAGCAATACAAAAGCGTACGAAGGTTAGTTTGAACCCAAAATTTGACAGAGAGTTAATAAGGTCTTGGGGAGTTGGAAAAGTAGAGTTGTAACCTGTTTTACCTCCGAATTCAAGATGATTCTTCACACCGGGATTCGTCGAGTGCTTCGTTGATGGCAAACCCGAAAGGATTTCGAACCAAGCTTCTGGTTATTGGTTGTTCTTGCTGTTCTTCACGTTTTGGTGGTGTTTTTGTGGGGTTTTGATGACTATTGGTGCTTTGGGGATTGGAAAACGTGTTTAGATGGTGATTTCGGGGGATTTTCGGTATGATTTGGGTGGCCGGGTGTTGGAAAACGTGAGAGAGAGAGAGGAGGCCGTGTTTTCTGACTCTCTAGGGTTCTTGAGCATATGAGGTTCTCCTTTTATCCAAAAACCTATCCCCTTATATAGACTTTCTTAAAGATAAAGAAAATCTAGTAAAAGTAAGATTTTTTGATATTTTAGTTAAGTGACTTGCCAAAGGAATTTTGCTGTGAAATTTTAACCACGTGTCAAGGATGAAAATTATGAATTTTCTGAAGTGGAATCGGATTTTTTAAAAGTTGGAATATTTTTAAATTGAATTTCTCGTCAGATTCAGTCAGAAATTGCTAGAAAATTATTGGAAACTCGAAAAATCAAAATTCCAACGCCATTATGCTTAGAATGTCATCCTCTATCATGGGTTAAAATATAAAAGCATTTCAAGCTGATTTGGGCACCCTTTGAAGGAGAGAGAAAGCTTATAGGAGGTCTTAGGAGCCTTTAAAGATTACCAAAACGCCCCTAAAAATGACGAAGCTACTCCTCATGCCATGGGATGCGCCGCTCGAGCCGGAATCCTTCACTACTTGATTAAAATGCCCCTCACATCACCAGGGCCTCGTAGACCCTAACCAGGGGGGTCAAAATTTTGGGTATAACAGATTGCCCCCCGTCTACTAGACTTTGTAATGAAAGTGAGAAGGCTAGTTGATGCTTGAGTGATACCCCAAAATTTTAAATGTTTCCAAGAACCTGCATGTTATCGAAAACTGATAAATTGTGTCGAGCTATTCTAAGGCGCTGACTACCTATAAGTAAAATGAAGTAATGTCAAGCAATTCTAAGGCGTTGACTACCTATAATGATGATATGATGTCAAACTATTCTAAGGTGTTGACTACCTACGAGTAAAGTGAAATGAAATAATGTCAAGCGATTCTAAGGCGTTGACAACCTAAAATGTGGAAATGAGATAATGTCAAGCGATTCTAAGGCGTTGACAACCTAAAATGCGGAAATGAGATAATGTCAAGCGATTCTAAGGCATTGACAACCTAAAATGAGATAATGTCAAGCGATTCTAAGGCGTTGACAACCTAAAATGCGGAAATGAGATAATGTCAAGCGATTCTAAGGCGTTGACAACCTAAAATGTGATAACTGGGTGGTATGCAAATGCAAGAATGCTGAGATGTTGATGACGCTAATGATGCTGATGATGCTGATGATAATGCTGATGATGCTGATGATGCTGATGATAATGTTGATGATGCTGATGATGCTCGGATGCTTCTGGGGACCGAAACCCGTGCCAATGCTCCTGGCTGGACCCAATATGGACTTATTGCCATCGCCCCCCAAGCCGGTGTGCAGGGATAACTCCTGGTAAAAACCTTGGGGACTTATTGCCTTCACCCACCATTCGTTGATCCTGAAAATAAGTTGACATCGCAAAAGAAGGATTTATTGCCATCACCTCGCCAACTTTTCTGTCGCCAGGTCTTGTGACGCGCCTGGATAATGCAACTAGGTCTTACGACGAGCCTATGTGAATGAGATGAATGTAATGTGTTTGATAAGAGTGGGTAAGCTAAAGGGTAATGCTAGGTCTTACTATGAGCCTAAGGGAATGCAGCTAGGTCTTATGGCGAGCCTAAAAATGGTTCTAGGTCTTATGGCGAGCCTAAAAATGGTTCTAGGTCTTATGACGAGCCTAAAGGGATGCAACTAGGTCTTACTACGAGCCTAAGGGAATGTGACTAGGTCTTATGGCGAGCCTAAAAATGGTTCTAGGTCTTATGGCGAGCCTAAAAATGGTTCTAGGTCTTATGACGAGCCTAAAGGGAATGTGACTAGGTCTTATGGCGAGCCTAAAAATGGTTCTAGGTCTTATGGCGAGCCTAAAAATGGTTCTAGGTCTTATGACGAGCCTAAAGGGATGCAACTAGGTCTTACTACGAGCCCAAGGGAATGTGACTAGGTCTTACTACGAGCCTAAGGACGGACCTAGGTCTTATGACGAACCTAAAGGGATGGATCTAGGTCTTATGACGAGCCTAAAGGTTGTGAAAGTGAGTAAGATGTATGATGGGTCTAAATGGATGTAGAAGGATTAGGGTTTATGTCAAATCTGGAGATGGTGGGGCTCATGATGGGCCTATGAATGTTTGGGTGTGAAGGTAGGGCTTAGGACGGGCCTGAGGGAATTTGATGTGGAGGTAGGGCTTAAGACGGGCCTGAGGGAATTTTTTGTGGAGGTAGGGCTTAGGACGGGCCTGAGGGAATTTGATGTGGAGAAAGGGCTTAGGATGGGCCTGAGTGGTATGAGAAGGGTTTGAATCCTTTGGGTTTCTGGCTTTTGGGCCTCAATCGGTGTCATTGTTGCAATTGTTGGGACCAACAATTGCCCCCAGTATTTTTCCTTAAGGCAATCTGAGTTCTTTGGAATTTTTGGCAATCGATCGGAACGATCGATTGCCCCCAGTATTTTCTTTGATTAATTGTGCAAAACAAGTCTCATTCTCACAAGGTCAAGGTTTATCTTGTTGTGGTGCTCTCTATCCTACACTCAAAGTGTTTAATGCTTGCACTCATGCTCTCCTTTTGGACAAAACATCTCGACCATTGAATTTGACATTTGTTAGATTTACGCGTTCAACGTGTTACTTTCACGTGATTGGATACACAACTACTAGGTCGGAAGTCTTTTAAGCTTATAACGTGGCTATGGGGTGTGATGAATGACAACAGGACAATGGAGGAATGTTTAGGATATGTGGAGCTATAAGGGTGACCAAAGCTGCAACTTGCACCGTCTCTCGGACTTGTCTTCTTTGCCTTGAAGTCGTTTGGCTACTTCGTGATGACTTCGCTTATGAACTTGGGACTTTTAAATTGTTCCTTGCATCTTCTTTCTTCTTTCCGATATTGGATTTCTTTGAGGCTTTTCAAGTTTGCCTTTCTTTGAATCTCCTTTCCCTCGGGGTTCTTGTGTTTCCCGGTTTTGAACTTCGAGAGCTGTTTTTAATGTTAGCTCGTTTGGATCCTGTGTCACTTTGGGACCATTTGCGGATCACTTCGTCATGCTGGTAGCGGTTTTGCTTCTTTGGACTTGTGAAGTTGTTGCTCAAAAGTCGGGCTCCTTGCTTCCTTTGGTCACCGGGTCGGTTATTCATCATTGGTTGGCTTGTTTGTGGAGCTTGTAGTGTTGTAAAGAGGTCATACATGAAAAGCTCAGCGGGGGTGCCTAGGGTGTAATGTCAGGGTTCACAAGCTTTTTGCTGTGTGGTGCTGTTTCCTAGGTGCTTCGTCATTCCTGATAGTTGTGTATCCATTCTTTGTTACTTTTTACAGGTTTAAGCGTAAATTTACAAATTATCTCCTTTGGTCGAAGTCATGCCGTTTACCTTACCTTTGAACGTGATCTCTCCGGAGTCGTGTAAAAATGACACACTCGTTCGCTCTTGGTTTTACCGCTCAAGGCACCCTCGCGAAGTGTATACTCAGAGACTAGTTTGCACATTTAAACAAAAGAAATAAACATTATCGTTCCTTAACTTAGATTGCCCCCAGTATTATTGTGGGGTTTTTGACAAGCCTTTTGAATACCCAGGTTATTTGTGGGAGGTGGTTGTGCGGAATAATGATGGTGAGTGGTGATGGGGTGATCTTGTGGAGCAAATTTTTGGTTTTATGTATTTGATGAAATGTTGAGAAAGTGGAGTGGTGAGACACATGGGGTGTATATGATGAAGGTGGTATTTGTACGAGGAGCTGTAGTGAGTATGGACGGAGCAATGAGGTTGCTTTTTTTTTTTTTTGAAATGAATGGAAAATGCTCTGCATGGAAATTGTGAAAATGGAACCATGTATTATTCAATGTAAAAATAACGTTGGAAACTACAAACTCGGGAGAGCCACCAAAAATAGTAAAGGGGACCAACTACTATGAAAGCCAAAAGGCGACTAATAAAAAGAAATCTACCTAATTGAAAAGAAAAACAGTACTTAAAGACTACAAACTCTAATAAGACCCGGGCATGGATGCCCTACCTACACTTCCATGTCCTTGAAATTGATGCCCTTGATCGATGAGATCTTGGATCGCGTGTCTCAAAGCCTTGCAATCATTGGTATCATGGCCGTGTAATTGGTGGTACTGGCAAAACTGACTTAGATTCCTTCCTTTCTGAGGGACCCCAGGCCGGGGGATGAGAGGTTGTAGTATGTCTCGTTCCCGAAGCACTGAAAATGCATGGCTTAATGGTTGGTTGATGTCTGAAAATTCTCTCCGACGGGAGTTTTGTCGGGGTGGTTCTACTGCTCCAATGACCCAACCTGGTTCTCTCTGACTGGCACTCGCCTCATGCTGCCTAGACCTTTTCCGGGTGCAACTTTGGATGCAAGCTGCTGTCTTACTGTCCACTTCTGGCTTCCCAATTGCTGTTCTGAGTTCTGCGGCAATCTCCTCGACATTCCCTTGTAATCCTTGGGCTCCAAAGGAGCCGACTTTAATGTGGTCGCGAAGAGAGCTAAGAAGCCTACCTACTAGTGCATCCTGAGCTTGACGTCTGGTCTCCAGGGAAAGGGCCTTCGCCTTCATTTCCTCGATTGCGGCGACGTAGTTTGACTCCATGGCATCCCTGGCAACACCATGTCTCCGCTCCATGGCAGCCATCATGGCTTCTAATTCATCTTGGCCATTCTCTCTTGCATTAGTGGCTCTATGAAAGTCCGCATCCCGAGAGTTGATCTTGTTTCTCAACTCTTCTACGGCTTCTTCCATGGCTTTTAGCCTAAGCTCTATCTCTGCCATTCTATCCTTTGTTGTAACTAACCTTCCTTTTCCCTCCATGCCTGTGGTGACAGTTTATCTATTTTCAAAATGCCGCCTGTTAGAAAATAAAAGAGGACTGGACTGAAGTTCTGGGCCGGGAAGGAGTGCTTGGTAAGATGGTGTTCTAATTTCAAACTTGTTTAAGTCGAGTAACTCTGATTAGGCATAAAAGATGACACCTAAATCTAGAATTTTGGGCCAAAGCCCGAGTGAAAGTTTTTCCTAAACCGGAACGGGCCTTGAAATGAAGAGGCCTGATGGATTTTCGCGGATTGCTTTAGGTGAATTTGTTCTTCAAGGGCCTAGAACTAAGTTGATAATTTAAATTGGGCCTAAAGTGTAATCACCTAAGTCTAGGCTTTTGGGCCAAAGCCCAAACAACTCACATATTAAACCAGACAGGGCCTCTAGGTCGCAAACAAATAGTGCGGCCGATTCGGGTTGGGCTAGGTTGATGTAGAAGAGGTCCCTATCAATCTCTAGGCTGGGTAGTGGGCCAATCATACAAGCAGACAAGGCCCACACAAATTCAGCATGTCCTCACCTGACGCTTATCCAATTTGGGTAAGGATCGATCCGGAGAAGTGCCTGGGGCGCGGGCCCAGGTCACCACAAAGGAATAGGGCTTGCACGCTATTCTCCTTGGGCTTCCCCACTTTTTTCACATCACCTGAAGGTGTGCGTGGACCCTCGCTCTCATATGATGCAAAGGTACAGAAATTAAAGTGCGCACAAAAGTAAACAAACAAAGTAATAAAGCCGTAAATAAACAATTTTTCGAGTTAAGCCCTCTTTCATAAAATTAAACAAGTTAAAAATTAAGAAGTTGTCCCCAGCAGAGTCGCCAGTCTGTGAGCCTCGATTTTAAACCCTATCCTATGTTGATTAAAGTTGATTAGGATCTAACCGGGTTTTAGGTCCACTTATAACCTAAGATTAATAACTATGTCATAAAACAATAATCATTAAAACCTAAGCTAGCTCACTGGAACCTATTATGAGTCGCCACCTAATTTTAACCTAGATCAAATTAGGAAAGGAGAGTTCGGGTTTGGGGGCTTGATATTCGACTTAATTAGGGTTCAAATTACTTTCATTACCCCTCGTAGGTCGTTTTTCCTCTACTTGGTTTAATTACGGCTTTCTACAAAGTAGCTTTTTAACCTAGGTGCGCGCTTCTGTTTTTTGTGTTTTTTAGCATTTTTTGATAGAAAATTAAAGTGGAAATTAAAATACCTAAACTAGGGTTTCGGAGGCAGAGTTAGGTCAAATTTTGTTTCCGTCCGTAGCCACGGACCTAATGTCCGAAGCCACGGACCCCAGTTAACCTACATAACAATAAAAGTTGAATTAAACAGAAATCAGAAAATTGTAAAGTCCGGGGCCACGGACAGGCTGTCCGTGGGACCGGACATTATTAGAAAACCTAAATTTTAAAAAATTTGAAAATCCCGCCGCCGTCCGTGGGCGTCCGGGCTTTCGGACAGGGAGTCCGGGACCCCGGACACGACGTCCGTGGGTGCGGACAGCCCTCGGACGGCGGCGTTGAGGCTGTTCCCGAAGGTGCTTTTGGCTCAAATTTTATGGGTGTATAGCCTGAAAGATGTACAATGCGTTAGTGATCGAAAGTTCTCAATTTGAATTCGAATTAAGCACGAAACGTGGTAAACAAGTTATTGGACAGAAACTTAAACAAACAGCAATACAAAAGCGTACGAAGGTTAGTTTGAACCCAAAATTTGACAGAGAGTTAATAAGGTCATGGGGAATTGGAAAAGTAGAATTGTAACCTGTTTTACCTCCGAATTCAAGATGATTCTTCACACCGGGATTCGTCGAGTGCTTCGTTGATGGCAAACCCGAAAGGATTTCGAACCAAGCTTCTGGTTATTGGTTGTTCTTGCTGTTCTTCACGTTTTGGTGGTGTTTTTGTGGGGTTTTGATGACTATTGGTGCTTTGGGGGATTGGAAAACGTGTTTAGATGGTGATTTCGGGGGATTTTCGGTATGATTTGGGTGGCAGGGTGTTGGAAAACGTGAGAGAGAGAGAGGAGGCGGTGTTTTCTGACTCTCTAGGGTTCTTGAGCATATGAGGTTCTCCTTTTATCCAAAAACCTATCCCCTTATATAGACTTTCTTAAAGATAAAGAAAATCTAGTAAAAGTAAGATTTTTCGATATTTTAGTTAAGTGACTTCCCAAAGGAATTTTGCTGTGAAATTTTAACCACGTGTCAAGGATGAAAATTATGAATTTTCTAAAGTGGAATCGGATTTTTTAAATGTTGGAATATTTTTAAATTGAATTTCTCATCAGATTCAGTCAGAAATTGCTAGAAAATTATTGGAAACTCGAAAAATCAAAATTCCAACGCCATTATGCTTAGAATGTCATCCTCTATCATGGGTTAAAATATAAAAGCATTTCAAGCTGATTTGGGCACCCTTTGGAGGAGAGAGAAAGCTTATAGGAGGTCTTAGGAGCCTTTAAAGATTACCAAAACGCCCCTAAAAATGACGAAGCTACTCCTCATGCCATGGGATGCGCCGCTCGAGCCGGAATCCCTCACTACTTGATTAAAATGCCCCTCACATCACCAGGGCCTCGTAGACCCTAACCAGGGGGGTCAAAATTTTGGGTATAACAACACCGTAGTACTCGCTATTAATAGAAACATTTCGAATGTTACCATTGGAACAAGTGTGAGCCGAAGAACGTAGGCGACCTGGTAAAGTAACCATTGGTGTAAGGTATGATTTTCTCATGCTCTGTATCCTAACTTGGTTACCCCAATTTGTGTGCTTGTTTGATTGTGTGATCACCTAACAATATAAATCCATGAATCGGAATGTTTGCACTTGCTTGTGCTTGTGTTGTATTGTTGCTTGTTGGATTATGAATTGAGCTTAAGTTTGTATAATTCATGAAATGTGTATTGCGGATGAATTGCCTGAGTGTGAATGAGCATAGTAGTGCGACAAATAGTTGAGTCTTGTTTGAGTAGTGACTCGTAGGTGAAGTCAAGTACGAAATAATAAAATGTGGAAACACACCAAAACTATCGAACCAAGAAACGATAACACAATTCTATAACTCACTAGAACGTGAGAGAATTGTACGGGAATTAGTAAACTCCCGAAAACGGTTAGAGAACAGAACTGACTTAATCCACAAAACTAATAAGATGGAAGTATTAAGTAACCTCTATTAGAGGATTGTTGAGAGTTCAAACTTGAACCTTGAGAGAAACAAAGTATGGTAAGGGATCACCAAACCCCTTAGAATGATAGTCGAACCCCAATGAGAGGAACCGACTAAAATGAGCAATGTCCCAAACATGAGAGTATTAGATAAGTTGGGTAAAACCTTAAATCTTACAATACTAGACTTTAAGGAATTCCCTAAGCCAATAGATTTTATCAAGGGAGATACCTCTAGGGTAATCCATGAGATTGTGAAATGACTCCGAGAGAGGAGTTTTGGGAATTTGAGTAATCCGGTAGAGAACTGAACATTTGTGAACTTGAGGAGCTAAATGCATAGCCCCTTTTTGTATTTGTAAGCCCGGTGGTGGGTCTTGTGTATGACCCTGCTCAGAGGTCGTGGCTAAAACTTAAAAGATGCCTTTGAGTATTGAGTATTGAGTATTGAGTATTGAGAATTGAGCATGTGAGTATCGAGTATTGAGTTGAGATTGAGAGAGTTGAGTTGTAATTTTGAGTATTGAGTTTGAGATTGAGAGTAAGAGAATTTGAGTAAGTGTAACCCAAGTGAGAGGGTGACAATGTAGAATGAATTGAGGCAGAGTGAGGTATAGCCCTCAAAGCTTAAGTATACAACAAATTAAACTAACCCCTTGATGTGTGTGTTGGTGTTTGTGTTCAATGTTGAACTTTGATTGTGCCAATATCCATATGGAATGTATTGCTGCCTTGCATGCTGTTTGAATTAAAATGAACCGCATGCTCTCGACCAAATAGTCGGCGTACCCTCGCTAGTACGCGGGGTATGCTAATTTCATATGCAACAATTTTGCTGAGCCCCTAGAGGCATCATTTTTATTTTACAGGAACATTGAAGCTGATCACCATTCGAGAGTAGGACGGGGTTGCTATTAAGCATGGGTAGTTGTTTAAGGATTGTATTTGTTGTATTGTGGAATTGTAAGACGGAAAGGTCCTTGATAGACTTGGGAATTGTAGATACTCGGTATAGAACAGAATTGAGATTGTATTTGTATATATTGGAGTTGAAAGTTGTATGTGGTTTGAGAATTGATTAAGTAATGGAAGTAGCGTTTATATAGTGTACTCGGTATAAGACCAATCAGACTGATATTGTAATTGTTGTTGAATTTGAGTTTGGATTGGTCTTGTGAGTCACGTGGGTGACTAACGGCATTGTTTCACCCCCGGTTGTATTGGAATTTCCGGTGCTTGCATATTGGTAATGGAGACGGGTTAGGAGTTAATTCTGTGATTACCGGTAGGGGTGTTACAATTAACATGGTCACAGGGGCATTCCCTTTCAAAATTCACTAAACTCCTCCAGGAGTTAATCTCTTTCGAATCTTATATAATCGCACTATCAAAGTGATCTACCTGTATAGGGAATAACCATACAAATTAATCATAATTTCAACCATATATATCTTCAAAATAATCAACTACTGGGGATAAAGCCTTTTATAATCAATAGCACGGCTTTTGAAAAATCTATATACACCAGTACAGGTTGTATATTAAAAGAATTTTAAACCACACATTTTCATTTTCATACAAACACCCGTTTGTATCTAGCTGGATTCACATCATTACGTGGACATCAAGTTTACAACATTTACGACTTGAATGTGTTGAAATTCTACTTCTCATTTGTGTCTTTCAAGTACTTTTGACAAGTCAATTCAATGTCCTCGTCATCATTGTGACATGTAGCGCTACATACAGTTGCATGAATATACATATATATAATCAACGTTGATTTCATATCGGTTCCATTATATTATTGACATGACATAATATCTCGAGATCTCTATTATCATCAGGTACCTGATTACCTTATATACCGGTAATATGTCATGTCTGACGGCTCATCTAGAGCTATACCCTTTTTAGTATGACCATCTTAACTCTATGCTCCTTTTAAGGGCTTTGTCATTGGAACCATATAGTCTACCATGCTTCAGGTTAGACTTATTTGCACTTGTCCTTACGAGACATTGTAATATATGAGCATTAGATGTTGGCACATATTTTTCACTCAACTTCAAGCAATTGGGTTGCCAGCTTTTTGGAGATAAATAGTATTTTGAACTTAAAAGTTCATATTGTACATAACGAGGAGGACGCAATTTTATATTTCATATCATATCATCTCACCTTCCAATTGCTTATTTTCTCCCCCTGATGTTGGGAAAAATTACTCGCCTAAATGACAATCGAGTCATAAAGGTATCCCCAGCTGTTAGTTCAAGGTATTAAAATTTGAAATCAGCATACAATCCAACATCTTTAAGGAATTGATTGATCCACTAAAGCATAGTATATAAATCTTTCAAACAAAACCTTGTATGGGAGAATATTTAGCTTTTGACTCAAAGTCATTTATAAGAGTGAGGTTCATAAACACTATTTGGCATGATGCAAATCAATGTTACTTTAGGTAAATTATATGTCTCCAAATGCACATTGGGATTATCAAACCAAAAGATCTTACAATTCATTACAGATCTTTGATCTATGGTTCTTCTTAACCATTAATTTATCCCAATGAACATGTAAAAGTTCATATTAAGGCGTTAAAATTTCACCAGCATTGTCCAATCTTATGGACTTTATTATTCAATATTGCATCCTTTAGCTTTAATGACCATTTGGTTGATGCATCAATTTAAACCAAATCTTAATAGTCTAAAAATGGTCAGGATATGGTCCCCAAAATGGTCCCTAATATCTTACCTGAATTCACGCGTATAAAAATCTAGGTTTACACATAATATCAACTGGTGATAGCCTCATAAACGGTTTTTCAAAGTAAGCAACAAATCATTTGGTGGAAGAATATAATCCTCAGCAAGTGTCCACACGTACAGTGGATATCAATTTGCATCATTTTTTAACTGGGATGGTCTAACCAGTCATGCCAAAAAAATGAAAACTTATTGTTTTCTTTATCTTATATCTCAAGTTCTCCATTGTACCAACGCAAATGTGATACAAATCAAAGGAGAAAACAAGCAGCTACAATCATGACTTATATCGTTTCCAGAATATACATTGATATTCTCTTATTTGTAGCCTTAACGTGATATCCGCCTCAAGTATATCAGTACCACTTTTTGAGAAAACTTGTTATTTACAAAGCTTTCTCAGTACAAAAATTTCATTCTATATATGTATTGTAGCTGCTCTTCTCGAGCTTATTGACCCTTATCTTATGATTTTCCAATCTTATAAAATCATACTCACACATGAGACCAATGTCCTATCATCAGGACACATGCTTATGGTGCTACAACTACAATACATTCCAAGCAAGTGTCGATTCTTGACTCCATCAAGAAATATTATTTATAGTTGTATTGTCTTTAATCATGTTTCTCAAGACATATGCCTTCCCGGACATATGCTTTTCATGACCCCTTTTAAGGTGTACAAATTCTTTGTAAATGGATAAATCTCATTCAGAACATACGCCTTCCCGGACATATGTCTTTCATAACCCCTTTCAGATTGTATTTCTAAATGAATAAATCTCATAAATGTAAATGAACATACATATATATTATAAACAATCAACAACTATAATAATATAGAATACATAAAAAACATAGAATGATATTTAGAAATTTGAATTTGTCATCCTCAACATAACTTGTCATAAAAAAATCTGTATAGCTTCAATTTTTGAGCCAGCTTTGAAATAAGTCAAGTTTTGTCCACAAAAACTTTGAAAAGTCTTGCAATCATAATAGCATCCAACCATGATAGTTATTTTGCTTTCTGTGATATCATTAACTACTCATCATCTCTCACAATTTGGTCATGAATTTTGTTAATTCATGAAAAACATGAAATAAAAATGATCCAACTAGAACCATTCTTTAGTTGTCGTGCCAATTGTTTTCTTTAATAGAACAATATTTGGGTGATTCGCCAGAGTCACCCATTTTGTGATTTAGAACTATCTCTATGAAGATGAGCTTATGATTCATTGAGAATCATTTGTAAAATCACATTGAATCGAGTTACTTATATGTCATCACACACACACACACACACACACACACATATATATATATATATATATATCATAGAGGTCAAACTTAACATATGAATATTCATCATCATGGTATATCACTTACATAGTTTTTTTTAAGAACTACTTCAAACGATTTTCATAAATTTCTCCTGGTGCAATACCATCATTGATTTTTCATGAATCGTCAAATAACGTTCATCTTATACATAAAAATAGATACTTCGGATGAATTTGCCAGGTGTTATACAATCTTCTAGATCAACAATATGATCAACACATATATTTTTCAAAATATTGTCAATTTTCTAGCTCAATGCTAATACCATATCATATTAAGTTCAAAAGTTTCTGGCACAATGCCAATTTCTTTGCTCATATTGTATAAAAGCATCAAAAAAATATGGCATTGCTTTTTATGTGGATGATATTAACACTTTCAAGTGTGATGCCTTTTTATAACATATGAAAATAAAACTTTCAGGCACAATGCCCTTTTTAGCATATTGATGTCAAAGTTTCAGGCGTGATGCCCTTCTTAGTGATGTCCAAGGCCGTAAGCTCCAGTTCGGTAATATTGGACATTGTTTATCATATATCAGAATCAAAGACTTTCAGGCGTGATGCCATTATTTCTTCAAATAATATTAAAATTAATTTTAATAGGCACAATGCACAATATATTGGCGTAAACATTATAAATAGCAATAATAAAATAATGAAATATATCACAACGGAATAAATCAAATAACAAATAATAAAAAGTATTGCAATAAATAAAATCTGGCACAATGCCTCAAAAGATAATGTATATCTGGCGTGATGCCCCACGTGATACAAATATCGGGCACAATGACTCACGTGATATTTAATAAATAAATAAATATGTGAAATGAGATAAACTAAACGACACAAAATAAATAAAATAATTAATATTAAACAAGAACTGGCACGATGTCTAACGTTGTAGAATAAATAAAATAATTAACATTAAACAACATCTGGCACGATGCCTCAGGTGATATTGATTTCTGGCACGATGTCAAACGTGATTTTTTTGGCACGATGCCTCATGTTTAACAAATAAATAAAAACAAAAACTGGATAAATTAAACAACGCAGAATAAAAATTAACAGTAAACAAGATCTGGCACGATGCCTCACGTGATTTTTGAATCGGGCACGATGTCTCACGTGATTTTTGAATCGGGCACGATTGCTCACGTGATTTTTGAATCGGGCATGGTGCCTCACGTGATTTTTAAATCGGGCACGATGCCTCACGTGATTTTTGAATCGGGCACGGTGTCTCACGTGATATGTAATAAATAAATAAAGTAAAACTGAATAAATCAAACGACCCAAAATAAATAAAATGAATAATAATAAACAAATTCCAGCGATGGCTCCAATGGTATTTCAATTTTCTTTGCCCTCCACAAGAATCGGTTAGGGTTTTTCGATTTCGGGCTTTACCTACTCAATATTTCAATTTGAAGAAAATGGTAGCACTACAGGTAATTTGCTCCTTCCGGTCATTTCTTTTTCATGAACCCAACACTACTTCAAAGCTGGTGTGCGTGATGCAACGTTCATTGATTTATGAATTCAAATGCATAGGCAAAGTGGAGAATAAATATCGGCGTAGTGGTGTGTTCCCTGTTCACCAATTTAGAAATTTCTCAAAAGAAACATGATTGAGTGAGTGAGAAAAAATGGGAGGCGAGGACCCCTTCGTGTCTTTGGGTTTGAGAATGAAGATAGATGTGAAATATTTTTAGAGCATGCTGATAACGTGTTGTAAATAAGGAAAGAGAGACTACATAAAGAGACGAGATAGATAGGCAACTGATATTCTTATTTCAATATGAGTATACAAGGCCTCTATTTATAGAGGGTTAGATACAAGCGGAAACCCTAATTACATAAAGATGTGGAGTCCACTATACATATATCTATTTATAACAAATATTACATATTTATAGAAGCTAAATTGAAAATAAATATCTATTAACATAAATAAACTATATAACAATAAAGCTAGAACTAATTTAACGTATCTACCCGAGGGAGTTGGGGGGGCCGCACACCCACCAGCCCCCCTGTCTCCGCCCCTGCTCTTAAGGTATTAAAAACAATGTAATATGATGTTATACGTTGATTTTATGAACTTTCAAGGTGCTGTTTGGTCACGGCAGATGGCAGCACAAATTGGACAGCCTCTTAGATAGTTTCTAGCAGCAATATAAGATATGATTACACTCCAAGTATGAGTTAATCATAAGAAACAATTTAATGCTAGATTTAAGGTGATTTTTACCTTAAAATGGTAAGGAATAAACAAGGTCTCTTTGGCCTGATTTTAAAAAATCAAAGGGTGTCAAAATCACCATAAAATCACGGGGATTCACTAGATGACAACAAGGTGAAAGGATATTAGGGTTTTCCTAGGCAAAATGCCTTCAAGAATGGATTTTTCCCTTGAAACTGGTCACCCTTGTTCAAGATGGTTTACACACTGAAACAATATGATAATGAGTGTATAAACTCATTGAAATCGGCCAAAGAAAACCGTAAGAAGTCATGAAAGTCTTAAGGTAGATTTTTACCTAAAATTAGATTTTGCCAAACTTTGGTCCATGTTGTGGTTTCAACCAAGAATTATCACTTAATAAAAGATGAAAACACTAAGAAGGAGCCATGGAAAGTGCTAGATAGTTAGCTCCATGTGTAGGTAATGAAGAAAGGAAGAAAATGAGCTAAATAATGCCTTAAACCATTACCTTAGGTGAAGTAAGTTGAATCCCCACTTTGATAACTCAAGAACACAGCTTGGGAAGTTCTAAGAAAATTCCAAACTCGGCTGGAACAAATGAAAGAGAAAGCCAAAATTGTGTTTTAAGGAAGGAAACGTAAAGAAATGAATAGTAAATGGGTGATTCACCAAATTGGCTAGATATTTTGATTAAAGCATGATGTTCTGTCCTCCACCCTTGTTTCGTTCGTGCCATACTGGTCCAAGGTGAGTCACCAAGTGACCATTGACTTGCTTAGTCAACTTTACTTAAAATGCACTATTTTGGTTACTATTCACAAATGAGTGCCATATTTGTGATTTCTTTTGTAAATCCTTGGATTAGGAGCTACTAATGTGATATTAAGTAGCCCACATTTTAATTAGGGTGTATACAAGGTCATTTGACCAACCAAACTCAATTTTTGAACACTTTGACAAAAATGTGTCTTAAGGAGTTTTAGTGCTCCATTTTGTGTTAAAACTCATTCTAGAGTTTGGTTTCCTTAGGTAATTGTTTTATTTTGTTCATAACCTAATTATAAAGTTTAGGAATCCACTTTGGATCCTAGTTGAGGTGATACAATCTCTTAAGGTGCTTAAAGAACATTTTTGGCTTTAAGTGATTTTATGGCATGTTTTTGCCTTATAAAATTTTAGATTGTTCCTCAATGGTTCTAAGATGATTTTTTAATCTTATTAAACCATTATTATATCATTTAATCATTTTTTAGTAGTTAGGGGTATTTCAATCTACCCCCCTTAAAGAGACTTCATCCCGAAGTCTTTACTCACATTCGGTTATCCTAAGGAATCGAGTTCCACTAGGTATATAAAAGTCTCACTACTAGGGGTCGTACCCCGCTAGGTTCAAACCTAGTCTACATACTGATCTCTTTCCACATTGCTATAAGTCATGGCACATTTCATTCATACATAGTACTAAACAATGTGCAAAATCCATTCATACACAGCACTAGACAAGGTGCCAAACCAACCAGAAGTACTCAAAGGTGTTTCACAAAGGATACTCCATGCATCCCTATCTATATGCTAGTATCTCGCGAGGATACCCACACATCACTCCGTGTGTATGTGTGCACAAATATTTAACGATGGCATCACGGGGAAGCAATCTTAAAGGACCAGGACTTGACGATCCCCAACCCATGCAACCAATGTCAACTACCTGCGGACACACCAGTTTAATAACGAAGGGCACTGCGGTCCACATCTCCTCGGATAGTATCACCTAATTTCCACTAATCACCCATAGACACACCGGTCTAATGACAAAGGACTCTACGGTCCATGGCTCTTTGGGTGATTTCATTAATTTCAATTTCTATTCATATTTGTGTCCACTTGTAGGAAGTTTCGAGAGTCATCTAACCCCGACGTGGTCAGCGTCGGTGTTGAACTATCTCTCACCCCAATTTGTGTTCGGTTTCCCTTGATCAGACCAGGATCAAGTTTGACTTCCCACGTCAATTTCAATCAATTAATTATTTACCCAATTCTAATCTTATGTCCTCTTGATATTTGTCACCTTGTGTTCAATAGATACACAAGTCAACTAGTGTAATTAATCTAGTCATCGGCATATAGGATTGTATAACCTAACCATGAACCAAGTTCTCTCAACTTACATACAACTTCTAGAGGATTCACTTCCACTAGATTACACATCGGTCTCATGCTGATTCACTCATCGCATTTACAATAATCGGTTTCATACCGAGCCATAAATCACATAGTATGGAGTTTTCTACTCCTTCTATCTGGAATCTCACATCGGAGCTACAAGATAGACCTACTTGAACCCTCACATCGGAGCTAACAGGCGTTTATGTGCATAATGTTCGCAACGTTTGCGTAAATAATCAGAACTAGGGTAAGAACACTCTATCTGTTCTCCCTTTCCTATTTACCATAACTAATGCGAACTAAAATATATATATTCATACATATAATGCATCACAATATTACATCAAGTAATATAATACAATCATAACACTTGTACTCTACGTACAATAATCATTTGCAGCATGTGTACCATGTGCTACGTACTCCTACGTACGGTGTATATTAAGCGCGCGAAATCGCTCTACCCCCCTTAAAAGGGATTACGCCCACGTAATCTACGAATATATCATCTTGAAGTAGTAAGTTCAAGATGTTACACTCTTGTGGAATATTCGAGCACTAATGCGCTGTACATTATGTTACCCCCTTTTTCTAGGGTCGGGCTCTAGTGTATATTCATGTACGGTTTGATCGGGATATGTAAACACATGATTTGTTTTCCCTGACTTGTTAGGTATATTAACCAAGGCAATATGGGCCCACTCGCTCCGCAAGCGGTATGACCCAACTACTTTAGGGTTAGTTTACCCTTTGTAAGTAGTAATTTCATGCCAGTTTCAACTCCACGTGACGGTGTTTTCAACACGGTCTTCCATAATCATGGGAATGGAGGAAAAATTATATCGATGTGTGGTACTATTATCACACACGATTTATTTCGACTAGCTCTTTTATTCAGCCTCTCTGAACTTAACACATGCTCATGGTATATTCCCATGAGTTCATGTTGCCCTACCGAACTAACCTTCGGTGTAAGGGTTATCGAGCTATGCTTGATAAGCGAGAAATACATCTACTTTTAGGGCTTTAATTCTTCCTATGTTCATAGCAATTTGTGTCGTATTTCTCACTTATCATATATTTTTCCTAGATTTATGTTTTGGTATGAACTGATGTATTATATGTGTTAAATGTAGGGAAAAGCTATATAAATGGATAGATAATCTCATGAGGTTTCCAACGCAACAAACGGCGAGTAAAACGGACTTATAACGAAGAATCTGGAGCCGATTGAAGATTGGAGTACACTTGTATATATATACATATATAATACCCCATACACTACATCCACAAACGAGGCGGACAAGAGAGGCGCAGACACAAGACAGAGGCGTCCGCCTGTATTGGCGCGGACAAGAGAGGAGGCGCGTCCGCCTGTATTGGAGCGGACAAGAGAGAAGGCGCAACCGCCTGTTGCAAGGCGGACAAGGTAGCTGATGACTGCCTAATGAGGCGCGGTTGCTGGGCGGACACGGGCACAGGCACAGGTGCATCCGCGTGAATTCGGGCGGACAGGACGCGGACTTGACTAAATTCAGCGCACGAACAGTTTTCCTCTTCCTCGCGGCGCCGCACTCGAACTGCTCCTTCATTAATTGCAGACGGCGCCTACCTACTTTAATTCACTCACGCGTGACGCCGCCTCTATCTGCAATCAATTCTCTGACTGCAAATCTTCGCGGATCTGCTCACAAATTTACACCGCCATCACCAACTGCACCGTCCTTGACTTCTCCGCTGTCTGCTTCTCATTTCCTCTCCTATAAATAAGCTACGTTCCCTTCAGTATTAATCATCCCTTATTCAAATCCAAAGCTCACCACAAAGCTCACCACGTACGTTCTCCATCACCAATTTGGAAATTCAGAGAAATACTCAAATTTCTCTGTAAAACCCAAATTCTATCCATCGACCCAATCAACTACCATACGACCACATCCATTTCTCTTCTCCTCGTTTTCTCCATTTTTATTTATTCTTCCACCACACCACATCACTGCCATTAATCAGTATTATTATTACGGACGACGTGGATACAGAGGCGGAGCTAGGATTCAGAGTCAACTTGCTAGCTGGAGTTTTCTCTACCCTTTCTCTTATTTTGTTAAAACATTGTTTATATATAGTTATGTTTAATTAATAAACTCAAGCCCTCCCAGGTTTGGGATGCGAGCCTATTTTATATAATTATGTTATGTTAAGCTTTCCACTATGATTTTATCTAAAGTAGTAGTTTAATTCCAGTTCTTGATCTGCTTTAATTCTCTGATCAATTATTAAAGCAATATTTGTAGTTTTCTAATCAACACGCGAGAGCTGAGATAGATAACAAGACATAGGAATTAAACCTGATTAACAGCTAGAAGCCTGATCCGGCCTATAGGTTAATTAGTCTCAAATAGAAGCTGTTCTTTATGCGATTGGTTGTGTCCGGATTAGAGCATTAGTCTGCTGCTAGTTCTAGCAACTGGTTAGGGTTCGTTAGATTTAGTCGTCAACGAATTATTTATAGTTTCTGAGTTTATTACTTAAGTGGTGAAGTTTATATTAATATAATTGATAAAATAGGTGAGCAGAAAAACCCGGGATGCTTTCTTAAAAGACAAAAAATATTGTTTTTATTATTTTGTTTTTGTTCAGGTTAGGTTTTTCGATTATTTCTTCTCCTTAAAAAAATGATAAAATCTATTTACTAGAAGTCTTAGTAAATTTAATCCACTGTCAGTTATCCACAGCGAGGTCCCCAAGAGTACGACAACCCCACGAATCCACTATCCCGCAAAACGATTAGGTACACTGCCTAAGTGGTAGAAGTAGTCACATATTTCTCCAACAAGTTTTTGGCGCCGTTGCCGGGGACCTCCAGCACGGTTAATTGATAGTTTTTAAATTTTATTGGGATTTCTATTTTTATTTACTTTTATTTTCTTTTCGCTCTATTTAATTTTACTAAAAAAAAATTCTTGTATTTCTATATTATTTCTTATTTGTTTTTCTATCTAGTTAATTTTGTTTATTATTTTTCTTTTCTGTTTCTATTTCTTCTCTACTTGGTATTTTTATTTTTGTTTTTATAGGATAATTACTGACAATGGAGAGCAGCCACGATGAGGTGAGAAGATTGTTGATCAATCTGGAATGGACACGAATGCAAGAGGAAATATCCTCATATCAAAGATTGGTCAAGGATTATCAACCACCTCAACCATCAAATCGAGAGCCGTATTGGTGGGAAGTCAACCAGGCTAACGCACAATACAACGAATCTCAGTTGGGGTATTACTACTTCAATCAGAACGAGCAGCAATCTACACAAGGGCCAGATGAATTCCTCCCAAGTATGGTCGAGCCACCAGAAGAAATTCCAGTGGTGACTCCAAGGAGTGAAGAGCAAACTGAGCCAGATATTCATGATGCAGCAAGTTCTGATGAGGAGATAATGAAACTTCTCAAGACATTTTTCTCCGACGCCGAGTTGGAGCAGATGTCCAAGAGTTACATTTCTCCTCCGTCCCCATCCCCAACACAAGAGGAGCAATTAAAATATGAAGATAAGTTGTCTGAGCCGGTCTGCGAGCTTGAGAAAGGTGATCCTATTGAGCCTCACCAACCGGAAGAGGAAATTTACATCCTCGAATCTGAGGAAGGAACACCACTACCACCGGTCTCTTATCAACTTCCATCCTGCCTCCATAAGCCTCAACAGCAAGAGGAGGATGTTTACATCCTCCAATTTGAGGAAGAAAAGCCATCACCACCTGGTCTCCTGTTACAACTACGTTACCGGCAGTACCTCCTCAAACACCAGGTTTTGTGGAGTATTCATTTTCCTATTTTATTTGCCGAAGTAACGTTTTGTTTTGATCCAGGTGGTTTGCTTTCTATTACTAACTTCGTTTTCCTGGCGAAGGTATTGTCTACTTTTATTTTTGATCCAGGATAACGAAGCAGGAGTCTAGCCGAAGACTAAAACTACGGACAGCTTACTGGGAGGCAACCCAGTGGTTAAACTTTATTATCCTATTATTATTATTATTATTATTATTATTGTAATTTTGTACCCCACATTATTTCTATATTATGTTTTACAAAAAAAAAGAAGTGGACATGGTATCTATGCTTTCATGCAACGCTTTTTAGCGTCTATTTTTGGGTAGTGTGTGCAGGTGAAATTCTTATCATGGTATCTGAAGAACTCCAAGGCTGGACACTTGCTTGAACGCAAGTGTGAGGAACACTACTACCCCCATTGTTCGCACTTAAGTGTGAGGAAGGACACCTCCCTCAATCTACGATATCAGGGGAGTCTCAGTTTCTTTATTTTAAATGTTTGTGTCCAGTCTATCACGCTTAATGATTATTATTATATCAGTCCATGATTGTCCTGAATGAAGTTCTTCATGAGTCTGGCATATTTTGAAAGGTCTTTTTTGATTATTTTATGAACAATGAGGACATTGCTCCTCTTAAATGTGAGGAAGTTGAGTTTAGACCTTTCCCTGAAAATATGCCAGTTGCACTTAATGCCACACATGTTTTTAATTGCCTTCTTGCATTGAGGGAATCACTGCTCTGAGTGCTTATAAATGTTGAATTCTTGGGTGAAAATTTTTGCATAAATTTTGAAGTAAAGCCAGGTGACCACCTCAAGAATCTTTCTGCTTTAGGTTGTTTGTATATATAGTTTTATTCAAATGAATCTGTTTTCCCAAAATTTGGTGGATTAAGTTGATTGGGGAAACTGAATTAGTTTATCTTAGGATTTTGGAAATGATATGAAAGTTTGGAATGAAAGGATAAGGCAAGGTACTCCGCTGATCAAAAATTTTCCTAACAAAAGCAGGCCTCGTCTATCCGGTTATTAAGTCCTAGGGGTGCCTTAACACCTATCTACCTAAGGTCTCGTGATCTGGGATAGTTGGCCCAACACCGTTACAAGGATAGAGAGAAAAGTCTGGGTTACGAAAAAACTCTGCAATTCGCAATTATTCAATTGTGTTGTATATATTTCTTGAAGAAGAATGTTTTTGCATACGAAAAGAGTTAATTGCAGTTTAATTTTTGTTTTTGATCATGAGTATGTGGTGTTGAAAGGTATCGCGGAATAAGGCGTTACTTCACACCCCTTGTCATCCAAAGGTTAAAGGAAAGAAATGGTGGAAGATCCCAAGTTAATCTACATTCAGATTTTGTAGTCTAACTTATCCATGCTTTAAAAAAAAATCTTTTTCACTGTTTGCGAAAACCTACAACAAGGAGCAGAACTATTCTTTTGATTGTCACTTTGCTTGCTCTGTTTTGCATTTGTTTAATCCTGAGGTTTGATACTACGACCTTAGAGATATATTTATTCTCTATTTGCTTGAGGACAAGCAAAAGCTAAGTGTGAGGAAGTTTGATAAGCGAGAAATACATCTACTTTTTTGGCTTTAATTCTTCCTATTTTCATAGCAATTTGTGTCGTATTTCTCACTTATCATATATTTTTCCTAGATTTATGTTTTGGTATGAACTGATGTATTATATGTGTTAAATGTAGGGAAAAGCTATATAAATGGATAGATAATCTCATGAGCTTTCCAACGCAACAAACGGCGAGTAAAACAGACTTATAACGAAGAATCTGGAGCCAATTGAAGATTGGAGTACACTCGTATATATATACATATATAATACCCCATACACTACATCCGCAAACGAGGCGGACAAGAGAGGCACAGGCACAAGACAGAGGCGTCCGCCTGTATTGGCGCGGACAAGAGAGGAGGCGCGTCCGCCTGTAATGGAGCGGACAAGAGAGGAGGCGCAACCGCCTGTTGCAAGGCGGACAAGGTAGCTGATGACCGCCTAATGAGGCGCGGTTGCTGGGCGGACACGGGCGCAGGCACAGGCGCATCCGTGTGAATTCGGGCGGACAGAACGCGGACTTGACTAAATTCAGCGCACGAACAGTTTTCCTCTTCCTTGCGGCGCCGCACTCGAACTGCTCCTTCATTAATTGCAGACGGCGCCTACCTACTTTAATTCACTCACGCGTGACGCCGCCTCTATCTGCAATCAATTCTCTGACTGCAAATCTTCGCGGATCTGCTCACAAATTTCCACCGCCATCACCAACTGCACCGTCCCTGACTTCTCCGTTGTCTGCTTCTCATTTCCTCTCCTATAAATAAGCTACGTTCCCTTCAGTATTAATCATCCCTTCTTGAAATCCAAAGCTCACCACAAAGCTCACCACGTACGTTCTCCATCACCAATTTGGAAATTCAGAGAAATACTCGAATTTCTCTGTAACCCCAAATTCTATCCATCGACCCAATCAACTACCATACGACCACATCCATTTCTCTTCTCCCCGTTTTCTCCATTTTTATTTATTCTTCCACCACACCACATCACTGCCATTAATCAGTATTATTATTACGGACGACGTGGATACAGAGGCGGAGCTAGGATTCAGAGTCAACTTGCTAGCTGGAGTTTTCTCTACCCTTTCTCCTATTTTGTAAAAACGTTGTTTATATATAGTAACTTCCTCACACTTAGCTTTTGCTTGTCCTCAAGCAAATAGAGAATAAATATATCTCTAAGGTCGTAGTATCAAACCTCAGGATTAAACAAATGTTAAACAGAGCAAGCAAAGTGACAATCAAAAGAATAGTTCTGCTCCTGGTTGTAGGTTTTCGCAAACAGTGAAAAAGAAAAAAAAAATTTTTAAAGCATGGATAAGTTAGACTACAAAATCTGAATGTAGATTAACTTGGGATCTTCCACCATTTCTTTCCTTTAACCTTTGGATGACAAGGGGTGTGAAGTAACGCCTTATTCCGCGATACCTTTCAACACCACATACTCATGATCAAAAACAAAAATTAAACTGCAATTAACTCTTTTCGTATGCAAAAACATTCTTCTTCAAGAAATATACAACACAATTGAATAATTGCGAATTGCAGAGTTTTTTCGTAACCCAGACTTTTCTCTCTATCCTTGTAACGGTGTTGGGCCAACTATCCCAGATCACGAGACCTTAGGTAGATAGGTGTTAAGGCACCCCTAGGACCTAATAACCGGATAGACGAGGCCTGCTTTTGTTAGGAAAATTTTTGATCAGCGGAGTACCTTGCCTTATCCTTTCATTCCAAACTTTCATATCATTTCCAAAATCCCAAGATAAACTAATTCAGTTTCCCCAATCAACTTAATCCACCAAATTTTGGGAAAACATATTCATTTGAATAAAACTATATATACAAACAACCTAAAGCAGAAAGATTCTTGAGGTGGTCACCTGGCTTTACTTCAAAATTTATGCAAAAATTTTCACCCAAGAATTCAACATTTATAAGCACTCAGAGCAGTGATTCTCTCAATGCAAGAAGACAATTAAAAACATGTGTGGCATTAAGTGCAACTGACATATTTTCAGGGAAAGGTCTAAACTCAATGCTCTAGCACCTAGTCTCACAATAGTTGTTCTAAATCTCAGGACGAGTCCGATATGCGCATCTAACAGGCGCCTCATGACTCCTACTTATTTCTCTCTAGGATGAGTTCGTTCACTGTGTACCTTGTAGGTCCTCTTTTATTGCTTGAACTCCTATCCCTCGCGTGTTGGTATTTTACTACACACATATGCTTCATCCCTACTCTCAATTAGGGGAATCCATTTATAACATCCTATGTGTAGCACCCCTCTCAATAAAACACATAATAATCCCTCATGTAGCAATAAATAAAACGTCTTACAGTGGAAGAATAGAAAACAACATTAATACTCACTCGGGTGTCACCTGCCATTACTCGCCCATGCGAGTAACGAAGCAGAAACTAAATCCAACAACCAAAATAAACAACACTACTAAACCGCTGTGACAATGAGATAAATCCTATACATCATACTAAGTCCATAATCATAACCGTCGACAAGTGAGCGTCTAACCAATCCCGAATATATACAACCGTACCATAATTCACTCCATAGTCTAACATTGTTATTCAAATAAATTCCATGTGCGGTAATTAAAGTAATCCCTAACTACCCGGTTCCCGCACTTCGGCTTCAACGAAGACCAGCAACCTGCACAATGCCATAAAGGCTTAGCGATAAACGCTGAGTATGCCGGGCTTGGACCCTATTGGTAACTTGTCATTTTTAACCATCTTGATATTAGATTGGTTTCATGCTTTACCATTTTAGAGATATAATTAGTACTGTAACAAACATGCATAAATACATAATCATCTATCCAATCCAAATAGTCATTACAATTCACAAACATTAGTTGTATAAACGAACGTATCGAATAATTACAATATTGTATATAATCGTCTTGGCGAACCGTTTCCATACTTATTAATTTTTCGGCCTTTAAGGCCCCATCCATCCAAGCCATATTTAATTATATACCAGTTGGGCGTCATGTTAGGACAACCCGAATAACCTTACCAATGGACAGTAGTCCTCCCGTACACACAAAGGTGCTCATTTTGCCAGAGGTCCGGAGGCCCCTGGTCGTTCACTTTGCCTCGTAAGGCGTCCATATAAAGGCCATAGCCGTGTACCAAAAGCAGGTACCATTTGACCCAGGATCCAATTAGGGCTCGCTGTGAAATTTCCTAGAGCGGAACCCGATCGGGTACCCCTTAGTGATCACAAATGCGCAATCAGGTAGTTCGTACACCAGCCGAAAATCTCCTTCACTTCACACAACAACTTATCTTTGTTTGTTGGAAAAAAATGGAGATGGGTGAGCTCCTTGAAGAGAGGAGGAAGGGAGGAGAAGAATGGACATTTTTAAGCCATGAACACTTACCTATAGCAAGAGATAGCAGCCATGGAAGTTGGGTGATGTCTCTCGGTTATGGAGCTGCAAAGAGAGGGTTGGAGCTGCTACGGTGAGAAGGAAGAAAGGTAATGAAAGAGAAAGAAGAAACCGGTTATAAGAGGTAAAAGGTCTTAGGCTTGGTCAACCACTAAAATGACTTCCTAGATATTTTGGAGAGCTTTCCCAAAGCTGAAGCACCCCTTAACATACCGCAATGATCAGATAAGGATGGAAGAGATAAGGTTGTTTAATTTTAAATGGTAAAAGTGTACTAAACTTACTTTAATAAAGTATAAGTGGTGAGTCATATTTAATTGGAAATGGGGATGGCTACATGTTTAGTTATGAGCCTTTAACTGGCGGCATATAATAGACAAATTCAAGGGGGACATATTGACCATGGACTAACTTAAGAGATTTAAGTGTTATTTTGTACTATTTGGTTACTATTCACAAACCAATGCACATATTTCTAATTTTTCTGAAAAACTTTGAATTAGACATTTTAATGTGTTACATTATGTCACATTAGTATATTTAAGGGTATTCAAGACCCTAAAATCAAACAAAACTCATTTTGGAGACAATCTCTCAAAAATGTGCTTTAAGGAAGCTTAGTGCACATTTTGTGTTCCAATGAGTTTCTAAGCTTGGTTTCCCTCGGAAATGGTTTTAATGTGTTCATTTATGATTTATAAGGCTTAGGTAAAAATTTTAGGTCCAACGGAGTTCGTTTGGGCATATAATCACCCTAAAAGGTCAAAGGGTGCAATTTTTGCTTTCTGTTAAACATTGTTGTGCTTAATTTATTATTAAGGCATGTTTAGGCCTTAATTTAATTGATTAGATGTTTAATCAATATTTTATTAGTAAGGGTTATTTCAATCTACCCCCCTTATAAAGACTTCGTCCCGAAGTCGCTTAATTCAAATAGCCGTATTAATAACTACCCATATAACCCATAATGTATATCTATGTGATATATCATTTACACACATCGTATTGTGCTTATACAGCACATAGCCATCATTTGTGGCATTAGTTAAAACATATGGATGTAGGCAATCCATCAACACCATTATTTCCTATCAGTTCTACAACCCTGGCAACCTCCCCGAGGTGTCCACACCATACCATCATTCCACATTCCGTATCTAATGATTCATTTTTGTATCTAAGTGATACCATATGTAATCCATTCACAAGGTAGTATATGTAATACCCGAAATTTCTTAAACTGTGATTATGGCCTTACTTAACTGTAAACCTTAGGAAACCCTAATTTCTAAGGATGAAGAAGGTTATAATTAGTTGGAAGTGCATGGTGAACATTAGGAACCCTAGTTTCAGAAATCACTCGGTAAACCTTAGTTTCGAAGGATTCTTGAAATTCCCGAAAATTAAGAAATTCCTCAGGAACTGAGAGTGGTTATCAGTGTGTTAGATACTTTTGAGTGTAACACCCCTAATCCTAAACATGTACTATCGTCGCAAGTCGTAGCATAAATAAATAACGTCGCAGCGGAAAATAAATCTATCTAACCTAGGTGTTACACGCCGTTACTCTCCCTTGTGAGCAACAAGGCATCCTCACTCTATCCATCAACTACTTAATGCTGGGATGAACAGATATTGAGCACTCTAATTATTACAGACCAAATCCAAGCTATATGAGCAACTAAATGAAATACAACAATCTTCAAATGTAATACACAATAAAACTACAAAGTGTTTATTTAAAACATAGTAGCTACCCTGCTTCCCCGCACTCCAGCTTGTATCTTCTTCAGTAACCTGAAATGTTTTGCCCAATGAAGGGCTCAGCAATCGAAATGCTGGTATGCTAAATGTGGTCCTAAGTCATCTAGATTCCTTAAGTCGTTTTAGCCATCTTGATATTAGATTCATTACAAGATAATCCGGTTTACAAGAATAACAATAATACTGTAACATTGAAAAACCTCACAACAATTCACCTGCAAACATTAGTGCATAATAATACACATCAACCAATAACCAACACCGACAATCCAACAATCACCAAACAAGGTAACATATTTAAAACAACTGTTCTTGTTAGAAGGTCACATGACCCTTATCCTTTTTAAACCAACCACTTAACCTTCCCAATTAATTTTACCTCAGGCATCCTGTCAAGACAACCCTTAATAACCTTTAATAATGGACAGTGTGTCCCCTGGGTTCCAAAAGAACCGTTACCAGCTGACCTTATGGCCCTGGATAATATTTGACCGATCCGGTCGAACCTGTGCACCAACGGCAGTGCCTTCCGCCATCCCCGAATGTGGCTGATGGATTTCCTTTGAGTGACTCCCCATTGAAGTCTCTCGTAGTGATCACAATGCGCAACCAGAAAGTCGAAACAATCCGGATTCCTCTCTTTACAAGTTAGCCCTTTTTGTCAGTGGTACAATAACCAATATTTGAATTAAGACCTTAACAGTTGACCTTTGTTAGGTTCAATAATACCTAAAGGTCAGTTAGTCTTTTCCCAGTTTCGATCTATAAACTTCCAGTCATAAGACGTTCACGTATAAAATACAACGCAACAGTTTGAGCAATACCATATATAATATCATTCACATAAAATCATAGATATCGTTCTTAAACATTTAAACACATAATGTCTGGACCATAGGATAATCCTTAGGACATTCAGACCACATAATTAACATACCGTTCACCGGGGTACCAGCTAGCTTGACAATGCACGCTCTGGTAATTCTTTCACGTACGCTGTTATTTATACATACAATAACGTGTATTATTAATATGACCGTCCACTAAATATTACAGTATAGTCACTGCAGGGTTTATTCTCGTTGTACACCAACTATATATGTTATTTATTTTCCCCTGTTGTTTTAGCAGTGGTTCTAGATAACCTAACAGTTCATTATTTTATGTGAAGTTCACATGTGATAATGAATTTTCCATTATACGGTATATCTTTATCTCATTAATTATATACTCATAATTATTTCCACTTATCACTTATATCATATCATTTAGTTATTTATGTTATAACCACCTTTATTTCATAAACTTTATATTATATTTCATAATATACCATAATACATTATATTACATAATCTTAATTCCTTTCTTTATTAATTTAAAAAACAAGCCTTATATTTTCGGTAATGATATTTTGTACACATAACTCTTTCATAATTCACCAATTAACCACTTAACATTTGGTAATTACAAAATGGTTACTCTAATTTTATAAATTACCAAATGGACCCAAATACTTTCGGTTTCAACATATAATCCCTTTATTACAATTTAACCCCAAAACTTTATATAAGTTACATATTAACTTATAAACTATAGTTCTAATATTTAATTTTTTTTAAATACCGAAAAGACCCTTATACTTTGGCAAATTATGTATTCGCCCCAAATTAAATTCGGTTTTCCATTCATATTTTTATAAATTACATATTCACCCCAAAACTTTTATAAACTTAATATTTTATGTCATAAATCATTTTAACCCAAAGTTTTTGGTCACTACTTTGACCAAGACTTAATTTCATAATTAATACTTTAATATACCCATAAAATCATGTATATTCTCGGTTTTATCTCAAACTTCTCAATAATCACAAAATAGCCCCAAAACTTTATTAAATGTTATTCTTAACACTTAAACACTTATTTAAATTTACCAAAATTATGAATATTAATTCCTATCTTATATTATACTATAAATTCACCAAATTACCCCTTATGTTCTCGGCAATTAACATTTGTACACTAAACTTTTCAAAAATTACATTTTAACCACATAACTTATTAAAATAGCCATTTAAATACTTGTAACTATTTTTAATGTTCCAAAAATTTATAAAATAAGTTAATACACTTATATATATTTCAAAATTCATCAAATCTCTTGTATTGCTCTCGGCCCTAATGAAATTTTATCGCATCGTTTTAAAACTTGTTTTAAACTTTATAATATGCATATATAAATGTATATAAGCCCTATAACACTTCTAAAAATTATGTTAATGACTTAAAATGATTATAAGCTCAAAATAGAGCATTAAATCCCTAGACCTTTAAGTTTTAATATCTATGTAACATAATTAATTTTTGTGACCCAAATATATATACCTTAAGGTAATAATCTTACCTTATATGTAATAAATTATTTTTCTTGATACTTTAACTACATAATTTCGGCCTTAATATTAACATGGCCTAAACATGATTTTTATACCAAAGTTTGAAGCTTAATTTAAACTTAAACTTAATAAACCTTACTTATATAAACTTACCCTTAAATCAAGACAATTCTTGTACTTGATTTTTCCTTGAATTTCCAAGCTCCTCAAATGCTATATTGACATATAGAATTCGGCTCCTTATAATCATTTTTGAAGATCTATTTGTTAGACTTCCAACAAGAGTTTATAAATAATATTTGAAGTAGTTTTACAAGAGTTTACCTTAAGAATTTAACAAGGTATTTTTTGATACACCTTCAGATGATTGTAGATCCAAGTTTCCTTCATGAAATAATGAAGAGAATATAGGTTTAGAAGCTCTTAATTTTCAAAAATTACTTAAGGAATTTTCTTAAGATTTTCAACATGAAAATATACCATAACTTGATCTTGTTGTTTCTTGTATTGTTGTTGAATCAAGAAGCCTCCTTAGAACACCTAAGCTTGGCGATTTTTGCAAGGTTGCTAGGATGATTTCTTGCTTCAAGACTTGATACAGTTAACTAGGAAATTACATTAAAATGGTGTTAGGAACTAGTACACCATTAATGGATTTTATTAACACTTAGAAATTAACTTAGGAAATGAAGAAAAGAGAGAGTTAGAGATGGAGCTCACCATTGGTTAAGGCATGGCAAGGGAAATGGAAACTCACGTAGAGCTTTAGTAGAAGAGAATGAAGGCAATTAGAATTTGATTGATATTGTTTAATTGTCATTATTTCATGTCTTTGTTTATGTTTATTTGATTATAAAATTAACTACATGGATCTCTTAGCTTGTTAGGTATGCGGCTGAGTGGCCACAAATGAATTTGGCATCTTCCAATCATGTAGACTAACGGCTAAAAGGGGTGGTAGAAACTTAATTAGATTAATTAATACTAAGCAATGGTTTAAGATTTATCAAATTTATTAATGACACTTACCTTGCTTTTGTTCATGCAGGTGGTGCGATCGACATTATGAAGCAATCAAGCAGCTCTAAATGGTGTAGGCTCACGGCTCCAATCCATCCTAGGTGACTACTTTTAGTTTGTTAATTGTCACAAGTTAATTATGTAAGTTAGGTTCTTGTCTCCTAGGTTAATTAATTGTAAATCAAGCACCCCACTACCAGATTTCAATCGGCCAAGACATGCCCAATATCAACTTGTTTAGTTTGTTTTAATTGCCTAGTGAAGATATTACTAGATTAGCATATTAATGTCATTATCTTAATATAAGCTAACCTTATTGATTTTCTTGCAGGACTACCGTGGGTGAGGGCTCCAATTGACAGAAATTTTGGCACATTAACAATTAATATAGGTGGGAATGAGTCATCATGTCATATGACATTTTTTTGAAGCAAAACTTAGCCAAAATAGACTAGAAATCTCGCCCAAATTGGTGGCCAAATGGGACTTATTTTTCATTTGATTTTTGTTACACTATATTGTAATAAGACCATATTAATATGTGTCATAGGTTCCAGCATTTAATTGGTACATTTATATTATGGTAAAAGGTGAAAGTTTTAAGGTAAAAATGCTGATTTTAGGTACCTTTTTGTCCCAAAAATCTCCCCCATTTTTACTCTGAATTTAGTACTGCCATTAATTGATTTAGATGGTCATTTTACCCACTTTTAAGTTTATCAACTCGTGGCTCCTCAAAAACTTCAAGGTAATTGCGTAAAACGCATTTTCGTGACACCCGAAGGAGCGTTTTTGTGCTTTAAGGGATTTCTGGAAAATAAGTAGTCTCTATGTGTTCCAAGTGTTTATTGACGTTATTTATAGTCAATAATAATATTTTAAGGTGTTACATTGAGTTATATGGGGTTATACCAACTCAGAACACAATTCTCGGGCTACCCGAGCAAAAAGGAGCGTTAAGCAATCCCCCCGAGTACTTAGTCTTTAACTGAGAATTTATCTTGAGAAATTCATCTTAAATGTTCATTAAGGTACTACTATGCATTTATAATGAGTTGTATTGCTTTACTTTATTTAATAAGGTATTTCCGGGACTTTCAGGTCTTAAGGGGCCTTTAAGAGAATTCCCGGGCATTTCGTATTTTTACTCAGTTCTAACTGAGGACTTGTGTTTAAAAGGTCATATAATGATCCTTGGTTGACTTTATATGATGTTCATAGCTTATATAATTTGTCTACTTAAGGTCGGGCTTTAACGCACGTTTTTGACCTTAAGGAGTTTAGGTGCGTTTTAATACCCGAACGTTTATATACTTTTATTAGGGTTTAATAATGCCATAAATAAAACTTATTTAATTATTTAAAGATTAGTGGTATTTCAGTCTACCCCCCTTAAAAGGACTTCGTCCCGAAGTCATAACTTATACTTGTTCATCCTATGGAATCGAGTTCCTCATATCTATTCCTGCGTACTCATCATTCTTGGGTGCCAATACTATATTGACACTCTTACATTCCATCTGTAATCTACATGTATGCCTTTCATACAAACATATTCTTACTCATGATAATCAATGTAATCACAGCATAAATAGCTTGATAATTACTGTATAAATACTGTAGACCAAATAACTATACTCTTAATTAATCGTCTCAGTGTTACATAGAACACATCCCATATCCATACAAGTGTACACAACCATAACCATCCAAACAATTGCACACATGCGCAAGAAAACAACCACAAACAACCATGTACAAAACCTGTTAGACTGCAGATATGCAACTCGCATGTGGTGCTCTACCCCCCTTAAAAGGGTTACGCCCACGTACCCCCACAAGTATACACACAACTAAGATAAAAGTGCTGGATACTTGTCTCACATGGAGTCTTCTAACTCCCATGTCGCCTCCTCAACGTCGTGGTTTGACCACAAAACCTTAACCATTCTAATGGTCTTGTTCCTGGTCTCCCTAGTCTTGGAGTCTAAAATGCGTATTGGGGTCTCCTCATATCTAAGTGTAAGATCTTGCTCGATTGTCTCAGGCTCTAAAATATGCGATGGATGAGGCACATACTACTTAAGCTGTGAAATGTGAAATACATTGTGCACTCTCCCAAGCTCAATAGGTAAATCTAACCTGTAAGCTAATGGGCCCACTCACTCAGTAATGAGGTACGGTCCTACATATTTCGGGCTTAGCTTGCCCTTCTGCCCAAACCTAAAGACTCCCTTCATAGGCGAAACTCTAAGGAAGACTCGATCGCCTACTGCTAACTCGAGGTCTCTCCTATGGACATCAGCATATGATTTCTATCTATCCTGGGCTATCTTCATGTTTTTGCATATCTGAACAATGTCTTCTTTCATCTGGTCTAAGTACTATGGCCCTAAGATGATGTTCTCACTGGGCTCATCCCAACATAGTGGTGTCCTGCATGGTCTGCAGTACAATGCTTGAAATGGTGGCATCTGAATGGATGCATGATAGCTGTTGTTGTAGGCAAACTCAATCAGATGTAGTCGATCTATCTAGTTTCCCTGGAAGTCTAAGGCACAAGCTCTGAGCATGTCCTCCAATGTTTGAATCGTTCTTTCACTCTGGCCATCTGTCTGTGGATGAAAGGCTGTACTTAGCTTCAGCTTCGTACCTAATGCCTCCTGAACCTGCTGCCAAAATCTGGAAACAAACCTTGGATCTCTATCTGACACTATAGACTTCGATACACCTTGGTGTCTGATGATCTCTCTCTGGAAAATATCTGCCAGTTTGGGAACTTTCCACGTGTCCTTGATCGGAATGAACTTTGCTACCTTTGTGAGTCTGTCGACGATGACCCATATCATGTTAGCATCTCCTCTAGTCGGTGGAAGACATACTACAAAGTCCATGGATATATCCTCGAACTTCCAATATGGGATAGGCATCGGCTGTACTAAGCCGCCCGGTCTTCGGTGCTCAAATTTCACTTTCTGACACGTCATACATCTGGCCACAAACTCTGCAACATCTTTCTTCAGACCGCTCCACCAGAAATGTAATTTCAAATCCTTGTACATCTTTGATGACCCTGGGTGTACTGATAATGATGAGCAATGAGCTTCCTGTAGTATCTTTTCCTTCAAGTCTGGGCTGGACTCTGGAATGCACAAACGACCATTCAGTCTGATTAACCCGTCTTCACTAAGTACAAAGTCATATTTCTGCCTCTCAAAGATACCGTCAGTCAACTACTGTCTGATAGTCTTCATGTATTGGTCATTAGTCTAAGCACCACGTACCTCCTCGATGAGGTCGTTGTCTCCTGTCATGGCAAATAAGGAGTGAGCTCTGCGGCTCAGGGCTTCAGCAACTACATTTTCCTTACCCTCCTTGTACCTGAGGTCAATGTCGTAGTCCTTCAGAAACTCGACCCATCGCCTCTGTCTCAAGTTCAGCTCCTTCTGTGTGAATAAATGTTGAAGGCTCTTATGATCTGAATAAACTGTGACTGTCACTCCATATAAGTAGTGTTGCCAGATCTTTAGTGCAAAAACAACTGCTCCCAATTCTAAATCATGTGTCGGGTAGTTCTCTTCATGTTTCTTCAACTGCCGTGATGCATAATCAACAACTTTTCCATTCTGCATAAGTACACACCCAATCCCTGTGCCTGAGGCATCGCAATAAACTTCGAATCCGTCGGTCCCCTCTGGAATGGTGAGTATTGGTGCCGACGTCAATAGGTCTTTCAGTGTCTGAAAGGAATGCTCACAATCCGCTATCCATACAAATGGAGAATCTTTCTTCATCAGGTTCGTCATAGGCTTCGCTAGTTTGGAAAAGTCCTGTACAAATCTTCTGTAGTAACCAGCTAATCCCAAGAAACTACGGATATCTGTCACCGTCTTTGGTCTCGGCCAAGTCTTAACTGCCTCAATTTTTGTGGGGTCTACAGATATTCCGCTGGCTGATATTACATGCCCTAGAAAGGATACACTGTTCAACCAGAAATCGCACTTTGAAATCTTGGCGTACAATTGATTCTCCCTCATGGTCTGCAAAACTTGCCTCAGATGCACCTCGTGCTCGTCCTTAGTCTTAGAATATACTAGAATGTCATCGATGAATACAACCACTGATGAGTCTAACTGCTCCCTGAACAATCGGTTCATAAGATCCATGAATATAGCTGGGGCGTTCGACAATCCAAATGGCATAACTGTGAACTCGTAGTGTCTGTAGCGCGTTCTGAAAGCTGTCTTCTCAATGTCTTCATCAGCTATCCGTATCTGGTGGAATCCTGATCTCAGATCAATCTTCGAGAAAACTGTAGCTCATCTTAATTGGTCGAACAAATCATTAATCCATGGTAACGGGTACTTATTCTTCACTGTGACTGAATTAAGCTCCCTGTAGTAGATGCATAGTCGCATGCTACCATCCTTCTTTTTCACAAACAAAACTAGTGCTCCCCAAGGTGATGCACTCGGTCTGATGTAGCCTTTGTCAAGCATCTCTTCTAACTGAATCTTCAGCTCTTTCATTTCTGCTGGTGCCATTCTGTAAGGTGCTTTAGCAATAGGCCCTATGCCTGGTAATAAGTCGATGGAGAACTCCCTTTCTCTCTTGGGTGGCATCCCCGGTAGCTCCTCAGGAAATAGATCAGGAAAGTCTGAAACGACTGGTATATCCGTCTGTGTTTTCTCTTCTTGCCTCAAGTCCTGGACATAGCATAAATAGACTGGCTGTCCCTTCTTCATCTTCTTCAACAATGCGATAGCAGATACTAGCTTGAAGGTAGGTTCTTTTGGTATACTGCGATATGAAACTGTCTTGCCCTTCGGGCTCTTCAGAAGTAATCTATGCTCTGCGCAATGCAGTCGTCCCTTGTATTTCTGTAGCCAATCCATGCCCATGACGATGTCAAATCCTAGATTATCCAGCTCAATTAAGTCCGCGTGAAACTCTTCACCCATGATGTTAACCTGAACTCCCTTGTGTAGTTTCATGCACCTCACTCTTTCCTTCGTCGGTAATGTGACTAGGAAATCTGAGAGAGGTTCAGGGGTTGTCTCTAACTTCCTTGCTGATGTAGAGGATATAAAGGAGTGAGACGCTCCTGAATCGAACAGTAACGATGCACTCACGCCATTTACCGTAAAGGTACCCATGATAACATTCCCCTTTTTCTTGGCCTCGGTCTTGTCCAATACATTCAGCACCGCTCCTCCATTAGACTCGAGGCATGGGGTTAACAATTTGTAAGATAGTGCATGACTCAAAATAGTAAAACGCCATTCATTAATCTAGTGATTCTTATATACAAGCTTCATAATTACATCAATACTTCCTAAATGTCAAATTTAACCGTCCAGGTTTTAAATGGGTAGTGTTTACTAAGGTTGACGGGGCTATGTTCAACTTAATGCTCTTGATCCCATGGTAAACTAGTCTTAATTCTCCACCAAATATCAATACATCTCCTGACCTCAAAATGGTCTTTTTCGCCTTGTCCATCCTCTTCTGATCACCGTATAAAAACTCAGCATCGTCTCCTATGGAGAATGATACAACTGGTATCCCTTTGGTAATTGACTCTGATGTCTCATCTCGGTCCTGGTGTAATCCCAGTTTTCCCCTTTTTTCATAGAAGTTTACTATACAAATGTCGGCTTCCATATTCGGTATAGGGTTGGTTTCTAATTGTTGTGCAATTCTGACCGCTTCTGCCACCAAAGTTTGAAAACTATCGGGTATCTTAGGAATTCGTGCCCCATCTACTTCCCTAACCTCACTATACAACCTAGTTTGTGGATCCAAATTCTTACCCATACACATCATATACAATTTAAGTTTTGCTCCACTACCGTATCCTGGATTATAAAATCCACCAAGGCCTATTCCCAAGGTTCTACATTCATTCACGATGGCTATTTGTTCATCAAAATTTAAATATTGCTTGAATAGGATCATGCCGGGTCGAAGCACTTGGTATTCTTTCTCTGGATGTTCCCGACCTTCGCTCATAGGCTTAGGTGATCTCGGACTAATAGGTAAAGGATAACAAATGTCGAAACAACCTATTAGGTGAGAGATTTCCTAAATTAGGTCTCTCCAAATTTTATTTCACACAAAACACATACAAGTCTTATAGACTGAACAACTATAAACATACATTCACAGCATCATGCTCTAGATCTAAGTTCTAGGCTTACTGGTCTCGCGCTGAGCACTAGCCTCAGCGCCTGGATTCCCATTGTATACAGGGTGTTCCTACTCGGCACTATCTCCTTCCCCTTTTGACTCTCAGATGAAGATGGTTGTCCTCCCAGTCCCCTAGTATAGGTGTTAGTCTGTGGTGTCTGACCTCCTCTGGGTCCTCCAGTCTCTGTTCTTGGTGGCCTCTGTGAACCCTTAGCTCCCTTGTACACTCAGCTTGCTGGGTTGGAGAAACACTCGTACTCCCGGTGGCCTTCCTTCTTGCAGTAACGGCACTCCACCTTCCTTCCTGTGCAGTCTACTCCTGGATGATCACCTCCACAGCGCTTACAGTAGTAGTGGCGCTGGGTTGGCTTATTGCCCACTGTTTATACAACATAGTTTAGTAAGGTATAGCTAGTAAATGTTTGGTTAAATGAGGGGTGGGTATCCTTACCCCTAGGTGGTGCCGATCTCAGCGGCTGAGCATCAATGGCTGGGCCGGTCAGACGAGGGACCTGCTCCTTCGTCTTCTGACCTTGGAAGTCCTTCCGCCCCTTTTTCTTATCAAAGAATCTCCTGTTGCAGGTTTAGGTTAGTGACCAAACTAAGTGTAGGCAATATATAGGTACTTCTCCTCAAGTATAGGTTTCTTACTTCCCCTTCTTGTAGAATCCGCCAGATGTGGCTCCTTCATCTTCTCCCTCAGTGTTCTTCCTCTTCTTTCCCTGAGCTTCCACCCTGGACTGTAGGATTAATTTAGTTGCTGATGCTGCGTCATAGCACTCTTGAATGGTAGTGAAACGGATTGCTCCCATCGCACTCTGGATACGAAACTGTAAACCTCCCCTGAATTTCTGAATCTTCACAACGTCGGAGTAGTCAACTCCTACAATATAATCCAACAGGCTGATAAATCGCGCGTAGTACTGGTCGACTATTTGGCTCCCCTGGATCAAGGTCTCAAACTCTTGTCTTTTTCTTTGCTTCAAGTGTTCGGGGTAGTACTTTGCCCGTAACACTTCTACGAACGCCGTCCACCCGAAGTCTGGTGTAGCTCTAAGGTGTCCCTCCACTGACCGCCACCAAGTATCAGCTGCATCCTTTAAGTTGTATGCGGCAATATCGACCTTTTGGTCTTCTGGAACTCGAACGGCCCTGAAAGCTTTCTAGTGTTCAACAATGAACTTCTCCAGTGCGGCGGGGTCTGATTCCCCTGAGTAAGTCGGTACCCTTGCATCAGCAACATTCTTTAGCCAATTGGTCTCTCTGGGCTGTGGCGGGGGGGGGGGGTATGGCTCCCGCAACTTGAGCTCCTAGTTGTGTGGCGAAGGCTACCATGGCCTCTGCTAGGCCTGGTATATCCGAGACATCAGCTGGTGCTGCTCCACCTCGTCCTCCTCTGCCTCCTCCACGTGGTCTTCCGACTCCAGACATCTATAGTATAGTACACTATTATCACTACTCGGTGCTACACCGTAATACACACACAATCACAAACATGTAATAAAGCTAACTGCTAGCAGTAAAATATATTCCTAGGGTCTTTCTTTCTAAGTCGCGAATTCTCACAGGCGTTTCCCGTTATCCCATATTCCTAAGCTCATTGTCTTTGACTCAGTATCTTTCATCAGAGCGGTACTCCGCTCTGATACCACTTTTGGTAACACCCCTAATCCTAAACCTGTACTATCGTCGCAAGTTGTAGCATAAATAAATAACGTCGCAGCGGAAAATAAATCTATCTAACCTAGGTGTTACACGCCGTTACTCACCCTTGTGAGCAACAAGGTATCCTCACTCTATCCATCAACTACTTAACACCGTGATGAACAGATACTGAGCACTCTAATTATTACAGACCAAATCCAAGCTAGATGAGCAACTAAATGAAATACAACAATCTCCAAATGTAATACACAATAAAACTACAAAGTGTTTATTTAAAACACAGTAGCTACCCTGTTTCCCCGCACTCCGGCTTGTGTCTTCTTCAGTAACCAGAAATGGTTTGCCCAATGAAGGGCTCAGCAATCGAAATGCTGGTATGCTAAATGTAGTCCTAAGTCATCTAGATTCCTTAAGTCGTTTTAGCCATCTTGATATTAGATTCATTACAAGATAATCCGGTTTACAAGAATAACAATAATACTGTAACATTGAAAAACCTCACAAGAATTCACCTCCAAACATTAGTGCATAATAATACACATCAACCAATAACCAACACCAACAATCCAACAATCACCAAACAAGGTAACATATTTTAAATAACTGTTCTTGTTAGAAGGTTACATGAACCTTATCCTTTTTAAACCAACCACTTAACCTTCCCAATTAATTTTACCTTAGGCGTCCTGTCAAGACAACCCTTAATAACCTTTAATAATGGACAGTGTGTCCCCTGGGTTCCAAAAGAACCGTTACCAGCTGACCTTATGGCCCTGGATAATATTGTTGAGATTTGGAGCTATATTATTGTATGATGAGTTTGGTGAAGTAATTGTGTGCTGATAGGACCCTTATATGGGTGTGGCTAGTTTAGGATTGGTTTTGGTGGAAAAGACTAGTTTGGACATGTTAGTTTTATGGGGAGGTTATGGCGAAATTTTGGTGGAAATAAGTGTTTGTAGGTGACTTGGTGAATGAGAGAACTTTGGTGTTTGTTAAGTTGAGTTGGAGTGGATTAATAACCTTGTTATGGCAAAAAAAGAATGAGTTAGAAAAGGTCAACAATCTGTAGCAAATAACAAATGAGGAACTTAGAAATGCTAGAAAAGAGTTAGTGTTTATAACTTGTGAAACAAGGAGTGAACTTGGGTTTAGATAATGCAATTGTCAAGGAATGAATTGGTTATGGTCAATAATGATTGGTGAGGTGGTAGGAGGTTGGAAACCATCAAGAGGAAGTAAGGAGTGCATTAGTGTGCAAAGTGCAAAATGTGGAAATTGGTATTTATGAATTTGAGCAAGAATTGGGTGGTGGATTAAACCAAGGATTTGAAGTGGTTTAGAGCATGTTTTGAGGTGTTTATTTATGTAGGAAACTTGTGGAAAGTTTATAGAATGATTAGGGGTGGATTAAGGGTTGATTTGGGGTTGAAAATCCACTAAATAGTAGTTTTTAGCAGGGTCCGGGACTTAGGATAGGAACCAAGTCCCGGACCGCATCAAAAATATGGCCAAGAGTGAAGATTGACATTGGTCCGGGAGCTAGGTCCAGAACCAAGTCCTGGACCACTACTAAATTTAGGCAGAAAGTCATTTTCTGTATTGGTCCAGGACTTTGTGTCGGACCAAGTCCCGGACCACCCCAGAATGCTCCCGAAAGTGTTTCTAAGGGTTTAAATGATGGGGGTTTGAATGGTATTGGTTTTAGATGATGTTTAGGAGTTGTTTGGTGACCTTTAAAGGTCCTAAGAAGTATAAACAAGTGTTAGAAGTGAGTGAGTAAGTTGAGAAACTAAGTACACTAAGTTAAACCGAAATAATGGGGTAACGGGGTAAGTACGGGAGTAGCAATTATGTACTTACCGTAACGCCTTAATATTAATAGAACCATTTGACATGTAATCAGTGGTTCAAGAGTAAGACTCGAGGATCAAGTGTGAACCGAGGAACGTGAGAACATCCGGTAAAGTTAACCCCAGTGAAAGGTATGATTTCCTCATGCTCTGTATCCTAACTTGGTTACCCCGATTTCTGTGCTTGTCTGATTGTGTGATCACCTTAACAAGATAAATGCACGAATCGGATTGTTTGTACCCTCTTGGGCTTGTGAAGTATTGTTTGTGGTTGAATGGTATTTTGAGATTAAAGTTTGTATAATTCATGAAATGGGTGTTTGTAAATGAATTGCTTGATTGTGATTGTGTATGGTAGTGCGACTCATAGTTAAGTCTTGGTCGAGTAGAGACTCGTAGAAAGAGTCAAGTTGCAAACTAACAAAAATGTGGAAACGCACTACAACTATCGAACTAATACACGATAACATAAACCAATGAGCTCACTAGAACGTGAGAAAGTATACGGGAATAGTAAACTCCCGATAACGATTAGAGAATTGAGTTGATTTAATCCACACAATAAATAATAGTGGAAGTATATGAACAACCTCTATCTAGAGGATTGATAAAAGTTCAAATTATGTACCTTGAGTAAAGTAACGCATGGTAAGGGATCACCAAACCCCTTGGAAATATAGTCGAGCCCCAATGAGACGAACTGACTAAAACGAACAATGTCCCGAACATGAGAGTATTCAATAAGCTGGGTAAACCCTAAATCTTAGAATACTAGACATTAAGGAATTCCCTAAGCCAATAGATGCTATCGAGAGAGATACCTCTAGGCTAATCCATGAGATTGTGAAATGACTCCGAGAAAGGATTTTTAGGAATTTGAGTACTCCGGTAGAGAACTGGACATTGGTGAACTTGAGGAGCTAAATGCATAGCTCCTTTTGTATTTGTAAGCCCGGTGGTGGGTCTTGTGTATGACCCTGCCCGGAGGTCGTGGCTAAGACTTAAAAGATGCTTTGAGTATTGAGTAATGATTGGAAAAATTGAGTAATGATTGGAAAAATTGAGTGTTGAGAATGGAATTGAGAACTTGAGCAATTGAATATTAAGTTTGAGATTGAGAGTGAAAGAATTTGAGTAAATGTAACCCAAGTGAGTGGGGAGACAGTGTGGAATGAATAGAGGCATAGTGAGGTATAACCCTCAAGCCTAAGTATATAACAAACTAAACTAACCTCTTGATGTGTGTTAGAGTTTGTGTTCTTCGTTGAACCTTGTTTGTGTTAAAATACATATATACTATATTGATGTCTTGCATGCTGTTTGAAATAAAATGAATTGCATGCTCTCGACCAAATAGTCGGCGTACCCTCGCTAGTACGCGTGGTATGCGGAAGTCATATGCAGCAATTTTGCTGAGCCCCTTGGGGCGCTGTTTTTATTTTCTAGGTACATGGAAGCAGATCACCGATCGAGAGTAGGACGGGGTTGTGATTAAGCATGGGTAGTTGTTAAATAATTGTATTGTTGTATTATGGAATGGTAAGACCGAAAGGTCATTAATAGTCTTGGGAATTGTAGATACTCGGTATAGCATTAAATGGAGATTGTATTTGTATGTTATGGGATTGAAGATTGTATTTGGCTTGAGAACTAATAAGGAAATGGAATGTATCATTTTGTAGAGTGTACTCAGTAAAGACCCATCAGACCGATATTGTATTGTGTTGTTTGTTTGGAATTGGCCTTGTTAGTCACGTAGGTGACTAACGGCATTGTTTCACCCCCGGTTGTATTGGAGTTTCCGCTGCTTGTGTATTGATAATGAAGATGGGTTAGGAGTTAATTGTGTGATTATCAGTAGGGGTGTTACAAAAAGTGGTATCAGAGCGAAATGTCGCTCTGATGGTCTGAATACCGAGTTTAGGAAAATACCGAGTTAGGAATTAGAGACTTAGGGCTAAGGGTTGAGTGTTAGGGTGTGAGGTACGCTAGATAGGAACTTCCAGTATGATCTGGATACCTACATAACCGATCCCGCCTTCCGCAACCCCTGTTTTAAAGTTGGGGAAAGAATGCCAGAGAGAAGGAACTAGTCATACGGTGGATTCCAAGAACTGGAAATCCCAAAGACGGTTCCCGTTGGAGCAACAATAACCACATTTAACGACAGAAGATTGAAGATCCTAAATACAGGATAATGAAATTTGCGGCACCATGGGGTGACGTGCTTCGCAATCGCCAAAAACATGTGAAACAGACAAAAAGGGAAGTACAACTACGCAATGAAGCAAAGAGGAAGGGTAACAAAACCCGAGACAAGAGAGTCTGCGGACTGCAACGCTTGACAATACCACCAACGGTATACTAACCGACTAAGGAATTAGTCAAGGTTAGACAACTCTAAACCTACAATGCCAATAGGACTACGGCATAGTTCCTAGGGATAAGTCAAACCTCGGTAACCACCATAGAAGCATGGAAACGAGCTACAAAGCAGGGTACACGAAGTACCTCAAGGATCGGGAAAGCACCGAACTATCGACAACCTTGTCAAGAACACAGAGAAGCTACTCAGGAATTGATCACTAAGATCAAAAATGGATGGAAGATCCAATAAAGACACCAAATACGGATGGAAACAGTACCATAAACGATGTAAGACAACCCAAAAACTGACCTACCCGCGCACTTGCCAAGGCAAGTCCAGCAACTACAAGGCAAATTGGAAGACGCTTAATGACTAACAAGTACTTACTAAAGTACCACCATGGAGATGGAAGCAGTCATAGGATCGCCAATCCCAAGAACTTGAAGAATTAAACCTTGGAAAGGCCTAACGGTCCGACCATTATATTAACGAACATACCAGTCAGCAGGAAGCTGTACTTGGTCAAAGACCTCAAACATGGCAACGCCATGAAGATTTTCTTTCAAACCCAAGATTTTATTTCAAAACCCAAAACTTTTCTTTTACAACCACAAACCTATCTTTTAAAACCTCAGATTTTTAAAACCAAACCAGAAGAATCACGGTGAGTATCATAGAATGATACAAGAGGAGTTGACAATAGAATACTTCACCTAGGAGTGTGACGAGCACTACGAGTGTGCCCAAATACGGGATGTGGGACGACCGCACTCCGAAGAGCTTGCGGGCCTGACAAACCCTTTTGTGAGTTAGTTAGGTAAGTGGTAACGTACCAATAAGGTACCCCACGTATGTATACATGTAGTGTATGAAACACGAGAAGTAGTCAGCTCCATTCTACGAACTATAAAGTAAATTTAAACCGAAACAGTTGGACACCTCAAATGATCGAAGAACCTAGGTAAGCTTATAAAGATAAAGAAGTCAAAACTTACTCCAAGAGGAAGATGAAGAGTTAGGAAGTGCGAGAAGCACTAGTAATTGACTAAAGACATTGGATATGTCTCAAGAATTTGAAACAAAAGCATGAAATAGCTGGAATGGATACCCGGTCTAAACATAGTGAGGCAAATGCCTGATGAGAATACATCAACATTCAATGAACAAAGTAAAATACCCAGAGTGATCATATAAGGTACTGGAGAATACCGTTTATCACCGAAGAAGATACCAAACCAGTCAAAGACATAAGGAAAAGTATTTGTAGTCTACCCTAGGAACGGGAGACGTATAACCTCAAACGGGAAAACATGAAATCCAGAACCGCAATGCGGAGAAGACAGAACATACTCAAATGTTAGCCGGATGTAACGGCATAATCAACAACACCCAGGAGAAATACATAAAGGGTATCATAGTCAACATAGTTGAACGAAGTGTCGTAATAAGAGCACCAGAGCTATAATGAACACTCGGTTAGAACACCGAAGGGATCCCACTTACCAAGGGATACCCTAAATTAAATAAATGGTACCGACCAATACCAAAATATTTAAAGGGTCTCCAACGGACGGAAGCGTGATACGATGATCTTATCATGGAGCCCAATGTTACCTTAGAGCCGTTCAATGGTATAAGGAGAACCAATGCTTGTAAACAGCCTAAGACGAGCAGAGCTCTAGGCAACGTGGTTGGTATGCCATGAAACAGTTGTAATACACAACCCAACGGTTGCAAAACCATTGTGAACCATATGAAGAGTTGCCAAGAACGGCACCAGTGAAGATAGTTTAATAACTAACAAGCGAGGATACCACTCGTTACCAATGAAGGTCTGAAAGCACATCCCTTCCAGAACTACCCAGAGTAGTGAAGCTTGAGCAAATAATTACCGCCAAGCATTAACGGGAGTAAAATGATACCAAAGGAAGCTTGATAGCAATTGTCAAAAACCAAAAAGGTAACCGGTTATAAAATTAATGACGCTCAAGGAGCTGAGGGGAATAAAAGAATACCATATTCGGTAGTCAACCAAATAAATGGTGAACCATTGTATAAATGGTAGAGATACATGAGCAGAAGCTAAGGTAATAGCGGATGCCATGGAAACCAATGTCGTAAATAAATATGAACTTGGTGCGCAGCAAGCGACCAATACATGTGAATAAATCACACTATTATATGGAGTTGATGAATAAAGATGGTAGACAGACCGTGCAGCAAGGAAACAATCTGCATTCCTATTACAATCGCATAAGTGATTTACCGCCAAGAGTTTACGCCTCTGCACTCTGTAGGACTGATTGTTTTGGTATTGCGCTTGTGCAGTAATGATCTAGTGGGATAGCTTATGGTAAAAGTAGAAGGAAACTTATGAAGTCATAAGGACCGATGCATAGAAAACGTAAGGTCATACAAGTAATGAATAAGTGGGCATCATTCAGAAGCTACTGACAACAGAGGAAGCACTACAACTAAGTAGTAACTCAACCTCAATCGACAATAAGTCGGAGGAACCCAGTGAATAATCATGGGAGTACGAACAGCATGTACAACAGATTTCTAAAAGCTGGATAGTAAATCTAAAACTCATTGAGTTCGCTTACGGTAAAGTAATATCACACTCGATTGTTAAACCTAATTCCTAGAATAAAAGGGATAAAAGGGTAATGTATAACACAGTAAGGATAACGAGAAGGGCGAATAAACTCAAGTTATCAGGGTCACGCAGCAGAAGCTAGTGGGCCTAGAATTCTAAAGGTTAACATACCTTGTGAACCAATGGCTAATTACCAACACCTTGAAGCCTTTAAAGCTAGAACCGAACCCGGTTATGAGTTAAATAAACTCCTATGGAAATTCTTGGTGCAGGGACTAAACCAGTAAATTGGTTAAGACCCTTTGACCAGAATACATTGTATAATAGACCGCATGGAAGTTGAACCACTCCATGACGGATGAATGCCTTCGACCACTGTCAAATGTTGACACATAGTAGATTACGTGGGCTTAATCCCTTTTTAAGGGTGGTAGGGTGAAAACCGTGAAATGTATGTTTTACGTGATAGTGCGTAAACTATGATGCGCATAGCGCAAAAGAATTTGTTTTGATGATTGGTACTTATGTTACATAAACATATGTATCCATTCATAATGTAACTAAGGTTGATTGTGAGATTTGAAGTGGAAAGGAGTATTGATTGTGAGAGATTGGAGGTGAATGGAGTAGAGAAACTTCATGGGGACTGAGAACCCAATTGGTAATAGTTTGAAGAAATGAGTATGTTTGAGGAAATTGATGAGTATAAATCGGTATAAAACTGATGTTGAACCTAGTGGAAAGTGAGTTCCCTAGGTAACTTGATTTGATTGTATGTGTGAATAATTTGAGGATAGAAATAGATTTGATTTGTGAATAATTGGAGGATAGAAAAATTTAATTTGAGTTATACATTTGAATTTATTAAGTATAGTATTTGGAGATAACCAAGTAATAATTGATGAGATGATTAGTAAATTAGTAAGAGTTTTATAAATTGGTAAATGTATTGATGGGTGATTATGAGTAGAAAGATTAAGAAGATAGAAATGAAATAATGATTTGACTATTTGATTGTGTGAATTGGGGAGGGAGGTGGAACTTGGTTTGCTAGCGATCAAGGGAACCGAACACCAAATTGGGGTGGATGGATAGTTCAACACCAATGCTGATCACATTGGGATTGAATGACTCTTGAAGCTCCCTATAAGTGGTCACAAGTAATCACACTAGTAATAGGTGAAACTAACACAAATTGGAACTTGGAGTTGGATGGAGTTTTCAAAATGAATTTCCTAAATTGATTTTGACACAAATGGTTTTCTTCAAACTTGAGAATGAGGATCGGTTTTGAAACAGCTCCCACGGGCGCTAGTGGATCTTTCATGGCTAGGCACCAGTATCGGGTTGAAACCATGGAGGTGAAGCTAGTTGTGAGTCGGTGGAAGTGATGAATAGTTTTGAAACCATTACAACGGACGAGCAACGGTACTAAGTGACCGGTAGGACATTTGTAGTGTGTGTTTTGTATTTGACCAAGGGCCGCCGGATATGTGTAGTCCGGTCAGGGAAGAGTACCCACTTTGGAGCCTGATGATTCTCTAGAGGTGCAAATGAATTTGATCAGAACCAAAGGACCGTAGAGCCAGAAAGCGTAAGTGCTCAATGTCATGACGGCCGTGAACCAGAGAGCGTAAGTGTTCAAACATGACCGGTACCTGAGGGATCACTCTATATGGGGGAGGACTTAGTGCCTAATTGTCTACGGATGGACCCCTATTGAGAGTGGACAAGGATATTTTTGGTTGCTATACATGCTTAACATGTGTGGAGGGTGATTTTTCGGTATGAGGGGGGTCTATCTAAATATGGTCTGACTAAAAAGCCTAGATCCTAGAAACTGCCATTCTGTGGAGGGTGAAAACCCGTTAATCTGGTATCCCTCAAATACCTACTAAATCGTCCGTCTTTCCCAGAAAGCATAAGGGGGAGTGCAAGTGAACACTATACCCGCTCTCAATGGGCCCCACGCGGACTTATGCCCCTATAAGGCAGAATTGACTAGAGTCGCCACCTAGTTTGACCTATGATAACTAGGAAGGAAGGAGAAGGGTTCTAAGAACCGTTAATTGACTCTGAGATTTGCAAATGGATTGGACTTATCTGGTCATACCAAAGATTCTGTGTGGGTTCGCACTGGGTTACACCCCTTAGAAGTGGCAACGACCACGACTTCGGATTGGTGCCCGAGGAAACCTCGGTCTCCAATTGTCGGGATTACCTTCTTTCAAAACCTTTTTAGAGAGATTCTTTTAAAAGCCAAGGATAGGATTAGGGCAAGAGAGGAGAAAACGAGTGGATGAGGCGATCTTTTCTGCCAAGTTAACGCCAAGAAGAAGAATTGATGAATTCGAATGAGTATAGAATGAAAGATTAGGAGTCTGATTTGAGAGTTGAAGAAGTCGAGAGTTTGTGGGAGTCGGAGGGGATTTGAATGTTTTGAGAGGTACGAAGAACACCTTAGAATGGGAAAAGGGATTTTTGATTGGAATGGGGTCGCACCCTAGATGGGCTGCCTACGTACTCAACTCCCTATTGAGATCAGACCTTACGTAGTTCAGATTTTTAGGATGGTTGAGTTTTTGAGGTAATCGGGGGTTGGGGGTGGTTGTTTGGAGGGGAGATAGTTAAGTGCAAAAGGGTATTTTGATTGATGTGGGGTCGCACCCTGTGTGGGTTGCCTACGTACTCAACTCCCTGTTGAGATCAGACCTTACGTAGTTCACTCGTTTGGGGATTTGGGAGTTTTGGGGGCTTTGAAGGAATTGAGGTTTTGACCTTTTGGGTCTTTGAAGAATCAAAGGGGTTTTGTGGTCATTTTGTGGGGACTTGATGATTTGTCGAGTTTGTTTTGGAGTTTGAGATGCTCGACTCTGTGAGATATTTGAAATCTTAAAATGATGACGTCTGTGAGACGCTTGGGTTTGTGAGACATTTGAGGCTTGAAGGGGTTATCAAATTCAAGGGGTTCGGCCTTTTGAGGAGCTGAGAGCTTTCGAAGTGTTTGAATTTGAAGAGTCTATTCAGATGTCCGAATCTGTTGAACTGCGGAGACATTCGAGTCTGTTGAGCTGTTGAGACGGTCGAGTCTGTTGAGCTGTTGAGACGGTCGAGTCTGTTGAGCTGTTGAGACGGTCGAGTCTGTTGAGCAGCTGAGACGGTCGAGTCTGTTGAGCTGTTGAGACGGTCGAGTCTGTTGAGCTGTTGAGACAGTCGAGTCTGTTGAGCTGCTGAGACGTTCAAGTTTGTTAAGCTGTTGAGACTTCTAGAGATTCGAGATGCTTGAGTTCAAAAAAGTGGAGTTTTAAGGAATTTGAGATTTATGACGTTTAAGATTATTTGGGAATGAAATGAAGTTGAATTGAATTGGGAATGAAAAGAATTTTGAATTGAATTGGATTGAGATTGAATCGAACTGGATGAAGAATTGAATTGAATTGAGATTGAAATGATTTTGGATTGAAATTGAGATGAAATGGGTGATATTGAAGTTAAATTGGAGTCGCATGAATTTTGATTTGAATTGGAGTTGGGTCTGAATAACGAACCGGGTCAAAGTTTAGACCAAGTCAAGATGGGATCAAGGTCAATGTTCATGTTGGTCAAAGTTGGGTCAAGGTCAAAGTTAAGATTGGTCAAAGTTGGGAGTTTGGGCTCTGGTCAATGTTGGACTTGGGTCGGGCCAAAGTTGGAAGCTTGGGCCTTGGTCAATGTTGGACTTGGGCCGGGTCAATGTTTGGGCTTTGGTCAAGCTTGGGCTCACGGACTTTGAAGGTGTGGGCCGAAAAGGGCTTTTGGGACTGATGGGCCGAAGTGGTCTTTTGGGCCTAATGGGCCGAAATGGTCTTTTGGGCCTTATGAGCCAAAATGGGCTTTTGGACCTATTGGGCCAAGGTTAGTTTTTTGAGTTGGCTAGGTTTTGGATTTTGACTTGATTTTGATTTTGGCTACAATTGGTTATTGGGCCGAATTAAAAAGGGGCCCAAGTTTGAATTATTAGGTTGGATTTGGACATGGACCAGATTTAAGAAATGGGTTTGGATCTGATTTTAGGTTTTGGCCAAAGTGGTAGTTTGAGAATTTGTGTTGTTCAGAAATGGGTCCAAGATGGTCATTGGGCTAGATAAAAAAAAATGGGCCTTAAAAATTGGGTTAAGAAGTGGGTTATTATTGGGCTGATTTGAGACTCATTTTATGTATTTGATTTTTGGAGGTTTGAATTTTTTTTATTTTCGAATTGAATAATTGATTGTGAATTTTTTTCTGACATTATGAATGATTTGGATTTTTTTTAAGGAAAATAGGTACACATGGGCCGTGTCTAGGACCCGTATTCATGGAGGATACCCCAACTTGAAGCTTTTCTACAAAAGGGTGACCTATCGGCTAACTAGGGCTTCCTAGGTATTGGGTCTCTATATTGGGCTGGGCCCAACAATTACCAAGCTAACAAATAATCATGAAATAAAAAAATGAAGATAAACAACCCATAACTATAACATGAAAATTAAATCCAACTTATTAACCGAGTGAAGAAATTAAAAACCTAAATGTTAGCACAAATTTCATTCTCTCAAATATATGCGTCAAATCCGGTACCACAAATCCATTTTGTTAATCTCTTAACATAAATCTAGACCAAGTTACTAGTCTTTATTTCCATTTTCACGTGCTGTTTTATTGTCATTACCAAACCAAAATGCCGCCTAAGTCGTACATGAGGTGGATACACATATATTTCCATTTTCACTGGCTTTTATTTTTTTCGCAGATGGTCGCAACAAACAAAGAACTGAAGAATACACAGATCATGCTAGCTTAACAACTAACACATATATACCATCACGATTCATAAATTAAGAGTATCATGCATATTTAGCTAGTATCTGAATCACGCCATCAGTCAAGACAAATCAAAGAAAAAAATTGAGTTATGAAATGAATACCGAAATGGAGAGACAAGATTTTCTCTACTCGCGTGAGCTATGGTTGTTGGCTACTGCTTTTTCAGAAACCGACATGGCTCCCCTGGATTGCAAAACAGATTGACGCTTCAACAGACTTCGGAAACGCGCAGTGGAGCGTGATGTTCCTTGTTCGCCAGTAGAGAGAATGATGCCGCAGAGCTTGTAAACTCCTTGTATGCAGGTGAGAAGAATGAAGACGCGGAATCTGTATGTTCCTCTTTGGCGTGAGAAGAGAATGAAGTTGCCGCAGAGCAAATGCTTTTTTTCAGTGGGGGAGAATGAAGCCGCGGAGCTTGTACACTCCCTGTTGACTGCTGGGTTTGCAAGATTTACGGAGATTAGGAGGAAGATGGAGGTGGAGCATGCTATTGTTCGTCGGTGGATTTGCAAGGCTACCAGCGTGAAGAAAACATGAAGGGTGGAGCCGGCTTACTTCTCGTTCGCCAGTTGGATTTATAAGATTACTGTTGCAGAGAGAACAAACAGACGAGGAACATGTATGTTCCTATTTCGACAGAACTTGACGGGAGTGAAAAATGGAAGAATATGTATGTTCTTTGCTTGCCAGTTGGGTCAATGGAGAAAAGAATGAGGAATGGAGTATGTATGTTCAATTTTTCGTTGGCGGTGTTGCAAATTAACGGAAGTGAAAGAGGGAAGGAGGCGTAGAACAGATATGCTCCGGTTTGCAAAATTACCGTCGATGGACAGGATGAAGAGTTTGTTCCTTGTCTCCGGTTGGGTTGCTAATTACCATGAATATGAGAATGAAGAGGGAACTGTATGTCTGTATGTTCCATGTATTCAAGTGAAGAGAATGAGGATGTATGTGTAGAGCTGTGTATATCATATTCCTCAGTTGGGTTGCCAGTTACCGTGAAGAAGAGAATGTAGCAGGCGCAGAGCAGGAGCTTCCTTGCTCTTCAGTTTGTTGCAGAAAAATGTGTGAGGATTAAGAAGAGAGTATGCATGCTCCTTCGCCAGTGCTTGCAAATCGCCGTGAGGAAAGAAGGAGAATGAAGGAACAGAGCACGTGTTTCCTCGTTCCACCAATGGGTTGCACAGACGCCATGAGTGATCGAAAAGAATAATGAAGGTGCAGAGCATGTGTTTCCTTGTACGCAGAGAAAATAATGAAGAAGGTGTAAAGCTTTGTACGCTCGCCGGAGAAGAGAATGAAGATGGCGCAGGGAGTTATATGCTTCTCGTTCTTCAGCTGGGTTGCAAATACCGACGTGAATAGAGCATGTATGTTCAAATTCTCATTGTTTTCAAGGATGGATGTCGGATGAGTCAGAGGGAGTGAAAGCTTTTGGTGGAGAAAAACGTATGGGCAAGTTGAAGATGATCGATTACAGTGTAAAAAGCATGGGTTTCATGATCGACTACAGTGGAAAAGCGTGGGTTTCTCGTGTCTGCTTTTTTTTTTGGAATTTCGAGGTGGTCTGGCCAAGGAGAATCGCATGTTTTATCTGAAACGTGAAAAAAAATGGAGCGACATCTGTAGCAGCAACGTCGCCTCCTCCCTCTACAATTTCTTTTTCTCTTGCTTTTATAAGGGTTACCGATTTCACTCCCCATGTTTGGCTGGGTCAAACAGCGTGAATTGTGTTGGGCCAGGATTTAAGACATGCGGGTTGAGTAAATAACCTTCCGGTTGGGGTCATCATAGGCGAGTTGGGCCAGGCGGCAACTAGAATGAGGAGAAATGGCATATATAAGATAAGAGATTTGAACCTCTAACCTTTTAAATCCCTACCGGCACTCTGATCACTCAATTATTACTGATTTTCTACGCTAGTCATGTAAGATATAATATAAAAGCTCTAACTCAAGTTGAATGAAAATGCAGAGTAAAATGAATGGATTTTCATCATTGAAAGTGCATGGTTTTCCTTTGAAGGGTCGTGAAATAACGGAGTGAGATATAGAGAAAAAAATGTAGCAATAATGATGATACCCATAATAAAGTAATATTAATAATAATATGTACATAAAATAGTGAAATAATACTAATAAAATGATGGTTAAAACACAAACGAATCAATAAAAATGAAAGTTGAATTACGTATGTACGAGTAGCGGTAAATGAGATAGAATAAACAAGTAACAAAATAGAAGAAACCAAAATAAAAACTAATATGCAAATAAGTAAGTAAATGACGAAAGAGGACGGGTTTCAAAACGGATGGAAGTTGAAAATTCATTTTCGAAGAATTGTGTTTTTCTGAAATGCTTTGAAAAATGATTTAAGAATTTTGTCATGAAATGATGGTTTCGTGTTGGCACGCACGTTAATACGTTTTGAAAAAGAAAGGCGACGACCCCTCTTATTGTATTTATTATTTCAGAATTTGCTTCATGGGGTGAGAATTTTTGGTGTCTACAGATGGCTCCCCTTGATTCAATTCTGCAAACCTTTGCATAATTGGATCAAGGTTGACGGGGCGCCAAAAATTCTCACTACAGTTTTGGATGCGATCGTGAGTGTATGAATGTGATTGAAAGTACGAGGACTTATGACGAGCCTCAGTTAGACCTCTTGACATCTAACCCTACGACTTATGACGAGCCTAGGATACTAACAATCCGATTTGGTTTAGGGTGCACGAGGGCTTAGGAGTGCCTCAACTGGACCTCTTGATATCCTGTCCTAGGGCTTATGACAGGCCTAGAATGTAAATTCGGTACCATACTAGTAGCGCAATAGCTGCCTAGCGGGTGTAAAACGAAAGGTCGACCGCACTAGTAGCGTAATAGCTGTCTAGCGGGTGTAAAACAAAACGTCGACCGCACTAGTAGCGCAATAGCTGTCTAGCGGGTGTAAAACGAAAAGGTCGACCGCACTAGTAGCGCAATAGCTGTCTAGCGGGTGTAAAACGAAAAGTCCACCGCACTAGTAGCGCAATAGCTGTCTAGCGGGTGTAAAACAAAAAGGTTGACCGCACTAGTAGCGCAATAGCTGTCTAGCGGGTGTAAAACGAAAAGTCGACCGCCCTAGTAGCGCAATAGCTGTCTAGCGGGTGTAAAACGAAAGGTTGACCACACTAGTAGCGTAATAGCTGCCTAGCGGGTTTGAAATGAACAAAGTGAATCGAATAGTAAAAGAGTTTTACGAGTGAAAGACCACTGAATGGAATGAAAATTATATTGTAAACCTGAGTGTGGAACAATTGATCGAAAGACGTGAGTGATTTTGTGGTACCCTGGAAAGGATTTCCATGTGCAAACGAAATAAGGTATGGCTTGGTTAGCAAATGCATTAATCGAATCAAACTTCCTGTTTGTGCACGAGGGCTTAGGAGTGCCTCAACTGGACCTCTTGATATCCAGTCCTAGGACTTATGACGGGCCTAGAATGCGATTGAAGGGACGAGGACTTAGGAGTGCCTATAATACTTTAACGGAGTTGTACAAAACTCGCTGGTTTGAGTGGTTGATTTGAGGATGATTCCGGTTGTGGATTGGTCCGGAATTGGATGCCTTTCGGTTGTTTTCGTGAGGGATTTGATAGTCGAATGTTTTTTGTCGATGTGGCCCTTGACTTTGTCAGTGTGGTACTTGTGCTTTGGTTTTGCTTCGACAGTCTCGCCCGATGTGCACTATAGTTTTGGGATTTGATAGAACTCTTGGCTCCAGAGTTTCGAGATGGCTCCGGTATGGCTCCTGAGTTTTTTTTTGTTTTGGTTTTGGTGATTTGGGTAATCGGTCTTTGAATGGATTTTTTTTTTAGAAGAGTGACTTTTAGAACTCGGCGGTTTCGATATGATTGGGTGACTTCGATATGATTTGAGGGCTCCGGTATGATCGGATGGCGCTGGTGCGGTCAGATGGCTTTGGTTTGATTTATGATTCCCTTGTGAGCAACGGCTCTGGGACGGTTGGTGGGGTTCGATTTGGATTGAGATTTTGGGAGCGGTTGGTGGGTTTCGATTTGGATTGAGAATTTGGGTCGAATGGTGGGTTGATGTGATTGGTGGACCGTTGTTGTGTTTGACGTATTTTGATGTGGTAGATAACTTCTTAGTCATGGATGAATGGTTTCGGTCCGGTTATGACTTTAAGGTTCTCTCATAATGGCTCCAAGACAGCTCGAGATGGCTTCGGGGAGGCTATGAGATTGCTCCATTTGATGATAGTGGTGAACAAAAAGGGGAATCTTCTTTTGAGGTGGTCGCACCCTGGGCGGGCTGCCTGCGTACTCAAATCTGTTTTGAGATCAGGCCTAACGTAGTTCGAAATTATGTAGGCAAGGCACTGGTGATGAAGTAGCTCTGACGTGGATTTGAGGTGGCTCCCGTATTGTTCTCAGACTGTTAGGACGCCCCCTGTGTAGTTCCAAGGATGGTTTCAATGTCGGATGATGGCTCCCGCATGGCTCCAATTTGGTTCTGGATATGGTGTTGATGGGGCTCGAGCATGACGCTGGATGGCTCCGGGATTGTCTTTGTACGGCTTCGAATGGCTTTAGTTTGATTCAATGTAGCTTGAGGATAGCCCAGGATAGCTCCAAGATGGTTCGATGTAGCTTGATGATGACCTGGGATGGCTCTAAAGTGCTTCGATGTAGTTCGAGGATGGCCCGGATGGATTTCATAATGATTCAATGTAGCTCAAAGATTGCTCGGAATGGCTCCAGCTTGATTTCTTTGATGAGAAGTTTACTTCAACTGAAGTCGACTTTCAGCGAGACTAGGAAGAGTTCTTACCAATCAGATGTTGGTGATGGAGTGCTTATGATGCATGCAAATATTAAATGCTAGATACGATGCAAAATGCATATGTAGTTTTTGGAGAGAGTGTACGGTCCTATCTCTATTAATATGAGGTTTATGAATATAAGACATCTTTGGTTCGATCTTGAGTGATTGTTGAACTAGAATGCGTGAATCACTTCACTCTCATGGAGGGATTTGGGTCAATCTCTCGTGAGTATGGTTGTGTGTGATAATGGTGTGATGATACTCTCGCCGCTCGGAGCAGTATTTTCCTTAGAAATTATTTTCGAGGTTTTGAACTTTCCGGTCATTACAAATTCCTCACCTGCAATGGGGTAGGCTGTTTATGATTTGGTGCTTAAATCAAAGAGTTACTCGCACTCGAAAGACCTTGTGGAGTAAGGTCACACTCATTCGCTCACGGTCCATTTGTCATGTGACGGGACATGTTGATAGCAAGCACGAAGCTTATGATTCATGCTTCAGATCCGGTACTTTCAGTTAACGCTCACCAACTAACGAGTCGGAGGTCTTTTATTGGGTTATAACAGGGTTGAGGGGTATGAAGTATGTAACATGGGACTGGAGGATTTATTTGGAAGTTGTGGAGCTTTTGTGCAATATAGGATATGTTTCACCTTTGCCATGGGTGGAATGATTGGACGGGTTTTGATAACTTTTATTGATTTCTACGGGACATCATTGGTCCGTCAGATTTGGATTTCTCCTTCTTGCCTCTTCTGACGTACGATTTGAACATTCTTCTCATTTTTGGTTTTTTTTTTAAATTGCTTTTGGCTCATCGACTTTTTCAAGTGCTCTTTACTTTGCATTTTGGTTTTCAGCTTTGGAGTTGTATTGACTCGTCGATTTTCTTGAACATTTTCGGTGTTCTCCTTTAGTGTTTGGCTTTGGAGTTGCATTGACTCACCAATTCCTTCGAACATTTCATTTGTTGTGTTTTGTGAAAGATGGTGGGGAGAGACCATGGCTCCGGCTCTTTTGAGCTCCTCTATTGCAAAGGTAAGTATGTATATGTCGGGTGGCATGTTGTGGAGTTCGCAGAAAAAGGTTTATCGTGAAAAGCTCAGCGGGGCTCACTAAGGGAATATGTTGAGGCAGTTGAAGCTCTTTGGTTTTGTGGAGATTTTTGATCCTAAGTGCCTCGTCATTCTCATTAGTCAATGATTGTTTTCTTACTATTCTTGGATCTTTGCATGAATCACAGTTCATACCTTGCTATCAACATTGATCTCACTTTGAATCATGCCTCTCCATGTGCTAAAGGAAAGCACAAGACAGTCGTGGCTTTACCTCTATTGGATCTCTCTACCTTCCCTCGTCGCTCCGTGGATTGTCTAAAACACTCAATCGAAATTCAAGATAAAATACCGCTCTTTGCGCACTACTCACTTGGTTTGTGGTGCTGATTTTGATGAGACCCTTGTGTTCGTTGACGGGTCGAGAGTTTAGCGGTTCATGCGCTCTATTCAAACAATCAATTAAGATTTTCGCCAAAGACGTCGTTTCGATATGGGAGTATGCAAATGCGATTATCTACCATGCGATGTATTGTGGTAATATGCAAACGCGATTATCTACCATGAGATGTATTGTGGTAATATGGAATTACTATATATAGGATGCATGAAATGCTGAAAATGGTGGATGGAAATGGTTGATTGAATGTCTTTTTTTTTTGATGCAATGCATGAGTGGTAAGGTTATGGCTAGTCTCGCTTGAGTTGAATTCAGCTCGCAGTTCATGAAGCTCATCCCGTCATCGTTGGCTCTAAAGGTGGTCGACTTGTCGGGGTTGTTGTCGGAGAAGTAATTCTCGAGTGTGGTCGGGTTGGTGATTGACTCCTAGAATATTGGACTTTTAGGGAGTGACAACTCCCGCATGGTGGCCCTACAATATGACACATTTTTCCCTTTTGGTCGCTGGCGTGCATGGTGATTCTGATTGGGAGGGGTTTGAACTTCCTAGTTTTCTTTTCTGTCCCTCTGAGGATCGGGCTTTGGCGGTCTGGGTATTTGGGATGAAAGCTGGTGTATAGTGTGGTGACAATGAAACACATGATTGTGCAGATTTTGAGGTGGACAAGACTCGTGAATGATTGATGGATTTGAAATGACTAGAAGTGCAAGTGACTTTTTTTTTGTCATGAATGCAATGCATGTGTTTTGCTTTTTGCTCGGTTGCATTTGTTGGCGTTGTTTACTTAAGGGATGCCTCCTATAGATACCGTGAATTTTCACCCCATAAAGCAAAGTTGACGAATGATATATAGAAGTGAGGGGTCATCCCTTATTCGTTCTTTTTATCATACGTGCATGCCAAAAGAAACCAAGTTTGGAAAAGCATTTTAGAAAACACGTGTTTTCAAAGTGGTGGATTTTCTCAATATGAATATTGACGCTCTCCCATTCACAAATAAAATAGGGAGTGGGGAACCCAATACACATTGATCTAAATAAACTCGAAGGGCATTTATAAACCTATACATGTAATCTATTTAGAAATGGACAAGCAAAGAAAAGAATCAATAGGGAAAACCTATACATGTAATCTATTCTAAAAAGTCATTAAAAAGGGGAAACTTTGAGCTAAACTTCTTCTGAACTCCTCTGGTCTGTCTTCAGGCTTTTGACTGACTGCTCACACGCTCGGACTCCTGGTCGGCTGCTGGCTCGTCTTCAGGTTCTTGAACGGCTGCTGGCTCGTCTTCGGGCTCTTGATCTGCTGTTGGCTCGCTTTCAGGCTTTTGCAGCGAAGCAAAACTGTGACCAAACAAGACAGGTTTGGTGTTCTTCTGATTTTCAACCGTTTGAACTTAACCGGTGTTGCTGATCTTCGTGTCGCTTGACTCGGGTTGGTACACCTCTGGTTTTCGGCTCGAATCGTTGTTGGCTTTCATGCACTCCACTTGCTTCGATGAAGGAAAATGAGGGGCGTTTTTTGAGAAAGGAAAGGTGAATGATCGAGCACAATATCGTCGAGAAAATCCGCCACTTTTGTGAAAACACGAAATGACTAGTACACTCCACAGTAATGACCACTGCTCTTGAAGGTGGGTAGAACTTCAAAAAATAGCGGGTCACGACATGGGGACTAAATCATTTATTTTGAAATACGCTTGTACATATCAATTTTGAAAACTGTTTTCGAAATCTAGTTTGAAATAATGTTTGGTGAAAAATATTGTTCGAAATTCATTTGTAGAAAGTAGGTTTTTGAAATCTATTTTTTTGAAAAACTGTTTTGGAAATAACATTCTAGTGAAATAAAGTTTTCAAAGATGACATGACAGGTTTTAAAACCCCAAACGTTTATGAGTAAAATTTAGGTGAGATTCTAAATTAAATGAGCTTGTAAGAAGGCTTTAAAAGACATACAAAAGAGAATTCCGAACGTTTTAAAACTAATTGGTTTGAAAAAAGATGGTTTACACACATGTATAGCATAAAGTAAATTGTGGTTGTATTTGTTGTGGGGCTGAGTGCAAATGATTGGGATAATCACTTTCCAGACTAGCCAGACGAGTCACGACCGGTGATTATCACAACATACTCACTTTTGGGAAACTTGGGGAAGCACTGCATGGAAACAGGCCTCCCATCATCTGCACGGTCAGGTGTGTTTAAAGTCCAAATTGTTCACTGACTACGTTGTGCCATGTATGGGTATCCGGTAAATACGGGATCCTCTATGAACGTGTAGCGTGACATTGGGCTTTAGAGACACCCGTGGTGCAGTGGAATCATAGAGAACTGAGCCCATGCAATCTTCAGGATAAGGCAAAGGGTGGTCAGACAGACGGCATACAGGGGGTGACTACCCATAAGCCCATCTTAGACACCGGATGAGGCAGCTGGACACTGAAGGCTCATGGCTCACTATATGCTGGTTTAGACTCGGGTAATGGAGGATATTTTGGATCATGAGCTTCAAGGCGTTGGTCTTGGACCGTATTACCTCGTGGGTTAACTCCTTCTAGGAAGGACCCAGCTCATGGGGAATCAACCGTGGACCGGTTGGGGATCCTGTGACTCATGGACAAATCGGGTGACACAGAGGAATGCATGCCCTATGCTACCCGATGCAACAATGGGTCGACTCCTTCTAGGAAGGTCCCATTTAGAACAGCATTAAATAACCAATAAATATTATGTCATGTATGAAGAGTAGTAAATATAAGACAATGAACACACAACAATAAACACACAATAGTGAAGCATGCAAATAGTAAAGCACACATATGGCACTCAAGGCCAAACTTGAACTCTGAACTCTCATCCTAACTATCCTCTCAGTGCACACTCTAAGTGTGGTGTAGAGTAGTCCTAGCGGCTTTAGAATGAATCTCTTGAAGGTTTTGAAAGAAGTTGGGGAATCCTGACAATTTTGGATGGAGTTCAGTCAGTCCCCAGCAGAGTCGCCATTCTGTGGAGGGTGATTTTTCGGTATGAGGGGGGGTCTATCTAAATATGGTCTGACTAAAAAGCCTAGATCCTAGAAACTGCCATTCTGTGGAGGGTGAAAACCCGTTAATCCGGCATCCCTCAAATACCTACTAAATCGTCCGTCTTTCCCAGAAAGCATAAGGGGGAGTGCAAGTGAACACTATACCCGCTCTCAATGGGCCCCACGCGGACTTATGCCCCTATAAGGCAGAATTGACTAGAGTCACCACCTAGTTTGACCTATGATAACTAGGAAGGAAGGAGAAGGGTTCTAAGAACCGTTAATTTACTCTGAGATTTGCAAATGGATTGGACTTATCTGGTCATACCAAAGATTCTGTGTGGGTTCGCACTGGGTTACACCCCTTAGAAGTGGCAACGACCACGACTTCGGATTGGTGCCCGAGGAAACCTCGGTCTCCAATTGTCGGGATTACCTTCTTTCAAAACCTTTTTAGGGAGATTCTTTTAAAAGCCAAGGATAGGATTAGGACAGGAGGGGAGAAAACCAGTGGATGAGGTGATCTTTTCTGCCAAGTTAACGCCAAGAATAAGAATTGATGAATTCGAATGAGTATAGAATGAAAGATTAGGAGTCTGATTTGAGAGTTAAAGAAGTCGAGAGTTTGTGGGAGTCGGAGGGGATTTGAATGTTTTGAGAGGTACGAAGAACACCTTAGAATGGGAAAAGGGATTTTTTATTGGAATGGGGTCGCACCCTAGATGGGCTGCCTACGTACTCAACTCCCTATTGAGATCAGACCTTACGTAGTTCAGATTTTTAGGATGGTTGAGTTTTTGAGGTAATCGGGGGTTGGGGGTGGTTGTTTGGAGGGGAGAGAGCTAAGTGCAAAAGGGTATTTTGATTGATGTGGGGTCGCACCCTGTGTGGGTTGCCTACGTACTCAACTCCCTGTTGAGATCAGACCTTACGTAGTTCACTCGTTTGGGGATTTAGGAGTTTTGGGGGCTTTGAAGGAATTGAGGTTTTGACCTTTTGGGTCTTTGAAGAATCAAAGTGGTTTTGTGGTCATTTTGTGGGGACTTGATGATTTGTCGAGTTTTTTTTGGAGTTTAAGATGCTCGACTCTGTGAGATATTTGAAATCTTAAAATGATGACGTCTGTGAGACGCTTTTGTTTGTGAGACGTTTGAGGCTTGAAGGGGTTATCAAATTCAAGGGGTTCGGCCTTTTGAGGAGCTGAGGGCTTTCGAAGTGTTTGAATTTGAAGTGTCTATTGAGATGTCCGAATCTGTTGAACTGCGGAGACATTCGAGTCTGTTGAGCTGTTGAGACGGTCGAGTCTGTTGAGCTGTTGAGACGGTCGAGTCTGTTGAGCTGTTGAGACGGTCAAGTCTGTTGAGCAGCTGAGACGGTCGAGTCTGTTGAGCTGTTGAGACGGTCGAGTCTGTTGAGCTGTTGAGACGGTCGAGTCTGTTGAGCTGTTGAGACGGTCGAGTCTGTTGAGCTGTTGAGACGTTCGAGTCTGTTGAGCTGTTGAGACTTCTAGAGATTCGAAATGCTTGAGTTCAAAAGAGTGGAGTTTTAAGGAATTTGAGATTTATGACGTTTAGGATTATTTGGGAATGAAACGAAGTTGAATTGAATTGGGAATGAAAAGAATTTTGAATTGAATTGGATTGAGATTGAATCGAACTGGATGAAGAATTGAATTGAATTGAGATTGAAATGATTTTGGATTGAAATTGAGATGAAATGGGTGATACTGAAGTTAAATTGGAGTCGCATGAATTTTGATTTGAATTGGAGTTGGGTCTGAAAAACGAACCGGGTCAAAGTTTAGACCGAGTCAAGGTGGGACCAAGGTCAATGTTCATGTTGGTCAAAGTTGGGTCAAGGTCAAAGTTAAGATTGGTCAAAGTTGGGAGTTTGGGCTCTGGTCAATGTTGGACTTGGGCCGGGTCAAAGTTGGTAGCTTGGGCCTTGGTCAATGTTGGACTTGGGCCGGGTTAATGTTTGGGCTTTGGTCAAGCTTGGGCTCACGGACTTTGAAGGTGTGGGCCGAAAAGGGCTTTTGGGACTGATGGGCCGAAGTGGTCTTTTGGGCCTAATGGGCCGAAATGGTCTTTTGGGCCTTATGAGCCAAAATGGGCTTTTGGACCTATTGGGCCAAGGTTAGTTTTTCGAGTTGGCTAGCTTTTGGATTTTGACTTGATTTTGATTTTGGCTACAATTGGTTATTGGGCCGAATTGAAAAGGGGCCCAAGTTTGAATTATTAGGTTGGATTTGGACATGGACCAGATTTAAGAAATGGGTTTGGATCTGATTTTAGGTTTTGGGCCAAAGTGGAGTTGAGAATTTGTGTTGTTCAGAAATGGGTCCAAGATGATCATTGGGCAAGATAAAAAAAAAATGGGCCTCAAAAATTGGGTTAAGAAGTGGGTTGTTATTGGGCTGATTTGAGACTCATTTTATGTATTTGATTTTTGGAGGTTTGATTTTTTTTTTATTTTCGAATTGAATAATTGATTGTGAATTTTTTTCTGACATTATGGATGATTTGGATTTTTTTTAAGGAAAATAGGTATTCCTCACATGGGCCGTGTCTAGGACCCGAATTCATGAAGGATACCCCAACTTAAAGCTTTTCTACAAAAGGGTGACCTATCGGCTAACTAGGGCTTCCTAGGTATTGGGTCTCTATATTGGGTTGGGCCCAACAATTACCAAGCTAACAAATAATCATGAAATAAAAAAAATGAAGATAAACAACCCATAACTATAACATGAAAATTAAATCCAACTTATTAACCGAGTGAAGAAATTAAAAACCTAAATGTTAGCACAAATTTCATTCTCTCAAATATATGCGTCAAATCCGGTACAACAAATCCATTTTGTTAATCTCTTAACATAAATCTAGACCAAGTTACTAGTCTTTATTTCCATTTTCACGTGTTGTTTTATTGTCATTACCAAACCAAAATGCCGCCTAAGTCGTACATGAGGTGGATACACATATATTTCCATTTTCACTGGCTTTTATTTTTTTCGTAGATGGTCGCAACAAACAAAGAATGAAGAATACACAGATCATGCTAGCTTAAAAACACACATATATCATCACGATTCATAAATTAAGAGTATCATGCATATTGAGCTAGTATCTGAATCACGCCATCAGTCAAGACAAATCAAAGAAAAAAATTGAGTTATGAAATGAATACCGAAATGGAGAGACAAGATTTTCTCTACTCGCGTGAGCTATGGTTGTTGGCTACTGCTTTTTCAGAAACCGACATGGCTCCCCTGGATTGCAAAACAGATTGACGCTTCAACAGACTTCGGAAACGCGCAGTGGAGCGTGATGTTCCTTGTTCGCCAGTAGAGAGAATGATGCCGCAGAGCTTGTAAACTCCTTGTATGCAGGTGAGAAGAATGAAGACGCGGAATCTGTATGTTCCTCTTTGGCGTGAGAAGAGAATGAAGATGCCGCAGAGCAAATGCTCCTTGTTTCGCTAGTGGGGAGAATGAAGCCGCGGATTGTACACTCCCTGTTGACTGCTGGGTTTGCAAGATTTACGGAGATTAAGGAGGAAGATGGAGGTGGAGCCTGCTTCTTGTTCGTCGGTGGATTTGCAAGGCTACCAGCGTGAAGAAAACATGAAGGGTGGAGCCGGATTACTTCTCGTTCGCCAGTTGGATTTATAAGATTACTGTTGCGGAGAGAACAAACAGACGAGGAACATGTATGTTCCTATTTCGACAGAACTTGACGGGAATGAAAAATGGAAGAATATGTATGTTCTTTGCTTGCCAGTTGGGTCAATGGAGAAAAGAATGAGGAATGGAGTATGTATGTTCAATTTTTCGTTGGCGGTGTTGCAAATTAACGGAAGTGAAAGAGGGAAGGAGGCGTAGAACAGATATGCTCCGGTTTGCAAAATTACCGTCGATGGACAGATGAAGAGTTTGTTCCTTGTCTCCGGTGGGGTTGCTAATTACCATGAATATGAGAATGAAGAGGGAACTGTAGTCTGTATGTTTCCATGTATTCAAGTGAAGAGAATGAGGATGTATGTGTAGAGCTGTGTATATCATATTCCTCAGTTGGGTTGCCAGTTAGTGTGAAGAAGAGAATGTAGCAGGCGTGGAGCAGGAGCTTCCGTGCTCTCCAGTTTATTGCAGAAAAATGTGTGAGGATTAAGAAGAGAGTATGCATGCTCCTTCGCCAGTGCTTGCAAATCGTCGTGAGGAAAGAAGGAGAATGAAGGAAAAAGCACGTGTTTCCTAGTTCCACCAATGGGTTGCACAGACGCCATGAGTGATCGAAAAGAATAATGAAGGTGCAGAGCATGTTTCCTGTACGCAGAGAAAATAATGAAGAAGGTGTAAAGCTTTGTACGCTCGCCGGAGAAGAGAATGAAGATGGCGCAGGGAGTTATATGCTTCTCGTTCTTCAGCTGGGTTGCAAATACCGACGTGAATAGAGCATGTATGTTCAAATCATTGTTTTCAAGGATGGATGTCGGAGTCAGAGGGAGTGAAAGCTTTTGGTGGAGAAAAACGTATGGGCAAGTGAAGATGATCGATTACAGTGTAAAAAGGCATGGGTTCATGATCGACTACAGTGCAAAAGCGTGGGTTTCTCGTGTCTGCTTTTTTTTTGGAATTTTGAGGTGGTCTGGCCAAGGAGAATCGCATGTTTTATCTGAAACGTGAAAAAAAATGGAGCGACATCTGTAGCAGCAAGTCTCCTCCCTCTACAATTTCTTTTTCTCTTGCTTTTATAAGGGTTACCGATTTCACTCCCCATGTTTGGCTGGTCAAACAGCGTGAATGTGTTGGGCCAGGATTTAAGACATGGGCTGGGTTGTTCTAGAAGGATCGAGATGGATCATGCGGGTTGAGTAAATAACGTCGGTTAGGGTCATCATAGGCGAGTTGGGCCAGGCGGCAACTAGAATGAGGAGAAATGACATATATAAGATAAGAGATTTGAACCTCTAACCTTTTAAATCCCTACCGGCACTCTAATCACTCAATTATTACTGATTTTCTACGCTAGTCATGTAAGAAATAATATAAAATCTCTAACTCAAGTTTGAATGAAAATGCAGTAAAATGAATGGATTTTCGTCATTGAAAGTGCATGGTTTTCCTTTGAAGGGTTCGTGAAATAACGGAGTGAGATATAGAGAAAAAAAACGTAGCATAATATGATACCATAATAATAATATTAATAATAATATGTACATAAAATAGTGAAATAATACTAACAAAATGATGGTTAAAACACGACTAATCAATAAAAATGAAAGTTGAATTACGTATGTACGAGTAGCGGTAAATGAGATAGAATAAACAAGTAACAAATAGAAGAAACCAAAATAAAAACTAATATGCAAATAAGTAAGTAAATGACGAAAGAGGACGGGTTCAAAACGGATGGAAGTTGAAAATTCATTTTCGAAGAATTGTGTTTTTCTGAAATGCTTTGAAAAATGATTTAAGAATTTTGTCATGAAATGATGGTTTCGTGTTGGCACGCACGTTAATACGTTTTGAAAAAGAAAGGCGACGACCCCTCTTATTGTATTTATTATTTTGGAATTTGCTTCATGGGGTGAGAATTTTTGATGTCTACAACATGTTGTTTGGATGTGTGGTATGCATTGAGTTAGGCTTTTGGAGTCTGACAGGTTATGGAGAGTTTATAACCTTTGTATTGAGTACTTGGGTGACTAACAATATTAGATTCACCAACTTTGAGGGAAAAGTTCTTTAAGGGGGCTAGGTTGAAATACCCCGAACTTAATTAGGGTGATTAAATTACTTTAATACGATATTTGAGGGCCTATTAGTGCCTAATGAACCTTGGTAAAGAAAATAAATCCAAAAGAAAAGAGAAAAAGCTTAAAAAGCGAAAAACACTAAAATGAGCGTTATGTGACCATAGGTGGAATACGACCTCGACAAGGGTCTTAGGTGGATTTAAAAGGCTTAATAATGCCTAAATAATGTACGGGAACAATTCCCGAGGAAAACAGATCCAAATAATGTGTTAAAATGCTAATAAAGCTTTAGCGCACGCTTTTCGAGAAAACCCGAAAACATGACTTTGAGTGGTCAAATGAACCCGTAAAAATTATAGTTCTTTAAATAACTATAAATAAACATTAATGGAAGCTTAAGAGCCATTAAAGATAAAGAAACGAGAAAAATCCAGAAAACGGGCCTGGTTAGTGAATAGTGCTAAAACTGGATAAATCAACGAGCGTTTTCGGTAAAGGACGGAAAACGCTCCCAGCTAGTATATTAAGTGGGGGCCGGTATTTAAAGTTAAAATATGCCTCACAAACTCATGACCAACTAGCTAGTTAAATAAGTCAAAAAGGCACAAAAAGCAAAAAGCAAAAAGTGAACCAACACCCACTTTTCCCTCTCACTCCTCTAATTCCCCATTCTCCTGCGTAGTCCCTCCCCCTCCAGACTTTTTCCTCCTTCCTCTTTCTCTGTAAATGATGATTTGAAGGAGCTTAAATGGCTGCCCACTTTCTTCTCCATGCCCAAGCTCCATCCAACCTCCAAATGCAAAATAAAATACATATTCCTCTTCTCCTCCTCAAGCTCTACACTTCTCTCTTTTTAGAATTCCAAAAGGATGAACTTCATCTCCATGGGGTTTTCCCATTTGAAGAGAAAATGGCACCATCTTGTAGCTTGGAGACTCCTCTTTCTCCTAAGGTAAAAATATTCAAGAAAATCTCTTTTTTTTTCTCCACTCATTTGGGCTGGCCGATTTTTCCCTCTCTTATACCTTGTTTTCTTCTTGTTTAGGAGCCTTGTTTCAACCCTCCAATGGTGGAGTAATCCCCTTCTTGACTCAAGGGTAAAACCCCTCTTAAAAGCTCCAAAGGTAAACCCTAACTCATGATATTCTAAGCCTTCCATTGAATTAGTGCATTCCAAGGTTTAGGATTTTAATTATGTTAAATTTTGTGTTTCTTGAATGTTGGGATGGAGTTTGGCAACTCCATTCCCACTTGACCAAATTTGAGAAGAGGAGAATTAAAGGAGGACTTGTGAAATTAAGGTAAGAAATCTACCTTGATGCTTGTTTTAATTGTTTTAGAATATGGGGTGGGAAATTTAATGAATGAACCCAAAATTGTGAGGGAAAATGTGTTTGATTGTGGTTGGTAAGAGTTTGTGAAATTTTGGTTTGAATTAAGGGCTTGGAAGCCAAGTGATTTGAGTTTGATGTTATATTGTGGTTTGTTGAGATTTGGAGCTATATTGTTGTTTGATGAGTTTGGTGAAGTAATTGTGTGCTGATAGGACCCTTGTATGGGTGTGGCTAGTTTAGGATTGGTTTTGGTGGAAAAGACGAGTTTGGACATGTTAGTTTTATGGGGAGGTTATGGCAAAATGTTGGTGGAAATAAGTGTTTGTAGTTGACTTGGTGAATGGGAGAACTTAGGTGTTTGTTAAGTTGAGTTGGAGTGGATTAATAACCTTGTTATGGCAAAACAAGAATGAGTTAGAGAAGGTCAAAAATCTGTAGCAAATAACAAATGAGGAACTTAGAAATGCTAGAAAAGAGTTAGTGTTTATAACTTGTGAAACAAGGAGTGAACTTGGGTTTAGATAATGCAATTGTCAAGGAATGAATTGGTTATGGTCAATAATGATTGGTGAGGTGGTAGGAGGTTGGAAACCATCAAGAGGAAGTAAGGAGTGCATTAGTGTGCAAAGTGCAAAATGTGGAAATTGGTATTTGTGAATTTAAGCAAGAATTGGGTGGTGGATTAAACCAAGGATTTGAAGTGGTTTAGAGCATGTTTTGAGGTGATTATTTACGTAGGAAACTTGTGGAAAGTTTATGGAATGATTAGGGGTGGATTAAGGGTTGATTTGGGGTTATAAAATCCACTAAATAGCAGTTGTTAGCAGGGTCCGGGACTTAGGATAGGAACCAAGTCCCGGACCGCATCAAAAATATGGCCGAGAGTGAAGATTGACATTGGTCCGGGACCTAGGTCCAGGACCAAGTCCCGGACCACTAGTAAATTTAGGCAGAAAGTCATTTTCTGTATTGGTTCGGGACTTTGGGTCCGGACCAAGTCCCGGATCACCCCCAGAATGTTCCCGAAAGTGTTTTTAAGTTTTTAAATGATGGGGGTTTGAATGGTATTGGTTTTAGATGATGTTTAGGAGTTGTTTGGTGACCTTTAATGGTCCTAAGAAGTATAAATAAGTGTTAGAAGTGAGTGAGTAAGTTGAGAAACTAAGTACACTAAGTTAAACCGAAATAACGGGGTAACTGGGTAAGTACGGGAGTAGCAATTATGTACGTACCGTAACGCCTTAATATTAATAGAACCATTTGACATGTAATCAGTGGTTCAAGTGTAAGACTCGAGGAACAAGTGTGAATCGGGGAACGTGAGAACACCCGGTAAAGTTAACCCCGGTGAAAGGTATGATTTCCTCATGCTCTGTATCCTAACTTGGTTACCCCGATTTGTGTGCTTGTTTAATTGTGTGATCACCTTAACAAGATAAATGCACGAATCGGATTGTTTGTACCCTCTTGGGCTTGTGAAGTATTGTTTGTGGTTGAATGGTATTTTGAGATTAAAATTTGTATAATTCATGAAATGGGTGTTTGTAAATGAATTGCTTGATTGTGATTGTGTATGGTAGTGCGACTAATAGTTGAGTCTTGGTTGAGTAGAGACTCGTAGAAAGAGTAAAGTTGCAAACTAACAAAAATGTGGAAACACACTACAACTATCGAACCAATACACGATAACATAAACCAATGAGCTCACTAGAATGTGAGAAAGTATACGGGAGTAGTAAACTCCCGATAACGATTAGAGAACTGAGTTGATTTAATCCACACAATAAATAATAGTGGAAGTATATGAATAACCTCTATCTAGAGGATTGATAATAGTTCAAATTATGAACCTTGAGTAAAGTAAAGCATGGTACGGGATCACCAAACCCCTTGGAAATATAGTCGAACCCCAATGAGAGGAACCGACTAAAACAAACAATGTCCCGAACATGAGAGTATTCAATAAGCTGGGAAAACCCTAAATCTTAGAATACTAGACATTGAGGAATTCCCTAAGCCAATAGATGCTATCGAGAGAGATACCTCTAGGCTAATCCATGAGATTGTGAAATGACTCCGAGAGTAGAGTTTTGGGAATTTGAGTAGTCCGGTAGAGAACTGGATATTGGTGAACTTGAGGAGCTAAATGCATAGCTCCTTTTGTATTTGTAAGCCTGGTGGTGGGTCTTGTGTATGACCCTGCCCGGAGGTCGTGGCTAAGACTTAAAAGATGCCTTGAGTATTGAGTAATGATTTGACAAATTGAGTATTGAGAATGGAATTGAGAACTTGAGCAATTGAGTATTGAGTTTGAGATTGAGAGTGAAAGAATTTAAGTAAATGTAACCCAAGTGAGTGGGGCGACAGTGTGGAATGAATTGAGGCATAATGAGGTATAACCCTCAAGCTTAAGTATATAACAAACTAAACTAACTACTTAATGTGTGTTAGAGTTTGTGTTCTTCGTTGAACCTTGTTTGTGTTAAAATACATATATAATGTATTGATGTCTTGCATGCTGTTTGAAATAAAATGAATCGCATGCTCTCGACCAAATAGTCAGCGTACCCTCGCTAGTACGCGAGGTTTGCGGAAGTCATATGCAGCAATTTTGCTGAGCCCCTTGGGGCGCTGTTTTTATTTTCCAGGTACATGGAAGCAGATCACCGTTTGAGAGTAGGACAGGGTTGTGATTAAGCATGGGTAATTGTTAAATAATTGTATTGTTGTATTATGGAATTGTAAGACCGAAAGGTCATTAATAGTCTTGGGAATTGTAGATACTCGGTATAGCATTGAATGGAGATTGTATTTGTATGTTATGGGATTGAAGGTTGTATTTGGCTTGAGAACTGATAAGGAAATGGAATGTATCATTTTGTAGAGTGTACTCAGTAAAGACCCATCAGACCGATTTTGTATTGTGTTGTTTGTTTGGAATCGGCCTTGTTAGTCACGTGGGTGACTAACGACATTGTTTCACCCCCGGTTGTATTAGAGTTTCCGCTGCTTGTGTATTGATAATGGAGACGGGTTAGGAGTTAATTATGTGATTACCGGTAGGGGTGTTACACCATCTCTTACAATTATTATAATTCTTATAGCAACCACATCTGGTCTTCCCGATTCGGAGGAATAATCCTTCTACGTGGTGCTTCTCATTCCATTGCCTCACTAGGCAGTACTCGAGGTACAGTCTGCGGCGGGTGGGGTACCATTGCTAGTTCCCGGGATGTTCTCCCATCAAGTGTGAGCGGTTCCTACCGTCTTCACATCACTTGGGGTTACTGGACCTCCACCACCTTCTGCTGCGCCTCGCCCTTCATTAGTACTCTTACCCGGACCTCTCCCTGAAGTCTGTCAGGAGGACAGGTTAGACACTTACTTGGTCTCATACCGCAGTCTTGGTCGTTAAATATTGAAGTGCCTCTACGGCTATTATGTGCAAGCGTTCAGCATTGCATCGACCTCGCAAGATCACGTATCCTCACAACATTTCCCGTATTCCCAAAACCTATGCTCACTGTCTAAACCCTACTATCTCTTGTCATCAGAGCGGTACTCCGCTCTGATACCACTTTTGTAACACCCCTACTCAAATCGGCTCCTAGTCGTCGTACTTAACATAATAATCGCAGCGGTAATCTATAACAATCGAACTACTGGTGTCACCGTTCTCACTCGCCCATACGAGTACTTACGCACTTACTGAAATTTTCATAATACGATACAATTTCCCACAGTGACAACAAGAGATAGACTTAACCTTCCATTCCAATATAGAATACAATCGTAGTGAGCATTCTAAGTATTCTAGTCCTATACACGTTTCTATGTTCGTATCGAAATACAACAGTGCATATTTAAATAACTGTGACTAAACTACCCTGCGCGTCCCACTCTCCGTCGACACCGGAAGCTGCATACCTGCAAAATGTTTGTTTATGGTATGGAATCAGCCCTGCTGAGTATGCTACTACATGACTATCATGCCCCCTTAGACCCATAGTTAATTGGTCGAGAGCATGCAGTTCATTTTCATGCAAGTCGTTTAATATAAAACTGTAAAGCAATCATAATATTGCAATAAACTCAAATAACCAACAAGCCCCTGGCTTCACATATTACACCACAATAAACCAATAGAAACGCGTCACAATGCATATATGAGTACAAAGACTCCACTCAACCAAACACATATTTATTCACATTCTAGTACAGTGACTCAGCTCGACCAAATACATAATAATTCACACAGGAGTACAGCGACTCAACTCAACCAATCCATAAACACACATACGAGTACAACGACTCAATTCAACCTATCCACAACAATTCATATACGAGTACAGCGACTCAATTCATCCAAACCACAATAATTCTCATACCACACATAACCACATAGCATAACCAATGAACAACCAGGCAAAACAACGAGGATTATGAACAAGCATAGATTCCCGTCTTTGGCATACAAGCCCAAATAATGTTCACCTAATGTACGAGCTAATATAGTTGTTCGTAGTTGTTCAGTCATATCTAATGACAACGTCTCGGTAAAACGACGTGTCCCTAACTTACCCATATCTCATGGTGGGTCACCCAAGGCAGTAGCCACTCCAGCGGTAGAGTCTCCGACCGACGAACCAACTGTAGTCCGTTGGAATTTCCCTTGATACTTACAGATACTCACACGGGATCCTAGTATCGTTAGTCGATCACAACTCACACCAAGAGCCAAATCCTACTGGTTTATTCATATATACCATCGCATCGCATTACCATTTTCCTAACACAGCAGACTAAGGTCGTTAGTCCAATCCTAAGTACATCGACTCGGGATCTAGTGTTAGATACGAGAGCGGCGTTAAAAAGGCCAATGCTCCGTATATAAGTGTCAGATAATATATATATATATATGTATATATCTTATTATCCTAATGCTTTCCAAGTTTTTCTTACATTCCTTATATTACACATATAAGATAGCATCATTGTCGCTAGTTCGTTTTATAATATGTTCATATATACGAACAGTACGGTTATCGCACAACTGTAATAATAATAAAGCAGCATTAATTCACAATTCATGCATATTAATTCACACAAGCAGACATTCAATCTTATCACAAATATTCACACAAAATGTCTGAACTGAGGAAATCCTCAGAGACAATCAAGCCACATAATAACATACTGTGCACCAGGATTATAGGACGGTCGAGTATGAATCGAGCTAAATCTGATGCTCCTCGAGACGCCTCTAACAATCTAATAATACGTATCACACTATGTATTAGTATCTCGTATAACAACATTAATCTACGGTACCCCGTACCGTTGTTAACCCCTTCCCGTTCATTCCCCGTTATTCGCTAATAACGTCTCTCAGGTTTTCGGTTTATTTCAGGATTAATTTACGTAAGCGTTTATTTTGCATGCATGGTTACGAACGCATGCACATAGCTATACACTTGTATATTATATAGTTCGTCACCATATTGTATGTATAATCTTGATCATGTACTATACATCCTACCTTAGTATTTAATTTTCTAAGGTTAGTAAAATATTGTATAATCCATATTTAAAATGCTTGAATTATATAACTCCTTATTATTTCATGTACACACATGACATTAGAATTTCCTTAACTTATGTTTATAATTCTTTTCTCCTTATCTTATATCATCTCACTTAAGATATTATATGGTTATTGAACCATATTATATTTCTCACTCCATAACATATATTTATTTATATATATGATTTATGGAACCATTTATTATATGGTATATCTTTATAATATATTCATTCTTCTTTAATGAATATTTTCATATTATAAATGTTACAACTCTTATAACATTATAAAGCATGTTATAAATTTTCATTACAAAGTATTCATATTACCGAATAGCACTATATGTCTTCTTTTATTTACAAAACCACCACATTACTTATATAATGTTACATTATAGTAATATAACATATATTATGATATTTATACCTTTTTCCCATTTATAACCTATAGTTATAATAAGTTATAAATTACCAAACAGAACCTATGCTATCGGTTTTTATTTATGTTCGCCAATACTTTTAGAAATTACAAAGTAACCCCAAATATTATATTGTTACACTTATAACATATACCTTATATTATAATCTTTATATAATTATAACCTATAGTTATAATGTTCCAAAATAGCCGAACAGACCCTAGGGTCCATTCTAATTTAATTTCCACCTCTCAACTTTCTATATTTACCAAATCACCCCATTTTATAATATATAGCTTCCAATGTCATTATAACTATATATTATACACATATCTTCCTAAAACCTAATATATTATTCCAAAAATTACCAAACTGTACCAAAAGGTTAAAAATATCATTCCTAACGATATACTTTCGGTCATTTGTATTTCCACCCCAAATACTTATCCAAAATGTAACAATGATATAAATACTATATATTATACATATATAGTTCGTTATAACTCCAAATCTAACCAAATAAATTCCTAAAGTTCCTAATATCCCATAGTTGTATAAAATACCATTTTATACCAAGAATTTTCTGTAATCTCACATATACCCCATATGTTATGTAAATTTTACAATTTACAATATAGTTTAATATAAGTTGACATTTAACTCCATTTTTACCAAATTTGGTCAAAGTCTCCTAGATAGTCAACCTTGGACCTCTAAGTAGTTTTGACTCTCAAATTCTCGGTAATTACAATGTTTACCCCAAATCCTATATTTGTAATTTTGACCCAAAACTTTATAAAATGTTATAGTTTTTATTTAGATTCATTTTAAACTCCATATTTCACCTAAAATAGCCCACAACTTTATAGTTTTCCAGTAATTACCGTTTGACCCCAAATTTAATGTTAAATGCATAAATTAAATTAAATAAGCTTTTAAACTTAATTTAAAATGGCCTAATAACATGGCTTTATTACAACTTTGCATTATAACATAAAATTACATTTTAAATGTCTTAATAATTCTGTAAACTCTCGGCCCTCACACCAAATTCTTCATTATTTACCAAGCTTCCACATAATGTCTTAAATTTGACAATAATGTTAATTAACCACTTAAATAATTATTCCAAGTTTCTATGAATTTTCCTAGTCATTTTTAAAGTCAAACTCAACCACTTATAGCAGTCCACTCACGGCACAAATTTATATAAGCTCTTAAGGTATTGAAAACATTGTAATATAATGTTATACCTTGATTTTATGCACTTTCAAGGTGCTGTTTGGTCACGGCAGAAGGGAGAAAAAATTGAACAGCCTCTTAGATAGTTTCTAGAAGCAATATAAGATATGATTACACTCCAAGTATGAGTTAATCGTAAGGAACAATTTAATGCTAGATTTAAGGTGATTTTTACCTTAAAATGGTAAGGAACAAACAAGGTCTCTTCAGCCTGATTTTAGAAAATCAAAGGGTGTCAAAATCACCATAAAATCACGGGGATTCACTAGATGACAGCAAGGTGACTGGATATTAGGGTTTACCTAGGCAAAATGCCTTAAAGAATGGATTTTGCCCATGAAACTGGTCACCCTTGATCAAGATGGTTTACACAATGAAAAAATATGATAATGAGGAGATAATGAGTGTATAAACTCATTGAAGTCAGCTAAAGAAAACCGTAAGAAGTCATGAAAGTCTTAAGGTAGATTTTTACCATAAAATGAGATTTTGACCAACTTTGGTCCTTGTTGTGGTTTCAGCCGAGAATTATCACTTAATCAAAGATGAACACACTGAGAAGGAGCCATGGAAAGTGCTAGATAGTTAGCTCCATGTGTAGGTAATGAAGAAAGGAAGAAAATGAGCTAAATAATGCCTTAAACCATTACCATAGGTGAAGTAAGTTGAATCCCCACTTTTATAACTCAAGAACACAACTTGGGAGGTTCTAAGAGAATGCCAAACTCGGCTGGGACAGGACAAGATGAAAGAGAAAGCCAAAATTGTGTTTTAAGGAAGGAAAAGTAAAGAAATGAATAGTAAATGGGTGATTCGCCAAATTGGCTAGATATTTTGATTAAAGCATGATGTGATGTCATTCTCCCTTGTTTCTGTCGTGCCATACTGGTCCAAGGTGAGTCACCAAGTGACCACTGACTTGCTTAGTCAACTTTACTTAAAATGCACTATTTCGGTTACTATTCACAAATGAGTGCCATATTTGTGATTTTTTTTGTAAATCTTTGGATTAAGAGCTACTAATGTGATATTAAGTAGCCCACATGTTAATTAGGGTGTATCCAAGGTCATTTCACCAACCAAAGTCAAGCTTTTGAACACTTTGACAAAAATGTGTCTTAAGGAGTTTTAGTGGTCCATTTTGTGTTAAAACTCATTCTAGAGTTTGGTTTGCTTTTGTAATTATTTTATTATCTTCATGCCCTAATTATAAGGTTTAGGATTCCACTTTGGATCCTAGTTTAGGTGATACAATCTCTTAAGGTGCTTAAAGCACATTTTTGGCTTTAAGTGATTTTATGGCATGTTTTTGCCTTATAAAATTGTAGATTATTCCTCAATGGTTCTAAGATGATTTTTTTAATCTTATTAAACCATTATTAGATCATTTAATCATGTTTTATTAGTTAGGGGTATTTCAAATTCATTTAAAAAAATTGTAATCTAGTTATTAAGCCTATCCTCTTCTTCCCGAGGGTCTCATCCCGAGTTTGGAGCATCAGCTCCGTCCTTGAGGCAGCATCATAACACTCCTGAAATCTCATAGGTAAGTCTTCATGCAATAATGATAAGTTAAGTTAACAAGGTATTAAAGGCTTTCATTCTTATACCTGCACTATAGTGTAGAGGGTAGCACTCATAGCTATCCGGATGCGAAACAACAATCCCCCCAAAACTTCTTGACCTTGACGGTCTCAGAATTGTCGACTCCGGGGATGAAGTCCAGCAGACCAATGAACCAAGCATAGTACTCTTCCACCGTCAGACCTCCATAGGATAGTGTCTAGAACTCCCGGCGCTTCTTCTACTTCAAGTGCACCGGATAGAGTTTCCCCCCAGAAGCTCTACAATGGTTGTCCATGTGAAGTCAGGTGTGACTAGATGGTGGTCCTTGACCAACCTCCACCGGGGGCTAGCTGCATCTTTCAGATGGAAGGCAGCAATTCTGATCCTCTGATCGGCAGGTACGCACAAGGCCTGGTAAGCCTTCTCATGTTCCACGATGAAGCACTCAAAAGCTGCGGGATCCAGCTCGCTAAAATATGTCGGTACTCGAGTCTCGGAGACGGACTTCAACCAGTTCGTCTCTCAGGGCTGTGGCCGGTGGGCTACCGCAGGCAATCCTACTTCTATCTATGCCCTTGAGCTGATCATGATGTGTCCGACCCAGCAGCCCAGTTCAACCCGGCCTGCAAAAAAGCCTGACAAGCCCGATCCTGATTGGACTTCCGGGCGGGCCTGTGGCACAAAATCAGGCCCAAATGAAAAACTGGGCCAGGCCACTGCACAATTTTGAGCCCATGGGCAAGCCCGACCCGGCCTGATTTTATATTATTTCTTATTATATTTTTAAAAATGTAATATATACATATTTAATTCATTTGATTTTTTATATATATACTAAAATTATATATAAATATACGTTTTAAATAGTTTATATATATATAAATATAAATTTTAAATAAGTACATATAATATCTAAATCTGTATTAAAATGTATTAATTTTAATTTTTTTATAAATTTATATAAAAAATAAAAAACCGTGCCAGGCGGGCCAGGCTTCATAAAGCCTGGAAAAAACGGGCCAAACCCGGCCCGAACATATAAAATAACGGGCTTGGATTTTTAAAAAGGCCTGATGGGATAAAATTTCCTCTGGCTCGGCCCAAACCCAGCCCGAACCCTGCCCGCCCACCCGAATGATCACCTCTACTATGCCTCCAGCTGGGCAAGGATAGCAGGTACAGTCTTGCTACACTTGTATCTCGGGGCCACCACCACCCCCTTGGCTAGCTCCGCGGCCTCTAGCTCTACTAGACATCTGTAAGATGTAAGTTATATCATTACTCGATACTATATCGTATTCTCAGTCATTCATATTGAGGTGCCATTAAGGCTAATACTTTGCATGCATTAAGCGTTGCTAAACCTATTTAGGTTACGAACCTCACAGTCATTTCCCATATTCCACAAAATTCCTATGCTCACTGTTCTATCCTACTATCTCGTCATCACTGATACCACTTTTGTAACACCCCTACCCCTAAACACGTATCAATTACAATCGTAGCATAAATAAAGATGGTTCAAGTCGTAGCGGATAACAAAAGTCAATCGTTCTAACTCGGGTGCTACCACCATTACTCACCCATGTGAGTAATGACGCGTCCAAATACTACAATAACTATAACAGGTATGATGACAAAGATAGAAACCGATATATATATATATATATATATACAATAACAATCCATAACCATAACGTAAGCAAGTGAGCAGTTTACAAAATCCCCAAAGTATACAACCGTAGTGTATAATACATGTCCAGAAGTGTGATAATCAAAATAAATGCCATCTACCCAAAAGTCCCGCACTCCAGCTTCATGTCCCGATCAAGCTCCTGTAATATAATTGCCACAATAGGCTCAGCACAATAGTTGATTATGCTAAAGTGTAATCCTTGAATTCTTTAGATTCCTTAACTCAATTAGTCGTCTTAACATGAAGTTCAGTTACATGCTATTCTGTTTACATCATATGATAAAAACTATAAATGCTATAATTAAACACTCAGTAGTTCATCCAATAAATCCACATCATTCCACAATTAATCATCTACTTTAAAAAAACAATAAACGGGTAAATACGATAGTGATGTGAGAGTTGTTTTCTTGTGAACAGTTCTCGTTACTCGGCCTTCAAGGCCCATTGTTCGTTATCCATGTTTATGATATTTATTGAATTCTCGTACTAAGGTATAACTAATCTCAATCATTTATTCTTAAACTCATATTAGGTGTCATGTTAGGACAACCCCTTTATGATTCACAATACTTATTTAATTGGACAGTTATCCTGTGTGCACCAACAGCAGTGCCTTCAAGCCAACGATCCGAAGATCTCTGGACCTCCTCTTTGCCTAACTAAGGTGTTTCAAGCGGCTGTAGCCATGCACAATCAGCAGTGCCCTCTAACCAACGATCATATCTGACTCGTCGGATCTCCACAACGAGTGGATCCATAATGGTGGTCCTCTCTAGAGATCACTTTGTGTAACCAGTTAGTCCGAGACTACCCTGGGTTTTCCTCTTTATCATATACCAATTCTCCACCATGTGATTACGTAACTTAATCGATTCACCTAAGATCTACTCTTAGGTTATAAAGAATACATTACCGTTTAGTTGCCATTTAGGTCTTACACAATACCTAGAATTCATCTAGGTTATATTCATGTTCGAGTACAATGCTCTAAAGATTGGTATTACCGAATATTTTTCCTAAGTTTTTTACTTAGGTTGATTATGAATATTATGATACTTCATTGAACTTTAATAAGTAATGATCCCTCCTAATCTTGCTCATGACTTAAGTCGAATTACAGTCGATATCACTTTAGTCCGAAAGACGTTCGTGCACAGTTAATAATGCGAGGTGTCAAGCAATTAAATCAAACAATCAGATGCACATACACATGTATATAACACACATATCACTCTTAGCATATAAACAAACATGTCTAAACCTAAGGAAACCCTCAGGACGTTCAGACCTAACAATGTTGTTGAAGGAATGAAGGAGTTTGCAAGACATTTCCTTACCTTAACTTGAATGGCTTTTGAGCTAGCTTTTCACCAATGTTTCTCTTTATATTTTTGGCCCATGCTTGAGTATTTTCGGTCAAGAGATGGAGAGGAAGAAGTGTGTTGTGTTTTTGAAGAGGAAAAATGAAGTTTTAAGGCAAAAGGAATGAAAAGGTGTTAGTTCATCCTTGTTGTCAACCTTGGAGCCTGAGGAGGAAAAAGATGAAGAAGGGAGGGAGTGAGTTCGGCTGGGAGAGAGGGCTGAATGTGGGCAGCATGGCAAGAGTGAAATGATGGAGTGAGGGAATGTAAATAAGGTGTGCCTGTGTTGTAGTTCCCTAGGAGAAGACTTTCATGCTTTATGAAGTTTCTTCTCTTATAATTACTTTTTGCTTTTTGGTTCCCTCCTTTTTCACTATCATAATCGGCCATGTATTGTGAGGGAAGAGAGTTTATTTTGATTTGTTTAAGTGCAGAGAGTAATGAGTGGTAAAAGCATGTCTATGGTAATGTAGACTTTTGGAGTTGCTTTTTGCTTTTCATTTTTAGTTCCTCTCCACACTGTCGTTCACACAAGGGGTGAAAGCGGGTTTTTTTTGTAATTTTTGAAACTTATAATATCAAGGTGTTACATGTTTTGTTTTTTGGACTTCTTTCATGTGTGAGGTTGTGACACATGTTGTTACTTTGTCCAAAGGGTATTTCTAAGTGGTTGTTGCATTTATAAATTATTTTGACTATATAAAATGTGGTATATAGTCTTATCACATTGTTTGTGATCTTAGTTCATGTATTAATGTGTTACATGTTACATTAATCTTAGAAGTTGTTTTTCTTCTTATTAAGGTTCCCTCTTTAGTCTGTTATTTTGTGTGGAGTTTGGTTCTCCTTTTGGGCTATACATATTTGTTCATGTATGTATGTTTAGAGGTTATAACTTTACTTAATGAATTTGGCTCATTAGCCTTTATCCTTGATGTTTAATCTTTGACTAACTCTTTCATTTAATTAATTCCCTGTTATTTAAGATAATTAATGTTTGAGGTATTTCACCGTGCCACATTGGCCCGATTATTGTACCTTTTAGAAGAGTGATGATTTCCATGCTTTATGGGTAGAGTCGGGTCACCGTTGATTTAGTCTTCCTCCTTTCTTTCCCATCCCAGTTAAAGAGTCCAGCCGGTATCTGGACTGATCCAAATTACCTCGGCGGGACGCTTTATCAAGCTCCTTGTGGTGCCCGTTGTAGTCTTTCGTGTTATGGCCAGCGTGGCAATGGAATTCATAGTTCATTTTTGGCTTCTTGCTGCAGAGATAGGGAGTAAGTCGGGCATATCCAACGAGCCCTTTCTTGGAATGCAATCATGAAGATCTTTTTCACCGGTTTGTTGAACTGTCAGAGTTCTGGCGCATGGTGCATGTTTGTTTATTGGAGGTGTTATGGCTTGGCTGGGCTGCTAGGGCAGTATGCATGGTTTTAGATGTAACACCCCTAAACTTAAACCTGTAATGACGTCATAACTCGTAGCATAATAAATGGCAAATCGCAGCGGAAAATAAAACTATCTAACCTTGGTGTTACACGCCGTCACTCACCCTTGTGAGTAACAAGGCATCCTTACTCTTCCAACATTACAACCTCTCACGCTGTGATGAACAGATACTGAGCACTCTAATTAGTACAATTCAAAACCAACTAAATGAGCAACTAACTGAATACAACATCCTCCTTAAAACATTACAAAATAAACCAACGGTGTTTGTTGAAAACACTTCAGCTACCCCCGTGTCCCACGCTCCGGCTTGAGTCTTCTTCAACAACCTGGAATTTTTGGCCCACTAAAGGGCTTAGCAATCGAAATGCTGGTATGCTAAATGTGATCTTAAATCATTTGGATTCCTTAAGTCGTTTTAGCCATCTTGATATTAGATTCATTACATAAAATGCCGGTTTATAATGATAACAGAAATAACTGTAAACACTTAACAAACACATAACAATCCACCTGTAAACACCAGTGTACAATAGTACACAACATCAATAACCACACAACAATAACCAATAATCACACATTAGAAAACCACAACAATAATCAAACAGGATACACGTATGAAACTGTACTTGTTAGTTAGTCACTTGGCTCTTATCCTTTAAAACCAATCAATTAACCTTCCCAATTAATTTCCACCTCAAGTATCATGTTAAGACAAACCTTAGTAACTTATTAATGGACGAATGTCCCTTGTGTTCCATTAGAACTGTTTACCAGCTGACCCTGTGGCCCTGGTTAATTGACCGATCCGGTCGAACCTGTGCACCAACGGCAGTGCCCTCCGCCATCCCCGAATGTGGCTGATGGATTTTGAGTGACTCCCTTCTTGAGTCTCTCATAGTGATCACAATGCACAACCAGAAAGTCGAAACGATCTGGATTCCTCTCTTTATAAGTTAGCCCTTTTTGTCAGTGGTATAATAACCAATCCTTGAGTTAAGACTATAATAGTTGACCATCAGTTAGGTTCAATATTACCTTTAGGTCAGTTAGTCTTGTTCCAGTTTGGATGTATAAACTTCCAGTCATACGACGTTTGCGTATAAATAAAACGCAGCAAGTTGAGCAACATAGTATACAATATCATTCACATAAAATCACAGATATCGCTCTTAAATAATTAACATATAATGCCTGGACCTTAGGGTAATCCTTAGGACATTCAGACCACACAATTAACATACCGTTCACCAAGAAACTGCTAGCTTGACAAACTCCTGTTCAGTAGTCCCTCCCCGTACGCTGTTATTTAAACATGCAATACCGGTAGTATTAATATAACTATTCACTAAATATTACAGTACTGTCACTGTAGTGTTTATACTCGTCGTATAATAACTCCGCATGTTATTTATTTTCCCCTGTTATTTTAACAGTGGTTCTAGATAACCTAGCAGTTCATTATTTTATGTGAAACTCACATGTGATAATGAATTATCATTTATACGGTACATCTTTACCTTATTAATTATATAATTATTTCCATTTATCATTTATATTATATCCCTTGGTCATTTTTATTATAACCAAAATTATTTTATAAACTTTACATTATATTCCTAAATATACCATAATACATTATATTACCTAGTTTCACTTCCTTGCCTTATTAAATTACAAAACCAACCTTATTAACTTGGTACTTATATATTACACCCAACAACTTAATAAATTACTAAATAACCACATATAATTTTTCGGTAATCATAATTGATCCCGTTAACTTTTACATCTTACCAAATAACCATACACCTTTATAATTTATTAAATACTCTTATCAGTTTCGATAGTTACAAATTAATACCACCAATTTTTATAAATTACCAATTAAGCTCATAAGCTTTTCGGTTTATTCATATAATTTCTATATTTACACTTTTAACCCAAAACTTCATATAAGTTACTGCTAACAGAGAAATTGTTAGGATAAACTATATACAAAAGAATAAAATAAATAACTAATCCTACAACTCTACTACGGGTAGCAAAATAAAACCCGGTCGGAGTATAGTGTGAACATATTACGACCGAGAGTATCGTACCCAAGGGACTATAGAAAATTAGTCCTAATCCGGGCAAAAGCCTATTCTATTAACAAGGGGGGAAAAGTAAATGTAATTCTAATCTAAAATAACTAACTAAAATCCTAACTAAAGTATGATTCGGGAATAGATCAACCCCCAGTACCATGTGAACACTTAACATAACAAGTCTCTGAAATCACCCGAACAAATGAAAGTGCCGGATATCCTGCCGGATAGTTTTTGCACGGCATGTTCAAAGACGTTGATATGCCGGACAGAACCAACCCGGCACTAGACCCGGCAAGAACGAAATGTGAATTTTTATCCCAGTTTCGAAGCCCGAAAACAAGGACTCACTATCCAAATTCGAACCCAACAATCTCTCGTCAGTATTCGACTGAAATAATGAAAATGGATAAGGTTATTCAACTCTTTCGGTGTTGTCATCTACACCTCTGCATCTAACAACGGTGGAAGACCACTAAGATTCTTTAACCAAAAACACTCTTGTCTTTTGAACCTCAGTGAAATTTAGAAGATAAGAACAAGTAGCGAACTCATTCTGCCTTATATGGAAATCTGAATCTTAGAAAAACTTGGGAATATATATATTGAATGATCAAAGTGTTTACAAGGAAGAACTCATCCCTAACCAAAACTAAAAGGATTCTGCATCACCATCCACACAACTACAAGAAGAGAATACAAAGAGGGAGAAGGAGATGTTAATAGCCTTAACCCGTCAAGGTCTTCTTCTTCTTTTGCGTGGATGGATCTGCAGACGTTCCTTGGACACCAACACTTGGAGTGGGGCGGAAACTGAGATGTGAATGGAGTATATATGGTGTTGAAGTGTGTTGAATTGTAGCCTTCCTCGGCCTATTTATAGGCATCCAAATGACTCTTGCCGGGCGTCGTGCCGGGTCCCCCAATAGCCGGCACACGTGTTAAATGCGCCCAACTGCTAACGGTCGAAACCGTCGATATCCGTGCGAAACAGTGCTTATGCCGGGTAGGACTTACCCGGCATCACATCCGGCAGCGGTTGGAACACGTGGATCACATGTGCTGTCGTATGGTCCAATCGAGGCGATTTTACACTTATGCCGGATAACATTTACCCGGCATAACATCCGGCAAGGCTTCTTTCTGCTCTGTACTTATGCCGTGCAGAAACTACCCGGCATGAGTCCGGCTTCAACTAACTTTTGCCTAGAAAATCATTCCTTGCACAGAAAACTCATAAAAACATAAGATTGTACAAATATTATACTTTAAAACCATAATGGGCATAAATAACATAAATATAACTTTATTTAGATAAATAATAATACTAGATCTAGTGCATAAAATATGATAAGTTTACGGCTTATCAAGGCCCTACACTTACCTTTTGCTAGTCCTCGAGCAAACAAGATTAGAAAGAACTAATTACTTATGCACAAAACAGATAACTTTAGAATGAAATGTAGATAAATATTCTCAACTCTAAGACTCTAATTCATAAGTATCACTTAATCTACCCTTATTCTATCAAAACATACTAATGGGTATAACAAAGAATTTTCAAAACCGATCAAAAGCTTTGGGCTATTTTGCATAAGGGATTGTTGTATCTCTCCTTTTTCCGGTTTCCATCATTCAGCTCTATTTTTCAAGAGTTCTGAATGTGGCCAAGACTCTCATCATGTTTTTATGAACAGCCCTATTTTGCAAGGGTTTCTGATCACCATGATTTTTTGCCATTGAAAATGGGGAATTTAGGAGAAAATAAAAGGAAAAACTCTCTTTTCTTGCTTTTATTCTCTGAGGCACTTTTGCAACCCAAGGAATATATTGCTTTCCTTTGGAAGAAGATTTTTTTCTTTCTTCGTCTTCTTCTCCTTTTGCACAAAAACCCTTTTTAAATTTTCACCCATAAGGTTTTTCACGATTTTGAAAGAAAAGAATAACACCCAGAAGTATATACAGGAAAGAATTAGGAGAAAGATCAGATACTCATGTTAAACAAAAAGAATCAAAAAGTTAAAAACAGGAATCTATAAGTCATTAGAAACTTACCTCTTAAGAGAACAAGCTTTTAGTCATTCCTAATCTTATCTCGATCAAAAACATGCAAAAGTTTAGTAAAACATCATAAAACTCACAACTTATGCATATTAATAAAACTTATTTTTTTAAGGGGGGTCCCTGCCCTACACTTGGCAGGAACACTGTCCCCAGTGTCGAAGAAAACGAATAAGTAAAACTTTTTTTTTTTTTTTTTTTTTGAGAAGAAAACGAAAATAACTAGGCTGAAATATTGACGAAAACAAATCATATATAAAAAAATAGAAATTAATGTAAGAAGGCTCCCCTGATTGACATTGAAGGTGTGAGGAGGACCCGCCCTACACTAGCCTTTAGGCACTTGGCGTTATTCTGAGATCCTTGGTAGAATGGTGACCGAATGCGCATGCTCCCGTGGATTTGTCTGTGTTTGGGACGGGAGTTGACCTTGCTGTTCTTGGTTGCATCAGAAGTTTGCTGTGCTTGCAACTGCAACGATTTGTGCTCCTTGCGAATGGTCGAGATCTCGTTTGAGCATCCTGGGTCTTGTTCATCAGGGCTGACATCATGTCACGAAGTTCAGCCATTTCAGCCTCTGATGATGATGCAGGGTGGGATGGTCTGTATTGCCTTGGACCTCCCTGGTAGCCGGCTTGACTCTGAAAGTGTTGAGGGGGTTGGTTCCCCTGTTGCCATGGCTGCCGATACCCTTGGTTACTCACATAATTGACTTCCTCAACATTCTGAAAGTCTGGAATGTCGGGGCTCGAAACGTGTGGTCGTGCACTAACCACGTTCGCTTGTTGAGGAAGTTTGTTCATTGCTATTTGCTCCACCACTTTCTGTAGAGCACTAACCTTCGTTGACGTCTGGGCATTACTCTCCAATAACTGCTCATGACTTTGCATCAATTTGTCGAATTTAGTCGCCCTCTCCTTGATATAAACCAGCGGTACTACCCCTGGTTCCACCGTGGCCCATCTCTTATCTCTTCACAAAGAGATTCAACTCCACTAAGGAATTGATCTCCAGGCTTTTTCAATATGTCTGCACCAAGGGAGGAAAGGATCATGGTTTTGCATTGATTGACCAGTCCCTTGTAAAACAACTGAGATAGTTGTTCCTTGGTGAGGCCGTGGTGAGGACATGTGCGTTGCAACCCTTGAATCTGTCCCAAGTCTCACAGATGTTCTCCGAGCTAGGTTGTCTGAAGTTGTAAATGTCGGCGATCATCTCCAGGGTGCGACTTGGGGCATGAAGTCATAAAACTTGGTTGCCATGTCCTCCCATGTGGTGATGGTACTGGGGGATAGACTGTGGTACCATTTGCTGGCGTTCCCCGTAAGACTATGGGGGAAGAGGCAAGTCTGGCGTATTGGAGGACATTGTTTGTGGAGGTTAGGCTGTTTGTGTGTTGCAAGAATTTGGTGATGTGGCAAAGCATCGTCCGGGTTTGTACCATCGAACATACCCAATTCCTTGATGCATCGTATTTGATGATATGGCTTAAGTTTTTGCCATTCATCGTATTCGTTTGAGGAAGGAGAGGAGGTCGATTGCTGGTTTTGGCCTTGGTTGGAAGGCCTGTTTATATTTCGGACGGTAGGTGCTGCCATTGGTGTAGGATCTGCTTCTTGTAGGGTTCGTTGTTGCCTTAAAGTTTGAAGCAGGGTTCTCTCGATCTCCGGATCAGGGTTGGCTAAATTGTCAGGAGTACTTGTTGACCGAAGAAGCATTCACTTGGATAACTTCAGGAGGAGCAAGAGAAAATGTTATAATATTTCATAAAAATAAAAGAAATAATATTTAGATTGTCAGGAAATCCATATGTACAACATTTTGACAAACTTGAATATGCCGGATATAATGCCGGGTATCACTTATCCGGCATCGGACTTCCTCCGAATATGCCGGGTATAAGAGGCCCGGCATGCAGCGCGGCACATTCAAATTTGCAAAACTAAGGGCGAAATAAATCAAAGAATAAAAGAATGGAATTTGTTGAATGTGCCGGTTACGAGACATCCGGCCATGCATCCGGCCTATTCAACAGGAAAACAAAATGAACAAAATCAATTAAAGAATCAAAGAATAAAGAATAGGGCGTTTTACCGAATTTAGGACTTGGACTAATTCCAAGTCCCCGGCAACGGCGCCAATTTGCTAACAGAGAAATTGTTAGGATAAATATATACAAAAAAAAAAATAACTAATCCTACAACTCTACTACGGGTAGCAAAATAAAACCCGGTCGGAGTATAGTGTAAATATTACGACCGAGAGTATCGTACCCAAGGGACTTATAGAAAATTAGTCCTAATCCGGGCAAAAGCCTATTCTATAATAACAAGGGGGGAAAAGTAAATGTAATTCTAATCTAAAATAACTAACTAAAATCCTAACTAAATGTATGATTCGGGAATCAACCCCACCCTACCACTGTGAACACTTAATACATCTCTGAAATCACCCGAACAAATGAAAGTGCCGGATATCCTGCCGGATAGTTTTTGCACGGCATGTTCAAAGACGTTGAATATGCCGGACAGAACCAACCCGGCACTAGACCCGGCAAGAACGAAATGTGAATTTTTATCCCAGTTTCGAAGCCCGAAAACAAGGACTCACTATCCAAATTCGAACCCAACAATCTCTCGTCAGTATTCGACTGAAATAATGAAAATGGATAAGGTTATTCAACTCTTTCGGTGTTGTCATCTACACCTCTGCATCTAACAACGGTGGAAGACCACTAAGATTCTTTAACCAAAAACACTCTTGTCTTTTGAACCTCAAGTGAAATTTAGAAGATAGGAGAACAAGTAGCGAACTCATTCTGCCTTATATGGAAATCTGAATCTTAGAAAAACTTGGGAATATATATATTGAATGATCAAAGTGTTTACAAGGAAGAACTCATCCCTAACCAAAACTAACAAGGATTCTGCATCACCATCCACACAACTACAAGAAGAGAATACAAAGAGGGAGAAGGAGATGTTAATAGCCTTAACCCGTCAAGGTCTTCTTCTTCTTTTGCGTGGATGGATCTGCAGACGTTCCTTGGACACCAACACTTGGAGTGGGGCGGAAACTGAGATGTGAATGGAGTATAATATGGTGTTGAAGTGTGTTGAATTGTAGCCTTCCTCGGCCTATTTATAGGCATCCAAATGATCTTGCCGGGCGTCGTGCCGGGTCCCCAATAGCCGGCACACGTGTTAAATGCGCCCAACTGCTAACGGTCGAAACCGTCGATGTCCGTGCGAAACAGTGCTTATGCCGGGTAGGACTTACCCGGCATCACATCCGGCAGCGGTTGGAAAACACGTGGATCACATGTGCTGTCGTATGGTCAATCGAGGCGATTTTACACTTATGCCGGATAACATTTACCCGGCATAACATCCGGCAAGGCTTCTTTCTGCTCTGTACTTATGCCGTGCAGAAACTACCCGGCATGGAGTCCGGCTTCAATCTAACTTTTGCCTAGAAAATCATTCCTTGCACAGAAAACTCATAAAAACATAAGATTGTACAAATATTATACTTTAACACATAATGGGCATAAATAACATAAATATAACTTTATTTAGATAAATATAATACTAGATCTAGTGCATAAAATATGATAAGTTTACGGCTTATCAGTTACTCATTAACTCATAAACTATAGTTTAAATATTTATTTCCTTAAATAACCAAAGTAACCCATATCTTTTCTTAAATTACATGTCCGCCCATATTAAATTCTATTCTTCATATATACTTTCATAAATTACGTATTCACCCTAAAACCTTTATAAACTTAATATTTTATGTCATAAATCATTTTAACCCAAATTTTTTGGTCAACACTTTGTCGAAGACTTAATTTCACAATTATTACTTTAATACACCCATAAAATCATATATATATTCGGTAACACACTAAACTTTCCAATAATCACAAAATAGTCCCAAAACTTTATTAAATGTCATTCTTAGCACTTAAACACTTATTTAAATTCACCAAAATTCATAATATTAATTCCCATCTTATATTATATTATAATACACCAAATAATTCCTTATGTTCTCGGTAATATATTTTTGTACACTAAATTTTTCAGAAATTATCTTTTAACCACACAACTTATTAAAATAGCCATTTAAATACTTGTAGCTATTTTTATTATTCCAAAAATTTATTAAATAAGCTAATATACTTATATATATTTCGAAAATTACCCAAACCATATCTTAAGCTCTCGGCTTTATTTTAATCTTATAATATAGTTTTAAATCTTGTTTTAAACTTTATATTAAATACATATAAATGTATATAAGCCATATAACACTTCTAAAAATTATGCTAATGACTTAGAATGATTATAACCTAAAAATAGAACAAATAAACCCTAGATAATTCGGTTTACAATTGTATACTTCTATTTAATTTTTGTGACACATATTTATACCTTAAGGTAATAATCTTACCTTATATGTTATTAATTATTTTCTTGACAATTTAACCTATAGTTTTCGGTTTTAATTAATGTAATGGTTATTTATAATTTTTATACCAAGGTTTGAAGCTTAAATTAAGCTTAAACTTAATAAACCTTATTTATATAAACTTACCCTTAAATCAAGACAATTCTTGTCCTTGATTTTTCCTTGAATTTCCAAGCTCTCCAAATGTTATTTTGATGTAGTCATTTCGAACTCCTTGTACATATATAGGAGATTTATTTGTTAGACTTCTAACAAGAGTTCATAAATAATATTGTAGTAATTTTTACAAGAGTTTACCTTAGGAATTTAACAAGGTATTTTTGATACACCTTGGGATGATTGTAGATCCAAGTTTCCTTCATGAAATAATGAAGAGAATATGGATTTAGAAGTTCTTATATTTTCGAAAATGGTATAGAATGTTTTATCAAGATTTTCAACATAAAAATATACCTTAACTTGACCTTGTTGTTCCTTGTATTGTTGTTGAATTTAGGAACCACCTTGGAGCATATATGCTTGGCGATTTCCTTGTAGATTTGCTAGGATGTTTTCTTGCTTCAAGACTTGATAGAATTAACTAGGAATTTACATAGAAATGGTGTTAGAAACTAGTACACCATTAATGGAGTTATTAGGACTTAGGAATTGATTTAGAGAATGAAGAAAAGAGAGGGCTAAGGGGATTGAAGCTTATCTTTACTCAATATTCTATGTCATTATTATCTTTACTTTTATTACAATATTAGCTACATAATTTCTTAGTGATATAGGCCTACGGCTGGTGGAGTTATTATTGAGTTAGGCATCTTCTTTTTGTGAGTTTACTAAGTTTAATTAGCACACTAACCTATCTTCCACTTGCAGGTCTGGACGGCTGGACTTGAAAAATAGCTCCACTACTTGTAGATTTGATCGCATGGTGTAGTAGACATCCACCTCTTGAAGACTCACGGTAATAGCTTTGTTAGATTGTTTAACATAGCTAATCTATCTTATTCTTGCAGGTGGAGGCGTGCGCTTTGTCTGAAGCAAATGGAGACTCCACCCATATTGGCTCACGGTAATATATATGTAGGATACTACCTTTTGATTTTTGTTAATTATAAAGTTGTTCAATCTTGTTTATTAGTTTGATTTAATGCTGCTAATTTATCTTACCTGTTTTTATTGCTGCAGGTGCTCGACATGCTGGAGCATAAGTGCAGCTCCAAGACTAGTAGTCTCACGTTTTTGTTTATTTGACTGGATGTAATTAACTTGCTGATTGCTTGTTGTTGCAGGTGATGGTGCACGCATTAGCTGGGCAGTGGAAGCTCCACTTTGAAGAATCCACTCGTTAATGGAGCATATAGGTTAGGGATGGCAATGGGTCGGGTTTGGGTCGGGTGGACCATCACCCGTACCCGTCACCCGACTTCATCCGCTCCACCCGTACCCGACCCGTCACCCGTTATGTATCACCCATCACCCGTTTCACCTGTCACCCGCGGGTGAAGCGGGTGAACCCGTTTACCCATTTACCCGTTTGTTTTTCTTTTTCCTTGTTCGCCACTAAGGTTTGCAAATTAGTGTGAGTGGAGAGAAAATAGAGACACAAAGCATGTATGTTCTATGTTCGCCGGTTAGGATTGAGAAATTTACTTCAGAGAAAATAATGAAATATTGCACAGAGCATGTACATTTCATGTTCGCCAATTATGGTTGCAAAATTACCATGAGTTAAGAGAGAAAATAGAGGCGCGGAGCATGTATGATCAATATTCGTCTGTTAGGATTGTGAAATTACCTTCAGTGAAGAGAATGAAAAAATTCGTAGAGCATGTAAGTTATTTGTTTTTCAGTTAAGGTTTCAAAATTACTGAGAGTGAAGAAAGAAAATAGAGGCACAGAGCATCTTTGTTCCATGTTTGCCAGTTAGGGTTGCAATTACCTTCAGTGAAGATAATTAGAAACTGCGTAGAGTAAGTAGGCTAGGGCTGTAAAATTACCGAGAGTGGTGAGAATAAAGAATGGCGCAGTCACCCAGAACATGAATGTTCTTTGTTCACTAGTTAAGGTTACAAAAATCATGAGTGAAAGAGAATGAATAATAAGTAACAATTTAACATATAACATATATATAGAATCTATGCGGGTGAGCGGGTCGGGTGATGGGTGAAAAATGTTCACCCGTCACCCGACCCGTACCCGTACCCGTTCCACCCGTCACCCGCTTTTCACCCGTTTTATACGGGTTTTTCACCCGGTTTAGCGGGTCGGGTGACCGGGTGAAATGGGTACCCGCGGACCCATTGCCATCCCTAATATAGGTAGTTTAGGCTTTCTTTTACTTAATAAAATAATACTAACTTGTTGTTCATGTAGGTGTTCGGATGAGAAGGGAGTGAGCATCTCTTAATTGCTGTTGATTCACGTGGTGGAACATGCTAGGAACTACTCACAATTTGCTTTATTCATGTCATTATATTAGACTTAGCCTTGCTTTGTTTTTTTATTATTAACAGCACTAATTATTTTTTTGATAATTTGGGCATAAGCCATATATTAAAAACTCCTGGAAAACCAGGCGGACGGGTATAGCACGGGCCTCATTAAAACCCCATAGAAAAAAACCCAGAGGGAAAAAAGTTCTAGGGGGAAAAAGAGTACCCACCACATCCGAAAACAGATAAGAGTATAACTAAGCAAGGAAGAAGGTACAACAACGAGATCGCCACAAACTCGAGCAAACATATCCTCACAACACCCCCAAACTCGTAAAAAAAAAAACCCCCTCAACCTTCTACAAATACTCTTTCAGAGAAACAACTCCTACAAATGCACTACACGTCAATGGAAAATCCTTCCACCACGTTTTTGACTAGCGCCACACTCCAAGCTTGACCTGCAACGCGATACGGTCGACATTGCACTCCTCTTGTCGAAAGACCACAGCATTACGGTGCAGCCACTTTTAATGCTGCCGAGCCACTGTGCTGGGTCTCAACAAGCCCAAGAATTGATAATTTCGAATGTCTAATCTCCTCCCTTATCTTCCTTTGCTTATCCTTTGACCCCAATCCTCTTATATTTTGCAATCCTACAATCACCATTCTACCCTCTCACTACTTAGACTGAGGTTGAATTTGATATATGATATTAGCCTTAGATAGACTAGGAATTGGAATCTTGCAACCTAATTGTCTCAAAAGATCAATGCACTCCTCGGCTTCTTTTTCGGCATTAACAATTTTACCTAGTTCATCTCTTGCCGGCGCAACCTCCTTAGAAGGAGGTAGAGGCGGAGTGTTATGAAAAAGTTCTACAATCAAACTAATACCCTCCTTATCTGTACCAGACGAATTGCCTAATCTTATTGGCCGGCTACCAGCACTCTTGTCGAAAGAGTGTCCCCCTACTGCATCTTGAACCTCCCCCGGCGTGGCTTTCGCGTCGCCGGTAATTTGGTCCGTGATAGCTCGCTCCTGGTCAACGCAGCGGACGACAGAATTCTCCTGCATGGGAGACGGACGTCGCGCAACTTCAGAGCCATTCACCAAACCCTCCTGTCCGCGCACCCCTCCTACAACGTATCCCTCACCTTTATCTATATTATTTCTATCTTTTAAAACCGATCCTAAGTGCTGTTCCAACTCCTGAGTGGAGCGTACTCCTCCTGAGAGCTGTTCCAACTCATCCATTAAAGCCTCTTTATTATAATATAGACTACTAGGCTTAACTACACGCGGACTAACATCAGAGAGGGAATTAATCTCCTTCACAATTTCCTTACTAGTCGCATGGTCCACGTGGCCCCCTCTGCGAGAATTACTGCCACCACTCCAAACGTGATTATTCAAACCTTCAGGAGACAGAGCACCCTCCGCTCCACTTTTAAATTCTGCCCGATTAGAATTCTGCTCCCTTGGTAACCGTTCACTCTCTTTATCACCTTGAGTTCCTTTCCGTTGTAAAATTCTAAGTGTGCCAGAATTAAACTCCCTCTCCTCTCCCGAATTCAACGAGTCTTTATTATGCCGACTGAAACTATCAGTTTCACCTTCTCCCTCCTTAATGTTGTAGTCAATTGTACCGGCTTTTTGACTTGACTCAATTTTCTGTTCAAAATTTGCAATTTGAAGAATGCTCTGTGACTGGTCAACTTCCGTTCCCGGAGACGGCTTCTCCGCAACTTCAACCAGGCTTACCGGAAAACTGTGGCCCTCAACATTCACCGTGATTTTCCAATTGATTAATTGGAGTGTAGATGTCTCGATCTGTAGGCGAATCTCCGCATTTTCTACTATGACCTCGCCCACCGTTTGGGCTATCTTACAAACATTCTGATTGCTCCACGCATGTAGCGGGATGCCTCTCACTACAATCCATGCTCGTCGTTTCTCTACCTGATCAGCTATAGTCCATTTACGGATTTCAATGCCTTCTTGGACCTTAGCCTTTTCTTGTGTTTGTTCAACCACTTCATCCGCTTCATAAGTTGTGTCGAATACCATGAGGAACTTCTTCCCTGAGAAAGCAAGTAATCCACTCATCTTCGGCCATCTATGCTGTAAAAAATCCATTGCTTCTTTTGGCGTCCTTACGTCTGGGAAGGTGATTACTGCGCACTTCTTCAGGCACTCCCTCATTCCCTTATCAGGCTTAACGTCCACCGACAACCTGGCTACCGCATGTCCCTTCTCATTCCACTTCCTCCGCGATTCTCTCCAAACGTACTGGCGTGGCCCTACACCATCGTTGAGCCTGCTTTGCGGTCTCTCCTTATCTGTCTTGTTCCTTCTCTCTTTACTTCCTTGGAACTCCATCCTCGCCCAAAGTTTGTCTCCATTCACTTTCCACCCCCGAATACCCTCTATCAGAGACCTCGCATCTTCAACATGGTCGACATCCACAAACGCGCATGCGTTGCGGTTTGACTTTCGTGATTTCCTGCTGATGTAAATCCTTCTCCAGTCGACGAATCTCCCTACTATTCTTCCAAGTTGATACCTGGAAACATCCCTGCGAATATTATCAATAAAAACCGTGGAAGGGGGGACTTTTCTCCATCTTCTCTCCGTTAGACCATCCCTCTTGATCTCCGTTCCTCCCTTTGCGTCAACCTGGATCGGCTCACTCCTCCGCCGTTTCTCGGTCTTCCCTGTTCGCAGCGTGATTCTGGATTTGTCCCGATACCCCTGCTCACCCAGTCGCTTGCTCCTATTCGCGAAGAACCCCGATCCTGTACGCCTGTGATCTCTCCGTGTCGGACTGCCTTCTCTCCTGACGTCGTTCTTTCTCCTCCTCTCCGAGATCGGTTGCCACGCACGCCGTCGGTGATGAGAATACCAGCCCATTGAGAGTGAAAAGCTCTCTCCTCTCTCCTCAACTTTATAATAAATACATATAAATGTATATGAGCCATATAACACTTCTAAAAATTATGTTAATGACTTAGAATGATTATAAACTAAAAATAGAACATTTAATCTCCAAACCATTCGGTTTTAATATTTATGTAACAATAATTAATTCTTATGACCCTAATATATATCTTAAGGTAATAATCTTACCTTATATGTTATAAATTATTTCCTTGACAATATAACCTATAGTTTTCGGTTTTAATTTATGTAATGATTATACATAATTTTTATACCAAAGTTTGAAGCTTAAAATTAAACTTAAACTTAATAAACCTTATTTATACAAACTTACCCTTAAATCAAGACAATACTTGTACTTGATTTTTCCTTGAATTTCCAAGCTCTCCAAATGCTATTTTGATGAAGATATTTCGAAATCCTTAGGAATTTATCAAGGTATTTTTGATACACCTTGAGATGATTGTAGATCCAAGTTTCCTTAACTTGATCTTGATGTTCCTTGTATTGTTGTTGAATTTAGGAACCACCTTGGAGCATATATGCTTGGCGAAAATTGTAGATATTCCTAGGATGATTTCTTGCTTCAAGACTTGATAGAATTAACTAGGGAATTACATTAGAATGGTGTTAGGACTAGCACACCATCAATGGAGTTTATTAACACTTAGGAATTAATTTTGGAATGGAGAGAAGAGGGAGCTAGATAAGGAGCTTACCTTACGTAGATGATGCAAGGGAATGCATGGAAAGCTCTCGTAATGAACTAAGACAAGGGATGAAACTCACTTTTGTATCATTATTTTATGTAGTGTTTTAGTTTATTTAGCTTAATTGTTGTTCTAATCCTGTCTCCTCTTGCAGGAGATCTTCTTGGTGGAAAATGATCGACATTGTGGAGTATATAGGCTGCTGGAGTAGACTCACGGCTTAAAAGGAGTGGTGGGGATTTAATTAAGTTACTTAATAACATTAGGCAAAGGTTTAAGACTTATGCAGTTTATTAATATCTCTCATTTGCTTATACTCCTGCAAGTGTAATCGGACAAGTTGGAGTATTAGTCAGCTCCCAATTGAAGCAGTATTTACGGTAAGTGCTGGGTATGAATCACTTTAGTTTTGTTTATATTACTGATAACTCTTGTTTATCTTGCAGGTGGAAGTTGACGGCAATTATGGAGCACTAACATCACCTTCCCATGCAGGTATGATCGCACTCATAAGTGGGCAATCAAGCATCTTTAATCATGTGATATCAACCGGCTGAAAAGAATGGTTGGTATTTAATTTGGGTTACTTATTGCTAGGTATTAGTTTAGGCTTTATGAGACTGATTAATATGACTAATTTGTTTGTGTTTGCAGGTGTGTACGATCGGTCATGCATGGAGGAAATTCGAACAGCCCCTCACCATGTATTTAAACGACTAAAATTAGTGGTGTGGGCTAGATTTGAATTTTTAATGTCATTAGACTTGTTAGGTTAGCTTACTTGCTTAATGTTTATCTCTTTTGCAGGTGTATAAATCGTATTTGAAATGGAGAATCAAACAGCAGCTCCTATCTCATTGTTACGGTAATATATATAGCTAGGTAAATAGACTTTTTGTTTGTTAATTTACAACATGTCAATTATGTAAGTTAGGTCATGTTTTTATTAAGTTAAATTAATTGTCAATCATACTCTCTTTACATATCACAATTGGTAGTTTATAGACAGCACATGGGTTGTTCCATTAGCTTATATTTTTGTAAAAGTTAGATCTTCTTTTTGGTATTTTATTTCATTACCTTTCTTATTCCAATTAACTCTTCTTGTTTCTTTGTGTAGGCACACGGTGGAGTAGGTTTCCTTGCCAGAGTTTGACTGCTATAATATCATCTTGTAGGACATACGTGAGTCACAAAGACTTTAGGCAATAATGTGTGAATTAAACTAGCCAAATTGACATATAATCACGCATGGAATGGGGATTAAATGAGCCTTATTTTTCCTTTAATTTTTGCTACACTATATTGTACTAAGACCGTACTAATATGTGTAATAGGTTCCAGCATTTAATCGGTACATTTATTATGATAAAAGATGAAAGTTTTTAAGGTAAAAATGTTGATTTTAGGTACCTTTTGTCCTAAAAATCGCCCCCATTTAAACTATGAGTTTAGTACTGCCATCAATTGATTTAGATGGTCATTTTATCCACTTTTAAGTTTATCAACTCGTGGCTTGCTAAAAACTTCAAGTCAATTGCGTAAAACGCATTTTTATGACACCCGAAGGTGCGTTTTTGTGCTTTAAGGATTTTTTCTGAATTAATTAGTCGTTATGACTTCCAAGTGTTTATTGACATTATTTATAGTCAATAATAATATATTAAGGTGTTACATTAAATTATGCGGGGTTATATAAACTTGTAACTCAATTTTCGGGCTAAAGGGGCACTCCCGAGGTAAAAGGAGCGTTAAGAAATTTCCCCCGAGCTCTTTGTTTATTTTTGAAGAAGTAGCTTGGGAATTATCTTTAGAATAATTAATAATGATTTTAGGAACTCTAAGAATAATTTTTATAGGGGTTCGTGCCACCTTGGCACTCCTCCTAGGTATTCCCGGACCTTTATGGGACCCACATCGGGAACTTCCGAGAACTTTATATTTTTACTCAGTTCTAACTGAGAACTTGTATTTTAAAGATCATAAAATGATCCTTGGTTAAATTCATATTATATCCATAGCTTATATAATTATCTAACTTAAGGTCGGGCTTTTGACGCTCGTTTCTGACCTTAAGGAGTTTAGGTGCGTTTTTAACGCTCAAGTGTTTATATGTTTTCTTAGGGTTTAATAAACCCCCAAATAATATTTATAATTCCTCAATTAATATTTATTTACTTATATTTAATTATTTAAAGGTTAGGGGTATTTCAGTCTACCCCCTTAAAAGGACTTCGTCCCGAAGTCATAATTATATTTGTTCATCCTATGGAATCAAGTTCTTCTTATCAATTCCTTGTATACCTATCATTCCAGGGTGTCAATATTGTATTGAAACTACTATATTCCATCTATAGTTCAAGGGTATGCAATTCATACACACATATTCTTACTCAAGTACTTGGTAAATACTGTAAAACCATACATGTTCCAACTTCCTAGCTATCCCACACGGTCATCACTGCTCAAGTGCAATACCAAATCCTCAGTCCTACAGAGTGCAGAGGCGTAAACCCTTGGAAGTGAATCTCTTGTGTGATTGTAGGAATAAAATAAATATACTGTAAAATAATTAAGTGCTTCATAAACATTGAAGTGTTACGTAGAACACACAAATAATCATTCAAATGTCACATAGGACATATCATTAATCACCAAGTGTCACATAGGACATAACCATCTAACCAATTGCACACATGCGCAACAAACAAACACAAATAATCATACACGAGACCAATATAGACTGCAGATATGCAAGTCGCATGTGGTGCTCTACCCCCGTTAAAAAGGGTTACGCCCACGTACCCCACAAGTATACACAAACCTATAAGAAGGTGACGTATACTTGTCTCGTATGGAGTCTAAAAACGCGTACTGGGGTCGCCTAATATCTAAGTGTAGGATCTAATTCGAGTGTCTCGACTCTAAGATAAATGTAATCTGTAAACTAATGGGCCCACTCGCTCCGTAATAAGGTACGGTCGTACATACTTCGGGCTAAGCTTGCCCTTCAGCCCTAATCTATAAGTTCCTTCATAGATGAAACTCTATGGAAGACTCGATCGCCTATTGCGAATTCGAGGTCTCTCCTATGGACATCAGTATATGACTTATGTCCTACGTGATATAACTCTCAAGAATCTAAGTATTCATTGACATGTTTCATAGTGCATTAGTATGCTTTTATTTTATTTTATTTTGAATCCCGTTAGTATGGGTGAAGGTGATCTCCTATCTTGTAATTTACCATTACTATTTTATGGCTTGTCTAAACTGTTTGTGTATAACACTCTTTCATCAATCGCCTCTTAGTTGTAGTCACCGACGCTCGGGTCTTGTATTAATATTGGGCATACTCAAAATCCCTTTTCTTTAGGTTATCATCTTGTGATTCTGGTATTTTAGTTTACTGTCACCATATACGACTTTCATTTTCACTGTAAAGTATGAGCTACGGTTGAGCCGTGCATCTTATGTATATTACAGAAAGATTGCTTTATATTATTAATTCACCTATGATTGGTAGTATATACACGATTATTATCGTCTGTTCGTCAGGTATACCACAGTAGGGTTCCTGTTTAGGTTTCTAACAAGGTGTATTTTCCTCTCAATTAAACATGTTCTTGCTGTTGTGAATCAACTCTGGTGAGTATTAGTATAATGTTTATACTCTTTATATTCTACCATGTTTATAGGTAGGTTCCTATTTAATATTTTGGGTTTGAATTTGTAAAGAAAGGCATGGAAGTCGATCTTTCCTTCCAGATGGCAATTTGGCCATATTTTAGAAGAGAGCTAGAGAATACTGTTATTATAAGTAATTTTCTCTTTATCTTATATTTGATTTACCAACACAGTTCATGGGATAATAATAGTTAGTATTTCCCTCATAATTGAATATTTTTCCGATATCTGCGGAGTTGTTTTAGCTATTAAATCTTCTTGGGGTAATCTAGACAACTCAATTCCTAACTTGCACCTTCCATTACTCATATACTTCATTTATTAATTTTTTTTTATTAAAATTAGGAATAAATACTCATTTATCACAGAATTATTTGTGACCACTTGCAAGGAGTCTCAGGAATCATCCAACCCTGACGGGGTCAGTGTCAGTGTTGCACTATCCTTCCACACCATTTTGTGTTTGGTTTTCCCTCGATCTGACCAGGATCAAGTTCGACCTCCCACGTCAAATATCAAACAATCACATAATTGTAATTTCCAAATTTTATCTTATTAGACTTGTGACGTGGTGAGACTACACTCCTGATCAATATACTACTATTCCAATAACTGTATAACCTATACTTGAATCTAGGGTATTACCAAAATCCCCAGAACAATATTCCTTTGATCAAATCATCAAGCAGGGAAGCCAGTTTTTCCTCTTGGCTTAAAAGGTAGATCTTTATTAAGGCATTTAGGATCGTACTGTCCAGTAACTATATCCATGAATCATTTCAACTCTTAAATCCATCATGCAAGTAATAAATTCCATCATGGACTGGCATACTTTAGAATACTCTCTTCACTTTAAAAGGCTTATCTAGTATTTCCCTTATCAGGGCTTGATTATTGTCTATACTTGATTATCATCAGTTGGAGCAAAGACAGTCACAGTTAGACTTTTAAATAAAAAATTTCCATAACTCAAACAACTACAGTCCATAAAGTATTATCTCCTCTTCCTTAAAGCTTAGCTTTTTCCTTATTCCATCTAAAATCCATAAATCAGGTGAATCATATGTTCACCCTAGTCAAGTATCTCTTAATATTAGTACCATCTCAAACTAAGGATTTCCAGTTTGAATTCTACTGTTTAGTAACAGGACAATCAAGGCTTATTGTTTGTTTTTATCTCTTAGAAACGTGGTTAATCCACTAGCTCAATGGCTTCAAAAATAAGTCGGTTAGGTACGTCAAATAGAGGATTTAGAATCACAGGGTTTAGTATTTAATGTTAGGACGGTTTACGTATAAATAATGGTTACAAACCTAGGGTATGTTTCCCTACTTTTATATTTAATTTACACTCATTTTTGTGTGCCTATTATTTCACACTCTTATATAACTTACACTCACTCTCAGTGTATGTATTAGTTTAAGCCTTTGGTATACCTGACACTACCTTTACTGTAAGTGTCAAGGAAAGTCGTTTGCTATCATGTTTATACTGGAGTTTATATTACATATGTTTTAACCTTAGTTGACTTACTGCGACCTTTTATTCGCATTCATAATTTGAGTTGTCATAGTAGACATATGCTCGTAAAAATTCATATGGTTAGTATAGGACATGTGTCTCAAAATAGGGTAGGTATATTTAATGATACTTTAGCCCTCTCAAACGTATCAATACCCTCCATGTTTTAGGTTAATAACCTCCAATTTATATTTATATATATAGCATTTGGTATTGCTAATTGGGTAGTTCTCCTAACATCAGGAAATATAAGTTCAAGTTTGTTCTCTCCCCCTTTTTTTGAATTTGGGGGTCCTGCGTTGTTATATATTGGTACTAGCTGAGACCTTTGGTTTTTGCTCAGGTATTTCAAAACCCGTGCTTATCCATTATGGATATTTAGTTATATTTTTAAGATTCCGTTTTTCCATTGTCATACTTCAAGGTTTCTCACTATCCTCTCTCAAAGTTTATAAGAGATTGTAAGATTTCCTATACTCGCACTGAGCGTAAAGCTCGGTGCCTGGGTATCCCATAAAATTTCAGTGTTTGCTCTTTACGTGAGCTTTTTTTTTTTTGACAGTTCCTCTAGTCTTAAGTATTTATATTATCTAATGTATTCCCGTTCATGACATCTGCTCATCATTTAGGTAGGTCATAATTTGTAGTTAAGTATTTCTTGAGTAGGATCATACTGGGTCAAGTACTTGGCATTATGCCTCGGGATATTCCCGACCTTCGCTCATAGGCTCAGGTGATCTCAATCTCATAGGTAAGGGAAAATAAATATCGAAGTATCATATTATGTGAGAGGCTACCTAATTTAGGTCTCTCTAAAGTTGATACTTACTAATCACATATAAGTCTCATTGACTGATAATTATAAACACACATTTATGCATCATGCATTTAGTTTAGGTTCTAGGCTTACCGGTCTCGCGCTGAGTGCTCACCTCAGCGCCTGGAGTTCCCACTGTATACGGGGTGTTTCTTCGTGAAACTATCTCTTTTCCCTTTATGATCTCGGATGAGGGTGACTGTCCTCCCGGTCCTGTAGTATAAGTATTAGTCTGCGGCGCTTGACCTCCTCCGGGTCCGCCTGTTTCCACAGCCGGTGTTCTCTGCGAACCTCTAGGTCCTTTGTATACTCGACTCCCTGGATTAGAAAAGCATTCATACTCCCGGTGACCCTCCTTTTTGCAATAACGGCACACCACCTTTCTTCCTGCGCAATCTACGCCTGGGTGATCTTTTCCACAACGTTTACAGTAATAGTGTCTTCGGGTTGGCTTATTGCCTCTAGGTGGTGCTGTTTTTAGTGGTTGAGCATTAATAGTTGGGCCGGTCAGATGAGGGATCTGTTCCTTCGTCTTCTGACCTTGGAAATCCTTCCGCCCCTTCTTCTTTTCAAAGAATTTCTTCCTCTTCTTGCAGTAACTGCTAGAGGTTGCTCCATCACCATCTCCTTCAGTATTCTTCCTTTTCTTTCTTCCTGCGTCGGAGTAGTCGACTCCTGGTATATAGTTCATCAAACTGGTGCACCGTGGCAGTAGTACTGGTCAACTGTTTGTCTCCCTTGGATTAAGGTCTTGATCTCCTGCCTTTTCCTCTGTTTTATGTGTTCGGGGTAGTACTTCTCCCGCAACACTTCTATGAACTCTGTCCATTCGAATTCCGGTGTAGCTCTACGGTGGCCCTCAATAGTCCGCCACCAAATGTCAGCTGCGCCCTTTAGGTTGTATGCGGCGATGTCGACCTGCTGGTCTTCTGGAACTCCGACAGTCTTGTACGCCTTCTGGTGCTCTGCAATGAACTTCTCCAGTGCGGCGGGGTCCGGTTCCCCTGAATAAGTTGGTACTCTTGCGCTTGCAACGCTCCTCAACCAGTTGGTTTCTCCGGGCCGCGGTGGGTGGGGTATGGTTCCCGTAAATTGAACTCCTAGTTCCTGCGCGAAAGCTGCCATGGCTGCTGTTAGGTCTTGTACTGTTGTAACATCCGCCGGTGTCTCGCCACTGCGTTTACTGTCGTCTTCACGTGGTCCTTCTCTGTCGACATCTACGATAGTATACTATTATTTCTACTCGGTTGCTACACCGTATCACATACACAATAAAAAACATGTAAGTAAGCTAACTATTAGCAATAAAATATCCCTAGGGTTTTCTTTTTTTTTTTCTAGGTCACGAATCCTCACGGACGTTTCCCGTAACCCAATATTCCTATGCTCATTGTCCTAGACTCAGTATCTTTCATCAGAGCGGTACTCCGCTCTGATACCACTTTTTGTAACACCCCTAATCCTAAACCTGTAACGACGTCATAATTCGTAGCATAATAAATAGCAAGTCGCAGCGGAAAAAAAAACTATCTAACCTTGGTGTTACACGCCGTCACTCACCCTTGTGAGTAACAAGGCATCCTTACACTTTCCAACATTACAACTTCTCACGCTGTGATGAACAGATACTGAGCACTCTAATTATTACAACCAATTCCAACTAAATGAGCGACTAACTGAATACAACATCTTCCTTAATACAATATAAAATAAAACCGACGGTGTTTGTTGAAAACACTTCAGCTACCCCCGTGTCCCACGCTCCGGCTTGAGTCTTCTTCAATAACTTGGAATTTGTGGCCCACTGAAGGGCTCAGCAATCGAAATACTGGTATGCTAAATGTGATCTTAAGTCATCTAGATTCCTTTAGTCGTTTTAGCCATCTTGATATTAGATTCATTACATAAAATACCGGTTTATACTGATAACAGAAATAATTGTAAACACTCAACAAACACACAACAATCCAACTATAAACTCCAATGTACAATAGTACACAACATCAATAGCCACACAACGATAACCTCACAACAATAACCAATAATCACACATCAGTACACCATAACAATAATAACAAGATACACGTATTAAACTGTACTGTTAGTTAGTCACTTGGCTCTTATCCTTTAAACCAATCATTTAACCTTCCCAATTAATTTACCTCAAGTGTCATGTTAAGACAAACCTTAAAACTGTGGACGAATGTCCCATGTGTTCCAGGAACGTTACCAGCTGACCTGTGGCCCTGGTTATTGACCGATCCGGTCGAACTGTGCACCAACGGCAGTGCCCTCCGCCATCCCCGAATGTGGCTGATGGATTTGAGTGACTCCCTTTTGAGTCTCCTCATAGTGATCACAATGCGCAACCAGAAAGTCGAAACGATCTGGATTCCTCTCTTTATAAGTTAGCCCTTTTTGTCAGTGACATAATAACCAATCCTTGAGTTAAGACTATAACAGTTGACCTTTGTTAGGTTCAATAATACCTAAAGGTCAGTTAGTCTCTTTTTTTTTCCAGTTTAGATGTACAAACTTTAGTCACAATTCATTCGCGTATAAAATACAACACAACCGTTCGGGCAATCCCACATACAATATCATTCACATAAAATCATAGATATCGTTCTTAAACATTTAAACACAAATGTCTGGACCTCAGGATAATCCTTAGGACATTCAGACCACACAATTAACATACCGTTCACCAAGAAACTGCTAGCTTGACAAACTCCTGTTCAGTAATCCTTTCCCGTACGCTGTTATTTAAACATGCAATACCGGTAGTATTAATATAACTATTCACTAAATATTACAGTACTGTCACTGTAGTGTTTATACTCGTCATAATAACTCCGTATGTTATTTATTTTCCCCTGTTATTTTAACAGTGGTTCTAGATAACCTAGCAGTTCATTATTTTATGTGAAACTCACATGTGATAATGAATTATCATTTATACGGTACATCTTTACCTCTAATTATATACTATAATTATTTCCACTTATCATTTATATTTTATCCCTTGGTCATTTTTATTATAACCAAAATTAGTTTATAAACTTTATATTATATTCCTTAATATACCATAATACATTATATTACCTAGTTTCACTTCCTTGCCTTATTAAATTACGAAGCCAACCTTATTAACTCGGTATTTATATATTCTACCCAACAACTTAATAAATTACTAAATAACCATATACCTTTATAATTTATTAAATACCCTTATCAATTTCTAAAATTGTAAAACAATTATATTAACTTCTAAAAATTGCCAAATAACCTTATAACTTTTATAATCCACTAATTACCCTCATTAACCTTTGTAAATATTATTTAACCACCAATTTTTATAAATTACCAATTAAGCTCATAAGCTTTTCGGTTTATTCATATTGTTTTCTTTATTAACACTTTTAACCCAAAACTTTATATAAGTTACATATTAACTTATAAACTATAGTTTGAATATTTTATTTCCTTAATTAACCAAAGTAATCCCATATCTTTTCCTTAAATTACATATCCGCCCATATTAAATTCTATTCTTCATATTTTTTTCCATAAATTACATATTCACCCCAAAACTTTTATAAACTTATTATTTTATGTCATAATTCATTTTAACCCAAAGTTTTTGGTCAACACTTTGACCATGACTTAATTTCATAATCAATACTTTAATAAACCCTTAAAATCATAAGTAATTCTCGGCTACACATTATATTTTCCAATAATTACAAAATAGCCCCGAAACTTTATAAAATGTTATTTTAACACTTAAACACTTGTTTAAATTCACCCAAATTCATAATATTAATTCCAACCTTATATTATAACATAAATATAGCCAACAACCCCTTTAATTCTCGGAAACCATTATTAGTGCACCAAACTTCTCAAAATTTATATTTTAGCCACATAACTTATTAAACTAGACATATAAATACTTGTAGCTATTTTTAATGTTCCCAAAATTCACAATATAAGTTAATACAATTATATATTTTCGAAAATCACTTAAATCATATACTAAGCTCTCGGCTTTAATTTAAATTTTATAATATGATTTTAAAACTTGTTTTAAACTTTATAATAAATACATATTAATGTATATAAGCCATATAACACTTCTAAAAATTATGTTAATGACTTAGAATGATTATAAACTAAACATAGAACATTTAATCTCTAAACCATTCAGTTTTAATATTTATGTAACAATAATTAATTCTTATGGCAATAATATATATCTTAAGGCAATAATCTTACCTTATATGTTATAAATTATTTCCTTGACAATATAACCTATAGTTTTCGGTTTTAATTTATGTAATGATTATACATAATTTTTATACCAAAGTTTGAAGCTTAAAATTAAACTTAAACTTAATAAACCTTATGTATACAAACTTACCCTTAAATCAAGACAATACTTGTACTTGATTTTTCCTTGAATTTCCAAGCTCTCCAAATGCTATTATGATGAAGATATTTCGAACTCCTTAGGAATTTATCAAGGTATTTTTGATACACCTTGAGATGATTGTAGATCCAAGTTTCCTTAACTTGATCTTGATGTTCCTTGTATTGTTGTTGAATTTAGGAACCACCTTGGAGCATATATGCTTGGCGAAAATTGTAGATATTCCTAGGATGATTTCTTGCTTCAAGACTTGATAGAATTAACTAGGGAATTACATTAGAATGGTGTTAGGAACTAGCACACCATCAATGGAGTTTATTAACAGTTAGGAATTAATTTTGGAATGGAGAGAAGAGGGAGCTAGATGAGGAGCTTACCTTACGTAGATGATGCAAGGGAATGCATGGAAAGCTCTCGTAATGAACTAAGACAAGGGATGAAACTCACTTTTGTATCATTATTTTATGTGTTTTAGTTTATTTAGCTTAATTGTTGTTCTAATCCGGTCTCCTCTTGCAGGCGATCTTCTTGGTGGAAAATGATCGACATTGTGGAGTATATAGGCTGCTGGAGTAGACTAACGGCTTAAAAGGAGTGGTGGGGATTTAATTAAGTTACTTAATAACATTAGGCAAAGGTTTAAAACTTATGCAGTTTATTAATATCTCTCAATTGCTTTTACTCCTGCAAGTGTAATCGGACAAGTTCGAGTATTAGTCAGCTCCCAATTGAAGCAGTATTTACGGTAAGTGCTGGGTATGAATCACTTTAGTTTTGTTATATTACTGATAACTCTTGTTTATCTTGCAGGTGGAAGTTGACGGCAATTATGGAGCACTAACATCACCTTCCCATGCAGGTATGATCGCACTCATAAGTGGGCAATCAAGCATCTTTAATCATGTGATATCAACCGGCTGAAAAGAATGGTTGGTATTTAATTTGGGTTACTTATTGCTAGGTATTAGTTTAGGCTTTATGAGACTGATTAATATGACTAATTTGTTTGTTTTTGCAGGTGTGTACGATCGGTCATGCATGGAGGAAATTCGAACAGCCCTTCACCATGTATTTAAACGACTAAAATTTGTGGTGTGGGCTAGATTTGAATTTTTAATGTCATTAGACTTGTTAGGTTAGCTTACTAGCTTAATGTTTATCTCTTTTGCAGGTGTATAAATCGTATTTGAAATGGAGAATCAAACAGCAGCTCCTATCTCATTGTTACGGTAATATATATAGCTAGGTAAATAGACTTTTTGTTTGTTAATTTACAACATGTCAATTATGTAAGTTAGGTCATGTTTTTATTAAATTAAATTAATTGTCAATCATACTCTCTTTACATATCACAATTGGTAGTTTATAGACAACACATGGGTTGTTCCATTAGCTTATATTTTTGTAAAAGTTAGATCTTCTTTTTGGTATTTTATTTCATTACCTTTCTTATACCAATTAACTCTTCTTGTTTCTTTGTGTAGGCACACGGTGGAGTAGGTTTCCTTGCCAGAGTTTGACTGCTATAATATCATCTTGTAGGACATACGTGAGTCACAAAGACTTTAGGCAATAATGTGTGAATTAAACTAGCCAAATTGACATATAATCACGCATGGAATGGGGATTAAATGAGCCTTATTTTTCCTTTGATTTTTGCTACACTATATTGTACTAAGACCGTACTAATATGTGTAATAGGTTCCAGCATTTAATCGGTACATTTTTATTATGATAAAAGATGAAAGTTTTTAAGGTAAAAATGTTGATTTTAGGTACCTTTTGTCCTAAAAATTGCCCCCATTTAAACTATGAGTTTAGTACTGCCATCAATTGATTTAGATGGTCATTTTATCCACTTTTAATTTTATCAACTCGTGGCTTGCTAAAAACTTCAAGTCAATTGCGTAAAACGCATTTTTATGACCCCCGAAGGTGCGTTTTTGTGCTTTAAGGATTTTTCTGTGAATTAATTAGTCGTTATGACTTCCAAGTGTTTATTGACATTATTTATAGTCAATAATAATATATTAAGGTGTTACATTAAATTATGTGGGGTTATATAAACTTGTAACTCAATTTTCGGGCTAAAGGGGCACTCCCGAGGTAAAAGGAGCGTTAAGAAATTTCCCCCGAGCTCTTTGTTTATTTTTGAAGAAGTAGCTTGGGAATTCTCTTTATATAATTAATAATGATTTTAGGAACTCTAAGAATAATTTTTATAGGGGTTCGTGCCACCTTGGCACTCCTCCTAGGTATTCCCGGGCCTTTATGGGACCCACATCAGGAACTTCCGAGAACTTTATATTTTTACTCAGTTCTAACAGAGAACTTGTATTTTAAAGATCATAAAATGATCCTTGGTTAAATTCATATTATATCCATAGCTTATATAATTATCTAACTTAAGGTCGGGCTTTGGACGCTCGTTTCTGACCTTAAGGAGTTTAGGTGCGTTTTTAACGCTCAAGTGTTTATATGTTTTCTTAGAGTTTAATAAACCCCCAAATAATATTTATAATTCCACAATTAATATTTATTTACTTATATTTAATTATTTAAAGGTTATGGGTATTTCAATAAAGAACGCTTGTTAGACTAAAGCGTTTTTTATGTTCCTATCGTTCTAGCATTATAAAGAACGCTTTGCAAATAAGCGTTCTTTAAAGCTAGTATAAAGAACGCTTTGCAAGAGTCATTTAAAATGTTTAATCATTTGCATCGCTCGAATAAACTACGCTTTATAAACGTTCTATATGGCAAATTTAAGCGTTTTTAATCTTTTTTTTCCAGCAGCGATGATATATATTACATGGAAACTACTATATTATTTTACAAGTGAAAAATGTAACAAGCAGACATACGTGCACAAATACTGCAAGTGTAATAGAAACCAGTTTATAGTTATGCATATATTACCCTACTTTGTCATAGAGCTCTTGAGGTAACCGTGGTGCGAGAAAAATATCAAGTGGAGATAGCATAGAGTTTGTAAGCCCAGCACCCTCTTTCATTCCAATAGGTTGACCCAGAGGCGATGAAAGCTCAAACCCATGCAACAAATTGGCAAGTGTAAAAGACAAAGACTCAAGAGCGAAGGTTATCCCAAGACATATTCTCCTTCCAGCACCAAATGGGATAATCTCAAAGTTAAGACCTCTCACATCACAGTCTTTGTGAGCATCCATTAAAAATCTCTCAGGAAAAAACTCCTCAACCCGGTCCCCCCATACGCGGGGATCTCGATGGATCTTATGTAGGTTAAGAAACACCCTTGTTCCAGCTGGAATATGATAGCCACTCAAGACAACATTCTCGATAGATTCTCGTGGCACAGAAAGTGGACCTGGTGGATATAACCGTAGTGTTTCCTTGATGATGGCTTGTAAGTATACAAAGTGATGCAAATCAGTTTCCTCCACCAATCTTTCTCTACTGACGTGTGAGTCTATCTCATTCTGTGCTTTCTTAAGCACTGTGGGATTGTTCAAGAGTAGAGATAGAGCCCATGTTAAAGTGATTGAAATGGTGTCTGCCCCTGCTAAAACCATCATCTGTATAAACAATATAGATCAGCAAATATGAGTGGTTATCACATAATTATTGTATTCGTATATAATTGGGACATGTCTTAACTTATGAAGTTCTTCTTCTACTCACTAAACTGGCTCATTTTTTATACTATTGAACATTTCTAAGATAATCAATATGATCTACCATTTTGCTAGGCATGTAAATGTCTAACCAACAGTGTAATACCTCATACAAAATCTTCCTAGATACAAAACACTAAATAAATAAAAAGTCTGTTTCTCTAGCTGATCACAGAAAAAGCACTTACCATCCACCTAATGGTTTCATTTGCTAATTTTATCTTTAGTAGTAAGTCTATTACGACAAGTCATCTACCATATATAGAGCTAGGATGTTAAATTATGTCACACCATCTTATTCAATGCAGATCAATACTTTCACGATGAAATACTTGGTATAGAGTGTTCTTATCAACAGTATCATCATCTGCACCACATGTTTTAACATGACCCTCCTCTATACCTTTCTCCATAATTTCATATGTAGTCTTTAATACTGATTTCCACCAATGAGCATCAGTGCTTTTGTTTTTCACCTCCCAAATACTCTATCCTATTATGCTATATTCCCTCACCAATATCATTAGAGCAGATTGCACATAACCAGAAAGCTGGAGTGAAATTTTTACACTTACATCTTTTTTCCATGATAAAATCTCTTTAATACCCAAATCTCCAGCAGCCTTAGGATAACAAATATTGTCAATGATATATGATAGAACATCCTATCATCATCCCCCACCCCACCACCCCCAAACAAAAAGTTCCTACAACTTAATTCCTATGAATGACATCATTAGAAAGGACGAATATAGTAATCCAAAATCGTTGAATACTCATCAAAATACTCTAATTCAAGATTTAATCTTCTAGTATAACTAATGAAATACCCCAAACCTTAATATATTGTTTAAACACTTAAATATGGTGTATTAAGACTAAAAAGAGTCTTAGAAACTTAGTAAAAAATTTAAACAAAAGGAAACACAAATGTGCTTTAAAGTCAATAAGAGCCAAAATGTGCTCTAAGCTTGGGATAAACTTGGTTAAGACCTAATGAACTTACCAAGACCTCATGTATACACTAATGAACATATTAAATCAATTACCAAAGAAAACCAAGCTTGAAAACAAGTGTAAACACAAAATGTGCTTTAAGGAGTCTTAAAGCACATTTTTGAAAAATTGTCTTGAAATGAGTTTTGAGTGGCTAGATGTCCATCATTACTCTTAAATACAATGTGTACTATAATATCACATTTGGGTGTCTATATTAGTGGGAAATCAAAATTTCACTTCTATGTGCCTGTTTTATGAATAGTAACTTTTATTAGCTATTTTGTAACATATGTTTGTATAAGTAATAAATTGACAAACAAAGACTATATTACCCTCCTACTACTATTTGGGGCCGGTTTTTAAGGTTGGTGACACACCCACCCTTGTTAGCTTGTTAAGAAAATAAGTAAACTACTTAAGTACCCTTTTTACTTTATAAGTATAAATATCTTCATAAAGCAAGTTCTATCTTATTCTCTCATTTCTTTCCTTGCTCACACGGTTTCCCACCTCTCTTCTTCCTTCTTCTTGCTGCTCTCTCACGGTAATACTACTACCCCATTGAAACTCCCACTTTGATCTCTTGTAAAACCTTGCTCACTTGTCCAAATCAAAACAAACACCACCAATCTTCCTCTCATCAAGCTCTTCATTCCTATCTTTTCAAAAGTCCAAGACAACCATTTCGGTGCCATGGAGTTTCTCCATTGAAGGAGCTTGAGCTTGTATTTTTACATATTGTTACTCTCCTTGACTTCTAGGTAAGGAATCTCAAATAAAAACTTCATTTCCTCCTTTTTTTGTCATGTCCGAAAATACATATTGAAGGAGCTTTTTATGTGACTTTGTTCTAGCTTCATTCCAACTCTTCATGGACTAGGTGGGTCCTCTCTTGCTAGATATTCAAACTCTCTTCAAAGAGCAAGGTAAAACAACTACATTAATGTTTTGAAACAATGTAAAACTAGGGTTTACAATGAGATGGAGCTTATAGCTTGAATACTCATTATAATGTGTGTATATTGTTTAGAACTTGTCAAAGAATCAGTACTCTATCGGTTTTCTAAAGGAAACAAGAAAGAAGTTATTTTGCAAAAGAGGTAAATCTACTAACCTAATGTTGTTTTAATGCCTTAGGGAAATGAGCTTATAAATGCTTATTAAACTACCTAAAGAGCCAATGGTGAATGACTTAGTAAAGTGTTCTCAAGAGATTAGTAAAAGGCATATGTGTTGTTGAGTGTATTTGCAGGTTAAAGGCAAATATATTGTGGGGAAATTCGTGTTTATGATTTGTGCATCTTAAGGGCCTAAGAGCCATGTATTTAAGGGGCCTAAGTGCCATGCAATTTAAGTTATGCACTATATTGTGATGTAGTGCTTTGTGAGTGAAGTTTGTGTATAATAAGTACTTGGTGATTTTAGTGTTCTTGGGTTGTTTGTTGGGTAAAAACAATGTTTTGGGTGTAGTAATGTTCTAGGGAACCTATGTCGAAATTTAGGTAAGGAATGTGAAGTTCTAAGTGTTAAAATGAGTTGATAAGTTAAGGAGTATTTAAAATGGTTAAGTGTTGTTCTTGTGTAGGAAACTGACATGTTAAAGTGATTTAGGATGTAACAAGGACTTAGGCATGAACTTGAGATTTTAGTATGTACCAAAGTCATTTTGGGACTTAGGTAAAGACTTAGGCAAACTTTGGTAAATAAGAAGGAAGTGTGAACTTGGAAAAGGAATTGTTAAGAGTGACATAAGGAGGGTTGGTTGTGAGAAATAATGCTTAAGAGATGATGTTAGGATGAGGGAGAAAGCATTTTGGGATAGTAGTTTTCATAGGTAAGAAAAACCATTTTAGGAACTTAATGTAAAATGTTGTAGTGTTGGTGGATTTTACAAGGAACATGAGTGACAAGTAAAACATGGAATTATGAGTGTCTAAGGTGATATTACGACATTAGAATATACCTAGGAACATTGGGTAAAGTTATATAATTAATGGAGTTGGAGAACTAAGGTAACAACACTTGAAAAATGATATTTACCAATTCTGTAGCTTGGTCCGGGACATAGGTTATGGTTTAGTTCCCGACCAGGTATGAAAAAGGGGCCGAGGGTTATTCAGTGTTTGGGTCCGGGACTTGGGTTGTACAGGCCCGGACCACCCCCTAAATAAGCCCCGAGAGGTTTTTGCCTAGAATGGTCCGGGACCTAGGACTTGTATGAAGTCCCGGACCACCCCATTAAAAGAGGCCGAGGGTTCTGTTAAGTCTAGGTCCGGGACCTAAGCTAGGGACCAAGTCCGGACCACTATAAAACTTGGTTTTTAGGTATCAAATGATGTCTAATGATAGGGATAAGTTGGGAATGATATTATGAGGTTAAATAAGACAGGTTAGGAGTGTTATAATGACATTTTAAAAGATGGGAAGTTAAAAAAATGTGGAAATGTGATAACTGGAAATGTGAAGTGGTTAATGTGACAGTGGACTAGTGCGTTAGTTAACCGACGTTACTAATGTTTTTAGGAATCTCTCAAGGTGGAAACCAGTCGAGGCAGGGACCAAGGTATGGTTTTCTTGCAGTCTGTTGTCTAGCGGTTTACACCGGTTTGTGTGTTGTATGTTTTTCTGTGTGTTTACAACGTTATAAGATTTAAACATGTAATGAGTTTACAGTTGTTCATATTATTGTGTGAGTGATGTTGTGACTCAATTCCCTTGTGTGTGTCTAACATGACTTACCACCTATTGTGTGTTGGTTGTAAGTTCCACCATGAACTTCTAACAAGTGTTAACTGGGAAGTGAGGAATCCGGTTGTCGGTCATGCATGTAAGTTAAGAGTAGATATCTGAATCAGATTCGACTCTTATGTTGTTAAGATTGTTCTCCTTAAATTGGCGTTCGATCTCCGTTAGCTTCTTCCAAAGCTTACCTATTCTGATTTGATCGGTTTAGTGGGAACCTGTGTTTGTGTGGTGTGTTCGGGTCACTAATCCGAACCATCTGTGACTTAAGTTACTCGTTCTAACAGAACGTAATGAGTGTGTTTAACGAGCTTGACATGAGAGAATCACTTCTAGGCTTCTATGTTATTGACCCTTGTGGTTTGTTATCGTGGAGTGAAAATCCACTGTGTATGTGTTGTTGTGCTATGCGCCATTGATGCTAAGCCATATGTTATGTTATGTATATATAATGAATGCCATGTTATAATGACAAGTAGCTGCGCGTATCCCGGTAGCCGATGGGCTGCGCGTTAGCCATACCAGCCAAGGGTTGCTGACCCCCTCGGGGGATCCATATTTCTTATACTGCAGGATGAGGATCGAAGAAGCGGAGTGGCTTTAGATCCTAGGATGTAATCCCTTTTGTATACTTTTGGATGTTGGCCCGGGATGCGCCTGTGCTCCTGTGGCGTTATGTATTATTGGGTTGTTGCAGTTACAGTGATGTTATTCAGTGAAGGATGTATGTAGTACTCGGTATTGTATATAATGTATTTATGGTTTAGTTTTATGCTCGGGAGTCTGATCATCAGACCGGTACAATTGTATTTATTCTGCCTTGTCAACCACGTGGGTGGTTGACGGCGTTGTAGCACCGAAGCGTTAGTTACTGTTTAGTTTTTTCCGCTGCGATTTCATTTAGTATCATGTGCGTATTAGGGGTGTTACAAAAAGTGGTATCAGAGCGAAGTATCGCTCTGATGACTAGAATACCGAGCTTAGGAATATACCGAGTTAGGAAACCTAACTACAGTTACCTAAGTGATCAGTTATGGAAAGGTTAACCACTAACTAAGTGTGGAGATACCTTATTGTCGGGAAGCGTTACAACCGTTGGACCGATAAATGTGCAAGCATATTGCTAATGAATATTCATGTGATTACAGATGTCAGGTAGACCACGGTAGAGAGGCGGAAGTGGAAGTGGTACTGGTACTGGGGGAGACCAGGGCGAGAACACTACGGCTCAGGTTATGGCTGAGGCTGTAGCAGCCGCTGTGGCCCAGATGGTACCCCAGCTTGTAGCTGCGATCCAGCAGGGGCAGATGCCCGGAGTTCAGCCACCACCGCCACCGCCACGAGAGACCAACTGGGTCAAGGCATTGGCAGACTTGAGACCCCCTTCATTTCATGGGGAGACCGACCCACGTAAGTTGGAGGCGTACATCTCCGAGCTGGAGACCGCCTACGAGACCTTGGCTGTGCCCGCAGAGGCTAAGGTCCGGCTTGCCGCTTACTACCTGAAGGGTTCGGCACAAAACTGGTGGAAGCTAGTGAGAGAGGACCGGATGGCGGATCCTCAGTTTGGTTGGAGGGAGTACACGGCTTCTGCGAGCCAAATACTACCCCGTGCACGTTCAAGAGGCCAAGCGCCTGGAGCTGGATAGCCTGAGGCAGGGGGACAAGGTGACGGTTGATGAGTATTACACCGCCTTCACCGGCCTTGTCCACCTGTTACCGGACCTGGGATACTCGAACCGGGTGCTGGTAAACCGTTTCTACAACGGTCTCAGCCACCGTCTTCGCTATGGGATGGGGCCAGCTGAGTATACTACCTTGCAGGTAATCTAATAAAGAGTGATGTGAATATGTGTAACCTACAAGTGAGTGTTAATGTGAGTTTGTGAGTATGTATTACGGGGCATGACTGACCATCCTAAATTCAGGAGTGCTATCATGCCGCTGCTAAGGTGGAGATCACCGTCCGTCTGAGGGACGAGGAGAATGCGCACAAGCGCAAGGCCACGAGCGAGGGCCAGAGTTCGCAGGGGTATGGGGGAGGAAAGAAGAAGAAGAAACCTTATTCCCAGCCCCAGAAGAGTCAGCACCAGGGTGACAAGGGCCAAGCCCAAACCACCACCGCTGAGGAGCCACTGAAGCTCACATATGCTTATGCGGCGAAGCCCCTACGCTCTTACCCACCAAAGGGTAATTGTTTAATCTTGTGTGATAAGTTGATGTGTATGTTGATAAGTTGTGAAACAAGTACTGAGTGTGTATTATGTTAGCAGCTAGCACGGGCTCTGGACCGGAGCGCCACTATTACTGTAAGTGGTGCAATGGAGACCACCCCGGCAAGGACTGCAAGGGAATGAGGTGCAGTGTCGATACTGCGAGAAGTGGGGTCACCGTGACCACGAGTGTTACCGGAACCCCAACAGCAGAGTCAACAAGCCCAAGGGGCAGTGGAAGGGTAAGGCCACAGCAGCTATTGATGGCCCGAAGACGGCTAACCAGCCACCCACAGATCAGAGGCATACTGATTCCCAGAAGGGGAAAGGGTCGGGACCTAGCAAGGCCACCCTGAATGTGGTGGACCGGTCTGAGGCGCCAGGGCCCTCTTCTAGACCAGGTACCGCCCAAACTGTTGAATGTAATAAGTGATTGCATACCGCATTTCATGCTTATGTGTGTTAGTGAGTTCAAGTGTACTATCATGTGAGTAAGGAGTTAAAGTATAGTGTGGAAGACACCTAATTAGATAATTCTAAACTGAAAGGAACCTTCAATATATGTTATCCAATCCCACCCACACCAAACCCTGAAGAGACCACCATCAACATCACCGACTTTCCAATGGAGCAATGTCAGGTTATCCAGCCAGGTATGATACTCTTAAGTGGATACCTGACACCGGAGGCACAAGTCCATATCATCAGACGATGCGACGAACTTGGAGCTAAACCTGGAGGTTTCTACACACCTGAATATCCGAATGGATCAAGAATGCAATTGAAGATGATGTGCATGGGTAAGGACTGGAACCCTTACACCAAGTCATATCAAGAAGTGCGAGCCGAAGATGGAGCAACAGTACCAAGTATACCTGAGGAGTTCCGTGCGGTCGTTAATCACGCCGTGGGAATTGCTCAACAAGTTGAAACGGAATCAATTCCAAGTGTGGAAGCAGATTTGTGTATTGTGAACTTCTACCAGAAAGGTGGACGGTTAGGTTTACACCAAGATAAGGACGAGTCACCCGAGTCTCTGAGTAAGGGAGTACCCGTGGTGTCTTGGTCCATTGGTGATACCGCAGTATTTGTATATGGCGAGCAGAAGCGTGCTGATCTCGCAAGGAAGTTGATGTTAAAGTCAGGAGATGTATTAATCATGGGTGGGCAGTCAAGGATGCTATATCATGGCATCAGGAAGATCAAAATGAATACCGCACCGTCGGCAGTGATCAATGCCACACATGAAACCCGGACGTTTTTGAATTTGACCTTCAGACAGTTCTAGCCTTGTATAACTTTGTAATGTATTAAGCAGTGTATGTTAAGGAAGTTGATGTATGTGTTAAGTTATATCACCATGTAAACCAACAATGTTGTAAAAAGGAAGTATTAATGAATAAAGTGGAGTTATTGAAGTATATCAACCGTGTTGTTACCCAGTACTTATTAGTTTGCCAATGAATTAGGCTGTGCACTCGGAACGGGAGGTACACTGAGTGTCTGCAATGAGGCAGAAGCCGGCAAGAGCGGCCAAACTCACGGTACCTTTCCAGTGAATGGCGTGGATGCATCGATCCTGTTCGACTCTGGAGCCTCACACACATTGTTGCGCATCTTTGCGAAGAGGCTGGGGTAGATGGAGAGGAGTGCCAGACTTCTTGGTCCCTTCCATCGAAAGAGCGGACGGTGTACCCGCTACCACCGAGATGTCATTGTACGAATCAGAGGTTGAAGAGTTCCGATCGACCTGATAGAGTTCGACGGATAGGCTTTGAGTGATTGCGGGATGAACTGGTTGGAGCGGTACAAGGGCAGAATCCTGTGTGCCGAGCATCGACTGCTTCTTCGGAGTCCATCTGGGGTTACCATATCTTACCGCCAGAGGCCCAGGGAGCCTTCGACACAGATCATCACCGCATGGCCATGTATCGTGAGTTACGACGAGGAAGTGATGTGTACCTCTGCTATGTCCAGGACATAGAGAGAGACCCTGAGTTTAGCCCAGAGGCCGGTAGTGTCGGAGTTTCCTGAGTATTCCTAAGGAACTGCCGGGCATGCGCAGCACGAGGGGTGAGTTGAGATCGACTTAGTTCAAGGGACGGACCATTGCGAAAGCACCTATCGTATGGCTCCAGCGAGATGACAGAGCTCAAGGAGCAGCTGAGAGACCTACTCGACAAGGGCTTCATCCGCCCAGTGTCACCATGGGGAGCGCCAGTCCCTTCGTGAAAGAAAGAAGGACGGTAGTCTCCGCCTAATTGATTATCAGGAGTGAATGCTGTTACGGTGAAAACCGTTACCCCTTACCACGCATCGACGATCTATTTGATCAGCTTAAGGGAGCATCAGATTCTCCAAGATAGACTTACGTTCCGGGTACCATCAGATTGCCATCCGTGACAGTGATATCGAAAAGACAGCTTTCAGACGAGGTATGGGCATTATGAGTTCACAGTTATGCCGTTTGGCCTGTCGAACGCACCAGCAAAGTTCATGGACTTAATGAAGCTTGTTCCAAGATCAGTTGGACAAGTCAGTAGTAGTCTTCAATCGATGACATTGGTATTCTAAAATCGAAAGGTGAGCACGAAAGCCACATGAGAGATGCGTTACAAACTCTGAGGAAAAACCAGTTGTATGCAAAGTTTTGCGAATGTGAGTTCTGGTTGAACCAAGTATCTTCCTTGGGCTGTGATTTCTGATGCCGGGATCGCTGTTGATCGGCAAAGATAGATGCAGTGCGCACCTGGCCTAGGCCGAAGGACAGTCACTGATATCAGGAGCGTCCTCGGTCTGGCAGGATATTATAGGAGTTTGTGAAGGACTCTCCAGTATCTCGAAGCCGATGACTTCCTTAATGAAGAAGGATGCACCATTCGAGTGGACAGTCGACTGTGAGAGTTCTTTCACGAGTCTCAAGGATGCTCTGACATCTGCACCAGTCTGACTATAACCAGACGGTCAGATGGTTTTGAGGGTCTACTGCGACGCATCAGGCAGAGGATGGGTTGTGTATTGATGCAGCACGGGAAGGTCGTAGCATACGCCTCCCGTCAGTGAAGAAGCATGCGGAGAAATACCTACCCACGACTTAGAATTGGGTGCCATTGTCTTCGCTTGAAGATATGAAGACATTATTTGTATGGGGTAAGTGTGACAATCTATTCTGCCATAAAAGCTTAAAGTATTGTTCACTCAGAAAGAGTTTAACATGGGCAAGAGGTGGGTGAGTTTCTGAATGACTACGATATTAATTGCAATCACAAGAGGGTAAGCAAATGTGGCTAGCTGAAGCACTGAGTCGCCGAGCACACTCTCTCCATTCGCTAGTCTCTTATACTGGCTTGGTTGAAGAGGTGCGGAGTGCTCAGATGACGGATCAGTACTGCTGGAGATCCGGCAGAAGCTTATTGATGGCACATTCGAGGGTCAGAAGTACGACTTCAGACTCCATGATGATGACCTGATTAGGCTGAATGGCCGATTGTGTATACCTAGGAGTAGCGCTGAGTTGAAGGAGCGCATATTGAGTGAATCCCATTGTTCTACTACTTCGATTCACCCCGGAGCTTCAAAGATGTATAAAGGTATGAAAAGATATTTTGGTGGACTGGAATGAAAAAGATGTGAATGATATGTGTGAGGTGTCTCACTTGCCAGAAGGTCAAGTTTGAGCACCGACGGCCTGGTGGTATGGTACAGCCAATGCCAGTGCCTGAGTGGAAGTTCCATGATATCTCCATGGACTTTGTAGTAGGGCTTCCGCCTACAAGGGGAGGTCTGAATATGATATGGGTGATAGTTGACCGACTGACCAAGGTGGCCCGATTCATTCCGATGAAGGACACTTGGAAAGTGGCAAGATTGGCAGAACTGTTTGATAAAGAGATTGTAAGACATCATGGTGTACCAAAACGATTGTATCTGACAGAGATACCAGATTCTTATCCAGATATTGGAAGTCCACACGAGAGGCATTGGGTACTGAATTGAAATTGAGTACAGCGTTTCATCCACAGACCGATGGTCAGAGTGAGCGCACTATTCAGACACTTGAGGATATGCTACGTGCTTGTGCACTTGACTTTCAGACCAGCTGGATTGATAAGTTACATCTGATCGAGTTTAGTTACAACAACAGTTATCATGCTTCGATCAAGATGTCTCCCTTCCAGGCCTTGTACGGTAGACCATGCCGCACGCCATTATGCTGGGATGAGTCGAGTGAGACGGTCATTATAGGACCAGAGTATCTTGAGCAAGTTCAGGCAGAAGTTCGCCAGATCAGGGCTAATATGAAAGCAGCTCAGGATAGACAGAAGTCGTACGCAGATGTGCGCCGACGTGACCTGGAGTTCGCCGTGGGCGATCAGGTATTTTTGAGAGTGTCCCCCATGAAGGGAGTGTTTCGTTTTGGCCAGAAGGGCAAGTTGAGCCCAAAGTATGTGGGGCCTTATGTTGTGACGGAGCGGATCGGCCCGGTGCCTATAGACTAGACCTACCCGCCGAGCTGGGCAAGGTACATGATGTATTTCATGTGTCCCAGTTGAAGAAGTATATGTCTCATCCGTCTCATGTGCTTCAGCCTGAAAGGCTAACCTTAGAGCCGACCATGCGATCAGTGGAGACTCCGGTACGGATTCTGGATGCTAAGACTCGAGACACTCGCCATAAGTCCGTGAGACTGGTGAAAGTTCTTTGGTCTAACCAGGACGTTGAGGAGGCCACTTGGGAGCTGGAAGATAAGATGAAGGCGAAGTACCCGTCATTGTTTACTTCTTAGTCTTATGTGTATAGGGTACGGGGCGTACCCCTTTTAAGGGGGGTAGAGCCGTTTCGGTTATGTGTGTACGACGTGTATTTGAATACATCGTCTATGTTATGTTGTTATGTTACAGACCGTTGTGTCTGAATGATGTGGATAATGTTGTATGGACCTTGTGTCCAATGTTATGTATGTTATGTATGGACCTGTGTCCAATGTTATGTAAGTTGTTGTTAGTAATGTATGGAAGTATTGTTTATAAGTGTTCCCGTGTTCTAATATTTAGGATATGTGGAGTATGAACTTTGAGGACAAAGTTCTTTTAAGGGGGGTAGATTGAAATACCCCAAACCTTAATATATTGTTTAAACACTTAAATATGGTGTATTAAGACTAAAAAGAGTCTTAGAAACATTAGTAAACAAATTTAAACAAAAGGAAACACAAAATGTGCTTTAAAGTCAATAAGAGCCAAAATGTGCTCTAAGCTTGGGATAAACTTGGTTAAGACCTAATGAACTTACCAAGACCTCATTTATACACTAATGAACATATTAAATCAATTACCAAAGAAAACCAAGCTTGAAAACAAGTTTAAACACAAAATGTGCTTTAAGGAGTCTTAAAGCACATTTTTGAAAAATTGTCTTGTAAATGAGTTTTGAGTGGCTAGATGTCCATCATTACTCTTAAATATATGTGTACTATATAATATCACATTTGGGTGTCTATATTAGTGGGAAATCAAAAATTTCACTTCTATGTGCCTTGTTTTATGAATAGTAACTTTTATAAGCTATTTTGTAACATATGTTTGTATAAGTAATTAAATTGACAAACAAAGACTATATTACCCTCCTACTACTATTTGGGGCCGGTTTTTAAGGTTGGTGACACACCACCCTTGTTAGCTTGTTAAGAAAATAAGTAAACTACTTAAGTACCCTTTTTACTTTATAAGTATAAATATCTTCATAAAGCAAGTTCTATCTATTCTCTCATTTCTTTCCTTGCTCACACGGTTTCCCACCTCTCTTCTTCCTTCTTCTTGCTGCTCTCTCACGGTAATACTACTACCTCCATTGAAACTCCCACTTTGATCTCTTGTAAAACCTTGCTCACTTGTCCAAATCAAAAACAAACACCACCAATCTCTTCCTCTCATCAAGCTCTTCATTCCTATCTTTCAAAAGTCCAAGACAACCATTTCGGTGCCATGGAGTTTCTCCATTGAAGGAGCTTGAGCTTGTATTTTTACATATTGTTACTCTCCTTGACTTCTAGGTAAGGAATCTCAAATAAAAACTTCATTTCCTCCTTGTTTTTGTCATGTCCGAAAATACATATTGAAGGAGCTTTTTATGTGACTTTGTTCTAGCTTCATTCCAACTCTTCATGGACTAGGTGGAGTCCTCTCTTGCTAGATATTCAAACTCTCTTCAAAGAGCAAGGTAAAACAACTACATTAATGTTTTGAAACAATGTAAAACTAGGGTTTACAATGAGATGGAGCTTATAGCTTGAATACTCATTATAATGTGTGTATATTGTTTAGAACTTGTCAAAGAATCAAGTACTCTATCGGTTTTCTAAAGGAAACAAGAAAGAAGTTATTTTGCAAAAGAGGTAAATCTACTAACCTAATGTTGTTTTAATGCCTTAGGAGAAATGAGCTTATAAATGCTTATTAAAACTACCTAAAGAGCCAATGGTGAATGACTTAGTAAAGTGTTCTCAAGAGCTTAGTAAAAGGCATATGTGTTGTTGAGTGTATTTGCAGGTTAAAGGCAAATATATTGTGGAAATTCAGTGTTTATGATTTGTGCATCTTAAGGGCCTAAGAGCCATGTTATTTAAGGGCCTAAGTGCCATGCAATTTAAGTTATGCACTATATTGTGATGTAGTGCTTTGTGAGTGAAGTTTGTGTATAATAAGTACTTGGTGGATTTTTAGTGTTCTTGGTTGTTTGTTGGTAAAAACAATGTGTTTTGGTGTAGTAATGTTCTAGGAGAACCTATGTCGAAATTTAGGTAAGGAATGTGAAGTTCTAAGTGTTAAAATGAGTTGATAAGTTAAGGAGTATTTAAAATGGTTAAGTGTTGTTCTTGTGTAGGAAACATGCATTAAAGTGATTTAGGATGTAACAAGGACTTAGGCATGAACTTGAGATTTTAGTATGTACCAAAGTCATTTTGGGACTTAGGTAAAGACTTAGGCAAACTTTGGTAAATAAGAAGGAAGTGTGAACTTGGAAAAGGAATTGTTAAGAGTGACATAAGGAGTTGGTTGTGAGAAATAATGCTTAAGAGATGATGTTAGGATGAGGAGAAAGCATTTTGGGATAGTAGTTTTCATAGGTAAGAAAAACCATTTAGGAACTTAATGTAAAATGTTGTAAGTGTTGGTGGATTTTACAAGGAACATGAGTGACAAGTAAAACATGGAATTATGAGTGTCTAAGGTGATATTACGACATTAGAATACCTAGGAACATTGGGTAAAGTTATATAATTAATGGAGTTGGAGAACTAAGGTAACAACACTTGAAAAATGATATTTTACCAATTCTGTAGCTTTGGTCCGGGACATAGGTTATGGTTTAGTTCCCGGACCAGGTATGAAAAAGGGGCCGAGGGTTATTCAGTGTTTGGGTCCGGGACTTGGGTCTTGTACAAGGACCCGGACCACCCCCTAAATAAGCCCCGAGAGTTTTTGCCTAGAATGGTCCGGGACCTAGGACTTGTATGAAGTCCCGGACCACCCCATTAAAAGAGGCCGAGGGTTCTGTTAAGTCTAGGTCCGGGACCTAAGCTAGGGACCAAGTCCCGGACCACTATAAAACTTGGTTTTTAGGTATCTAAATGATGTCTAATGATAGGGATAAGTTGGGAATGATATTATGAGGTTAAATAAGACAGGTTAGGAGTGTTTATTGACATTTTAAAAGATGGGAAGTTAAACAAAATGTGGAAATGTGATACTGGAAATGTGAAGTGGTTAATGTGACAGTGGACTAGTGCGTTAGTTAACCGACGTTACTAAATGTGTTTTAGGAATCTCTCAAGGTGGAAACCAGTCGAGGCAGGGACCAAGGTATGGTTTTCTTGCAGTCTGTTGTCTAGCGGTTTACACCGGTTTGTGTGTTGTATGTTTTTCTGTGTGTTTACAACGTTATAAGATTTAAACATGTAATGAGTTTACAGTTGTTCATATTATTGTGATGTGATGTTGTGACTCAATTCCCTTGTGTGTGTCTAACATGACTTACCACCTATTGTGTGTTGGTTGTTAAGTTCCACCATGAACTTCTAACAAGTGTTAACTGGGAAGTGAGGAATCCGGTTGTCCGGTCATGCATGTAAGTTAAGAGTAGATATCTGAATCAGATTCGACTCTTATGTTGTTAAGATTGTTCTCCTTAAATTGGCGTTCGATCTCCCGTTAGCTTCTTCCAAAGCTTACCTATTCTGACTTATGATCGGTTTAGTGGGAACCTGTGTTGTGTGGTGTGTTCGGGTCACTAAATCCGAACCATCTGTGACTTAAGTTCTCGTTCGTCTAACAGAACGGTAATGAGTGTGTTTAACGAGCTTGACATGAGAGTGAATCACTCTCTAGGCTCTTATGTTATTTGACCCTTGTGGTTTGTTATCGTGGAGTGAAAATCCACTGTGTATGTGTTGTTGTGCTATGCGCCATTGATGCTAAGCCATATGTTTGTTATGTATATAAATGAATGCCATGTTATAATGACAAGTAGCTGCGCGTATCCCGGTAGCCGATGGGCTGCGCGTTAGCCATACCAGCCAAGGGTTGCTGACCCCCTCGGGGGATCCAATATTTCTTTAACTGCGGATGAGGATCGAAGAAGCGGAGTGGCCTTTAGATCCTAGGATGAATCCTTTTGTATACTTTTGGATGTTGGCCCGGGATGCGCCTGTGCTCCTGTGGCGTTATGTATTATTGGGTTGTTGCAGTTACAGTGATGTTATTCAGTGAGGATGTATGTAGTACTCGGTATTGTATATAATGTATTTAGGTTTAGTTTTATGCTCGGGAGTCTGATCATCAGACCGGTAACAATTGTATTTATTCTGCCTTGTCAACCACGTGGGTGGTTGACGGCGTTGTAGCACCGAAGCGTTAGTTACTGTTTAGTTGTTTATTTCCGCTGCGATTTCATTAGTGTCATGTGTACGTAGGGGTGTGTTACAAAAAGTGGTATCAGAGCGAAGTATCGCTCTGATGACTAGAAACCGAGCTTAGGAATATACCGAGTTAGGAAACCTAACTACAGGTTACCAAAAGTCGATGCTAGGGTTATCAAAATGGTAAGGTTAACCACTAACCTGTGTGAGATACAAGGTCATATGTCGGAAGCGTTACAAACCGTTGGACGATAATGTGCAACATATTGCTAGAATATTCATGTGATTACAGATGTCAGGTAGACCACGCGGTAGAGGCCCGCGGAAGTGGTACTGGTACTGGGGGAGACCAGGGCGAGAACACTACGGCTCAGTTATGGCTGAGGCTGTAGAGCCCGCTGTGGCCCAGATGGTACCCCAGCTTGTAGCTGCGATCCAGCAGGGGCAGATGCCCGGAGTTCAGCACACCACCCCCCGCCACGAGACCAACTGGGTCAAGGCATTGGCAGACTTGAGACCCCTTCATTTCATGGGGAACCGACCCACCGTAAGTTGGAGGCGTACATCTCCGAGTGGAGACCGCCTACGAGACCTTGGCTGTGCCCGCAGAGGCTAAGGTCCGGCTTGCCGCTTACTACCTGAAGGGTTCGGCACAAAACTGGTGGAAGCTAGTGAGAGGGGACCGGATGGCGGATCCTCAGTTTGGTTGGAGGGAGTACACGGCTCTGCTGCGAGCCAAATACTACCCCGTGCACGTTCAAGAGGCCAAGCGCCTGGAGCTGGATAGCCTGAGGCAGGGGGACAAGGTGACGGTTGATGTGAGTATTACACTCGCCTCACACCGGCCTTGTCCACCTGTTACCGGACCTGGGATACTCGAACCGGGTGCTGGTAAACCGTTTCTCAACGGTCTCAGCCACCGTCTTCGCTATGGGATGGGGCCAGCTGAGTATACTACCTTGCAGGTAATCTAATAAAGAGTGATGTGAATATGTGAACCTACAAGTGAGTATTAATGTGAGTTTGTGAGTATGTATTGCGGGGCATGACTGACCATCCTAAATTCAGGAGTGCTATCATGCCGCTGCTAAGGTGGAGATCACCGTCCGTCTGAGGGACGAGGAGAATGCGCACAAGCGCAAGGCCACGAGCGAGGGCCAGAGTTCGCAGGGGTATGGGGGAGGAAAAGAAGAAGAAACCCTTATTCCCAGCCCCAGAAGAGTCAGCACCAGGGTGACAAGGGCCAAGCCCAAACCACCACCGCTGAGGAGCCACTGAAGCTCACATATGCTTATGCGGCGAAGCCCCTACGCTCTTACCCACCAAAGGTAATTGTTTAATCTTGTGTGATAAGTTGATGTGTATGTTGATAAGTTGTGAAAAGTACTTCTGAGTGTGTATTTGTTAGCAGCTAGCACGGGCTCTGGACCGGAGCGCCACTATTACTGTAAGTGGTGCAATGGAGACCACCCCGGCAAGGACTGCAAGGGAAATGAGGTGCAGTGTCGATACTTGCGAGAAGTGGGTCACCGTGACCACGAGTGTTACCGAGAACACCACCAACAGCAAGAGTCAACAAGCCCAAGGGGCAGTGGAAGGGTAAGGCACAGCAGCTATTGATGGCCCGAAGAGGCTAACCAGCCACCCACTGATCAGAGGTAATGATTCCCAGAAGGGGAAGGGTCGGGACCTAGCAAGGCCACCCTGAATGTGGTGGACCGGTCTGAGGCGCCAGGGCCCTCTTCTAGACCAGGTACCACCGACCTTAAACTGTTGAATGTAATAAGTGATTGCATACCGCATTTCATGCTTATGTGTATTAGTGAGTTCAAGTGTATTATCATGTGAGTAAGGAGTCAAGTATAGTGTGAAAGACACCTAATTAGATAATTCTAAACTTAAAGGAACCTTCAATATATGTTATCCAATCCCACCCACACCAAACCCTGAAGAAACCACCATCAACATCACCGACTTTCCAATGGAGCAATGTCAGGTTATCCAGCCAGGTATGATACTTTTAAATGGATACCTGACACCGGAAGCACAAGTCCATGTCATCAGACGATGCGACGAACTTGGAGCTAAACCTGGAGGTTTCTACACACCTGAATATCCGAACGGATCAAGAATGCAATTGAAGATGATGTGCATGGGTAAGGACTGGAACCCTTACACCAAGTCATATCAAGAAGTGCGAGCTGAAGATGAGAGCAACAGTACCAAGTATACCTGAGGAGTTCCGTGCGGTCGTTAATCACGCCGTGGGAATTGCTCAACAAGTTGAAACGGATCAATTCCAAGTGTGGAAGCAGATTTGTGTATTGTGAACTTCTACCAGAAAGGTGGACGGTTAGGTTTACACCAAGATAAGGACGAGTCACCCGAGTCTCTAAGTAAGGGAGTACCCGTGGTGTCTTGGTCCATTGGTGATACCGCAGTATTTGTATATGGCGAGCAGAAGCGTGCTGATCTCGCAAGGAAGTTAATGTTAAAGTCAGGAGATGTATTAATCATGGGTGGGCAGTCAAGGATGCTATATCATGGCATCAGGAAGATCAAACTGAATACCGCACCGTCGGCAGTGATCAATGCCACACACATGAAACCCGGACGTTTGAATTTGACCTTCAGACAGTTCTAAGCCTTGTATACTTTTGTAATGTGTTAAGCCAGTGTATGTTAAGGAAGTTATGTATGTGTTAAGTTATATCAACCATGTAAACCAACAATGTTGTAAAAAGGAAGTGTTAATGAATAAAGTGGAGTTATTGAAGTATATCAACCGTGTTGTTACCCAGTACTTATTAGTTTGCCAATGAATTAGGCTGTGCACTCGGAACGGGAGGTACACTGAGTGTCTGCAATGAGGCAGAAGCCGGCAAGAGCGGCACAATCCTCACCGGTACCTTTCCAGTGAATGGCGTGGATGCATCGATCCTGTTCGACTCTGGAGCCTCACACACATTTGTTTCGCTATCTTTTGCGAAGAGGCTGGGGTTAGATGGAGAGGAGATGCCAGACTTCTTGGTCACTCTTCCATCGAAAGAGCGGATCAGGTGTACCCGCTACCACCGAGATGTCATTGTACGAATCAGAGGTGAAGAGTTCCCGATCGACCTGATAGAGTTCGACGGACTAGGATTTGATGTGATTGTCGGGATGAACTGGTTGGAGCGGTACAAGGGCAGAATCCTGTGTGCCGAGCATCGACTGCTTCTTCGGAGTCCATCTGGGGTTACCATATCTTACCGCCAGAGGCCCAGGGAGCCTTCGACACAGATCATCACCGCCATGGCCATGTATCGTGAGTTACGACGAGGAGTGATGTGTACCTCTGCTATGTCCAGGACATAGAGAGAGACCCTGAGTTTAGCCCAGATGTGCCGGTAGTGTCGGAGTTTCCTGATGTATTTCCTAAGGAACTGCCGGGCATGCCGCCAGCACGAGGGTTGAGTTTGAGATCGACTTAGTTCCGGGCACTGGACCCATTGCGAAAGCACCTTATCGTATGGCTCCAGCAGAGATGACAGAGCTCAAGGAGCAGCTGAGAGACCTACTCGACAAGGGCTTCATCCGCCCTAGTGTGTCACCATGGGGAGCGCCGGTCCTCTTCGTGAAGAAGAAGGACGGTAGCCTCCGCCTGTGTATTGATTATCGGGAGCTGAATGCTGTTACGGTGAAAAACCGTTACCCTTACCACGCATCGACGATCTATTTGATCAGCTGAGGGGAGCATCAGTATTCTCCAAGATAGACTTACGTTCCGGATACCATCAGATTGCCATCCGTGACAGTGATATCGAAAAGACAGCTTTCAGAACGAGGTATGGGCATTATGAGTTCACAGTTATGCCGTTTGGCTTATCGAATGCACCAGCAAAGTTCATGGACTTAATGAACCGCTTGTTCCAAGATCAGTTGGACAAGTCAGTGGTAGTCTTCATCGATGACATTCTTGTGTATTCTAAATCGAGAGGTGAGCACGAAAGCCACCTGAGAGATGTGTTACAAACTCTGAGGAGAAACCAGTTGTATGCAAAGTTTTCGAAATGTGAATTTTGGTTGAACCAAGTATCTTTCCTGGGCATGTGATTTCTGAGGCCGGGATCGCTGTTGATCCGGCAAAGATAGATGCAGTGCGCACCTGGCCTAGGCCGAAGACAGTCACTGATATCAGGAGCTTCCTCGGTCTGGCAGGATATTATAGGAGGTTTGTGAAGGACTTCTCCAGTATCTCGAAGCCGATGACTTCCTTATGAAGAAGGATGCACCATTCGAGTGGACAGTCGACTGTGAGAGTTCTTTCACGAGTCTCAAGGATGCTCTGACATCTGCACCAGTCCTGACTATACCAGACGGTCCAGATGGTTTTGAGGTCTACTGCGACGCATCAGGCAGAGGTATGGGTTGTGTATTGATGCAGCACGGGAAGGTCGTAGCATACGCCTCCCGTCAGCTGAAGAAGCATGAGGAGAACTACCCTACCCACGACTTAGAATTGGGTGCCATTGTCTTCGCATTGAAGATATGGCGACATTATTTGTATGGGGTAAGTGTGACAATCTATTCTGACCATAAAGCTTAAAGTACTTGTTCACTCAGAAAGAGTTGAACATGAGGCAAAGAAGGTGGGTTGAGTTTCTGAATGACTACGATATTAATCTGCAATACAAAGAGGGTAAGGCAAATGTGGTAGCTGACGCACTGAGTCGCCGAGCACACTCTCTCCATTCGCTAGTCTCTTATACTGGCTTGGTTGAAGAGGTGCGGAGTGCTCAGATGACGGATCAGTATATGCTGGAGATCCGGCAGAAGCTTATTGATGGCACATTCGAGGGTCAGAAGTACGACTTCAGACTCCACGATGATGACCTGATTAGGCTGAATGGCCGATTGTGTATACCTGAGTGAAGGAGCGCATATTGAGTGAATCCCATTGTTCTACTACTTCGATTCACCCCGGAGCTTCAAAGATGTATAAAGGTATGAAAAGGTATTTTTGGTGGACTGGAATGAAAAAGATGTTAGTGATATGTGTTGAGGTGTCTCACTTGCCAGAAGGTCAAGTTTGAGCACCGACGGCCTGGTGGTATGGTACAGCCAATGCCAGTGCCTGAGTGGAAGTTCCATGATATCTCCATGGACTTTGTAGTAGGGCTTCCGCCTACAAGGGGAGGTCTGAATATATATGGGTGATAGTTGACCGACTGACCAAGGTGGCCCGATTCATTCCGATGAAGGACACTTGGAAAGTGGCAAGATTGGCAGAACTGTTTGATAAAGAGATTGTAAGACATCATGGTGTACCAAAACGATTGTATCTGACAGAGATACCAGATTCTTATCCAGATATTGGAAGTCCACACGAGAGGCATTGGGTACTGAATTGAAATTGAGTACAGCGTTTCATCCACAGACCGATGGTCAGAGTGAGCGCACTATTCAGACACTTGAGGATATGCTACGTGCTTGTGCACTTGACTTTCAGACCAGCTGGATTGATAAGTTACATCTGATCGAGTTTAGTTACAACAACAGTTATCATGCTTCGATCAAGATGTCTCCCTTCCAGGCCTTGTACGGTAGACCATGCCGCACGCCATTATGCTGGGATGAGTCGAGTGAGACGGTCATTATTATAGGACCAGAGTATCTTGAGCAAGTTCAGGCAGAAGTTCGCCAGATCAGGGCTAATATGAAAGCAGCTCAGGATAGACAGAAGTCGTACGCAGATGTGCGCCGACGTGACCTGGAGTTCGCCGTGGGCGATCAGGTATTTTTGAGAGTGTCCCCCATGAAGGGAGTGTTTCGTTTTGGCCAGAAGGGCAAGTTGAGCCCAAAGTATGTGGGGCCTTATGTTGTGACGGAGCGGATCGGCCCGGTAGCCTATAGACTAGACCTACCCGCCGAGCTGGGCAAGGTACATGATGTATTTCATGTGTCCCAGTTGAAGAAGTATATGTCTCATCCGTCTCATGTGCTTCAGCCTGAAAGGCTAACCTTAGAGCCGACCATGCGATCAGTGGAGACTCCGGTACGGATTCTGGATGCTAAGACTCGAGACACTCGCCATAAGTCCGTGAGACTGGTGAAAGTTCTTTGGTCTAACCAGGACGTTGAGGAGGCCACTTGGGAGCTGGAAGATAAGATGAAGGCGAAGTACCCGTCATTGTTTACTTCTTAGTCCTTATGTGTATAGGGTACGGGGCGTACCCCTTTTAAGGGGGTAGAGCCGTTTCGGTTATGTGTGTACGACGTGTATTTGAATACATCGTCTATGTTATGTTGTTATGTTACAGACCGTTGTGTCTGAATGATGTGGATAATGTTGTATGGACCTTGTGTCCAATGTTATGTACCCGATGTTATGTGTAAGGACCTTGTGTCCAATGTTATGTAAGTGTGTTGTTAGTAATGTATAGAAGTATTGTTTATATGTTCCCGTTTCTAATATTTAGGATATGTGGAGTATGAACTTTGAGACAAAGTTCTTTTAAGGGGGGTAGATTGAAATACCCCAAACCTTAATATATTGTTTAAACACTTAAATAGGGTGTATTAAGACTAAAAAGAGTCTTAGAAACATTAGTAAACAATTTAAACAAAAGGAAACACAAAATGTGCTTTAAAGTCAATAAGAGCCAAAATGTGCTCTAAGCTTGGGATAAACTTGGTTAAGACCTAATGAACTTACCAAGACCTCATTTATACACTAATGAACATATTAAATCAATTACCAAAGAAAACCAAGCTTGAAAACAAGTTGTAAACACAAAATGTGCTTTAAGGAGTCTTAAAGCACATTTTTGAAAAATTGTCTTGTAAATGAGTTTTGAGTGGCTAGATGTCCATCATTACTCTTAAATATATATGTGTACTATATAATATCACATTTGGGTGTCTATATTAGTGGGAAATCAAAAATTTCACTTCTATGTGCCTTGTTTTATGAATAGTAACTTTTTAAGCTATTTTGTAACATATGTTTGTATAAGTAATTAAATTGACAAACAAAGACTATATTACCCTCCTACTACTATTTGGGGCCGGTTTTAAGGTTGGTGACACACCACCCTTGTTAGCTTGTTAAGAAAATAAGTAAACTACTTAAGTACCCTTTTACTTTACTTTATAAAATATCTTCATAAAGCAAGTTCTATCTTATTCTCTCATTTCTTTCCTTTCTTGCTCACGGTTTCCCACCTCTCTTCTTCCTTCTTCTTGCTGCTCTCTCACGGTAATACTACTACCTCCATTGAAACTCCCACTTTGATCTCTTGTAAAACCTTGCTCACTTGTCCAAATCAAAAAACACACCACCAATCTCTTCCTCTCATCAAGCTCTTCATTCCTATCTTTTCAAAAGTCCAAGACAACCATTTCGGTGCCATGGAGTTTCTCCATTGAAGGAGCTTGAGCTTGTATTTTTACATATTGTTACTCTCCTTGACTTCTAGGTAAGGAATCTCAAATAAAAACTTCATTTCCTCCTTGTTTTTGTCATGTCCGAAAATACATATTGAAGGAGCTTTTTATGTGACTTTGTTCTAGCTTCATTCCAACTCTTCATGGACTAGGTGGAGTCCTCTCTTGCTAGATATTCAAACTCTCTTCAAAGAGCAAGGTAAAACAACTACACATTAATGTTTTGAAACAATGTAAAACTAGGGTTTACAATGAGATGGAGCTTATAGCTTGAATACTCATTATAATGTTGTATATTGTTTAGAACTTGTCAAAGAATCAAGTACTCTATCGGTTTTCTAAAGGAAACAAGAAAGAAGTTATTTTGCAAAGAGGTAAATCTACTAACCTAATGTTGTTTTAATGCCTTAGGAGAAATGAGCTTATAAATGCTTATTAAAACTACCTAAAGAGCCAATGGTGAATGACTTAGTAAAGTGTTCTCAAGAGCTTAGTAAAAGGCATATGTGTTGTTGAGTGTATTTGCAGGTTAAAGGCAAATATATTGTGGAAATTCAGTGTTTATGATTTGTGCATCTTAAGGGCCTAAGAGCCATGTTATTTAAGGGCCTAAGTGCCATGCAATTTAAGTTATGCACTATATTGTGATGTAGTGCTTTGTGAGTGAAGTTTGTGTATAATAAGTACTTGTGGATTTTTAGTGTTCTTGGTTGTTTGTTGGTAAAAACAATGTGTTTTGTGTAGTAATGTTCTAGGAGAACCTATGTCGAAATTTAGGTAAGGAATGTGAAGTTCTAAGTGTTAAAATGAGTTGATAAGTTAAGGAGTATTTAAAATGGTTAAGTGTTGTTCTTGTGTAGGAAACATGCATTAAAGTGATTTAGGATGTAACAAGGACTTAGGCATGACTTGAGATTTTAGTATGTACCAAAGTCATTTTGGGACTTAGGTAAAGACTTAGGCAAACTTTGGTAAATAAGAGAAGTGTGAACTTGGAAAAGGAATTGTTAAGAGTGACATAAGGAGTTGGTTGTGAGAAATAATGCTTAAGAGATGATGTTAGGATGAGGAGAAAGCATTTGGGATAGTAGTTTTCATAGGTAAGAAAAACCATTTAGGAACTTAATGTAAAATGTTGTAAGTGTTGGTGGATTTTACAAGGAACATGAGTGACAAGTAAAACATGGAATTATGAGTGTCTAAGGTGATATTACGACATTAGAATATACCTAGGAACATTGGGTAAAGTTATATAATTAATGGAGTTGGAGAACTAAGGTAACAACACTTGAAAATGACATTTTACCAATTCTGTAGCTTTGGCCGGGACCTAGGTTATGGTTTAGTTCCCGACCAGGTATGAAAAGGGCCGAGGGTTATTCAGTGTTTGGGTCCGGGACTTGGGTCTTGTACAAGGACCCGGACCACCCCCTAAATAAACCCCGGAGTTTTTGCCTAGAATGGTCGGGACCTAGGACTTGTATGAAGTCCCGGACCACCCCATTAAAAGAGGCCGAGGGTTCTGTTAAGTCTAGGTCCGGGACCTAAGCTAGGGACCAAGTCCCGGACCACTATAAAACTTGGTTTTTGGTATCTAAATGATGCCTAATGATAGGGATAAGTTGGGAATGATATTATGAGGTTAATAAGACAGGTTAGGAGTGTTATAATGACATTTTAAAAGATGGGAAGTTAAAACAAAATGTGGAAATGTGATAACTGGAAATGTGAAGTGGTTAATGTGACAGTGGACTAGTGCGTTAGTTAACCGACGTTACTAAATGTGTTTTAGGAATCTCTCAAGGTGGAAACCAGTCGAGGCAGGGACCAAGGTATGGTTTTCTTGCAGTCTGTTGTCTAGCGGTTTGTGTGTTGTATGTTTTTTTCTGTGTTTACAACGTTATAAGATTTAAACATGTAATGAGTTTACAGTTGTTCATATTATTGTGATGTGATGTTGTGACTCAATTCCCTTGTGTGTGTCTAACATGACTTACCACCTATTGTGTGTTGGTTGTTAAGTTCCACCATGAACTTCTAACAAGTGTTAACTGGGAAGTGAGGAATCCGGTTGTCCGGTCATGCATGTAAGTTAAGAGTAGATATCTGAATCAGATTCGACTCTTATGTTGTTAAGATTGTTCTCCTTAAATTGGCGTTCGATCTCCCGTTAGCTTCTTCCAAAGCTTACCTATTCTGACTTATGATCGGTTTAGTGGGAACCTGTGTTTGTGTGGTGTGTTCGGGTCACTAAATCCGAACCATCTGTGACTTAAGTTACTCGTTCGTCTAACAGAACGGTAATGAGTGTGTTTAACGAGCTTGACATGAGAGTGAATCACTCTCTAGGCTCTTATGTTATTTGACCCTTGTGGTTTGTTATCGTGGAGTGAAAATCCACTGTGTATGTGTTGTTGTGCTATGCGCCATTGATGCTAAGCCATATGTTATGTTATGTATATATAATGAATGCCATGTTATAATGACAAGTAGCTGCGCGCGTATCCCGGTAGCCGATGGGCTGCGCGTTAGCCATACCAGCCAAGGGTTGCTGACCCCCTCGGGGGATCCATATTTCTTATACTGCAGGATGAGGATCGAAGAAGCGGAGTGGCTTTAGATCCTAGGATGTAATCCTTTTGTATACTTTTGGATGTTGGCCCGGGATGCGCCTGTGCTCCTGTGGCGTTATGTATTATTGGTTGTTGCAGTTACAGTGATGTTATTCAGTGAAGGATGTATGTAGTACTCGGTATTGTATATAATGTATTTATGGTTTAGTTTTATGCTCGGGAGTCTGATCATCAGACCGGTACAATTGTATTTATTCTGCCTTGTCAACCACGTGGGTGGTTGACGGCGTTGTAGCACCGAAGCGTTAGTTACTGTTTAGTTGTTTATTTCCGCTGCGATTTCATTTAGTATCATGTGCGTATTAGGGGTGTTACAGGCGGTGGTAGTTCATCACGTCCACCACGCCCATCACCTGCCCGTGTTGTTGAGGACCATGTGATGACTGAGCGTTCACCACATGCTGATGACGATGGTCGTGGTGCTGATGATGAGGACTCACCCGACGTGGATGAGGAGCAGCATAATGAAGATGATGAAGTCATGGATAAGGAGGATGACACTGACGAGGAAGCAGCGCTAGCGATGGTTCCAGTCATTCCTACCTCTTGGAAGTTGACAGAGGTGCCAGTTCCTGGCGGTCCACTACTCACTAGTGTTATCACTAGCTTCGGGGGTCATGTAGCGCTTGTCTTATGGACCTCGACTAAGGTATGTTCTCTATCTTCTCCTGTATTTGATCATTTAATATCATACTACGTTTTGTAAGTGTTAAATATTGGTCATTATGTAGGATCGTGGGGTTTTGAGTTTCAAATCCCGTAGGGTGATGCTTACCTGCTGGCTAAAAGATCAAATTTCCAAACCAAGAACAAGGAAGATGCTTGAGTATTCTGGTATAGAGCACCTACAGGATATTACGATGCCATACAACAATATGTCCCTCATCAGTGCTTTTGTGGAGAGGTGGCAGCCTGACACAAACTCATTCCATATGCCGTTTGGTGAGATGACGATTACCCTGCATGATGTGCGGATGATACTGCAAATCCCCATCGTCGGTCGTCCATTGATAGGGGATTCATCCACCACTGAGTTGAAGGAGGTAATGGATGATTGTCTTAATTTTGGGGCAGATGTTGAGAGTATGACACAACACTGTGGAATACCGATGCTGTATTAATTGCGAGCTTGTTGCAGCAATGTAGGGATGAAAATGAAGAGGCAATGAAGCAGGCATGTGGTTGGTTGTATCATCTGATTGGTACCACCATATTAGCTGGAAAATCAAATGGTCGTCTGAGTCCACAGCTGTTCAGTTTAGTAGCTCCTGTGAAGAAAGGTACCAAGCTTCGTAAATATGCATGGGGAGCTGGTACTCTTGCATGGTTATATCGCCAGCTAGGGATAGCATCTCGTGCCGACTCCAGTGGGATAGGTGGTTCTATGACGTTACTTGAGGTATGTGTCCTAATGTGCATCTAGTATATGATAACTCACTGAGTATTAATAATTGGTACTGCTTAATCATTCTAGTGTTTTATATGCACAGTGCTGGATTTATGCGTACTTCCCTACATTAAGACCAGCGATTAGCCCGGATTGGGGCGCTAATGATGATAGACCTTGGGCTCTAAGATGGGTGAGATCTACCTCTCAAGTGCAGGATCATCGTTCACTGCAAGGATATCGTGAGCATCTAGATGCTTTGACTGCTCTAAATGTAAGTGTTTGTAGTTGCTAACACATTGAACCATTATTATTTTTGTCTTTAGTTGTTGGTTACATTTTACTATTAATGTTCATTGTAGATTGATTAGTTGCCCTACGGTTGAGATAATGTTAATCTTCATGGAGGGCGTACATGGTATAGAGGTAACATACAGGTTTTGGGGTTGAATGAGCCATACATGCCTGGTCGCTGTCTACGCCAGTTTGGTTACATTCAGGATATCCTTGAACCTCCTATTAGACCCAACCCAAGGTCTGAAAAAAGAGGAAAAACCCAAACCTACACCTGTGTATACTCCCCCATGTATTGTTTGTGTGAAAACACTCCTAAATTGCTGGTTCCAGGGTATACGCGCACAAATGCGCGGTTGCATGCTTGTGACCCACTCTACCTAGATTGGTACACCACACACACACCCGAAGATCCTAAACCCTGAGACTTATCAGACCACCCTGGTTCATCGTCCAGATCCCTGTCTAGTAAGTCATATTTTCATAGTACTTCATTACATATCACTTTTATTTTTTATGTGTACTTACCTGACCAAGTGTGTTACAGCTACTGTCTTAGGCAAGTGAGCTTGCACGCCCGTACTACCAAGAGAACAATGCATGGGACTGGTCATACTATCGTCAGGGGATGCCAGAAGAAGAACAAAGGGCTGCAACTGATGGTCTTGTGGATGTGTTCAGCTCTTTATACATATGGGATAGTTACCAGCGCCAGGTGCACCCTAGTGCTTGTCATCTTGGATTTGGATGTAATAAACTTTAGAATCATCTTGGAACTATTTGTTGTCTTTCATTTTTACTTGGTGTGTTAGACGCTAGTACAATTTGTTTGGATGTAGTTTTTTTCTGGTGGACTTGGTGGTGGAATTATTGCTGACAATGCTGGTGACCTTGTTGATGATCTGTTGGTTGATTTTGTGGAGGTTCTTAGAACCGGTGGAGATAAGAAAAACAGGGGAGACTATGCCAAAAAATTTCTAGAAATGCATCGTTTCTGCAATGCCAATCTGGGTGGTCTATATTCTTTGTTGGTCGTTGAGTGTTCTCAGGAATTTACTTGGTGTTGAAAAGATCAATTCCAATCTGGGTGGTTTAAATTCTTTCTTGGTCGTTGAGTGTTCTCAGGAAGGATAGTGTCGAAATGAAATATCTAACATGTACCAAAGATTGAATATGTTACGAGAAATGAAATATATCAAAATGTAGAAATTCCTAAGAAAAGATGTGTGACCGGCTTCAATCTGAACTTTTCGGAATGCCTTTGTTTTTGTTGTGCTTGCTGCTTGAGAGAAGAAGAATTTGGTAGAAAAGGAAGCCTGAGCAGATTATTATATTTAGCGATGGTGTGAGTGAATCTCAGTTCAGCCATGTTCTAAACATCAAGCTTGATCAAATTATTGAGGCTTGCAAATTTCTAATGAAAGCTGGAACCCGAAGTTTGTGGTGGATGCCCTGATAATGTCCCTCCCGGTACTGTTATTGATAATACGGTGTGTCACGAGAAATGAAATATATCAAAATGTAGAAATTCCTAAGAAAGAAAAGCCCATGAATTCAAACACAACTAGTACAGAAATGGTCTATCGTAGCGCCCCTACCGCAGCGGTTGTAAAAACAACCGCTGAGATAGGCCGTTTTTAAAAATCCCGCAAACCTATCTCAGCGGTTGTTACTTACAACCGCTGCGGTAGGGTCAATTAAAAAAAAACGTCTATGGCAGCGGTTCCAACTAAGAACCGCTGAGAGGTGTTTTTTACTAACCTATCGCAGCGGTTCTTAGTTGGAACCGCTGCCATAGGGTCTTTTTTTTCCCCAAATCGAGCTTCCCGTCACTCTCGCCTTCATTCTCTTCTGTCAATCGAGAACGAAGCAAGGCGACAGGCGAACTCGACGACGGCGATCTGAGCAGCTGACGCCTGCGATTCCTCCACCACCGCCACCGTCTTCTTCCTCGTCGCGCCACCGGTACTCGCCGCCGTCTCCGTCGCCAATCCTTCCGCCAGGAGGCCAGTCGCAGGCGTCGATCGAGATTGCTGCCAGAACCCTAGGTTTGATTCCGAATTCGAACTTTGAAATCTGTAAATTATTGTCTTGTTGATTGAATAACTAGTTGTAATATAGTAATTGATTGTTAGTTTAGTTGTGTGTACATAATTTGAATTAGATAGATTATTGAACAAGTATAAATAGTTGTGCATGTAAGGTGTTCGATAAAATGCCTGAGTTGATATTTTGCTGTTTGTGCCCTCTGCATACAACCCAAAGTTTGTAAAAAACGGTACGGGAATATTCTGTCACTATTACAATGATGCTAGTGATAATGCATCCTTGTTTCTTCAGTAATATATTACTAGAGATTATTTTTGGAAAAAACTACTAATGTTCGATAAGTAAGTTACTTGATATTTTATAGTATTATAGTACTTGTCAACTGTACGTGCTATATGTAAGTGGATGTTGCCCAAGCATACGTTTTTATCCATTAAACTCAGATTCCGATAAGAGATGTGATATGTTATTTACAGGTTATGTTAACTTGTGTTCTTTTTATTAGGAATAATTTTATAATTCTGGAGCATTGATCTACTTCAATCTTAATTAATGATTGTAACCATATTAAGTTGAATAAATAACAATGTTAGCGTGTTCGTTTTTACACTCAGATTTTTAGTTGATATAGTTATTATGTTCGTAAATATGAAGTTAGTTTTTTAGAATTTATAATTATTAATATAATTTTTTTCTAAAATTTACACTCATTAAAATATTCTTTTTTAGTAACTAATTAAAAAAAACTTTTTATTAATTTATACTTTTTTAGTTAAGTTTATAGCTATAAGTTATCTTAATTAATTTTTATGGAATTTGCGGTGACTATATTTTATAGTCACCAATTCAGTCACACTCTCTAATCTCATAAATAATTAAAATATATTTATACGACCATCATGGAGACAAAAACGATGATACATTTTTTCCTCTTTTACGTGCTAATATGATAATGCTTATAGTAATGGATTTCTTGCCCCCCCTAATATTATTACCTTGCTTCACCGCTGTCTGCAGTAATTGGGGTGGTCTCTGTGTCTCTTTCTCCTCATTGCTTCTGTTGTGCAGCATGAGCTGAAAGGTAACATCTTCATCTATCTTTTTTCTCTTTTTTATTTTCTTAATATGATAATGCTTATAATAATGGATTTCTTGCCCCCCCTAATATATTCCTTGCTTCCCCACTGTCTGCAGTAATTGGGGTGGTCTGTACTTCTTCTTCCTTATTTATTCTGCTGTGGACTAAGAGTGAAAAGGTAACATCTTCATCTATCTTTTCTCTTTGTGTGTTTAATTAATTACTGCGAAAAAAGTGGTTGTGGTTAATATTGAGTGATTGTGAATAAGGATGGTTGCTGCCAATTGTTGAATTTATTTGTCGTGGTAAATAAGATGTTGGTGAATGCTTAATGATAAGCATGGGATTAACACGATTACGCAAAGGTCATGCCGAATTTTTTCTAGAATCGTATTAGTCTTATTAATTAATTTTATTTGTTATTTGTGTATAACAATCTTTACTTTCTTTGTCAGGTCTTCTGAATCTGCTATTGGATTTGTACCAGTACTTTCCCAGCCCATCACCAAAGCAGTCTCCTAGCTTCCTCCTCTGTACAACCTTAAAACAAGTAAGTAATTAAAACTTTATTTTTTGTTTTAATAATGCAATGATTTGTTGAAGTTAAATTAAATGTGTTAGAATTGTTAGAATAAGGCTAGATTAGTTACGTTGGAACGTTAGAGTACTTAGGCTACGTTAGTTTGGTTGGAACCATAGAGTAGTGCTGAGTTTGGTTGCAACCGTACATCCAGTAGAAACATGCTCCATATACAAATGCAGACAAAACTGAAAGACAAATCAATCTGAAACTTGTTTTGTTTTCACATATAGAATGGAGCGTGACTGGATGTACGGTGATCGAGGGGATCACTACTTTGATGAGAAGCTGAAAGAGTTTATCAAGCGGCAGTGCAACACAAGGACAGAACAAAGGCGGACAATATTTCATGTCCTTGTGTTGACTGTGGGGTCGTAAGGAAATTTGTAGACATTGAGGAAATTAGATTTCATCTTAAATCCCGTGGATTCATGCCACATTACAAAAGATGGAATTTTCATGGAGAAGATGTTGCAGCTAGTGCTTCAACATCATCAAGTGCTCATGATCCACGTTACGCAAGTACCACCCACACCTCAATACCATCAATGAGTCGGTACCGTTAAGTGATTCAGGATTCGATGACAGTGAGACCACTCACCATGATGAGCAAATGGATGAAATGTTAGAAAATGTTGCGGATACTTTTGTCGATAAGCCGGAAGAGTATCAAAGATTGTTGGACGCATCAAAGACACCTTTGTACCCTTCGTGCGTGAAATACACAAAATTGACTGTTGTACTTAATTTGTTCAACTTAAAGGGGAAATATGGAGTTGGTGACAAGTGTTTTCACTTCATTTCTAGAGCTGATACATGATATGCTTCCTGATGAGAATGGTCTTCCTACATCCACCTATGAGGCAAAGAAATGGATGTGTCCAATGGGAGTTGAATATAAAAAGATTCATGCTTGCCCAAATAACTGTGTGCTCTATAGGGGTGAATACGAACATCTAGACAAGTGTCCTAAATGTTTGTTGTCCCGGTACAAGGACAAGGATGAGGATTCCTCTTTCAGAAAAAAAAATCGTCCAGTGAAATTATTGTGGTACTTGCCGATAATTTCTAGATTCAAACGGTTGTTTGCCAACCCGAAAGATGCGAAGAACTTACGTTGGCACGCGGATGGGTAGAAAAATTGATGAAAAATTAAGACATCCTGCAGACGGACCTCAGTGGAGAAATATCAACAGAAAATTCAAACATCATTTTGGGGATGAGGATAGGAATCTGAGACTTGGATTGTGTACCGAGGGATGAACCCGTATGGCACGTTGAGCAGTCAGCACAACACTTGGCCGGTGCTACTAGTGATCTACAATTTACCGTCATGGCTGTGCATGAAACGAAAATACATTATGTTATCACTCCTAATTTCTGGTCCAAGCAACCTGGTCATAACATTGACTATATCTTGCACCACTGATCGACGATCTGAACTTGTTGGGGAATGAAGGGACAGTGGTATATGATGCTCATGCGAAAGAAAAATTTCACACTGAAGGCGATGTTGTTGTACTGTTAAACGACTTTCCTGCCTATCGGAACTTGTCAGGATACTCGGGAAAGGATTCAAAGCGTTGTCCGGTATGTGAGGATGAAACATGTTCACGATCGTCTGAAGCACTGCGGCAAAAATGTTTACAGTGTCATCGACGGTTTCTTCCAGTAGACCATCCTTACGTTCTAGTCATTTCGTGTTTTCACAAAGTGGTGGATTTTACATGAGATTCTGTGCTCGATCATTCATCTTTCCTTTCTCAAAAATATCATTTATTCCCCTTGTCAGAGCAAGTAGAGCAGCATTAAGGCCGACTACGCGAATCAGCCGAAAGCTAGAGATGCACCAACCCGCGGAGCTAGCCGAGCAACGTGAAGACCAACGTCAACCATTCGAACCAAAGATCAGAGGGAGCACCAGTCCGAACCCAGCAACATGAAGACTAGCAACAACCATTCACGTTCAGGAATGTCGGAAATCAGAAGAACACAAACCCGTGAAATAAATCGAAACACATGAAGACCGACCACATCCAAACAAACGTCGAGTCCAAGAATGTAAAGAATCAGAGGAACACCAACCCGTTTGTTGATCATAGTACCGCTTCACTACAAGCGCCCGAAGACGAGCGAGCAGCGGTCAAGAGCCCAAAGACGAGCGAGCAGCTGATCAAGAGCCCGACGACGAGCAAGCAGCCAGCCAGGCAAGAGTCTGAAGATGAGCGCAAGCAGTCGATCAGAAGCCCGAGGACGGACCAGAAGAGTTGAAAAGAAGTTTAGCTCAAAACTTCCCCATTTAATGACTTTTAGAATTATGTATGTATAGGTTTTCCCTAGCATTCTTTTCTCTCTTGTCAATTTCTGAATAGACTTTGTGTATAGGTTGCACATTCCCTTTGAATTTATTTAGATCGATGTGTATAGGGTTCCCCACTCCCTATTTTATTTGCGAATGACCGAGTGTCAAAATTCATATTGAGAAAATCCACCACTTTGAAAACACGCGTTTTTTAAAATTGTTTTCTAAAAATTGGTTTTGGCATGCACGTATAATAAAAAAACGAATAAGGGACTACCCCTCACATCTATATCATTCATCAACTCTGCTTTATGGGGTGAAAACTCACGGTATCTACAGGAGGCATCCCTAAATAAACAATGTCAACAAATACAACCGAGCGCAAAACAAAAAACATGCATTCATACATGACAAAAGGTCACATGCACTTACAGTCAGTCCAAAATCATCAGCAATACATGAATCTCGTCCACACTCACGAGCATCACACACTCATGTGTTTCATCATCACTTGCCACACACCAGCCTTCATCCCAATATCTCAACCTCCAAACTAATCTTCAATAGGATGGTGAAGAACACCAGAGAGTTTGAGCCTTTTCCAAACCAGAATCACCATGGGCACCAGTGACCAGAATGATTGAAAAAAGAAGAAGAAGAAGAAGAAGAGGCGTGTTCGTTTCCATATCGTGGGGCTACCATGCGGGAGTTGTCACTCCCTAAAATCCAAAATCCAGGAGCCAATCACCAACCCGACCTCGCTCGAGAGTTACTTCTTAGACAACAACCCCAACTGTTAGACCATATCCAAGACCGACACTGACGGGATGAATTTCATGGACCATCAACTAGAGCCGACTCAAGCGAGACTAGGTGTAGCCTTACCACGCATGCATTGCATCAAAAAAAAAACAAAAAAACATTCAGTCAAAACTTGAAGTCAACCATCTTCATTCATCATTTTCAGCATTTGACACATCCTATACATAGTAACTCCATATTATCACAACACATTGCATGGTAGATCGTTGCATTTGCATACTCCCGTGTCGAAACGACGTCTTTGGCGAAAATCTTGATTGATGCTTGAATGGAGCGCGTGAACCACGTAACTCTCGACCCATCAATGAACACAAGGGTCTCATCAAAATCAGCACCACAAACCAAGTGAGTAGTACGCGAAGAGCGGTATTTTCTCTTGAATTCCAAAAGAGGGTATTGGACCATCCACTGAGCGACGAGGGAAGGTAGAGAGAGAGCCAATCAAGGTAAAACCATGAGCGGCTTGTGCTTTCCTTCAGACATGGAGAGGCATAATTTAGAGTGAGATCAATGTCGATAGCAAGATACGAACTGTGGTTCGTGCAAAGATTCGAGAATAGTAAGAAAACAATTATTGACTAATGAGAATGACGAGGCACTTAGGAATAAAAATCTCCACAAAACCAAAAAAGCTTTGACTGCCCTGTACATAATCCCTTAGTGAGCCCCGCTGAGCCTTTCATAAAAAACTCTTTCTTCAAAAAAAAAACTCCACAACATGCCACCCCACATATACATACCTACCCTTGCAATAGAGGATCTCGAAGGAGCCGGAGCCATGGCCTCTCCCCCCACCATCTTTCACAAAAAAACATCGAAAATGTGCAAAGAAATCAGTGAGTCAGTACAACTCCAGAGCCGAACACCAAAAAGAACATCAAAACTGTCCAAGAAGATCAATGAGCCAATGCAGCTCCAAAGCTGAAAGCCAAATGAAAGGCGAATAACGCTTGAGAAAGTCGATGAGCCAAAAATGAGAAGAAAGTTCGAACCGTACACCAGAAGAGACAAGAAGGAGAAATCCAAATCGAAAGGACCAATGATGCCCCGAAGAAATCAATAAAAGGTTATCAAAAACCTGTCTAATCATTCCACCCATGGCAAAGGTGAAACACATCCTAATTTGCACAAAAGCTCCACAATTCCCAAATAAATCCTCTAGTCCCGTGTGACATACATCATACCCCTCAGCCCCGTTATAACCCGATAAAAGACCTCTGACTCATAAGTCAATGAGCGTTAACTGAAAGTATCGGATCTGAAGCATGAATCATAAGCTTCGTACTTGCTATCAACATGTCCCATCATACCAATGGGACCATGAGCGAATGAGTGTGACCTTATCTCAGAAGGTCTTTAGAGTGCGAGTGACACTTCGATTCAACCACCAAATCATAAACAGCCTACCCTGTTGCAGGTGAGGAATTTGTGAGGAATGGAAGGTCCATAACCTCAAAATGAAATTCTAAGGTAAATACTGCTCCGAGCATCGAGAGCATCATCACACATTTTGCACACACAGTCATGCTCATGAAGATTGACCCATATCCCTCAGTGAGAGGAAAGTGATTCACGCATTCTAGCTCAACAATCACTCAAGATCAAACTGAAGATGACTTATATTCGTAAACCTCATATAATAAAGATAGGACTATACTTTCTCTCAAAAAATTGCATATGCATTTTGCATCGTGTCTAGCATTTAATATTTGCATGCACCATAATCATTTCATCATCAACATCCGACTGGTAAGAACTCTGCCTAGTCTCGTGGAAAGTCGACTTCAGTTGCCGCTATCAAAGCGTAACTTCCGATAAAAAAAAAGTCAAAGATGGAGCCATCCCACGGCCATATCCAAGTTGGAGCCATGCAGAAGCCATCCTTAAATATTGAGACCATCTCCAGAGATACACGTGAGCCATCCCAACAGTTCGAGAACAATACGGGAGCCACCTCAAATCCCTGTCAGAGCCATTTCATCACCTGGGCCTTGCCCACAGAGTATCGAACTATGTATGGTCTGATCTCAATATGGAATTGAGTACGTAGGTAGCCCGTCCAGGGTGCGACCACATCAAAGGTGAAAACTTCCCTTTCCCCTCGGTGTCATCGAAGTGAACCAACCAAGCGTCGTTATGCTCAATCAGCACAAGGTCATCCCGGAGTCATCCATGGGAATCCCGGAACCATGATGGGAACCACCGATAAAGTCATGCAACTGTGTTTCATCATTCACCCAAGAACAAAGCATTCACCACTACAAAGTCCAAAAAAAAACCCCATCAAATCACAATAAATTTATCGCTGGAGCCATCAAACTACTTCAAAAAAAAAATCAACCAAATCTACCCACCACATCGAAGCATTTCAATCACATCAAAACCCACCAACCTCCATAATGATCACATCCCATCAAAAAACACAACCATATCAAACCCACCGACCACCCCGAGACCATTGGTCACACCGGAGCCATCAAGCATACCGGAGCCATCAGGGCATACCGGAGCCATCAGCGCACACCGGGGCCATCAGCGTATACCGGAGCCATCAAAGCATGCTGGAGCCATCCCAGATCTTTAAAGCCATGTCGGAGCCATCCCGAAGCTTTGAAGCAACTCTGGGAGCCATTAACTCATAGAAAAAGAATCTACATCCATAAACAGGGAGTCCCAATCCAACCAGCGCATTTATTTTTAACCATCTTACATTGCATAGCATTTGCATTCACCCACAAAGTTCATTCACTATCCAATGCATATTCACAACCCGCTAGGCGGCTATTACGCTACTAGTGCGGTCCCGTCTTTTCCTCCACTAGGCAGCTATTACGCTACTAGTGCGAGATCGTTTCACATCCGCCTGCTAGGAAGCTATTACGCTACTAGTACGGTCCCACCACTTTTCCTCCACTAGGCAGCTATTACGCTACTAGTGCGAGATCGTTTCACATCCGCCTGCTAGGCAGCTATTACGCTACTAGTACGGTCCCACCACTTTTCCTCCACTAGGCAGCTATTACGCTACTAGTGCGAGATCGTTTCACATCCGCCTGCTAGGCAGCTATTACGCTACTAGTACGGTCCCACCACTTTTCCTCCACTAGGCAGCTATTACGCTACTAGTGCGAGATCGTTTCACATCCGCCTGCTAGGCAGCTATTACGCTACTAGTACGGTCCCACCACTTTTCCTCCACTAGGCAGCTATTACGCTACTAGTGCGAGATCGTTTCACATCCGCCTGCTAGGCAGCTATTACGCTACTAGTACGGTCCCACCACTTTTCCTCCACTAGGCAGCTATTACGCTACTAGTGCGAGATCGTTTCACATCCGCCTGCTAGGAAGCTATTACGCTACTAGTACGGTCCCACCACTTTTCCTCCACTAGGCAGCTATTACGCTACTAGTGCGAGATCGTTTCACATCCGCCTGCTAGGCAGCTATTACGCTACTAGTACGGTCCCACATTTTCCTCCACTAGGCAAGCTATTACGCTACTAGTGCGAGATCACTTCACATCCGCCTGCTAGGCAGCTATTACGCTACTAGTACGGTCCCACATTTTCCTCCACTAGGCAAGCTATTACGCTACTAGTGCGAGATCATTTTGCATCCGCCTGCTAGGCAGCTATTACGCTACTAGTATGGTACCCATTCAAAGTATTATAGGCTCGTCATAAGTCCTATAGCTAGATATCAAGAGGTCTAGTTGAGGCACTCCTAAGTCCTCGTACTTTCAATCGCATTCTAGGCCCGTCATAAGCCCTAGGACTGGATATCAAGAGGTCCAGTTGAGGCACTCCTAAGCCCTCGTGCGCCTTAAATCAAATCGGGTTGTTAGTATTATAGGCTCGTCATAAGTCCTATAGCTAGATATCAAGAGGTCTAGTTGAGGCACTCCTAAGTCCTCGTACTCTCAATCGCATTCTAGGCCTGTCATAAGCCCTAGGACTGGATATCAAGAGGTCCAGTTGAGGCACTCCTAAGCCCTCGTGCACCCTAAACCAAATCAGATTGTTAGTATCTAGGCTCGTCATAAGTCCTAGTGCTTTCAATCACATTCATACACTCACAGTCGCATCCCTATGCACCACTAAACCATTGTGAGAATTTTGGCGCCCCGTCAACCTGATCCAATTCTACAAGGGCTTGTAGAATTGAATCAAGGGAGCCATCTGTAGACACCAAAATTCATCACCCCATAAAGCAAATTTCGAAGTAATAAGAGGGGTCGTCGTCTTTCTTTTTCAAAACATATTAGCATGCGTGCCATAACGAAACCGTCATTTTATAACCTTTTTCAAAGCATTTCATAAAAACACGATCTTCCAAAAAAATGAATTTTCAAACAATAATCCGGTTTTAAAACCCATTCATCTTGTTTTATTTACTTATCTTATTATTTACATTCCATAATTTCATTCATATTAGATTAGTCTTCTCTTTTTTCCTTGTATACTTTCTTTTAAACTCGTAGCATTTTTAGAGGAGTTATCCAGTTGAAATTAGGGCTCTTGTATTATTTCTCGCATAAACATACTGAAATCCGACATAGCGCAGCTGGTTAAGGTGCTCTCCATCCATGCAACCCATAAATTGTGGGTTCAATTCCTGGTACAAGCTGAAATCGTTTTCTTTATTTATCTCAGCACGAGGCATAGATGTTATTTGGTTTCCTCCCATTATTTATCGAAAGTTACCACAGCTTAATTGGTGGAGTGTGTGGGTGAGGAGGGCGGAGGTCACGAGTTCGAAACCCCCGGTAGACACTCCTTTCTCTTTTTGTGTAGTATCCGATTTTGGACCTGATGTAGCCCACTCTAGTTTGGACCTGTTTTAGCCCAACCATTCAAAATAAGCCCCACTAGTAAGCAGACTTACGGGCCTTGTTTTTGGCTTTGCAACATTCTTTATTTTTCTACCCATCACTTTGAAATCCCCGATACATTCGCTGTCCTTGTGTTCCTCCTGGGGAATCGTCTTCGATTTCACTCTGGAAATACCTTACCCACGCCTGAAAATGGAGAAACCAAGAAGGAAATGCCAATTTGATCCCATCCCTGCATGCTTCCTCGGTATAGAGAATTGAAGAGAGCGAACTCCCTTCAAAAGGCCCCGATCCGCCTTCATCCGAGGAGAAGAAGAAAAAAACTGGGCGTCCTCTTCCATCTGCAAGTCGACACTTTCTCCTCTGAAAAACCGAAAACCCAGAACCCCGATTCTTCCTATCGGCATTCACTTCTCCATCACCATCACCAATACCACTAAATCCCTTCACGAACCACCATCTTCGCCACCGCCCATCTCCTTCTCCTTCTCGAATTCGAACTGCACCATCGAAAAGTGAATCTCTCTGCGCCCGAAACTCACCACCACCCTCTCCGACTGTCGCCTCCATCCGCATGCCTTTCTTCCTCCATTAACATCCTTCATTGGAGGTTTTGAACTCGCGCCTGAACGCCTTTCTCCTGTTATCTCCGCGATTTCCACGCTCCGCTCAAACACGGTAACATTGGGTTCGCATCTCACGTTGAGCCTCTTCTGTTCTTTTCTCTCTTTCCTCGCTTCCCCGTTTTCTGAAATTTCGTTTGTATCAAATTTTCATTTGAATGCCAAAGAGAACTGCGCTAGTAATGGTAAAAACTCTGTAAAACGTTTCCGAGAAAGTGAGCTTGATTTGCACTTTCTTCTTTTTTCCTTTTTCGTTTGGATTATGGAACTGGACTGCAAATTTTCAGTTTTGCACGTCTCCAGTCTCACGGAACAACATGATGGCTTGTCTATTTTGCTTAGGCTTCACTGTTTTCTCTTCCCTTCGTCTGGGTGGAGCATGAGCGGACTCTTGAAGTATTGATTCTGAACTTGAGCCTTCGGGTTCCCCTCTGGCAATTTCGGTTACCCTTATCAAATGAATTGATACGGACCTTGTAGTCCGTGGACATGGTGAAAGCTACGCATATTCGAATGCCGCCTGCTGTTGATGTTCTTTGTGCTTCGCCTCTGAGTTCAGTACGCCGGTTTAGCCCGGAGTTCTAACCAGGCGGTCTTTATTGTTCCCCACTGTCAGATGGTTGTCTTTCTGTCCAAGCTTTGAGATGGTATGTCCCTTTTACTTAGAGTATACATGCTGTTAATACCCGATCAGGAAATAAGTCGGAACATTTGCCGAGTTATGCTACATTCTCTGCTCTGTAAGCTCGTGAATTTGGTCATTTCCAGTCAGGACCCTCTTCCTTCAGTTGCATGTGCTAATCTCTAACGATATGTTTTATGTTCTTGTTCTCAGGTTAGTGTAAAAACAGAATACCCTCGGGCTATTCATTTGTTTGCTTGACCCAGTTTAACCCTTTCTTCATTGATTTCATGTCGAGTGTTTATGCATGTCCCCGCTTCCTGAGTTGATTTAGCAAGGAAATCATGCGTCTACATCCCCGGTATTATATCTGATTCAACGTTTGACTTGTGTTACTGAAGTTTATGATACAGTGACGTCAGTATGGCTCATCTTCTGGTAAATAAACATGTGATGAACTTGTGACTTGAGTGTGATAACCGAATTGCTGAAAGATCTGCACTTCTGCTTGGCTTAATAACTGGTATACCCTTCTGTCCATTGTTGTGTAAAATCGATAGGTATGAAACCCCTCTGTCCACTTAGGATTGGTGATCTCAGTTCGTTCAACATGTTTAGCTTGTGGTTAAAAGAAGAGAATGTTTAAGCTGGTATTAGGTGACTCCTTTGTCAGTCTGTATGTTCTAGAGCCTCGCCGCCTGATTTTTTTAGTTAGTTGAATAACAAATACATAGGATCGGTAATGTGAGAATAAAGGAGTAAAAGAGCGTTTTGATGCTTTGAGTTCCATAACAAAAAAAAAAGGGAGTTAGTGTTGAGTGCAATCTGCTATGTTACATCTGTACAATCCGGTTTGACTAATGAATTATAGGTAGCTCACTAATCCGATTTGGTTCATAAGGACATAGAAAATGAGTTAACATAATTGAAATAATTGTCTTAACAACTTAGGTTAGGTCTGAACTTTGTTTGGGTTTAATAACCTTTAAATTCCTTGTCCCCTGTCCAAAATCTTTACGGTTTCCATAAATATGAACATGTGTTATTTCATCTTTCCTTGGTCGGCCGTTGTTTTGATCGCTTGTTTACAGTATGAATTCATTTCCTATACTGATCCCTACGTGTACATGCTTTATACGTATTTTTACTGCAGCTTCTTAATGCACTGTCCTTTACTTATGTATATTATTTAAGCCCTAGATTGCCCCTTAGGTCACCCCTTTTCCATTTGATCAAAGTCTTGGAAGGTACCCCACAGCTAGCTTATTTCTGATTTGCTTTGTGGGGGAACAATACCATCCAAAACTTTGAAATTTCTTTTAAGCCTTGAGGGTACCCCACAGTTAGCTTATTTCTGATTTACTTTGTGGGGAACAATACCCTCCAAACTTTTAAAGCCTATCCCAAACCACCCTTAATTTCACTAAAAAACTTTACCAAAAAAATGGAACAGAAAAGAAAGGAATTCGGAATGTTGATTATAGCTTAAGGTTTCTCATTCCAAATCCCTCCAATCTTTCAACCCCTCCAATCGAATTGTCTCTCATTTTTAATTGTTGTTTCATTTCAAAAGAAATCTCATTTTATTTTGAACACCATTTTCCCACTCGTAAATAAAAACCAAAATTAACCCCTCCTTTCGGCCCAAAAGCCCAAGTCCAGCCCAACAATCCACTCGGCCCAAAAGCCCAAACCCGAAGCCAAACCCGAAGCCCAAACCCATGGCCCAAAACCAAGAAAGCCCAAAACCATAAAAGACCCATGTCTCAAATAAGGCCCAAGTCCACAAAGCCTAAGTCCACAAAATCAAGCAAGCCTAAGTCCACAAAAATCAAGTTAAGTCCACAAGAGTCAAACCTTGAACCAAAGGTTGACCTTTGACCTGAAAATTGACTGAATGTTGACTTTGACCAAAACCTTGACCCAATCATTGACCAAACTCGAACATTGACCCGGTTCATCTTCCAATACAAGTCAAACCAAATCAATTCCAACACATGTTTCAAACTCGATTCCTTTCAATTCACTTTCAGCTTGTAAATTCCTCTCAAAATCTGAAAACCCAAAAGAATTTCAAAACCATCATTTTATTCAAGTCTCATCAAGTTTTCAAAGAAACCATTTTGTGGAATTTAAAAAGAAAAAACTCTTCTCACATCACAGAAAACTCTTCTCCATTGCAGAAAGTTCTTCTCACATATACAGAAAGTTTTCTCCTAAAAATATTTCTCAAAATCAGTGTTTCTTTACCGAGAATTCCGAACAACTTCGAAACTTTTCCAACTCAATTTTTAACTCAAATAAACCGTTTTCGGGGAACAAGTAATGTCTAACCCCTTCAAAACATTTCCTCCATGGTTAGGACATCACTTGTCTTCCTTCCCAAAAATAAAAATCCGAGGCGGGGCACTGGGGTCATAACCTCCCTTGTCGCAGTCTGGATCTCTTTAGGTGGGGCATTAGGGTGACAAACCTCCCCTAATTGCAGCCTAGATTTTTACAAGGCGGGGCGCTAGGGAAGTAACGGCCTTCCTAGTTGCAGCCGGGATTTTAGAATCGTCCAACTCCCTTCCATTCGATTTCAATGTTTTCGGTTTTAACGTTTTAAAACCCGGGAGTTAGAGACGTTATTAGGGTTCGATTGAGAACATCTCATTCATGGTGTTTCTCTCTGAATCCTATTTTTCGACATAAATTCATTGCCCCATCTTTCGAGCCTCGGTACTTACCATTAGTTAAGTATCGTGTTCGAGGGGGTACATAGGGTAATCCCTCAGGATTATCCGCCCTTTTACAACAAAAATGATTTTCAGTTTTAAAATTTTAAGAGAGACAATTCTGAACAAATCAATCCAATCTTCTTTCATTAGAGCTTTAACCCATAAGTACTCCTCAATCCTTTCCTAAGTAAACTCGAAGTCACCAGTCTTACTAACATAGGACCCTTTATTCTTAAATGCTCCCGAACAACCTTAATCATCAAAAACCTGGATATCTTCAAAATCCGAACACCTCTCAACTTCATATAATGACCAAAATACCCCTCAACTCTATAATAACCAAAATGCCCTGTTGCTCCTCAAAAATTTTCAGCATCCTTTTAACCCCGTGAAAGTCGAAACAAAACCTCAGACCTCTCAAAAACAATCAAAATTTCTCGACATTCATTTCACGACCAGCCTATTTCTCCAAACTCTTTGAAATCATTTGTTCTTCAGTCCACACTCAATCCTATCCTTTGGCATTTAAATGAATCTCTCTAAAAAGGTTTTGAAAGAAGGCAATCCCGACAATTGGAGACCGAGGTTTCCTCGGGCACCAATCCGAAGTCGTGGTCGTTGCCACTTCTAAGGGTGTAACCCAGTGCGAATCCACATAGAATCTCTGACATGACCAGATAAGTCCTCTCCATATGCAACAAATTCAGAGTCAACCAACGGTTCTTAAAACCCTTTTTCCCTTCCTTCCTAGTATCTTAGGTCAAACTAGGTGGCGACTCTAGTCAATTTCCGCCCTTCGGGCATAAGTCCGCGTGGAGCCCATTGAGAGCGGGTGTAGTGTTCACTAACACTCCCCTTCATGCTTTCTGGGAAAGACGGACGATAGAGTAGATATTTGGGGGATGTCATAATAACGGGTTTTCACCCTCCACAGAATGGCGTTTTCTAGGATCTAGGCTTCTCAGTCGAGAACCATATTTAGATATACCCCCCTCATACCGAAAAATCACCCTCCACAGGGACTATATGAAGATAAAGTGGTACCACATCTCCCGGTTGATGAGTTTCATGTGTTATGGATGGAGATGGAGATGGAGAAGGTAGACACTTCTCCATCTCCAGTTTCGATTGGATCTTCTTTCAGTTTTGAACATCGATAGGTCTGAGAAATCTTTAAACGCTAGGACATGACTGTCTGTAGATTGCATGTAGTCATTTGGAATACTAGTCACACTGTTGATGTGGGGTGCATCGTATATTTTAAAAAAACTAGATGAAGGTCCCTTGACAATTAAAAAGATTGAGAGATTCCCCCTAAGTATGATTCCCCCTAAGTTTGCATGTTAAGCGACTTTAACAAATGATAGCAATAAGTGACAGTTTTTATGCACAATAATCATGACCCTAACTCACAAAAGTATGGGTTGGGTTCGGATTAGGTTTTGGATTGGGTCAAAATTGCCAGATTTATGTTTAACCATATACTATTGAGATTGTTGAAGGGGCATATCGTGAAAGGATAAAATAAGAATATCTAAACTATACTTTGCTGGATTTAAAAAGAAATACACTACTATACGAGTACCACGACTGCTTGACTATACCTATATATGTGTCCTTAACGTGATTTATAATTGACAAACTGAATTTTATTCCACCTAACTCAATTATTAACTAATTCTATCTTTGCGGCAGAATGTAGTTTTCCAAACTGCAAACAAGGATAGTTGCCAAATTGACGTAATAATCATTTCAATATGACCACCGTATATAGGAAAGATGACCGGATAGTATCTATAATCAGTTCGTATATTAAGAATGTTCGACCTTTGATCTAAAATTTAATACCATGACACCAAAGCAGGCCATTGCTGAATAATCACTGGTATTATTTAGCTAGTGATTATTTAGTATCCTCCAAACATATGGTCTTTTTCTTTTTACTTTTTAAATATATGACTTATTTATCTTGATACATATCAAGGTCAATGATCAATCCCATACTTCATCCGTTTTGAATTGATTATCTTGTTTAATTTATTGTGTTTTTCCATTTCAATATTAAACATGTAAAATAAACTAAATTCCTAAAATTAAATTTTATAATATAGTTTATCATATAAAGAATCATTTACAAATTTAAAATTTCTAAATTATTTATCTTATATGTTAAATTTTGAAATTAAATGATTTGTCCAAATAATAAACAAAACAGTAAATTCAGGACAGAGAAAGTATATAGTAATAGCATTTTTTACATGTAGCACACGCCTATTCATTCGCGCAATGACCTATTCATTCGATGACCTATTCATTCACGCATGACTGCATCATTTCTTAGGAACAGTTTTCGATTAGTAATCCATGGCATGCATGCGAGGCCGGGATGATCTAAAGAGCAGGACCATACGAGACGTACACAAGCTAGGAATGAAAGGGAAAAGATGGAGGAGAGGAGAGGGGATGAAAGGTTTTGCGAGAAAGAAACAAACGAGCAGTGTGGGAGAGAGAGGAGCATGCACAACCGACAAAGAGGACAAAAGGAAATTAGCCGGGTTTAACCCAGAAGACTTAGGAAGGTTAAAGGACAGGAAGCTAGAGGGATAGACAGAAAGCATGCAACTACCTGTACACACAAAAGCGGCATGCATATGATTGCCTTGGGAACAAACAACCCAGAGTGTTGATGAACTGGTGGCTCAGTATGCGGGCATGACCCTTACGGCGGAGGAAGGAGTAGTCACTCATATGGATGATTTTTTGGAGATTGAACTATCACTCCCTTTTGATAGATGCTTGCTGGGAAAGTTGTTTCTTTCCAGAAGCGTTGACGCTAGAGTAATCGAAAGAACCCTCTCGAAGGTGTGGCAAACAGAAGACAGCCTACGAGTTAAAGGTCTGGGAGGCGGCCTTTTTCTGTTTCAGTTTGGCGATGCGGAGTGCATGAAGGCTGTGCATGAAAAAGGACCTTGGTCTTTCGATGGGGGACTCCTCGCCATGGAGGAAATAGATAAACGCAAAGCGCCAAGGGATCACTCTTTCCAGTGGATTCCGATTTGGATAAGGGTGCATGATGTTCCTTTTATGTCTTTCAACCGGGAGTTCGCGCGGCGCATAGGTGATCGGGTGGGCAAGTTTGTTGATTATCAGGAGGATGTTGGGAAGAGTGGTGGTGATTACTTAAGGATCAAGATTAAGCTGGACATACAAAAACCAGTTCTGAGGTATGTTACTATCTCCCTGGAGGGTGTAGACTCGGTGCTCAGGGTGAGTTACGAGCGTTTGCCTGCTATCTGTTTTCACTGTGGGGTGCTGCTGCATGCGTCGAAAGATTGCTCAGATGAGAAGAAGTGTGAGACAAAATATGCCTACGGTCCTTGGCTTAGGGCTGGAGGTTTCGGTGGAAGTGGTAGACCCGTTATGTTTGAAGTTGGGGGGCCGAGTACAGGTGTGGGTTTAAGCTTGAGAAACCCTAATGCATGTCTAAATGGCTCTGACATTGAACCGCAAGAATCGTCGAAGGTGCAAGACATTTCACATGCAAGCTCACCTCAGGTGGACCCATTGGCTGATGGCGGTCCGGTGGATGTCGGAGCAGATGGCCTGCCTATCTTGATGATGAAGGAGCCGGTAGAGGCCATGCATGGTCGTAAAAGGAAAATGGCAAATGTAGAAGATGATCTTACGCTTGAGGAATTCCTTGCCATGAAAGGATTTGGTGAGTCAACTAAGAAGGGCAAGCAAGCGGCCGCTTCTGTAAATAGTGCGATGGACAGCTCTTCCTCTACTCCAAGGGCGCCTCTGGGGGAAACCCAGGGCCGCCCACAACAATGAGTTGCATGGTGCTTAACTGCCGGGGATTGGGCGGTCCTCGTGCAGTTCGGTGGGTCCTGAGTCTACTCAGGAGGGCGGCGCCTAGCTTGGTTTTCCTGTCGGAAACCAAGGTTTCAAGTCAAAGGATGTTGATGATTGGGAAAAGGTTTAATGGTTATACGGGGGTGGCGATGGATTGCATGGGACGTAGTGGTGGGGTGGGCTTGTTTTGGAAGGAGGGCATGGATATTACGGTTCTCTCTGCCTCCTCCCATCATGTAGATATCTTGGTTGATGGTCGGTCGAGAAACTGCTGGAGATTCACCGGTCTGTATGGCTGGCCCGCGCTGGGAGATAGATGGAGATCATGGAGACTTCTCAGGGACCTGAAGACTCTCTGGGATGGACCGTGGTTAGTAGGAGGGGACTTCAATGAGACTTTTTACCAGCATGAGCAGCTAGGAGGGGGTAGGAGATCAGCAGCCAGTATGAGGAATTTTCGTGAGTGCGTTGATAATTGTTTGTTGGAAGATTTGGGGTTTAGAGGAGGCAAATACACTTTCACCAACAGAAGGGGAGGTCACATGGGTATGAAATCTAGGATCGATCGGTTCCTGGCTGATGAGCGGTGGATAGCTCTGTTTCCTCATGCGGCAAATTTCCACCAGAAATGGGGCAGATCGGATCATAGACCTCTCTTGCTAATCCTTTCCCCTAATGAAAGGAGAGGCCCAAAACCCTTTAAATTCGAAAACTGTTGGGCTCAAGATGTGGAGTGCCGCAGCATTGTTCAGAAAGTATGGAAGCGGACTGGAAGGGGGACTCCAAACTATATGGCAAAAGTCCTCCAATGTGGGTATGAACTCAAGCTTTGGGGAAGGAAAAGGTTAAAAACTGAGAGGGAAAGGATGTTATCCCTGGAGAAAGAGGTACATGAAGCGGTGCTCAAACCCAGAAATGATTGTTTTGACGTATGGAGATATAAGTGTCGGGAGCTGGACTACCTGCTTCTGAAGGATGAGCAGAGAATGATGCAACGAGCTAGGGAAATATGGGTTAAAGCTGGGGATAGAAACACGGGGTTCTTTCATAGGAGGTTAAGGAGTAGGAGAAGGAATAATCAAATTCTCTACTTGGAGAGTGATAATGGTGTGGTTCACACGTCCTGGGAGGACATCGAAAGCACAGCTAGGAATTATTTCACTGATCTTTTTGTTTCTTCCTTACCTGAGCAAAATTTCCATTTACTAGCCTGTGTTGAACAAAGGGTAACCAGTGAGATGAACCAAGACATTGGAAGGCCTTTTCAAAGAGAAGAAGTGATGGCGGCTCTGAAGAGTATGCACCCTGCAAAAGCTCCCGGGCCAGATGGGATGAACGGTACTTTCTTACTCACTTATTGGGATATTATCCATGATGATTTTATTGATATGGCTCTATCTGTCTTAAATTCTGATGTTATGCCTGAGGGTTTAAATCACACACACATTGCCTTAATCCCAAAGAAGAAAGGAGCGGTTGCTATGAGAGATTTCCGTCCCATATCTTTATGTAACACCATATATCGAGTCATCTCCAAAGTCTTAGTGAACAGGATTAAAAATCATATGCATTCTATCATCTCTGAGGAGCAGGCTGCGTTCATTCAAGGCCGCCTGATTAGTGATAATATAATAATAGCCCATGAGCTTTTCCATTGTATGAGAATTTCTCGAGCTGTGAAAGGGGGTGCTTTTGCTTTAAAGCTTGATATGGCAAAGGCCTTTGATAGGCTAGAATGGAGTTTTGTGCTGGATGTCCTTGAGAGTATGGGGTTTCATCAGAATTGGGTTAGAGTGGTAAGGAAGTGTATTACTAGTGTCTCAATGTCTGTTTTGATTAATGGTCACCCCGGTCGAATTTTTTACCCTAGAAGGGGAATTAGGCAAGGAGACCCCTTGTCGCCTCTCTTATTCTTGTGTAGCATGGAAGTGCTCATCTCTGCCTTGAAAGTAGCCGAAAGCTCTAGCATTACCAAAGGTATTTCTTTTAAGGGAATGAGTCTTAGTGTCCATGGGCTATTGTTTGCTGACGACTGTATTGTCTTTGGGGAGGCGAGTGAGGAAAATGCAAGAAATGTGAAGTATATAATTGATGACTTTTGTGAGGCTTCAGGCCAATCTATTAATATAGGTAAGTCGGGGCTCATGTTCTCAGGTGGGGTTAGCCAACAAGTGAAAAGAGCAATTGAGAGGTGTTTTGGGATTGGGGTTGTCCACAATTTAGGGATGTACCTAGGTTTCCCTAGTCAGATTGGGCGGAGTAAAAGAGCTATTTTCAACTTCATTAAGGAGAGAGTGTTAGCGAAAGTTCAGGGGTGGTCCAGAGTGGTGTCTCATGCGGCTAGAACAGTTCTAGTTAAAAGCATTTTGCAAGCCATTCCTACCTTTGTCATGAGTGTTATTAAGTTGCCTGCGAGTTTGCTTAAAGAAGTTGGAAGTATTATCTCCTCCTTCTGGTGGAGTGGCCATGCTGATCGAAGATGCATATACTGGAAAAAGTGGGAGCGAATGTGCTTGCCACAACATCTTGGAGGTTTGGGCTTTAGAGATCTGGGGGCTTTCAATGATGCGCTACTCATGAAGCAAATATGGAGATTGCTTCAGAGCCCAAACTCCCTTGCTGCTCGTGTTCTGCAAGGAAGATACTTTAAATTTACTTCAGTCCTTGAAGCAAAGAAAGGCTCTTGTCCTAGCCCTTTATGGAGAGGCCTGCACGGTGTTATCCCCAAGGTTAAGCAAGGAGCTTGGCGAATAATTGGTAATGGCGAGAGCACAAAGCTTGGCGACAGGTGGCTGGTGGGCAAACCTGGAGGTGTTCCCGCCCTGGGAGGCAGTCCAGCTGCAACAGAATCTCCTTGTACAGTTGCGCACCTCATTGACCCATTGACAAGAACGTGGAAAGAGGACCGGGTTAAGGAATGTTTTACTCATGAAGATGCCATGCTTATTCTTGGTATTCCCCTGCATGAGAATGCAGGAAATGATACTTGGGGCTGGGGTCCCTCTAAGAGCTTCTCCTTCACAGTTAAATCGGCTTACCATATGATTATGACTAACAAAATTGGGCACTCTAGCTCCTCTAGTACCAATCGGGTGGGGGAAACTCTAAATAAAATCAGGAAATGCAAACTGCACCCGCGAATCAGCCTCTTCATGTGGAAGTTGCTGCATGCCTTTATTCCTTGCAAGACTATCCTTGCCCGTAGGCTGAAAGTCCACAATGATCTAAACTGTGTTATCTGCCATGATACTGATAGCTTGCTCCATGCCTTTTATTACTGTTGTGATGCTAGCGTTGAATGGAGATTGATGGATCTTAAGCCTCCTTCTTTTCTGCAATCTGATGATAGTTTCGTTGATTGGATTATGTTCAATTGCCAGCAAAGTGAACTTGCTATTACTGCAAAGCTTTGCACTCTAATATGGAAGTTGTGGTATGCCAGATGCTTATTGCAGCAAAAGAAAGTCTCCAGTTACCGATGGGGATGTGAATTGGCGCAATCTTTCCTTGACTCCTCGTCCCCAACTCCAGTTTCGAATGAGAGGAGCAGGTATGGGGAGGATCATGACCAGGGCGATACGAGGGACGTAGCAGTTATCCATGTTGATGCAAGCGTAGGGAATGAAGGACGGATGGGCTATGCTGCTGTAATAAAAGGTGCTGGTGGCAGGGTGATGGCGGTAGCGGTTAAAGGCATGAACGGTCTCTTCACACCAAATGCTGCTGAAGCAATGGCAATGGAACTTGGCGTTGACCTCGCTAGGAAGATGGGTGTAGATAAGGTCCTACTTAAAAGTGACTGTATGCAAATTGTCAAGTTTTTGCTTGGTTGTAATGATTCGGGTGATATCAATGTCTATGTAGCTAGAACACTATCTAATCTTTTGAAGGAATCCTCTAGGTTTCAATCTGTAGATTTCAAGTATATCCCTAGGAGTGAAAACGTTGGGTCTCACATTTTGGCAAACATGGGTAGAAATGGTCATAACTGTGGTGAATGGATCGGTAATGTACCCAATCATCTTGTAAACGTTTGTGACTAATGCATATTTTAAGCTTCTTCAAAAAGTTTTCGATTAGTAATAAGATTAGATAGCTTGTTTTTTTTAAAATGATATTCTCTCCGTCTCCATTTGGCCTTCCTATTCATTATTTGGATGTGTCGTTTGATTTCAATATTTAACATATAAGATAACATAATTTTACAAATTTAAGTTTTGCAATGAAATCTTTATGTCAAAAACTATATGTTATAGAAATTTGTTTTATAAAATTATTTTATCTTATATGTTTAATATTGAAGTGGAAAAACGTGCCAAAAAACAAACAGGAAGGTCAAAGTGGGACGGAGGTAGTATGACTCATACCTATGTCTCTTTGGAATGAATGGGGTTGGTACTTGGTAGTTTCGAAAAAAAAATGGTCAATCTCTTATATAGTACTCCCTCAATTAATTAATATTTGTCATTTTAGGATGTGATACTCAGGGGCGGACCCAGAGTTTTAAACCTATGGAGTTCGATATTTTAGAGTAGTACATTATATTTATATACGATTTTCATACTAATATTTAAAATATTTTACAATTGACTTCTATGATTCTTTATTGCTGGTTTTCAAAAATAAAAGCTACTTCTACTTGTAATTTTTTTTAGATAATGCTATCGACTCACATAACTAACTAGTATATCCACAAATCTTAAACCAACCTACAAAACATACCATATCAGAAACCAAAATGCTCAAACAAACAAAAAGAAGCTAAGTTTGAAGTGGAGTGAAGTTTCTGAACTGTTGCTAATTCAAAAAAGAAAATTATTTGGGCTGGACTGCGTCAAGGGTTGGAATATTTTCTGGAAAAAAAAAACAGAACAAAGTCACAACTAAGAGGAATTGAACTATAGACCATCAGTATTACTAGTTCTTAACCACTAAACCACAATCACTACTTGACAATTATGTCATTTCATTATACTTATACAAGGTTTTATTTTATTTATTTTTTATTATTTTTTATTAATTTTAATTTTTACTTTATAAAAAAGTTATGGGTCCGGGCCCCATTGGACCCCATGTGGGTCCGCCCCTGGTGATACTTGTTAAAAATATACTATTCTAAATTTTCGACATAATTTTTCCACTTTTAATTTACTATTTAACACAAAAATAATTATTATGTAGATGGAAAAATAAAAAGTAGGGATACATGTGTCAATTTTATACTTTCCTTAATAAGTATGTAAGTTTCTAAAATGACAAATATTGTTTACATTTTTTACGGTTAGCAACACGCCCAATGCGTAGCCCCGTGCTATCAATATTAGGGGTGGCAATTTTTACCCAACCCGATAACCCGACCCATACCCAACCCGAAAATAGCGGGTATGGGTCACGATTATTGACCCATTTAATTATTGGGTCGGGTATGGGTTGCCTATTAAATTTGTGGGTTGGGTATGGGTTTAAAGTCCTAACCCGTAGTCAACCCGACCCGTTTATTTTTTTTATTAAAAATAATAATAAATAAATAATTAGATAAAAATATAAATATATTACTAAGTAAGTGCTAACCTATTAGTATAATACAGATTATGTAGTATCTTTTTGATGAGAGGTTGTTTATTTGATAATACTACTTTGTTGTATTTCTTTATAAAACAAAAACAAGAGTATTTGTTATGTGGATTGTCAAAAGACAGTGTGCTGCTCTCTCCTCCACAGCTCCCACTGTGGTCTTATCTCTTCTGTACTCTGAAGATTTTTGTGTATGTTTTAATTCTATATTCTGAAGGAGAAAATACAGTTATATTTGGCCCAGACGCGTACACATCACCTTCTTCTGTTAAATGCCACTAAGCACGACATGTATGTGGAAAAAGAAAAAAGACAGAGGATAATGAAAACTCTAGAATATCTACCATATTGAATGTATGATTTCATTCATTTTTAACTCCGTTTGATCAATCATATAAAAAATTTAATTCCAGGTCTTTTAATTTTTGTATAGCCTAATTATGCGGGTTAAACGGGTCGGGTATGGGTTTAATCATTTTATATGGGTTGGGTATGGGTTGATAATTTGTAACCCGAATATTATTGGGTCGGGTATGGGTCAATACAATTTTAATCGGGCCGGGTATGGGTGAGCTTCAACCCGACCCATTAACCCGAATTGCCACCCCTAATCAATATACATTTGTCTCGAGTCTCGACTTTACAAAGTATTATTTCAAATTTTTATGTGATGGAGGAATAAGTTATTGATCATGTAAATCACACAACTTATTAGTTTACTGATTGGTTGGTTATCATGGAAGGACTAAGTAATTAAAGTAGAATCATATACTCCAGATATATTTTATAGTTTTGGTCACATAAATTAAAGAGAAAAAATAGATCAGTTTACTCAGCATTAGAAATTGAAATAAATGAAAAAGTGAAGTTGCGAGTGAAAAGATTAAGAATAAATTTGAAAAATAAAGAATAAAAATGTCAAAACATCAATATAACGTGAGGAACTAGAAATTCATCAATCAAGAAGAGGAGAGAGTATTAAATAGTATTTTTGCAAAATCATGTGTCCATACAAATAAAAAAATACTACTTGTGTTAAAACTTTACACATGAGGCCACTTCTTATTTGTTGATGATCTAATCAGTTGTTACTGGGTCATACTCTGCACTGTAGGGGATTAAAACAAGGCAAGCGAAATTTTGATTAACTTAATTAAACTTCTACTGAGATTAACAAGCAGTTTTTTCTTTGAAAGAACATTATAGCATAGAACCCTATTCTCTACAATTGAGAGTATGTTATTTGAAAAAGAGCAATGAAACGACATTTTAGAAGACAACACGGCTTCAATGCTAGCACAGTATTTATTAGTTTGGAGAAGATGGCTAACCTGAGAAGCTCCTTAACTTCTAACTAATTGCAGGTTGGTAAATTCCCCTTTGATTAATAATTTGAAGGTTTGAAACACGGAAGCATTGCATTACTCCATTCATAGAATCTAAAGTACCTCCTTCAGTGTATTAAAATGAGTATGCATTGGTAAAAATAGGCTCGTATGTATGTCTAAGAATAAATGTGATATGTGCTTTTTGAAATCTGGAATCTTGCTCTTTTATCAAAGCAGGCTACTATTCAGAATCCCTTTGTTGGTTGCTACAATTATGAAAGCTATCTCTTATTTCCTACACTCATATATCATCTAATGCAATTTTAGGAGCAAGGCCGCTGAACTCAATTCATTCTTGTATTGCAACTGGTGGGATCCACCCAAAAATTGATATTTCTATATAGATCCCTCTCTTATGCTTGTCTCTGCTTAATTTTTAAATAAGACACCCACTTTCTGTACTCCACATTTTTTTTTCTTTTACATACCCTCAATCATATTGCCTTACTCAAATTGGTTGTCCTCCCACCAAAAAGGCCCATTCATGATTTTCAAAGTTCCCTAGTTTATCTTTTTTTTTAAAAAAAAAAATGGAAAAAGATATCAACACCCGAACATTATATGTTGGATACAATCGGCTAACTAAAAATAAATAATCATTACTAATGCAAATTTAATTTGATTTTCTCTTCACCATAAATAGGAAGTTGAGAATCTGAACAACCGAAGCAAGCCCTGGAGCTGGCTCTGAAATTCCACGGCACATGGTATTATTGAAGAAGCAAGCATCCGATACATGCATTGCATCACTATCACCGTCCTTTTGATCATCTACTAATTTGTTAATCTGCAATAGCATATAAAATATTAGGACGAATTTTTAAACCATGTAGTTGGAATTCCTTAATCAAACTCGAATAAGCAACCACCGGTTAGATTTTAATATTTCCTCCGTATTGTATGTATTAACAAGTCCAGAACAATCAATATACTTTACTTTTCTTTTCTTATTGATATAATTTGAGGTTGATCAATCTTCTATGTTCCCTTTTTTTTTTTTAGTGCGAGGACATAATCTTACCTTCGTTTGGTTATTGGAATATCAATTCCTAGAATAAGATTACTGGAATGGAATTCTAAGAATAGAATATAACCTCATTTGGTTGTTATGATGTGAATACTTGGAATTAGGTGCTTCTTTTATTTGGTTGGTAGAATAATGACAGGAATAGACTTGGAATAAAATATGCAGTTACATATCTATCATTGATAAGTAACACATCATATTATATTTGTTGTACGATAAACTATAAATTTTAATTATATATATTAACTTGAAAATATGTAATAAATATATTTATTTTTAATTTTCATAATTATAAGAATAAAAATATAATTCAATCAAGTATTTTTTTAAAAAGTTTTACTATTTAAATTTTCTGGATAATATTAATTGATACTATGAATATAAACTTGTAATTATTGAGTATATGGAACATAAAAGAAACATTATTCTTGAATGTAATATAATGTGATTAATATAATTTGAACATCATACTACTTATTCAGATGCGGATAAATAGCCTTTTAAAACTAATACTAATTATTCAAGTTTAATAAAATATTCTACAAGGAAAAGAACAAACTAATAAAATTACAATGTAAACTTTTAATTATATTAAATTATTATAGTACAAAATATTTGTAGTATATTTCAGAATGATTAATAATAAGTATTGAACTTGTTAAGTAATAATTAATTATAAAACTATTTGTACAAATTAATTGGTTTTAACTATATATCAAAGTTATTATAAATTATATACAGTGGTTAAAATTAAAGAACAATTTTATATACTAATATACTTTATTTTACATTTCTTTGCATATCATCAAGTATTAAATTTAAATTTACGTTTTTGAATTTCATTAAGTAATATTTTTTTAATAGAATATATTTTTAAATATACATTTAAAATAGAAATAAAATAATTGTTGATAGCTATACACGTATATTCGTTTATAGTCAATTATTTTATTAACGGTAAGAATTATTTATTTTTTAATTTCAATAGTATTATTTATTCCATTTAAAATTAAAATAATCTTATTTTAAGTAATAATATATTTGATTTTTTTTATTAAATACTAATGTATGATACATAATATTTTATTTATATATATAACATATAATATTTTCTCATAATGAAATGGTTTAGTTCATTATTTTTTAAATATATAAAAAATAATGTATTTTTAAATTAATATTTATATATATTATAAATTAATTGTAACTAAAATACTAATGTAGAATAATAAATAAAGACTATAATTGAATATCTACATATATTTTAATGTTATTGAGTATTTTGATAATCTGGTCACTCGTTTGGAATAGCAATTCCTAGTGTTTCAGCAGGTAATACTATTCCCAGTGAGTTACCAACAAATTGGAATAAGCACAATTCCTGGAATTGGTTTTCTTCGTACCAAACATGGGAATAGCTGCAATTCCAAGAATTCTAATGCTATTCTCTGATACCAAACGACCCGTTAGAGTCAATCCTATCTGTTTCATCATTTTTTTCTAACACATTTTGAACCGGTATCCCTAAATCTTTCCATCAATCCTATCATACCTTATTCCCCTTTCTTTATACTTGGAAACAAGTGTATGTTCAGTTTTTTTACTATAATTTGACTAAAATGTGATTTTTCCTTTTTATCAACTTTTACTTTAATACTTCCTCCCTTTTTAACACTTTAATATTTTACATGTAAGATAATATGATTTTAATATTAAAATATAAGAACATATTTAAAAACAAACGAAGATAGTATTGTATTTTTAGCAAGGTATTTATTTTTTTATACATACATTCTTTAAAGTGCAAGTGTCAAGTAACATATCCTACCAGAATAACGGCAGTTGAAATTGTTTTTGATGGATTGGCGATAATAACCATAAAAACCGACCACGGAATCGCACTACTTTTTTTAAGGCAAGGAAACTCAATTTCCCCCTTTTATTTTAATTTTCAGAAATCATGCTTAATGCAACACTCCAATAAACGCGGCTGGATCAAATTAATGAGGAATTGGGTTAATCTGAACGGAGGTGAAAGCTGATTTCTTAGCTACATTAATAGTTATAGATGTATATTTGCATTATTAAAATTGTGTACCTACAAAACTTACCCTTTTTTTAAGGAAATTTCATGAAATATCACTATATTTTTTACTAATTCATAAAATGTTACGAAAGCCACGATATATCATTATATTTTTATAAATATTCATAAAATGTCACTATATTATTGATCAAAAGTAAAAAGACAAAAATATACATACCGGTTAACAAAATACTTTTAAACTTCACAATATACTCTTAAGTGATAAAAATTCCACAAAAATTCATAAAAAATCAAAATATTATAAAAATATAGATAACTATAACATATTTAAAATATTATGTAAATTTATAAAAATAAATAAAAATATATATTAAAATATCAGAAAACATAGATAAAAGTAAATATTTATAAGATTTTTAAAATTATTTAGTATCATAAAAAAAATTAGAGTTTTAAACACATAATTTGTATTTATTTTACTATAAATTTAGACCAATATAGTAGCATAATTTATACATATTAATTATCATATTTTTACATACATTTTTATATTATTTTTTCTACCAATTTAAATTATTTATTCAAAAACATATTTTTAGTTTTTAATTAATATTTGAAAAATAAGTATTTTTGAATGTATATTCTACTTTGCAGATCACTTTATGAAATAATATAATTAATTTTGAATAAATATTTTAAATTGATAAAAAAAGATAAATTGAAAATGTATGGTATAATTTATAGTAATTGATTTGTACTAGTTATGGTACTTAATTTGTAGAAAAATTGGTATAAATTATGTTAAGAATCATACCTAGTACCAATTTTCTACCAATTAAGCACCATAACGTATACTATCAATTAACAACCTTAATTTGTGTCATACATTTTTAAATTATATTGTATTTTATTAATTTATATTATTTATTCAAAATAATTATATTATGTCATAAAGTAATATGTAAAAATAGCATATAAATAAAAAAATCCAAATATTAATTACAAATTTAAAATAATTTATTTTGAATAAATAATTTAAACTGGTTGAAAAAATAATTTTAAAATGTATGGTAAAAATTATGATAATTAATTGGTATACATTATGGTAATTAATTGGTATAATCTATGGTATTATATTGGTCTAAATTTGTAGAAAAAATAGTATAAATTATGTGTTTAAAACTTTATATTCTTTTTGTGGTACTAGATAATTTTTTAAAAAATTTAAGAAATATTTATTTTTAATGTTTTATGATATTTTAATATATTTTTATTCATTTTTATAATTTTTTAAATATTTTTTATAGTTGTCTATATTTTTATAATATTTTGATTTTTATTGTGTATTTTTGTGAACCTTTTAGCATTTAAGGTATATTGTGAATTTTAAAAGTAATTTGTTAACTAGTAGAAGTATTTTTGTTTTTTTATTCTGATCAATGACATAATAGTATTTCATGAACATTTGTAAAAATATAGTGATATTTCATGATTTTTTTTAGTAGCCTTTTTATGACACATTTCATCAAATTTCCCAAAAAAAACATTTATGAGGACATTTCATCAAATTTCCAAAAAAAAAAAACAAACAAAACTTACTATTTCTGTATACACTGTATTGTCCAAAACTTGTCAACAGAGGATTCACGAGAACGATAACGACAGCAAAGCCGTCGGTGGGAAGAAGACAACTGAGATATTAACCGACGGATATTCGGAGGTTTTAGCTAGAGAGAGAAGGAAAAAAAGGAACAGCGAGGGAGGATAGCGACTGCACACGGTTGGTAGAGAGAACCCTGTGTATTAGTATAAAGTTAGATCCATGTTTCATCATTGCCTGTAATTTTTGAAAATTTCATCCGACGAGAACAAGACAGCGTGCGGCGGTTTTCGCGACTTGGAATCAGGCGCGGCGGCCGATGACAGAACTGAACGATTCCGTTTGCGTTGACGTGGAGACCATCTATTTTGGCGGCCAGGTTTCTTCAATTCTCTCGTTTTGTTTCGATATCTATTAGAATTAGAAGAAATGAGCTTCGACATTTTTGTTTCAGCGGCATTTTGCTTACGAGAAATTGGACAAATCTCTCTTTTTCGTTTTTGTGCTTTGTTGGATTGGAACAATCTACTTCGGTTCCATATTCATCGATTCCGCGTCCTTTTCTTCTTCAAATTTTTGTCTTCGTCCTTTTCTTCTTCAACTTTATCGTTCTTTATTTGGTTTCCCTCGCTCTTTATTTACTGAATCGTGATAGGGCTATTCTGATTATACGTTTTCAAATCCTTTCAACGTGTGACTAATTCCCTGTAAAAAAACAACCTACCAATGTATTTCAATTTCTCTAATACACCCGGAGTTACTAATTTGTCTCTGAATTAATGAAGGCAAAATGCTAATTTGATTATTCATCTAACTATCTTGAATACATCCTTTCTGTTTCTGGTTATTCACCCTATCTAATCATGATTAATCTAATAAGTTCATTTATTTCTAATTGTGCCAGGAATATCATGTGAAAACAGGCATTGGTTCAGTTTCTGTCATTGTCTATGGAGATCGAGACAAACCTGGATTGTTGACATATCCTGATATAGCTTTAAACTGTACGTCACCCTTACCATGCTTCCTACGGTGTTATTTTTGTCAAACATGTCTAGAGGCAGGAGTTCTTATTAATCCGATCACAAGTTACACTTACGTGATATCTCCTTGTAGTTTGTTCATTTGAAATAAATGGCTTATATATAGTTTGTTTGAGCTCAATTGTGACTTCAAATTATCCTCACGATCGACATGCTTGCGTATCCAGATATGTCATGTTTCCAAGGGCTCTTCTTCTTACCCGAGGCCGCTTCCCTGCTTCTTCACAACTTCTGCATATACCATATCAGTCCTCCCGGACATGAGGTTTGTGAATTATGCATAAAATGTTCCATTTGTCTATGCAGTTCTATTCGTGTTTTCCTTGTGCAAGTAGCATGTCAGTTGTATTGTTAACAGATGGCTTACCTTGATCTCTTGACCCTTTTGTCAAGGGCTTTTGCAGTTGGGAGCTGCTTCCATTTCTCCGGATGTTCCTGTGCCATCTGCAATGGACTTGGCTGATCAGATCCTGAGGTTCTTAATTTCTTCAGGTGGTAATTACATGGTAGCTATATATATATATATATATATATTGTTCTTTTAACTCAAGCCTCCCAATATATTCACATGTGTGTTTGTGTGTGTGGTGTCTTTCCTCAAACAATAACTGATGTTCACCACTATTCAGGCTTGATTCTGTAATGTGCATGGGCGTAACAGCAGGAGCTCACATCCTCACCCAATTTGCTGTACGTTCCTGGCAGAATCTGGTCTAAAAGTGTTCATATTTTTTGCAGTTGTGGTTGTCTCGTTTAGGTTTTAAAGAAAAACCCATATTGTTTTACAGCTGAAGTATAAGGAGAGAGTTATTGGTTTGATACTTGTGTCTCCACACTGCAAACCTCCTTCTTGGACCGAGTGGCTGTACAATAAAGTCATGGCAAATTTGCTGTATTTCTACGGGATGTGTGGTCCACTGAAAGATTACTTGCTGAAGCGCTATTTCAGTCAGGTTGGTTCTTTGATTAAACATTTTCTAGATATGTTATGTAATGCATCGATATTTGTTTGATTGCTAAGTCTCTCTGTTTGGACTGTGCGTAGGAACTTATAGGTGATGCGGATGACCCTGAATCAGATATAGTACGAGCTTGTAGAAAGGTTAGAATTGGTATATCTTTTCCCCTCTTCTTGTAATGTCCTGGTGATGATCCACCACCATCTTTTATACATTTTATCCACTCAGATTATTATTTGTTGTTGACCTTTTCAGTTGCTAGACGAGAGACAGAGCTATAATGTATTGCGGTTTCTGGAAGCAATGAACGAGTGAGATTATATCCAACTCTCGTATGAATTGTTTGTAGCCCAAATGGTCTGGTCTTTATTGTTTACCCATTGATGGTGGCTCTTATCCTAATACTATATACTGCTGTCTGTATACAGGAGGCCGGATATCAGTGAAGAGCTAAGGAAACTTAAATGTCGAACTCTGATCTTTGTGGGAGACGACTCGCCTTTCTATTCTGCTGCTATGCACATGTTCTCTAAGCTGGATAAAAGATGCAGTGCGCTAGTTGAGGTAATTAACAGTGATTGAACTAGCAAACAAGGTCGATTCTTTCAGTGTTTTGGTCCCCTTGATCTGATTAACTAATCATTTAGATATGTAAGAGAGATATGAAGAGTAGTAGTGTGTCAATTGCAGGTGCAACACTGCGGATCAATGGTAACAGAGGAACAGCCCTATGCAATGTTGGTTCCACTGGAGGATTTCCTGATGGGCTACGGATTCTATCGGCGGATTTCGTCAGATGATGGAAGCCTGCTACAAATCCCACGAAGCCCGTCGTGCAGCATATCTCCTGAACTTTTGTCACCAGAGAGTATGGGTTTGAATTTGAAACCCATAAAAACTCGCAGGGTCTCAATTGAGGATGATGAGTTGTATATAGAGTCGAGATGAACAGCAGAATGAAAAAAGAGAGGAGAAAAACCAGTTATGTAAATCGTGTACAATCAATTAAACCACATGAGCAGAACCTCTTCCCTCTGTGTAAGTCAGGTCAACAGACATAATAGTGTATATAAAAACCGTCAATTAAAAAAAAATCCCGTCAGATAATGCATTTATATAGTTATACCAATCTGTGTGTGGTTCTGTGTTGTCTCTTGTTATCAAACCGGCCCGGTAGAAGTAGATGTTAACAGAAACAAAGAAGTGATAATAGTAAGGGTACGCTAGCGTCGAGAGAACTCTCACATCGTGTGAACTCGTCGAATGTCTACGTTTGGGTCTACTACAAAGATAAGCGACGACATCCTCGATGCTCATAGAGGTTATATAGCATTTCGTTAAAAGCGCCCACCGCTTAGCCAGGGAGAGCTAAGCCGGTAACAATCACTGATTTTTTGGGAAATCTGTGTACAGACAGAGCAACTAGAAAACGTATTTGATTTTTTTTTTTTTTGAAACCAAGAAACGTATTTGATTTTGTACAATAAGACAGATGCAAGGATAAGGGTTAATATACTCTATAAGGCTCGTTCTTTAGTTAGCCTTTTTATTTTTGAAGAGTTTCATCATTCATGTAGTTTAATATACTATGACCACATCAATTTATTAAGTCCACCCCCTTTCACATTTTATAATCTGACCCAACCTCATTTAGAGCTTTATACAAACACAAAATTCACAAAAGTCTTCACCAAACTAAGTTATATAATTATTATAGTTGTATAATTGAAGGATGGCACTTTGCAGGTGGTGAGACTTCAGGTGGCGGCGAAATCTAGACGAAGTGGAATTGGCTGGGGAAGGTATGCAGCGGTGACAACAGTTTATAGTACCGTTCACGAAGTTTATAGTATCTGCCCTTCGGACAGTTGTTCGGACAAGGCTAAAAGTTGCAAATCAGTAGTAAAACCTCAGACAACACAACACAACATATCCTCCTATGACAATTGAAAATGCAATTCAAAACAGAAACCTTACAAAAGATGATCCAACAACAGAGCTAAAACGATCACAGCGGAGTATAAAATCAATCCGAGGTATTAAAACAAGTCATTTGACTACGAGTCAATATTTTTAAATAGATATTTTTTTTCCGAAAACATAAATATACAGATCAAATGTATTCTTTCAAAAAATTTGTATATTAATAATATAATTACTACTATGACCAAGAATGATTAGTACAATATTAATATTGTCTAACAATATTATAATCAACATAGCACTACGATCAAATGATAAATATAAGTACGGAGTTAAACAAATAAAGTAAATAAATAAGGTAATTAATTAATTAGACATTATATTATACTATATATATAAAATATATTAAAGGGTATTTCATCCAGGAAGTTAAGAAGTGTTGTGCAATTTATTCTTAGATAAAGACTGAATAACACCCTGAAGAGTATGAAACATTTGGGCTCTACGCCCCCCCAATTATCAAAAAAAAAAAACCCTGAAGAGTATGAAACATCAATAACTATCCGAAAAGCGAACTAAAGGAAGAAATTTCCTGGAATTAGCAAGGTCAGCATTACAGAGCTAAAAACCTCAAAATGACTGTTCACCAAGACGAAATACCTATCCTGTGACCAGAAGTTATGGCTAATAATAAACTAAATATAATTAAATAAAGGAAAAATAAATAGAATGACTAAATAAAAAAAATTATTGAAAAAAAACATTAATTGTTTAATTGTTACGTAGTGAAAACATAAAAGATTATAATAATAAGAGACAATTTTATATAGTACATAAAGTTTCATTTTTTAAAATTAGAAAAATAAAGTCTAGAAACCAAAAATAAATCAATTTTCTAGTGATTATTGATATCAAATAAGAATATTGTTAATAATATTTATAATTTATAAAATTATTAATAATTATTTATATTTAATATAATTGTTATAACTTTTTTATGATTTTAAATCATCGTCATAATATTTTTTAAATTGTGTAATAGTATATGTTTTTAAATAAATTAATTTTTTTTATTGTTTAGTCATTTCTATGTATTATTTTAAAAGTGAATTCAAAATTTATATGATCTTTATTTTTTTTATTTTGTTGATATTTTAAATATTAAAAATTGACATAAACTCGTGAGTTATTGCGGAATATGGTGCGAGAGTAAATGATGATATAAAATATAACATATTAGTATGAAAATGAAACCTTAAATTCTTAATAAATCATCTCATATTATTACTCACTCGAACCTCAAATGTGCAATTTCCAATAAGACTTCTGTAGTATTTTGCCAACCAGTGGATTATTACAAAACAAGTGCAATGTTATAGTATATACATACACTTGTAAGTATACTCCCTCCGTCTAGACTCTGTTGCAATGGCACGTTTTTCATTAATAAAGTTATGTAGTAATTTTTACTAAATCATGTTTATCATGTACGAATATACAAAATTTAAATGAAAATTAATCTTATAGTTATAATTAGATATTCCAATATCAACAGGACGGTCATGGACAGTAGTACTTTGTGCAAGACCATTATAATCTCAGCCGACATCGTCAGGTTGCTTAAATGTACCGCTACAGTACACAAATAGTGTTTAAAAATTAATACGTACCTTGTGTACAGTGTACTAGATGCCAATAACAAGATCACGTTACTAATCACATTATTGTAATTTCCTTTTAATGCAAATCACGTAATAGTAATTGATTTCCTTGATAGTAAGGTATATTGGACGGACAGCACTACCAAAAGTTCGAATGCTATCAACAAATTATTTAATAATATGGATTTTTATTTTTAAAACCTCATGTTAATTCCTTTTTATATACATTTACTTAATTTTTTAGTACAATTATATTGGGGCGAGGGTATCGAATCTATAATCACAACGAAGTCACCAAGTTGACATATACATTTGGCGTGTGTTTTTTTGGGTAATCAGAATGATTCATTTTCTGTTGTTGTTTTCCTATTTTTAAGAAATGGGAAGAGAATGAGATTATCTCAAAATTTTCTATTTTGATTCAATCCCTACTAGGAAATGTGATTCCTTCCCTAGTATACTTTGACCGGTGACATATGACTATTGATCAATGACTAATGATCATTGATCGTGACCAGTGAATGTAGACCGGCAATTAATGACTGTTGACCTGCAGTTGACAGCCGTGACCATTGACCGGTTATTTATTTCATTTGCCCCCAGCTCAAACAAACAACCGGAAAAATAAAAAAGAATTTTTCTCCATTTCTCATCATTCTCTTTCCTGATTCCATTCGTTTCCTTCCGCTTTGAAAACAAACTCCCCCTTACTTCTTAATTAAACATAGAAAAGATCAAAGACTACGTAGATTGATAAAAATTACCACTTGCAGTTTGACTACGTTCCTTTTTATTTCAATCATGTTTTATTTCTAATAGAATACATAATATGGGGTGTATAGGAGATGACAGAGAAGAGAGATTGTAAAGTATGATTTTTATTCATGTAATCGTGATCATGATACAAGCCGCTTTGCTCTGTTCTTATACTTGAGCTTTTCTATCGTAATCTCTATCTTTCTGTTAATATTCTATGCTAACAAAATATCTGATAAAGATATTGTTTTATCTTTAACAGATTACACCTAAAAATAACATAGAATAATTACATTAGTTTGGGCCTTATTTGGGATATTAGGCTTGATGGGCCTTAATATCCCAATACCCCCCTCAAGCCGTAGGTAAGCAAGATTACCAAGGCTTGATGTCTCATTGTTGCTCATACCCATCCGTTGGATCTGCTCTCTGTATCGTGTACCCACCGACAGTACCTTGGTCATCATATCTGCTAGCTGCGTAGTAGTATGAGTGTAGGTAACATCAACCAAGCCTTGCTGGATCTTTTCTCGAACAAAATGACAATCTATCTCAATATGCTTTGTCTTTTCGTGGAATACTGGATTTCTCTATTAAAATAGCCGACTGGTTGTCACATTTGACAGGGACAGGTGTAATGTTGTCAACACCAAGATCGCTCAATATCCGAGTTAACCAGGTTAACTCAGCTGTAACACGTCGAAGAGAGCGGTATTCTGCTTCTGCACTAGATAACGAAATTGAACCCTGCTTCTTGGTCTTCCAGGAAATAGGACTATTCCCGAGAAAAATATAGTATCCAGAAACTGACTTCCGTGTATTAGGGCAAGCCGCCCAATCAGAATCACAATATGCTAGGAGCTCCAGCTAGAATGTGACCCAGCCGAAAGAACAATACCATAGTTGACAGTTCCCTTGATGTAACAAAGTGCATGTATAGCCGCGTTCAGGTGGACATCAGTAGGCTGCTGCATGAACGACTCAACGTCTGAACAGTGAAACTGATATCTGGCCGTGTGTTTGAAAGGTAACTCAATTTTCCGACAAGTCTTCGATATACAGTAGGATCATGAAGAGGAACACCATCGTCAGACAACAAGGCTTTCCCAACAACCATAGGACCCTGTGTAATTTTCTTGTTCTGACAATCGTATTCTTGTATAAGATCCAAGCAGAACTTTCGTTGGGACAGAATATATCCTCTTTTGGTTTGAACAATTCTATTCCCAAGAAATAATGCAAAGATCCTAAATCTTTGATTTTGAAATTCAAATCCAGTGCCTTCTTAATGTCATCAATCTCTGATTGATCCTTACCAACAACCAGAATATCATCAACATAAACAGCAACATAAATTCTTCCATTGTTGCATTCCTTGAAAAATAAGGAATAATCATTTTTAGACTGAAAGAATTAAGGGTTCTCAGGAAACCTGCCAGTTTGGAAAACCACTGCTGGGAGGCCTGCTTGAGGCCATACAAAGATTTCTTGAGAAGGCAAGCTTTATGCTTCAACACTACCGCTATCACTCTTCTCCTGCAACTGGCCCAAGTTTGCTTCTGCCTTAGTCAAGTCCAAAACATAGAGCCCACTGTATCCATGCCCGGTGACTTCAATCGTCCCTGCAGACCGGACCTGGAGAAAAAGCTTCGTTTCATCAAAAATTAGGGCACAGCTAAATTGAGCTACCAGTTTCTGTACGGAAACCAAATTGCACATGAAATCCGGAACGAACAACACTTCCTTCAACCACAATCTTTTCCCCAGCTTGATATCGCCGACCAAACGCACCGTCTGAGGACTACCGTCAGGTAATATCACCGTCTTCACCTTCCTTCAACATTCTCCAGTTTTCAAAAGCGTTTCTGTTCCAGACATATGATCCGTGGCTCCCGAATCGACAATCCACTTCCCTTCGAACAATCACGAGAACTCATAAACACAGATTATTATCAGTTTGGTAAGAACTTTACCTGAGAAGTCCAGTAATTCCACTCCTCTGATTTTTCTGATTTTGTTCCCGTACTGGTACTGCGTATGAGCTCTGTGATTTGCTGGAGTTGTTTGGGTGTTATAATTTCTTGTTAACTAATGCTCATTTTTAGAGTAGCACTTAAAAAGTTAACTACCGTACGTCGTGTATCATTGCATGGTCTCGTACTATCATAGATTTTACTAATATCAGTCTAAAGGTCCTACAAGAAACATAGTATCACAGACGAATATTCCGTAGGTAATGACATCACAGACGGAAATTCCGTAGGAACTTTCTGTCTGTAATAAAGGTTCGGTAATAATATTCGTCTGTGAAAACAACTCCGTCTGATAGTATTGACTTTTACCGACGCAATTTCCGTCTCAGAAAATATTATCACCTACGGAATATTCCGTTCTCAAAAACTGTTATCACCTACGGACATTTCCGTCTCAGAAAACTGTTATCATCTACGGATATTTCCGTCTCAGAAAATAATTATCACCTACAGGAAATTCCGTCTAAGTAGTTATCACCACGGAATGTTCCGTCTCTGATATGTTATCACCTACCAAAATTTTGTGTTTCAATATTATTACCTACGGAATTTTCACTGTTATTACCTCGAAATCTTTCATCTCATAAGTTATCACTACGAAATGTTTTGTACCTAATAATTTCACAACAAAACACATATCACTTGAATAATATATAGCACTGTTAATTCATGCTGAAACACATGTGACATTTTATATTGTGCTACATAAAGTAGTATATCCAGTCACAACATTCCCAAAATAGTCTTCATAACTAGCAAATATTTCCATAGAAGAGAACTATAAGAATTTCTCATAAGAATTCGAATACTACAACACCCATATCCTACAAAGTTTACAATATTCAAGTTTAGGCTTGGTGTCATGTCTAACTTATATATTTGAGCCCCAGAATAATATCAAATAACCAAAATCATCGGTATAAGGTTGGATTACTCTCAATTTCACTTCATCTAGAATTAGGAGTAATAAGTCACTTAACCAAGACTTGTAAATCAAAATCTCACATCAAATAATCAACGATCTAAGTCATATGTTGATTTATCCTCCCATAAGTTGTCTACTAGTAAAATTATTTTGTCAGTTGATAATTAACCAATAATTTGAAATATCAAGCAATATTAATGTTAAATCAAAAGTGTTTTATGTTGAAATATACAAAACTCAATTAATCAATTGGCTCTACATTAATGGTGGCCACGGGTCCGGTTCCACCGTTCCGGTTCCACCGGTTCCGGTTCCACGGTTCCGGTTCCGGAAAATGTGTATTCGTATTCGGAACCGGTCCGGCGCGGTTCCGGTTCCGGTTCTGAAATCTGGATTCGCTTCGGATTCAGTCAAAAAACCGTTCCGCCGGTTCCCAATCCGGTTCCGGTTCTGATCGGTTCCGACCGGTTCCAGAAATTTGATCGGCTCCAGTTGCTTCATTTAGCTCCGATTTGAGATCCGTTTGAGCGCACACGTTGCTCTTTTCATCCACTTTACACCTAGATAGGTTATTCTTCAAGTTTATAATCTTAAATGTGTAAGAAACAAAGACTTAGGAAATTTTATTGAATTTACAAAAAATAAGGAACAAAGAGAATTTTATTATATGATTCACTGCCTCATTAAAATCTTATTAGGTAAAAACCCATTGGGAAAACCCTAATAAGGAAAAAGAGTACAGCTACTAAGAGGTTACATGATTTCAATTTGCACGTCTTAAAAAAAGATTACATGGAAAAAAGTAATACTAAATTACTAATACATTCTAAAATATTACAAGATAGAAGTCCTAAGTGGTGTTATCCCCATTCATCTCATACCAATCATCATGTTGGCCTTCATATTGCAATGCGCGTGCTTGGGATCTAACGGCTATTTTCTTCAGAGGGCGCGCGCCCGAGACCCAAAACGACGTCGTTTTGGCCTAATTACAATGGTAACTTCAACCGGTTCCGGGGCGGTTCCGGTTCCGATTCCACCGTTGCAGTTCCGGTTCCCGTTTCCGAATCCGATGACGGTTCCAGGCGGTTCCAAGCGGTTCCAGGCGGTTCCGGTTCCGGTTCCGGGCCCGTTCAGGCCCGAATCTCAAAACATGTATTCGTATTCGGAACCGGCTGAGGCGGTTCGGTTCCAGTTCCGGTTCCCACCGGTTCTCGGCCGTTCCGGTTCCAATCGGTTCCGGGTAGAACCGGACCCGATGGCCCCATTACTCTACATCGAGTTATCAATTGTTAGACCCAAAAACCTACTATAATAGTTGAGAATAATTTGTGTAAGACAAAAAATGAGCATATTTCATCTCTGTGTATGGCATAAACCTGGCATATTCACTCTCGCATAAGTGAGACATATTGGCATTTATGTCATTTGACTATTTGATGATAGCGTTTTGGCATTAGGACATGTTTATGCCCGATTTATGCAATTTTCCATTCGTGTCATTCTTCGTTCTTCTTCTTCTTCGTCTCTACTGATCTTCGTTCTTGGTTTGTCTCTGTTGCTCATTGTCTTCACTTCTATATGTTGAAAAGTCCCGCATCTACCCGGGTAATCTTCTTCTCCATGCTCATGCTGCTCTTTTGTTCTTCTTCCTCTGTCGCTCATCGACTGCTCCTTCTATCCTCGTTTCTGTTCAAGCTTTGTTCACCATCTCTTGGGTTTGGTAAGTGTGTGACCACTTTGATTTGTAGGGTTTATACCCTGCTTCTTGCTCGTATGTTCCCTTTTCTGTGTGACATGTTGTTGCGAACTGATTTTTGTTGCTGGTTGATTCTGCCCCTCTGTCGGTTGATGTGCCATCCTTGTTGTTCATTCTCACGGTGCTCTCGAATATGGAATTGTCCTAAGGAACCTGCTTTAAACCTAAGTTCTGTTGTTTTTTGTTGCTTTTGGGTATTGTTTTCGACTGTTGTTGTTACGGTCGAATGAACGACCTTGTGCTGGATTTGAGTTCAAACTATTGCCTGCCTCGTACTTGGTCGATCGATCAACTTTTCTGTTGGATTTGATATGGACTTGATTCCCTGTTTGTGGTCGATGGACTGACGCTTGGGTTTGAGTTGGAACTCTTGCCTTGTTGTTGCTCGAGTGGTCGCTTCTGTTGGATTTAAGTTATACCACTTGCCTTGTTTTGGTCGATTGACCAATGATGTTGTTGCATTTGTTTTGTATATGTTGGTTCATTTTAGGTTGATTGACCAACACCTCAGTTGATTTGCTTATTGAACTGATGCCTGTTTTCAGATGAATTTGAGCTTAATTTTTTTTCCGATGAACTGTTGGAATAGGGTTGTTTCGCCTGAGAAATTGGTGTAGTGCTTCATTCTCTTCACGCGGTATATACTTCTGCAATACATGTCTTCAAAATAGTTGTTAAAGGTTAAAAATGTGTAAAAAAACGGGTCACGAGCTCACTTGTTTCACCTGCATCACCCGCGTGTGACGAGTGATGAATTTGCGGGTGACGGGTCGGGTCGGGTGGTGCGGGTGAAAAGCGAGTGACAGGTCGGGTCCCAGTCCCATTGCCATCCCTAACCCTTAATGATCTTGGCACATTTTCGAATGATAAGATAAGAGCATATTACACAATGGAAGAGTAGTCCTACTACGGTAGTTGCGGTAATTTAATTTACAATACATATGAACTTCACCATAACTGTATTTCTACCTTAGTCCCTGAGAAATGATGAGAGCAAATGTACTATGAGTTTAACAGTCTTGAAAAATTCACACAACGATGATGAGGGCAAACATACTCTAAGTTGATTAGTTCGAAAAACACATTGGCAACGTCTTGTGATGATCAAAACGAGAACGAACGACCTCTAGAGACCTGTGACGAGTGAACGAGTATGAGCAACAATGTGGCGATGTGGCGAGCAAATGAGAACGAGCAATATGAAACACATTAATGGGGTTATAGTGAGTAGAAGTAAATCACTCACATTTATATGTTGTTGTTGTACTTATAACAAAGCAACATTTACTACATAATATTGTACAATGTTAAACTTTTGGGGTAATAAAATGAAAACTATTTACTTTTCATCATAGGGTTGTAGTTAGTATGAGCCATGTAACAACCCACTTTTAAGTCGCTGATAGATATTGTCCGCTTTGGCGTAGCTTATGGTTTTGTTTCTAAGGGTCAGCTAGTTACACCACTAAAAACATGTCTACTATGAAGAAGTCTCCACAACCTATAAGGAATGTTTTCACCCTCCCATTGATGTGGGGGCCGTTTCGTGGCACACCACTCCCCCTCCCCCTAAAGGAAGCTCAGTGCCCTCTTGGGCTTGCTGGCATATTGATCCGACCACCGGCTCTGATACCACATGTAATAGGCTAACAACCCAGTTTTAAGTCATTGGTAGATATTGTTCGCTTTGCCGTGGCTCACAGTTTTATTTCTAAGGGTGAACTAGTTACACCACTTAGAGCGCGTTTACCATAGAGGAGTCTCCACACCCTTATAAGGAATGCTTCGTTCTTCCCTCCAATCGATGTGGCGGGTGTGCCATGAAACAGCCCCCACATCGGTTGGAGGGAAGAATGAAGCATTCCTTATATGGGTGTGGTGACTTCTTCATGGTAGACGCGTTTTGCGTGGTGTAACTAGTTGAACCTCATAAACAAAACCGTGAGCTGCGGCAAAGCGGATAATATCTACCAGCGAATTGAAACTGGGTTGTTACACATGATATCAAAGTTGGTGGTCGAATCAATGTGCTAGCGGGCCTACGGGGCGTTGGGCTCTCTTCAGGGGGAGGGGGAGTGGTGTGCCACGAAACGGCCCCCAATCAGTTGAAGGGGAGAACCAAGCATTCCTTATAAGAGTGTGGAGAGTCCTTCATGCTAGATGCGTTTTGAGTGGTATAACTAGTTGACTCTTAAAAACAAAACCGTGAGCTGCGGTAAAATGGATCATATCTACCAACGACTTGAAACTGGACTGTTACAAGCCAGTTCAACTAATGATGAAGAGGAGGAGCATGTCCCGGAAGACGACTTGGATAAGATTGCAGATCCATTGAGCATGGTTAATCTATATAACTAGATTACCGATGCTATTATGACTAATATTAGATGTTGAATTCTGAGCAAAATGTTGTATTTTATTTAAGAAACCGAGACTATCAAGTTAGAGTGTACAAATCTTTAATGACACAAACTACGTACTTATCTCTTATAAAAATTGTTAGTAGCGACTTTGTTTATTTTTAATGAAATGATTTTAAAAATTAAAAATATAATATTTGTAATTGTCAAATAGAAAACGCTAAATAATTACACATAACTTACTTATGTACAAAAATGTCACACTGTCAAATAACAATTTTTAAAAAACTATAAATATACCAGTACAAAATGTCATACCAAACAGTTAGTATTTAGATGATTAAATACTATCGTTCAATCAAGCTTGTTAGAATTATACATCTACCTTTCGCAACAATTTTTCTTGGTTAATAGTATTTAGATCTAAAATTAATTGTTTATAAAAAATATATAACACGGCTTATAGTACAGCAAATCTATTTGAACTCTTTTACAATAATTTAATGGTTTTGCATATTACTGTTAAACTAAAAATAGAAGAAAAAATGGACAGTTTTAGTCCAAATGAGAGAAAATGATAAAACATACTGTGACAAGATATACTTTTTTTTTAAAGATGTGATACTTGATTATGTTTGATGTTTTTTCTTTGGGTAAATATTGATGTTGATGTAGGGATCAGTTGACCTCACACCTTTGTTACTAGTTTTGTACATACAAGTACATGTATCATGTATGCCAGCCACCAACATTAGGCTTTCCAGCAGAACGACTGTTTCTTGCTTGGTTGCAAGTCTCGTGCCCAGCTGCCGTTCTGCTAACGGATGTTCCTAGCAACGCCAGATTTAGGCACAAATAGAGCAGAGAACGAACGAGTTAGGTAAAAAAGAGAATGCACACACTCTTATCTGGCCAGCTAAACTCCAGATATAGGTACCTTATCTTTTTCTTTTGAAATACAGATATAGGATTGTTTTTAAACCACCAACCTCTCCCAACATTACATATATTTTTCATTCCAAAAAACCAAAGTAATGGGACTACCATGTGTATCAGGATCCTAAACCTCAAGTCAGCTTCAGACCAGAGCACCTACACTAAAACTTATTATTTGTAATCTGAGGTTTCATGGGTTGTTGCGTAAGTAGTCTGACTATCATATGGTTTTGGAGACTAGATGTGCATCTTAAATACACTAAAACTACTAAATAAAGGTATGTTTCAACCAAAATACAAGTCTAAACCAGTTAATACTAAACTTGAAGTTACAACATTCTTAAATATAAGTCCAACATCACATGCATTAGGCCCCATTCTTTTGCACTAGAATCAACTGGTTTATGATTTATCAGCTGGTTTATCAGCCTCAGCTCATTCTTTTGTTGTATTATGGGTCAGATATCATTAATTTATAAAGCTTATTCAAAACAGCATTATCAGTTAGTTAATCAGCTGATTTACGCATTACCAGTCGCATTATCAGTTGGTTTACATATTATCAGTCACATTATCAGTAGGTTTACGTCATTGGCACCACACCTCTTCCCTGGTCGATCAGAGCCTCACCGAAAGCATGAAGCACCATCACAATCTCCTTCGCTTTTTCCCAAGTTTTCGTCCCATCATCAACTCCCTCATCAGCCAACATCATCCACCTACAAATTTTTAGATTAATCTCAGTTCTCCTTCCGCTCCTCACCGAAATTAGCAGCCAACCACAATTAATTTCACTGTCGTTCTTAGCATGAAAATGATTGACTCCCAAATTCACCACTCGTGATTGACGGAAAGTGGAACACAGCAAGAAGGGCAGGAGAGGTGGTATTAGCATCGCCTAATCCAACCGACGGAACCAACACCCACCGACTCCCTCTTCCTCCTGCTTCGTGATTCTAGAATGGATGCACAGAGCGAGTGAGATTTGCATGCACTGGGAGATAGATGTGACTTTAGCTTGCTTAGTGCTCTGCTCCCACATCAATGCGAGGAGTGGGCCCTCAATCGATGCGCTTTGAAGCTGTCATCGGTGTTCATTTGGCTAAGTGAGAAGGTGATAGGTGAGGACAGTGGTGGACCCAGAAGTCAAAGTTTACGGGTCCAAATTTTTTTATATTAAATTTGAAGATATATAAGTGTGTGGTTATAAATTTATTAAGCATTAGTATATACATCAAATTTTAAGGTAATATTTAAATTTTAAGTATGTAGAATTTGAAAATTAGACTCGTTTTTAAAAAAATTAAAACTTATCTCATGGGGTTAGACGAGATCAAAGGTAATTTTGTTCCATAACTTTAAAAGCCTAAAAATAGGTCTACAATAATTGAACTTACAACCTCACATATAGGAACATTTCTCTACCACTAAATTATATCAACTTTCAGTATTTTACTCATTTTATTTTATTAAAATTATACTTTAAAAAATTATCTTTTTAGTATCAGAAAAGCTATGGGGTCCGGGACCCCTCAGGACCCACCTCGGTCCGCCCCTGTGTGAGGACATGCATGATCCAACCAAAAAACTGAAGAACATCCCCTACTCTCTAATCAGGTTGGCTCAGTTGGAGGTAAGGATGTTAATCTTGACCCAAACCCGAAACCTGACCCGATCCGACCCGTAAAAAGTCGGGTTCGGGTTGAGATTCTCGACCTGCTTCGGGTTCGGGTTGGATTATTGAAACCCGTTTCAGGTTCAGGTTGAACCTGGTAACCCGTAACCTAAAAATAATTTAATTAAAAATAAAAAATATGTTATATTTAATAACTTAAATTAATGTTTAATGATTAATTTATGATTAAAATAAACATTTAATCAGTGATTTATGATTAAATATAGTACATAATAATTAATTAATATTAAAGTATTATATTTATTTATTAAAAAAAAAAAAAAAAAAAATTAATTTTTGAAAAAACGGATCAGGTTCGAGTTGAAGAAATATAACCCACTCCAAATTCACGTCGGGTTCAGATTGGGTTCGGGTTGTACTCAACCTGACCCGAATCCTGATTTTGACTCCCCTAGTTGGAGGTATATTACATTGGGAGGCTTCCAAAATACTACCAGTTGTCAATAGAGAAGCTTTGGCTATGCAGTAAAGATTAAAAGAGAGACATTGGACATGCAAAGAGTGTTACTATGACAAAAAAAAAGAAACATAAAAGACGAGGACCATCAAAGAAAAGGTACATTATAGCCATACAAAAAAGGGAAAATTACATCCCGCACTCATGTGGTTTGGCGTATTTTCAAAAAACACCCACGTGGTTTATATAATTACTTTGCGCACCCACGAACTCTTCTCCGTTTTATGTCCGTCACCAACAAACCCATTTCCGTCCATGCTCTCCACGTGTGTGTTTGTGAGTGGCCATGAACATGTACCCGGTTTTATGAGATGAAAACCGGTTCTTCCCGTAATTCATCCTGCTAATTCGCTTACTCACCTACTCTCGTCACTCTACTCTTCTTCATTCTCCCGACTTTCGACTTTCTTCCCGATTTTCCACCCATTTCTCTTGCTCGACAGTGGAGGGAATCGCCATCTTCTTCTTCGCGCCTGATCCCTGCTCTACTGTCATCTCATACCCTAGGTGGGTGGTACACTCTGTTCCCGACATTTTAGGGTTTCGTTTGTCGATGCTCTCCTGTCGGTTGGTTTACAATTTCAGGGTTTTGTTGATATTCATTCTCTTGTCTGGGTTGCATGTCGATTTTTGCTGATGACTCATTCTCCTTTATAGTATGGGTGGCATGTCGATTTTTGTGCTGGTGTACACTGGCTTCCTGTACATTGTTCTGTAATCCACTCCTTTGTTCATTTCCTTGGGTTGCTGAAGCGAATATGGGTTGCTCAATGTTGCTCCTGACCAAATGTAACGTAGAATGTTCACATTTCTTTGTTATCAGTTGAAGCGGCATTGATGGGGACCCTTTGTTGCTCCTTCCCAGTCGTGAGATGATATGTGGAGTTTTTTTGGTTATATGATAACTACTGAACTGCGACATTGGTGAAGCCCTTTGATGTAGCATAGTGGGGCTGTTATTAGTGAACTGATTTGTGAATTGATCTAGTTATGAAGATGTTGCTTTCATAATTCCTTTCTGTTCAGTTGAAGCGGCATTTGGGTATAACCCTTTGTTGCTCCTGATTTCTGAAAAGGAAATTAGAAGATAGGCATGCTTCAATTTACAGTTCATTCATTACGTTGGTACGCTAATATTAGTTTGCATTAGCTGTGATGATGGCCAATATGGCATGGATGAAGCCCTTTAATGCTTATATTAGTGAACTGCTTTGTGAATTGAACTAGTTATGAGCATGCTGCTTTCGTAATTCCTTTTTGTTCAGTTGAAGCGGCATTGGGTATAACCCACTATTGCTCCTGATTTCTGAAAAGGAGATTAGAAGCTAGGCATGCTTCAATTTACAGTTCATTCATTATGTTAGTATGCTAATATTAGTTTGCATTAGCTGTGATGATGGGCATTGTGCCAAATCTGAGCTCACCATTTGCAAGAGCAATGATGACAACTCTTTGGTCTGAGCTCAATGAGCTTGTGGTTCTTTTTCTCATCCTTTCCACTTGTTTTTACTAGTATGTCTTCATCAAGCAACAGGAATAGTGAGAGTCGCTTCACGTTCACGAATGTGAAGTGCAAATGCAAAAAAAATGCAAAGCTTTATGTTGCAGATACTAGTGACAACCCGTTGAAGTTGTTCCATCGGTGTGATTGTCCTCATGGGCTATTCAAGTGGTGGAACGAAAAGGAATTGAACAGGCATCTATTGAGCAACAAGTGGTAGGAGAAGAGGTAGATAGCCCCAGTGTGGATCTGTTGAAGGTTTTAGAAGAAATTAGAGATATGAAACAAGAGTTGAATGATTTGAAGGTTTTTGTACTGAGCCAAAGGGAGGGTTGTAAGGCTAACGCTTGTAGCACTTTTATGGGTGTGTATGTCATTGTATTTGTGATTACTTTTCTGATTATTAGAGTTGTTTAGTTAATGGTCTTGGGTGGAAAATTGCAAGTGTAGCAGACTTGTGCACTACATCTTTTGTGTGTCTGAAGATCAATGGCTGTGTTTTGATGTTAATGCAATTCAAAAACAGTGTGTAAAGTTCCTTATTAATGCAATTTCATTTCATATTCGTTGTCTTGGCCATTCAATCAAAATTGGTGTTGTAAAATAACACTTTTGTAAAATCAACTCCTATCATTTGACAAAACAGAACAATAGGTCTTTCACAGACAGAATGAATATGCTCTTTGGCAAAATAATACACAGGCATAATAACAAACGGGCAAAGTAATACACAGGCAATATAATACTTGCAATTTGTCAGACAGAAACTGCTCTTTGACAAACAGAAGAAGTGTACTTTGGCAGACAGAAATTGCTAAGCTTTTTCATAGACAGAAACTGCTCACTGGCATCATAACATTCATTAACATCACAAAATATTCAGGGTACATCATTGTATCTTCATGAGAAGGAAATAACATACTAAAGTGCTTCTGTAGAGTACAACCATGTTTGTTTCACATTGCAGACAAGTGTCCCCATAAAAAACTAGTAACTACTACAACAAAATTCTAGAAACACAACTTTGCGCAGCAACTGCAAGTACAAATCAGCTTCCTTCAGCTTCCTTTCCAACATCCTGCATCACACTAAACAAACAGAAAAATTCATATTAGTACACATGCAACATAATTAAATGAGTCAACATAAAATAGTACACAATTACAGATTATTAAACTTTTTCAAGAAAGGCTTACATTGTTGTACAAACTACTAGTTCTTCTTTCTTGAAGATGATCTAACTGGTGCAGTCACCACTCTCTTTTTCCTTGGCTTTATACCCCCTACAACCCCTTCTGTAGTCTCTTGCGTTGCATGTGCTTCAGCTTGAGTAGCACCACTCCCATCTCCACTTTCTGTGACAGGCAGTAGACCTTCACCTTGACCCAAAGATCTAACAATTTGGGCTGAGCAAGTTCTAGAGTTATGCCCCCTCTGTTTGCATTTGGCGCAAGTAACATGGCTTGATCTTTTAGGGTTAGGCCTAGACTCACCTTCTTCTCTCCTTCTATTTTTTTTGGGTCTACCAGGCAACTTCCTAAGAAAGGGTGGAGAAAGTATTTGTAGACCTACAGGTTCAGGCCAGATCGAATGGTCTGGGATAGGGGAGATGGCCCTCTGATAAGTCATGACATATGTTGACATTGAAAAGAATGGATCTACAAACAGCTCTTTGTCCATCCTCTTCCAGTTGAGAATGGCACAAGCATGTTTACATGGTATTCCACTTTGATCCCAAGCCATACAATCACAATGTTTGTCACGTAGGTTGACAATGTAGTGCCTACTCAGTTCTATTACTTCAAATTCATGCTCACTGCTAGCTGTGTGGCCACACCTACAACCTGCCCTTATTCTTGTACAACATTTTCTTAGCATATGGTGTAACTTTCCCATTCATCTTTCTGATGGACTCTCTCCTTGCATTAAGCCTTTTCATTAAAGTTCTTCTAAGTCCTTCCAAAAGAACACATATTGGGCTACCCCTAATGCTAGACAATTTACTATTGAAAGACTTCACAAAGTTAGATGTTGTCTCAATCACTCTCACCTCCCTGGGCATATGATATCTAACCCACAAGTTGTAGTCCACCTCCCTTAGATATCTAAAAGCCCCTAGAGAAGTTTCTTCAATTTTTTTGAGCACGTCTTTAAGTGCAGACTGGGTATAACACTGTGCAGCTTCCCAAAACAAATTTCTTAACAAAGTACCTATGGTGCAACATTCAAATGTAAGGACACTACTTGAATAGAAGTGAAAATAGAATGTAATAGTACTATAAAGGAAAACAGTACTTGAACAGAAGTGAAAACAGAATGTAATAGTAGTATAAAGGAAAACAATAATTGTACCTGGATTTTCTTTCTTGAAATTGGCATACAAATGGCTACAGCATATCCTCCTTGTCACCTCTGGTAAGACAGCTTCAAGAGCAGGCTCAACCCCCTATAACAATAAAAAGGCATTAGCAACTACATAGTGTATGGATGGTACACAACTAGCAAAAACAGAACAATAGGAAATATGTAACCAATTACCTTTTGCCTATCAGAAATGATAACCCATGTCCTCCTCACATTCTCATCAGCGATCAGCCTTAAGTTACTGAAAAAATAAGTCCACGTCTCTGTTGTTTCACTAGGGACAATTGCAAAAGCAATTGGAAATATTCCATTGTTAGCATCTAGAGACACACACTCAAACACTCCACCATAAGGTCCCTTTAGATGGCAACCATCCACGCCAATAAAAGGCCTACAACCTCTAAGGAAACCTTCCTTCAGTGCACTAAAGCAGATAAACAACTTGGAGAATGTTGGTGGCTCATTAGCATACTCTTGATATTTCAAGTCTATGATAGACCCAGGATTCCTCTCAAGAGCAATTTTTGTATACTGATGGAGTTTGGCATATGACTCTCCATGATTACCTTGCAACTGTCTCATAGCATCTTTCCTTGCCCTGAAGCACTTCATGTAGTTGACAGTTACCCCACGTTTGGTTTGAATGAATTGCTGGATTTGAGCAGGGGACATAGAGCTGTTTGCTCTCAACTCAGGAAGAATTTTTCTCATAATCCACTTAGAAGTGGCTGCTGGGTTTTCAGATAATCTAGTACAAGTGTGTTCCCATCTTAATGTTTTGATCATGAAGGTTACATTGTCAGGTAAAAGGGATGCATGCAATCACCACTCACAAGTACTAAGGTTGTTGCACAAAACAGTGTACTTCCATGGGTCATTAGCCACCCTATGAAGATCTATACCCTCCTGAACAGCATAATCCTCCATCATCTCTAAAGCATCCTTATTCAGGAACATTTGCTTGGGTTCTAGCTTTATTGTGCCATCAGGCTGGTGTTCAAACTGTTTACCATCTTTCAGCCAACTATCATCTCCAGTAACCCCCTCCTCCTCATCTCCAGAATAGTAACCCCTTCCCTTATTTTCTCGGTTGCATCAACATCCACATCATCCTCCTCAACATCAACATTACCACCACCATCTGTTTCACTCTCATCTGACAAACTGATACTATTGTCATTCTCAGAGTTGTTGTCCCATGAATCATAGAATGTGGGGTTTAACTCCACATTTTCATCTACATCATTTCTCTCATTAGACACTGTAGGGGCTTTCTCAACAGTTGGTACAGAAGGGTTAATGATAGGAACTAAAGCATTGTTAGTAGCGCTGTTGTGGTTTGAGCCTACCGTGGGACTGCACAAAGAGGGGGTGGATGACCCAATTGGCCCTGTTGAGTCAGCAGATGGTCTTACATTTTGCACATTTGAAGACCTTAGAGAATGGAGTTGTGTTGCAGGAGGCAATGGTAAAGTTTGGTTTCTTTCAGTATGCATGGCAGATGATGTAGCTGGTATTTGTTTGAATTGAAACACTTGGGGGCGTGAAGAAGAGACAAGATTAAGCCCTCTTGGCCTTTTTTTCCTTTTTCTGGTTTCCCCACTATTTTGGCTACCAATGGCTAGTGGAGCAAGAGATATTTGTGGAGATTCTTGAGCATGTTGTTGTGGTGATTGTGGAGGTATAGATAGTGGGGGCTCTTGGGAAGGTTGAGTTATGGGTGCTTGTGTATGATGTTGTGGGTCCTGAGAGGGTTGTGTCTGAGGTGGTGAGTTTGGGTATATGACATCAGGATCCACTTCCATTAGTTCATCTTCATCAACATCAATTCTATCCTCTGGTACATCCTCATTTTCAATATGGTTTTTCTCACCCCTTTGGCTCGCATCAGCCAACCAGCGATTGTAAAGGATCATTAACTGACTCTCCTTTGATCCATCCTCAACAATAATCACAATCAAATCCTTTCCTTCATACAAACTTAACATGGTCAACAACTGCCTATCACACCCTATTTCTATCTTCTTTTGCTTTTAGGGTGCTGATACTTAAAAACTGGGTACTTGGGTAAGCTAGCCTTGCTTTGGTGTATGATAACATTAAGACAGTCATCAACCAGTTCGATGACTGAATATCTATCAGGATCAAATGGCATTAATGTCTATATCTGCTACCCTTATACTCTACCTCTAGGTTTATCTCCATTTCTGAATTCATAAACACATAACAACACTTGTTCATTCAACCAAACATAAGTAATGTAAACAACAAAGAGATCAACATAATGAATGAAATCGAAAGTGTATTACAGAACAGTGTACATGAAACCAGTGTAGACCAAGCAAAAATTGACATGCAACCCAGACGAGAGCATGATATCAGCAAAACCAACAAAGGAGTGGATTACAGGACAATGTACAGGAAGCCAGTGTACACCACATATAACCAAAAAAACTCCACATATCATCTCACGACTGGGAAGGAGCAACAAAGGGTCCCCATCAATGCCGCTTCAACTGATAACAAAGAAATGTGAACATTCTACGTTACATTTGGTCAGGAGCAACATTGAGCAACCCATATTCGCTTCAGCAACCCAGGGAAATGAACAAAGGAGTGGATTACAGAACAATGTACAGGAAGCCAGTGTACACCAGCAAAAAATCGACATGCCACCCATACTATAAAGAAGAATGAGTCATCAGCAAAAATCGACATGCAACCCAGACAAGAGAATGAATATCAACAAAACCCTGAAATTGTAAACCAAGCGACAGAAGAGCATCGACAGGAGAGCATCGACAAACGAAACCCTAAAATGTCGGGAACAGAGTGTACCACCCACCTAGGGTATGAGATGACAGTAGAGCAGGGATCAGGCGCGAAGAAGAAGATGGCGATTCCCTCCACTGTCGAGCAAGAGAAATGGGTGGAAAATCGGGAAGAAAGTCAGGAGAATGAAGAAGAGCAGAGTGACGAGAGTAGGTGAGTGAGTGAATTAGCAGGATGAATTAGGAGAAGAACCGGTTTTCATCTCATAAAACCGGGTCATGTTAACAGCCACTCACAAACACACACGTGGAGAGCATGGACGGAAATGGGTTTGTTGGTGACGGACATAAAACGGAGAAGAGTTCGTGGGTGCGCAAAGTAATTATATAAACCACATGGGTGTTTTTTTAAAATACGCCAAACCACATAAGTGCGGGATGTAATTTTTCCAAAAAAATAAGGTGGATTAAGGCCTAACTACAAACAGAAATTAGCAAAACAGCTAAATAAGTACCGGAAGGAAAACAGAAATTTAGAATGTGATAGCACATAAAAGAGAGGAGAGATCATTACTTCCCCCTCTCTCCTCGCTCCACCCTAGATATAGGAATCTTTTGATAACATACAATGTAGTGGTGTTTTTTGTACATTAAGTCACGTGTTTGGTGGTGTTACGTGCTGTTTGCCGTGTGTTTCATTTCATTTTTCAAATTCGCAATTCGTATATTTCTGGATGCTCCTTTTACGAATTAGTTCTCGGCTTTAAACAGAACAAAAACCAACGGCGACAGAAGTTGGAGCCGAATTGCAGAATTTTTTTGGTCAAATCGAATAATAATACTTTTTTTTTTGAAAAAGAATAATAATACTTGAATAGAGCAATACTATAGTATAATAGTAAAAGGAAGCAAAAAAGAAACAAATTCGCAATCGCAGAAGTAAGCATATTAATTAGCGCCAGCCAACCATCCGACCACCACAGAAATTTTCTCGTTCAGGCATCCTCCTCTCTTTCCCTCCTTTCTCTTTCTAGTATATTTCACAGGGGAAGAGAGACTTTGATTTGGATCCTTCTTCTCGTTATCCCCCCACCCTACCTATTCAACGCCGTGAATACTCCGACTGCTTCAATTCGCCACTTCTATTGCGACGATCTGGTCCATTTCCATCTTTCGTATTCTTTAATCCGCCCGTCTCCCTCTTTAGCTACCAATTCAATTAATGGCAAAGAGGAGAGAGGATGAGCGGGGAGACAAAGGGGGAGGAGGTGGCACTGGAATGGGCATAATCGACGGCATGCCTCTTTTTGCTAAGGAGCTTGTAGCTGGTGGCGTTGCCGGCGGCGTCGCTAAGTCCGCCGTTGCACCTCTTGAGCGTGTCAAGATCTTGTTTCAGGTACTTTTGCCTTCCCAATTTTTTCTTTCCCTCTTTTATCCTGGAAATGATGCTTGACATGGTTTGAACTGTGTATTGCTTGTTAAGATTCTGACGAGTACGCGAATGAGATTGATTAATTGAGGGCCATGTGTTATGAATTGAATTGTAATGGTTGCTTATTGCTGGCGCCGACTTCCAGAGTGGGTATCGTTCCCCTTTAGAGTTCTCGACTTTCATGTGAGATGGTTGGAAAAAAATCTTTTGATTTACAACACTGGCAACCTTTTGGCTAAGATCAAGTGTGGCAAGAAATGAATTACAACAGGTTCTTTGCCTTCAATCCATATTGCAAGGTGAAGCAGTTTTCTAAATTACAACAGATTCTTTGCTTACAAAGCAAAAAGTTTTCTTTTTTTAAAAAAGGAAAGGCTTCTCAAGGCATGCAATTTAGGTAAAATTATATTACTATAATCTAAACTTCAGTTCGGCTTGGAAAGCACAATGGTTATGATCGTGTCCTTTTTTGCTTGGAAAGTGCCCAGGAACAATCAGTTTGTCAATAAATCTTGACCAACTTCTAGGTGAGAAGAGTTCAAGAGTAGTGATATGGGGCTACTACTGCAATTGTTAAATTAACGCTAATCTAATCTCCAAGCGACCAACTTATACAAACCAATCTATGATTACGCTGCTGAAGCAGTTATGACCCTCATGCCAACTGAACAAGAACTGGGCGCCCATTGTTTGCTCAATTTCGTTGTCTGTGTGTGTAGAATACTTTGTTGGAATCTAGAGGCTGATCTAAACAATGACTACTCTTCTGCAGACAAGGAGAGAAGAATACAAGAGTGTTGGTCTGTTGGGATCCTTTGTAAAGATAGCGAAAACAGAGGGTGTACGAGGTTTTTACAGGTATATACAGCACTTACTCCTCTTTCAGCTGGAGCATTGTCAGTATGCTCAACTCTCTAGGCATTCTAATATTATATGAGTATAAATCTTCTGCCGTATATATGCAGAGGAAATGGAGCTAGTGTTGCGAGGATAGTACCTTATGCTGCACTCCACTACATGGCATATGAACAATATAGACGAAAGATAATTGATACTTTCCCCAATATCTGGAAAGGTCCTACGCTTGATCTCGTGGCAGGATCGTTTGCTGGTGGAACAGCGGTGCTGTTCACATACCCTCTTGATTTAGTTCGAACAAAATTAGCTTATCAGGTATCCTGATTTCTCTGTCTACTTCACCTGTGTATTTCTTTTCTGTTCTCTGAATTTTCATGTATGTAGTCATCCAAAATCATAGGTTGTCCTCGTCTCGGACTTGCTCCTTCACCCTCAGGTTTTAAACTTCTGAGTAATTGCAGGTAGTTGGATCAGCAAAGTCAAATGTTAAGGGACTTTTTCATTCTGAGCAAGTTTATAAAGGCATCGTTCATTGCTTCTCAAAGACATACAAAGATTGTGGACTCCGCGGTCTGTATCGTGGTGTGGGTATGCAATATATAAAACACTCTTGCAACTTGCCTGATACATTCCATTAAATATCACTTGTAAATTGTAATGGATTTACATGTTTTCACCAGCACCATCACTCTATGGGATATTCCCCTATGCTGGCTTGAAATTCTACTTCTATGAGGAAATGAAGAGGCGGGTACCGGAAGAACACAAAAAGGACATCACTGTCAAACTGGTATGTGGGTCTGTTGCCGGATTACTTGGTCAAACCTTCACTTACCCCTTGGATGTTGTGAGGCGGCAAATGCAGGTATTCTTCTATCTCCATTCTCCATCAGTTGAAAAAATATACGAGTGAAATAGTAGTTCAATAGTATAAAAGATGATGAAAAATTAATAGTCCGGTCAATGATAATCTTAACAGGTCCAGCAAGTGAATAACGCAAGGAATATGAAAGGGACAATGGAGACCCTTATGACTATAGCCAGACAGCAAGGGTGGAAATCACTGTTTTCAGGGCTCAGCCTCAACTATTTGAAAGTCAGTATGATGCCTTGTAGACTGTATTATAAGATATACTCCTTTTTTGTTTTGTTCATTCGTTGATCTTGATTTATTATGGGTTGATATGTCAGGTTGTACCATCAGTAGCCATAGGATTTACAGTCTACGATTCAATGAAAGCAGCTCTTCAAGTACCATCGAGAGATGAAGCAGTCATTGATGTTGTAACCAAACGCAGAAGTAGCCAACAACCGTCTTCTATCCATTCTTGATTTGAGTAGATAAGTAGATAGAAAGCATTCTCTTGTCATAGTTATTGAAAGAATAGAATAATAATGTCTCGATCATTGGTGTAAATATCAGTATATGGTCACTCATACCCGATTTTTGTACAGCTCAGGTGTTCAACCTAGCCTTAAAAATACACCGTAATTGGTCAACTGAATCCTATTAGTGGCTGGAACTTTTACCTTAGCTTTCTCCAATTGAGTATCACAGATAGATTGCAGAAAGAATCAAATAAATTATCATTTATCTTTTGAAGATAAAATCAGTGATCTCTTTATCAAAAAAAAAAAAACATAAATGGTATTATTGGATATACACTGAAGCTGAAGATGCATAATCAGAAGAAACTGGCCAAGATACCTATTACTCAATTCATTTGATCCTGACATTTTAAATGTACACACTACCTATTGCAGCAAAGACAAGACGCATAAGAGTTACTTACACAAAACAAGTGGAACACACTCGCATTACAACCACCAGTGTTAATCATCACCAGTAATCCCTACAAGAACATTGGCCATCTTTGAAATGGTGAAACCTCTTGTTATCCCTGACAATGAGCTCCCTCCCAACAATCTTTGACATAATCTTTATCGCATTATGACAATCTCCACAGATTCTTAGGTTCTTGATGACTCGAAGAGGTGTCCTTGGAGGAGTATTTATCAAACCATAAGCAATCGCCAACCGTTCACTATGATACAGCAAAGCCTGCTCCTTCGCCTCTTGATTGATATCATGGAGCACAAATCTAGTATCAGGTACATAGCCCGCATCCCTCATATGACCTCTCATGCCCTTTGATTGCCCACCAAAGTCGTCTTCTTCTTTGTAGGAATTCATGCCGGCATACTCACTACTCTTCCCATCAAGCATATTAACACCAATTTGTTTCTTAGGTGGCGGGGTAGAGATTTTGTTCATGTTGGCCTTTGAAGGGTCAAGAGTGAGCATCAACTCCTCAGCATGATCTTCCAGATCAATATCACCATGAATCCTTGCAAACTTCATCAACGACTCCCAAATTTCAGAAGTGGGCTCAACAGGCATGTTTTCAATGAACTCCATAGCTTCGTTTACATGCCCAGCACTTCCAAGAACATCAATCATTTTGAGGTAATGCTCAAGCTCCGGCACAATACCATATACATTAGTCATAGAGTCCAAGTGTTTCATGGCTTCTTTGACTGCCCCTTCACACGCACAAGCTGAGAAAACCACCAAAAATGTCTTAGCAATGGGCTTCACTTTCAAATCCTTCATCTTCTCAAACAATTTTAACCCTTTGCCGCCTTCCCCGTTAGCCGCATACCCTTCTATCATCATATGCCACAAGTCCAGATCTCTGACAGACAATTTATCGAACACTCTGCGTGCGTCATTTGTATTTCCGGTTTTGATATACACTCGCAGCAATTTCCTGAGCAACTCAGCTTCTCGAGAGACACCAAAACCAAACCTTTTAACAGATTCTTCTACTCTCTTCCCTAGATCAACGAACTCAGGAGCAGTGTTGATCGAGTCTAAGATGACACACAGGGTTTCATAATCGGCGCTTACACCTCGATGACCCATGGAATCAACTGCTTCCCTGATCTTACCATCTTTGCACAAAGCTATTAAATCGATAGCAGGCGGCGAGGAACGTTTTTGGTTCAGCAGCTTCTGGGCATTGTTTTTCCTGCTATCATCACCAAGTGAATCTTGGTTTCGAAGATAGGGAATTTGGTTTGCGTCTCGGCGTAGAGGAGGTGCGCTCCTGGAGCTCTGGGTTCCGCGACGGCGGTAGATTTTTGGGTCCGGGGTGGAGGTGCGGTTCAGGTTGTGAGTTTTCTTTTGGTAGTCATTCGAGATGGCGAACGTGCAGATGGGTGTGGAAAGCGAAGGCGGGTTCAAAGGATACAAAAGAAGAGATGAAACTCTGAGAGAGTTGTAAGGAAATGTACACAGTTCCCTCACCTGGACGCCGCCGAGGATTGAGTTCTCTGCCCGACGAAGAGGCGCGAAGGTTTCCATTGCTGAAGGCTCACACAGACCAGAGGATGGAAGCAGCCAGAGTCGCGAAACTAACAGAGTGTATTTGTTTTTTTTTTTGAAAAAAATAAAATTAATATCATAATATTTTCCATTAATTCAAGAAATATACTAAAAATAGAACTTTATAAAATGTGACATTAGTAGAAGTATAAAAATACAGATCGACCCTGGCGCTGGAGCCACGGAGTAAGGTGGCTCTTGTACACGTGTCTTATTATGGTTGAGTGGAAAAAAATAAACAGAAACTTTCTGTATAATATTGGGTCTGAGAAAAAAAAATGAAAAAAAAAGAGAAAAGGTGTGCGTAAACACACGCGTGAAAGGAGAGTGTTGGAGAGAGATTTTATATTTTTTTTCAAAATGTTATAACTCATAAAATATAAGTGTAAAAGTAAAAAAAATTATATCATTGTTCATTATTTTTCGTGCTCTTCAAAACAAGATGTATCATGGATATGTTTTGGTAAACTTAAAATTTTATATTTTTAGTATGAGTATATATTAGGTATTTTTAAAGTGAATCTTTTTCATTAGCAAAATGAATCTTCTTTAATAATAAAATGAACCTTATTCATTAACAAAATGAATCTTACCCCGAAGACTCTAAAAACCACAATCGTAAAGTTAAAAACGTCGAAGTCATTTTTATGGTTTGTAGTGTAGGTTTAGGGTCTAACGACCATAAACACTAAACCACAAACCCTAAAAAACTATCGAGTCAGTGACAACAATATAAAGTGTAGAACTAATGCCAAAAAGATTACCCTACACCCCAAACACCCAAAAACCACCCTAGGATAGCTAAAAACATCGAAGCATTTTTAGGGTTTGTAGTGCAGGGTTTAGGGTCTAACGACCATAAACACTAAACCACAAACCCTAAAAAACTGTCGAGTAGTGACGACAATATAAAGTGTTGAACTAATGCCAAAAAGATTACCCTACCTCCCCCCAAACACCCTAAAAACCACCCTCGCATAAGTTTGTGGTATTATTTTTACTAGTATTAAACAAAATATCCATTTTTCTTAAACCTTTGATTCACCTTTTTAAAACATTGGATTCACTTTTCTTAAACCTCTGGTTCACTTTTCTTAAACCTCTAATTCACTTTAGTTAAAACAATCTTTATTTACAAGAATCACTTTTTCTTAAACCTTTGATTCACTTTTTCTTAAATGCATGATTCACTTTATAAAAACCTCTGATTCACATTTCTTAAACCTCTTAATCTATGCTTACGAGATTCACTCTTATTACTCTGATTCACTTTGTAACAACTTGTGATTCACTTTTTAACAACGTTTGATTCACTTTTCTAAAACATCTGATTCACATTAGTCAAACAATCAGAATCACTTTAGTTAAACAATCTCTGTTTATGAGATTCGTTTTTTTTAACCTCTTATTCACTTTGAAGCAACTGTCTGATTCACTTTTTAACAACCTTTGATTCACTTTGTAACACCCTATGATTCACTTTTCTTAAACTTAAGATTCACAACGAATCTTAAAAAATATGTACATACAAAAAATGAAAAATAAAAAAATTATCAAAACATACTCATGTTTGGTCTTATTTTGAAGAGCATGAAAAATGATGAACAATGGTATAATTTATTTTATTTTTACACTTATATTTTATAAGTTATGGCATTTTGAAAAAAAATAAAAATTTCTCTCTCTTCCCTCTCTCCCCTGCGTGTGTACCCGTAGAATGTTAACAAATTTCTCTTTTTTTTCTTTTATTCTTTATTTTCCTCCAATAGAGTGTTGACATGTGGCACTCTCCATATTACAACATGACACCTTCTCCATGTTCGAAATCGCGTAAAAATAACCATATTAGTTCGGGAGCACTACCATTAGGTGTTAAAAATTCATAAAAACTCAAAATACTATTGAAATATAGCTATAAAAATATTTTTTAAAATTATAAGATACTAAAAAGATATTAAAATAACAAAAACATTGAAACTTTTAAATAATTCTTAGAATTTTTATTAAGTACCAAAATTCTAAAAAAAATTATCTAAACAATATTTTAACTACCTTATTTTTTTGAAAAAAAATTAAAACTTTAATTTAGGGGCATTTTTCATTAATAAACTAATTTTCACTTTTTGTTACTACATAATTAATACGTTAAGAGAGTTGTAAAATCTGTTAGCATGATTTAGCGTTAAAGGAAGTAATGAAAAGAAGAAAATGAAATTACTTAGTTTACAGGTGACAATTTTTCAACAAGGATTGTTATTCGCAGTACAAAATTACTAATCACCGTAGTACAATTTTTTTTTTTAAATCATATTAACATTGTAAACATGTAACGAAGTGTGGGTGCAACTTTTTTTCATTAATTGATATCCACTTGTGATTTAATTAAAGAAGTTTATACTTGATGAATACTATAAATTTTTTTTTGTCAAACTATCCAGAATACATTGCAATGTATTGGGACGTCTGTTTTTTTTTTAAAAAAAAAAATCGATATATGAAACAGTTTTTATGGTCATTTTTTTGTTACTAACTTGTAGTACAATTTTTTTTTCTATCCAGACTTTCTGTTGGAATGTGTTATGATGATCTTTTTTCATTGAATAATGCAAATAGACATTTGAAACAACTTTCATTGAACATCTTGAATCACAACTAAGTTACATAACATATTACAAGATGATATTTGATGTAAAGATATCTTTAGGGAAAAAATTGATATTCTTAAACATCATTACTGCCAACCGACTCATCACACTCGCCTTCATATGAATCGGGGAGGGATTCGAGTTCCCATAATATGGAACTGTCATACACTTCATTATTGCCAACCGATTCCATTGAAAAATCACTATCGCCTTCATATGAATCGGGGAGGGATTCGAGTTCCCATAATATAGAGCTATCGTACACCCCCCCACCCACTCATTACTTCCAACAGACTTTTCCTGGTTGTGGAGTGATTCATGCTCCAACATTAAAACATCACTCTGGCCCATTGACTCTTCTGTATCAGAAAGGGATTCATGCCCCCACATGATATTAGAACTGTTTTCGTCATTTGATGAGTGACTCATTATAATGTGAATAGGTTGTGAATTTGGAGGAGCTGGTGGTCTGGAAATATGAACTGTAAAGAATCAGTAGTAACTCTACTCCTTTTATAGAGAAAACACAAGCTCCAGATTTTTTATTTTTGCTTAAAACATGGTGGTTGTGTCTGATAATGACTATGTCCTTACAAGTGACGCTGAAGCTAAATAGCAATGTAAGAAGCTACATACTTGTATTCCCCATAAAATTGAAATGTCATTCTGTACCTTCTGTAGTCCTATAAGGAATCTTATGGGTTGGCATTGGCATGACAAAACCAGAATGTAGTAGTTGTGTAATAATGTACATGTATGTCATCCCCACACACACACACACACTCTGAGGCTTCCGAAGAGTTCATGGGTGAACAATTAAGATTGATGCTAGAAACCGTATATGGTTCTAGATTGGGCCCTTATGATGATAGTTCTTTTGACAGCTGTTGGACACTAGTTGCTACAGTAATACATAGACGAAAAAGAAGAAATAATTAGAGAAATTGCCCGAGAAGTGGCCCAGAAGGCAGAAGTAGGTCTTCACACACACACACACACGCACACGCACACGCACACGCATACGCACACGCACACGCACACGCACACGCACACACATAATGTCACGAATTGACGCATTAAATCACGACCTAGCTCAACTCACAAATAATGTCACGAATTGACGCATTAAATCACGACCTAGCTCAACTCATAACTTTATTTGTCACGATTTGATGAATCTCGTGATTTTATGTGTCATGACTTAGCTCAATTCGTGACATTATTTGTCACGATTTTTGACATGTCGTATTTCCAATATTTAGTTATATAGTTGTGTGATTTTAGAATCTAAGAAAACTCTTAACAACTCAAAATGTATTTTTACCTAAAAGATGTAATAATGGTGATCATTTCCTCACAGGCTATAACTTAGGATCAAGAAAGCGTTTCTAAATTCAAGTCTTCTTCCTTATGTGACTATTGCTCAGAATTTCTACATTTGGATATATGTAAGTTCTCGTGACATAAACATTAGATTTATTCTGATTGGTAGATGTTTAGATTATTAGATATTCATTTGATAGATGTTTGGATCTATAAAATTTGGTAATGAACCCTAACTTTCAATTCTCTAAAGCTGGGTGTAACACCCTCTCCATAATCACGGTATAATCTCTCACGTAGCAATAAGTAAAACGTCTCGCAGCGGAAAAATAATAACAATTACAAAACTCACTCGGGTGTCACCGGCCGTTACTCGCCCATGCGAGCAACGCAGCCAAACTACATCCAACTTCCAATAAAAAACTGCTAACCGCAGTGATAACGAGAAACTCCTATACATCATACTAAGTCCATAAACCATAAACGTCGACAAGTGAGCGTCTACCCAATCCTGAAAAATACATAACCTTACCATAAGACCATACACCATCTTCATTACTATACAACATCTCCAATTACCCTGTTCCTGCTCTTCAGCTCCGACAATGATCAACAACCTGAAATGGTGTAGTATCAGCGATAGACGCTGAGTATGCCGGGCCTGGACCCTAATGGTCACTTGTTTTTAACCATCTTGTTATTAGATTGGTTTCATGCTTTTCCTTTTTACAGTTATAATCAAAACTGAAGCATAAATGTATAATATACATAAACAACCATCCAAATATCCATAAACATTAATCATCCATCCAAACCAAACATTCATAGAATATTTCAAATAACATTTGTATATCGAACGTATCGAGCAATAACAATTTAATGTACCATGTACATTCGCCGAGCGTACAATTTTCATATTTAATTTTCCTTAGCCTTGTAGGCTCCATCCAACCATCAACACACAACAAAATAACCACAAGTATAACCAATGAACAACAAAGCGAAACAACGAGAATAATAAACAAGTATTAAGTCTCGTCCATGGTATTGTTCGCCACTGTATAAGTCTCAATTGTTTTAGTTGTTCAGTTATACCTAGTGACAATGTCTCGTTAAAACGACATGTCTCTAGTTACCCATATATTATGGCGGGTCACCCACGGCAGTAGCCACTCCAACGGTAGAGTCTCCGACCAACGAGCCATTCTAGCTCACGGGAAATTTTCTTGATACTTACGGACCCGTACGCGGACATCCTGGTATCGTTTTTGTGATCACAGCGCGCACCAAGAGCCACATCCTCTTGGCTTTACTTCCATTCCATTAATTTGTTAATTATACCATCGCATCGCATTACCAAATTTTCTAACACAGCAGACTAAGGTCATTAGTCCAATCCGGAGTCTGTAAACTCGGGATCCAGTACTAGATACGAGAGCGGCGTATAGAAAAGGTCAATGCTCCGTACAAAAGTCTCAGATAATATGTATATGTTATTATCATAGTGCTACAACGTTTTACTTACGTTCCTTATATTTCATATAAGATAGCACCATAGCCGCTAGTTTGTTTTATATATATAGGTTCATATATACGAACCAATACTGTTAACTCAACAACAATAATAATAAGCAGCTATAAATATACAGTTCATGCATATTAATTATCACATTCAGACAAACAATCTTATCACAGATCACACAGATGTCTGAACTGAGGAAGCCCTCAGGGACAATCAGAGACACATAACAACATACAAGTTATATCAACCAAATCCGAGCCTAAGGAGCAACCTTAGGACAACTCGGATCAAACCCCTTTACATACCGTTCACCCTGATTGTATTACGGTGGAGTATGAATCAGCAAGATCCTATGCTCCGTGTAGTCCGCTAGCTCGTCGAGCGTCTTGTCAGAGGTACAATCTAAATGGTAATAAACTATAAGTCAGTCTCCATGACTAACTACATCCGGTATCTCCGAATAATAAGTAACCCCGACAGTTCACCCCTGTTTTCTACAGTTGTTCGTTACGGGTTTCTCTAAAACAGTCGGTTTGTTACTTAAAACGCGTACGTCAAAACTATTTCAACTGTTAAGTTTAATTCCTTATATTTCTTTAATCTTATCCACATCTAGTTTAAGTACGTAACCTATAGTTGCATGTATTCATGCATGATTGTAGTATATTATTATTTTTTTGTATTGTATCCAAAACTCATAACTTATAGTTCATGACTATATACATTTTTTTAAATAATCACCACCATTAAATCATATGGTTTCCAACCAAAAGATATACCCACCTTATATACATTATCCTTGTGTATGTATATATTTACCACGTAGGTAATTCCCATGAGTTTCATAAACTCTTGTATTTTATGTTACATTTTATCATCTTTTATTGGATGATTATTCCCATTAGTTGTATTATATTATACAACTTATATTAAGATTATTATCCTAATATCACGTAACATCTTATGTTGTATAATTACAACTCCTAAGGTTTATTCCATAAACACCTTAGTTTATAAATCTCATTTATTTATAGTTTGTCACATTATTTTATGTGAGTACCCTTCCTTATATTAATTCCATCTAAACCATATCATTGTCATAACATTTATAACATTATAGACCTTAGTCTAAAATTCATCTCTCAACTCTTATTAACTCAGTATAGCCCTTAACTCAATTTAAATTCCGTTTTGACCACATAACATTATGTAATGTTATACCATAACTAATACCATACTATGTGATATTTTTATTCCCTTTAACTTATAACCTATAGTCTTTATACAAAACTATTTATTATTGCCTCTTAGGCACCATAAGAAATCTTATTCTTTTCCATAAACCATAGTTTCCTTATTTACAAAATCACCCCTTTCTTTTTACCATGTTATATATACCATTTAATATAACATTTCTAACTTATAAAAGAGTATAACCTATGGTTATTTTTTGTAAATTCCGAACAGCCCTTGTGCTATTCTATAATTGCCATTTGGCCCTATTTATAACATATAGTTCTTCCATATCATTAAAACCATATTTCATACACATATCTTAATAAATTCTCTTAATAATTCTAAAAATCACCAAATTCCACCAAAGGTTATAAATATCCTTATTAACCCATATACTTTTGGTATTTACCATTCCACCATCTATTTTCTCCAAAGTGTCATAATGACATAATAACTATATATTATACATATATAGTTCATTTTAATTCCAAAATCCACCAAATAAATTCCTAAAAATTCCTAATAGCCCATGGGTGTTTAAAATACCATTTTACACCCTTAATTTTCGGTAATAACATATTCACCACATATGTTATAAAAATATTACCATAAGATTCTTATTATTATACAACCTTAAATAAGTTATTTAACTTATCTAATTTGGTCAAAACCTAGCATATGGTCACGGTTGACCACCTTATATTTCCTTGACCACCAATTCCTTATAATTACGGTTTAGTACCCAAACTTTCTAAAATTCACCATTTAACCCCAAAACTTTATAAAATCTTATAAGCTTTATTTTAACTCCTTTTTAACTCTAATTTTCGGCTTTATTTTTCTAAAGTCCCTAAATTTAATTTAATTACACCTAATACCCCATTTATTTTCGGTAATGCATTTATACTACTTAAACTTAATTAAAAGCTTGTAAATGCGTAAATAAAATGGCCTAAAATACATGGCCTTATTACAAACATTGGCTTGCAAAATAAATTACACATAAATGTCCCAAAATACATATAAAATTTCGGCCTCACCACACACTTTCCATTTAATTACCAAACTTCCACATAATGTCTTAAATTTGACAATTATGCTTGTTTAATTAGTTATAAAATTTATTAAACCATTCCTAAAACATTTAAGGTCAAACAAGACCTTGTTTTTCTCCTTCACTCACGGCAATTAATATACACACACTTGAACTTGTGTTAATGTATCAAGTTAAGGTTTTAAGTGATTTATACCTCGATTTAGCTTAGGTAAAGCCTTGTTTGAGTTCGCCACCTTAAGGAGAAATTCTCCACAGCTTGTTTTACATGTTTTCAACAGAAACCAAGGCCTAGTTAGTCTCCAAGAAAGATCTAACCATAAGAAGTAATTTAATGTAAGATTTAAGGCAAAAATCACCTTAAGAATGCAAGGAGAGTTAAAGATGGTTTCGACCTGAATCAAACACACCACAAGGTTTTAGATCCACCATATTGACATAGGAAATAGCTAGATCTCAACAAACTACCTTGTTATTAGGTTTTACCTTGGAAAAATGCCTTAAAAGAGGGTATTTCCTTTGGATCTCGGCCACCTTTGCTCCAAATGGCTAACCAACAGATTCCACATGAAAAGGAGAAAGATGAGGCTATGACCAAAGTTTCACAGCCGAACTTGAAGGGAATCAAAAGTTATGAGCTTAAAGCACATTTTTACCTTAAAATGAGATTTTGAGCAACCTTGGTCTCTAAACTTGTTTCATTCGAATTTGATTGATGTTCTAACCTTAGAACACTGAGAATAAGCCATAGGAAGTGATTAGTCACGAGATCTAAGCATAGGTGGTGAGGAGATGGAAAAAGAGCCAAATAAGCCTTAAACCATTACCTTAGGAGCTTAGAGGTTAGATCTACCTTCCCAACTCAAAAACCACGGTTGAGAGAGCTTGGAGAGTGAATGAGCTCAGTTGGAATGGAGCTAGCTCGTTGGAATGGAGCTAGGAGTCAAGGAAATAATTGAAATGGGCATTATTGAATGAAAAAGCACTTTTGGACTATATTATTGATTTGGAAATGGGTAATGATCATCCAAGGGATAAGCATGGGCTGGCAACGATTATTGGAGGGGGAGACAGGCTCACATTTTGGAGGTGGTGGAGTCAAATAATGGAGCCAAGGTGTATTATTAAGTCATAATAATGGAAGGTAAAAGGTGGTCCCCATTTAGGAAATAATGATGGAGTTTGATTATTGTATATGCAAGTGACGAATTTGGAGCTCCTTGGCTTGTAAATGTCGAACTTATATGGTCTAAGGGGTCAACTTTGACCTCTTGACCAATCTTAGTCAACATTGACCCCTGCGGGCCCCCTTTTAGGGTTTATTATATTTTAATATTAAATTTGTAAAAATTAGAAAATTTATGGAATTAAATTCCTAATATCATATAATATGATATTTTATTATATTTAAAGGTATTATAACCTTTTAGCCCATTTAAAACTATTTTAGAAGGCGATTACACAAAAACGTGCTTTAAGGAGTTTAGTGCAATTTTGTGTCGCAAGGTGTTTCTGAGCTTGGTTTTCTTTGACAACGGTTTTGTTGTGTCCCTACATGATATTTGATCATGGTATTCAATTTTATATCATTTAGAGGTCATTAGATTTTAAGGTTTCTTAGACACCTTTTTGCTCTATTTGACCTTGAAGCATGAAAGTGCTTGTTCTTTGTGTTGGAGTGTTGTCAACAATTATAATATGTTTAATATTATGTTAATATACTTAGGACAAATTTTTATGTCCTAAGAAGTTCATTTGGGTATTTATTTACCCTTAACAGTCAAAGGGTGCAACTTCTTGTTTTGTGTTGACCGCTATTGTTCTCAGTTGACTTTTAAGGCATGCTTAGGCCTTAATTAATGTGATTAAATATTTAATCCATGTTTAATAAGTTTGGGGTATTTCACTGGGGGTTTGAAGTTATATGACTTTGTAAGGAATTTCTACATTTGGATATATTTCAGTTCTCGTGACATAAATATTAGGTTTGTTCCGCGTGGTAGATGTTTGGATTATTAGATATTCAACTAAGAGATTTGGATCTATAAAATTGGTAATGAACCCCAACTTTAATTCTCTGAAGCATGGGGTTTGAAGTTTAGGACTTTGTAAGAAACTTCTACATTGGATATATTTCAGTTCTCGTGACATAACATTAGGTTTGTTCCAGTGATAGATGCTTGGATTATTAAATATTCAATGATAGATGTTTGGATCAATAAAATTTGGTAATGAACCCTAACTTTCAATTCTCTAAAGTAGGGGGTTTGAAGTTTAGGATTTTTGTAAGGAAACAATCCCACATAACATAAATCAGTGAAACTTCTAACATAACACAAGTTAAAGGCTTAAACATGAAGATCAATTATAACTACAAAGAGTTTAGTTAAAAAATATAGAAAGTCAACAAACCATCCAAATTGTATCTTAAAACAACAAAAACATAAAACCCTAAACTACGGCACACCGTACTGGAGATAGTATGAATCCCATATAGATAAGGTGTTGAAGGCCTCATCCATTCTCTATTTAGTTGCCCTCTATTCCTCTTCTAGCATCTCCTCATGGTAGTAACGCCAGTCCCAGCTACAGTTCCAGGGAAAATAAGGCCCAATTATCTCAGTTGCCTCACTCATGAGCTATAACATAATATTATTTAGTTAGCCTAGCATTCATAAAATGTTATAATCAATTGAAATATACAAAGGCAGAGATCAAATTACTAGGGCGGGATTCGGCCGATGAATGAAGGTGTTGTTGTACATGTCAGGATTCAGAATCTTTGGATGGTTGTGTTTGACGTATCAATCCAAATAATCTCTAACACATGCATGCAACACCGCCCTTGTCTTAGTGAACCCCGGAGTTACAGCACACTCAAGTGTGGTGTTCACACACTATACATGGGGGGTACACACATTTATAGGATCCCTTTCTCCCTCTTTTTTTCGGATCTAATGTTTGGTCTAATAGGGGGAGGTGGGATACACTAAACATATCCTAATTGGCAGAGACATCGCTCTGGCATATATGGCTCATTCACGCCTGAAATACCCCGAACTTAAATATAGGGATTAAAATTAATCTAATACGTATTTAATTCCCTAAGGGTACCTAATTAATACTGGTAAGGAAAAATAAATCCAAAAGAATAAATAAACGCTTAAAAAGCGGAAAATGCTAAATAAGCGTTAAATAACCATAGGAGGTATGAGACCTCGGTTAGAGTATTATATGGATTTTGAAGGTTTAATAAGACCTAAATAATATATGGGAATAAATCCCGAAGAAAATGGATCCTTAAAACGGATTAAAATCACTAACGAACCTTAAAGCGCGTTTTTCGAGGTAACCGAGAAAACGTGACTTTAAGGGGTCAAATAGACTCGTAAAATTTTGGTCAACTAAATAATCATTAATAAATATTAGTTGAAGCTTTAGAACCATAAAATCAGTAAAACGAGAAATTAGTAAAAACTGTCAAAAACGGGAAGTTGTGGGGTAGGAACATAAATAACACAAACTTATGTGTCCACTTTTAAAATAAAAAGCAAAGTGTGTGTGTGTGTGTGCAGTGGGGGTGTCCGATTTGGGCCTATCTCTCACTCTCCTCACTTATCTAATATGTACAAAAGACAAAAATAATAAAAGTAACCCCACTCACCTTTATTCTCTCTCTCCTCCTCATTTCATTCTCTTCACTCACGTAGAGCTCACCCTCCTCTCTATTTTCTCCTTCTTGACCGATAACAATGGTGAAATGAGAAACCCCCACACAAACCCAACTTCTCTCCTCTTGTAACCCCCTCAAATCTCTTCCAAAAATTACAAAAACTACACCATTGGAATCCTCTCATCAGAGCTACATTTCCATCCTTTCAAAATTCGAAAACCAACATTTTCATTTTTATGGGTATGTCCCATTTGGAACTTCAAGGCCACCATTAGAAGGCCCTCCTTCTCCTTGTTCTATTGAGGTAAAAATATTCTTAAAAACTCCATCTTTTTCTAGCCTCAAGGGCAAAACGAAAATGTAAACTAAAACCCTTGCTTGCTTCTTTATGCTAGCCGATTTTGGCCTTGTTGGTGGAGTTGGAATTTTGTTCTTGAGCCACTCCGAACTTCACTTACACCCTTGCAAGGTAAGGAATTTTCTAAACCCTAAAACCCACATTAAAAGCTTAAATAATGTTAGGGTTAATTCTTAGTATTGAATGGTGTATTTAAGAATGGGTTGTGATGTTAGAGCGGTAGAGAGAAGGAAGGAGGAAGAAGCAAGAAGAACAAAGAAAATCTAGAAGAAAAACAAGGTAATTAAACTCACCCTTGTGTAGTCTTGTATATGTATGTGTAACAGATTTTAGAAGTTTGAAATGAGTAATGGAAATGGTATTGTGTAGTAATGTATTGTGCAGGAGAATCTAAGTGCTTAAAACCGTTGAAAGACATGTAAAATGTATTGAAACTTAGTTGGGTATTGGGTTGTTGAGTGCAGGAATTTTTAGTAGTGTTTAGTATTGGTAATTGTGTATGGGAGCTTGTATATTGATGTTGTGTATAAACAGGTGAGATGATGTTAATGTGTGAGGAAACATGTGGTGAGAGTGTTAAAATATAGGGGAGACAATGGCAAAATTTGCCTAGGATTATAACACTTAGTGAACCAGAAACTAGGTGACTAATAGGTGTTGTAACAGATTTTGATAGAGAAAGATAAAGGGGTAGATTGGGGGAGATAGATAATGTATTGTGATGTACTAGGAACTCTAGAAATGACATTAGAAGAGGTAGTTAGAGAAGGAGAGAGTAAGTGTCAAAATCTGTAGCAAAGTGTATTAATATGCATTAGAGAAGTTAGGAAGGATTAGTGTGCAAGAATTGGTAAAAAGAGTGTTGGACTTGGGTATAGGTACTGCAATGGCTTGGAAATGTATTTGGGATGCAAAGGATGGTATTGGTAGTAGGAGTATTGAGTGTAAAAAGTTAGAACAAAAATCTGTAGCATCGAAGGATGAAAATCTGTGGTAAGTGTGGAAAGGAAGTGATGAAATTGCGTAAGTTGATTGATGGATTTAGTAAAGAATTTGGTGGATGAACTAAGAAAATTTGGAGGGCCTAGGTAGTGTTTAAACATGTGGGATTACATGTAAGAAGATTGGAGAAACAATGGGTAAAGTATAGAACTGAAAACAGAAGTAAAAATGCAAATACTGGGCCGGACCGAACTTGCGACCGGACTTGCAAGTTCGTCAAGCCCAGATTTACAAAGACGGGAATGCTTCTGGAATGGACCGAACTTGCGACCGGACTTGCAAGTTCGGTCGGACCAGAAAAATTCTCCCGTCAGTAACCTTCTGGAATGGACCGAACTTGCGACCGGACTTGCAAGTTCGGTCGGCCAGAAAAATTTCCGTCGAGTAAGCTACTGGAATGGACCGACCTTGCGACCGGACTTGCAAGGTCGGTCGGGCTAAAATTTTCACATACGAAACTTACTGGAATGGACCGACCTTGGGACCGGACTTGCAAGGTCGGTCGGCCCTGTAATTCTCCAGCGAAATTCCTTACTCACTTGGACCGAACTTGCGACCGGACTTGCAAGTTCGGTCGAGTCATACAAAAAAATTTAATTTAACTAAATTAAATAATAGTTTATATATATATATATATATATATATATATATATATATGTACCCACCTATACATATGTGCATATATAGGTAAGTAAACCATTGTTAAGTAATTAGGAGTAAGTAAATAAAATGTAAGTATTGTAATGCAAGACTTAGTAAGTATGGATTAGTAAACGTAAGAGTAATCGGGTTAAGTTAATGATAGATAGATTAATCATTCAACTGTATGTATATATAATAGGATTTGATTTGTGAACACCGGAGGAACGTTGGGATACAAGTACAACGGTGAAAGGTATGATTTCTTCATGCCCTGTATCCTAATCTGGTTACCCCGATTTGTGTGCTTATCTGATCACCTAAATAAGATAAATGCATGAATCGGACTATATTACACTTACCTGTGCTTGACTTATGTTGTTCTCGATATTTACTATCTTGAGGACTAGTTTGTATAATTCATGAAATGTATGAATGATGATGACTTGTATTCGAATCTTGTATGGTACTTAAGTATTGTATTGTATTTTGTATAAATGGGTATTGAGCATAGTAATTGTGTATGTGGCTTGTATGAATGACTTCTGCTAATTCCTAACTACCTAACTCCTAATTTAAGTGAGTAAACTGGAATGAGTAGAAGTCCGATATAGCTTCGGCCACGCGTGAGGATGCGGAGTCACAAGAGGTTGGCTGCAATTCCTGGCTCTTAAACTGGTCCGCGGCCCAAATCCTTAAATGGGTAGCATCCCGGATGGTGAGTCAAGTAAATCCCGGAGTTGGGACGGAGTAGTCCCCAGGGCCGGAGGTCCCGACGACTTAACTTGAGTAAGAGTAAGAGTAAGTAAGTATGGATCCGCAAGTATGTATGAGTATGAGTATGTATGCGTATGTATGAAGTAACGAGTAAAAGAGTAATCTCCACCCGATTAACCCGGGTGGACCAATGAAGCTAACAAGAAATGTATATTGTGTATGTAATGTGTATGTGTAATTCGGAAAAAGGTAAGTATGTATTGAATGGTTTATGTTGTACTTCTTGTATGTAATGAAGTGTATGTATATGTGTATGTCTTGCGTAATGTATTGTAATATTATGTATAAGAGCATGTATGCATGTATGTTTGAATGAAATCAACCGCATGTATTCGACCAAGTGGTCGGCGTACCCTCACTAGTACGCGGGGTATGCGGTTATCATGCGCAGCGAAAGCTGACCCCCTAGGGGGAACGTTTTTAGTGTGCAGGTACCCGAAGCGGATGTGGTCAAGGTAAGAGACCGGCGGCACACCCTTGTACTTAGAAAGTGAGTAGTTGTGAGGAATGGGTAGATGTAGACTCTTAGTGAGTATGTATGGACTTGGAAGGGATATTATAATTGTATAAGGATCCTAGTAGACTCGGTTAAGTATATTGTAATGTATGGATTATGGAGGAGTAAGTATTGAATGGAGCATTGTTGTATTTGATTGATGAATGGAGTATGTATTATAGATGTGTAGTACTCGGGATTCCGGTCCATCAGACCGATGCTGTATGTAGTAGCAGTAGCCTTGTTAGTCACGTGGGTGACTAACGGCATTATATCACCCACTGTATGTAAGTAGGTATCCGCTACGTGTATCTGATGTGTAAGGAGATTGGACGGTAAGCACAGCATTAATGGTAGGGGTGTTACAAAAAGTGGTATCAGAGCGAAGTGTCGCTCTGATGACTGGAAATACCGAGTTTAGGAATACCGAGTTAGGAATTAGAAGCTCAGGGCTAAGGGCTGAGTGTTAGCATTAGAGACATGCTAGTTAGGAACTACCGGTGAGTACCGGATACCTACAATACCAGTCCCGCCCGCCGCAAACCCCACTGTATAACTTGGGAAAGGACGCCAGAGAGAAGGAAAGTCCTCTCATACTCGGGGAAACCCGATCTGGCAGTTGTGAAGCAACCACACAGTAACAAGAACCGATATATGGTAAATTCCAAGGAGTGGAAGACCCGAGATAGATCCCGGATAAACAACGATACCCGCACTCAACATCGGTTGAACGAGCACTCCAACCACGAGGAAGCTGCAACTTACAACAGCGTGGGGCGACGTGCTTAGCAGTCGCGAAACCTAGCTAGTCAACCAACAGCAAGACGGAAGCACTAACCGTGCAACGGAATGAAAAAGGGAGCAGTAACGGAACCGAGACACAAGTCTACGAGGTAGTAATACTTGAATAATACCACCAATGGTATGCTAGCTGACTAAGGACATAGTTGGAAGCGGTTAACTCCCAAAACTACGACGCCATTAAGGTTGCAATACCTGGCCAATATAGCTCAGACGACTACAAGAACAACCATGAGATATAATCCAATAGGACTACAAGAGTAGTGCCTAAACAGGGAAGGCTCAGTAACCACCACAGATGCGTGGGAACGAGCCACAAGGAACACACTGAACCAAATAGAGTGGGAATCTCCCAAGATTGGAGAAGTACCCAGATCTACGACAGCCATGTCTAGACCACCTAGAAGCTACCTAAAGGATCGAGCATATCAATTGAAGATCAATAAGATCAAAGGAAGAGTCGAGGAGACTACCAAATGCAGGCGGAAACCCTACCAAGATTGGTATAAGATTACCCAAAAACACCAGTACCACGCACTTGCCACGGCAAGTGCAGTAAGGACAGAGATACGTAAAGAAACTCTAACACACCACAGGTACATAGTAATGTACCTGTGGAGGGTGATTTTTCGGTATGAGGGGGGTCTATCTAAATATGGACTAGCTGAGAAGCCTAGATCCTAGAAAATGCCATTCGTGGAGGGTGAAAACCCGTTATTCTGGCATCCCTCAAATACCTACTACATCCCGTCTTTCCCAGAAAGCATAAGGGGAGTGTAAGTGAACACTACACCCGCTCTCAATGGGCCCCACACGGACTTATGCCTCTATAAGGCGGAGTTGACTAGAGTCGCCACCTAGTTTGACCTAAGGAACTAGGAAGGGAGGAGAAAGGTTCTAAGAACCGTTGATTGACTCTGAATTTGCTGCTTATGGATAGGACTTATATGGTCGTATCAGAGATTCTATTGTGGGTTCGTACTGGGTTACACCCCTTAGAAGTGGCAACGACCACGACTTCGGATTGGTGCCCGAGGAAACCTCGGTCTCCAATTGTCGGGATTGCCTTCTTTCAAAACCTTATTAAAGAGATTCATTTAAAAGCCAAGGATAAGATTAGGACAGGAAGAGAGAAAGATGGATGGGCGAGCTTTTCTGCCAAGCTAGCGCCAAGAGAAGAATCAGTGAATTCGGATGAGTATATAACAAAGGTTTGGGGAAAGTATAAGGTTGAGTGAATATACAAGATTTGGAGTATGACAGTTTGAAGTTTGTGGGAACCGAAAAAGGTTAGAGTGTTTTGAGAGATATAAGAGCCACCTCAGAAGGGGAAAAGGGTGTTTTGTTTGGAATGGGGTCGCACCCTATGTGGGTTGCCTACGTACTCAACTCCCTGTTGAGATCAGACCTCACGTAGTTCAAGTCTTTTTTGGTTTTGGAAGTTTTGATGTTTGTGGAGCTTGAAGATATTTGTAGTTTGAGATTTAGAAGGGTTCGAAGTTTCAAAAAGTTTCGAGTTTTGGGAGGTTAGAGTCTGTGAGACGCCCAGGTCTGTGAGACATTGAAATCTCAGAATGATTGAGTCTGTGAGACGCTTGGGTTTGTGAGACATTCGAGTTCGTGAGATGTTTGAGTCTATGAGACGTTCGGCCTGTGAGACTTTGGAGGTTTGAATGAAGTTGGAATTTGTAGGAGGATTTGAGTTTAATGCGAGTTAGAGTTTGAATGATGATCTGGGTATGAATGATTTGGAGTTTTGAAGATGAATTGAGTGTGTGAGGCAATTGGTATTTGAATAGAGATCCCGAGTTTTTTTAGGTTTGGGTTTGAAAGCGATGGAGGAAAATCATTTTATTGTAAAAGGGCAGATAATCCCGAGGGATTACCCTATGTACCCCCTCAAGCACGACACTTAATGATGGTAAGTGCCGAGGCTCAAAAGATGGGGCAATGTATTTATGTCGAAAACTAGGGTTTAGAGAGAAACACCATGAATGATATGCCCTCGTCAACCCTAATAACGTCTCTAACTCCCGGGTTTTAAAACGTCAAAACTGAAAATATTGAAATCGAGTGGAAGGGAGTTAGCCGATTCTGAATCCCGGCTGCAACTAGGAAGGCAGTATCCTCTAGCACCCCGCCTCGTAAAAAATCTAGGCTGCAATTAGGGGATGTTTTATCACCCTAATGCCCCGCCTAAAGAAGTCCAGACTGCGACAAGGGATGTGACGACCCCAGTGCCCCGCCTCGGATTTTTATTTTGGAAGGGAGACAAGTGATGTCTAACTAAGGAGAAAGCGTTTTGGAAATGTTAGACATTTCTTGTTCCCTGAAAACGGTTTAATTTTGAGTTTGAAAAATGAGTTGGAAAACTTTTGAAGTTGTTCGGAATTCTCGATGAAGAAACACACTGATTTTGAGAATATTTTTAGGAGAAACTTTCTGCATATGAGAGGAGAACTTTCTGCTTGTTGAGAAGAGTTTTCTGTGATGTGTGAAGAGTTTTTCATTTAAAATTCCACAAAATGGTTTCTTTTGAAAACTTGATGAAGTTTTGAGTAAAATGATTGTCTGAAAATTGAGAAAGAGATACTCAGGATTTTTGAATTAAAGCTGAATAATGAGGAATGTTTTCTTTTGGATTTTTGGAGTTTGGACGGATTGAAAATGAATTGGCTTGAATTGAATTGGGTTTGGCATTGAGTTGATTTGAATTTGGGATTAAATTGGGTTCGGACCAAAATTGGAAAATGGGCCGGGTTGGATTGGCCGAGTCAAATTGGGCCAGGTCAGATTGGGCCAAATGTTGGGCTTGAAAGTTGGGTCAACGTTGGTCTTGAAAGTGGGTCAAAGTTGGGTCAAAGTCAAAATTCAAGTTGGTCAAAGTTGGATTAGGTCAAAGTTCAGGTTGGTCAAGTTTGACTGAGTCAAAGTGAGATCAAGTCAAACTTGAGTCAAGGTCAAAACAGGTTGGTCAAAGTTGGACCGGATCAAATATGAGTTGGTCAAAGTCAGGCTGGTCAAAACTGGGCTTTTGGGCCTTGTTTGAACTTCTAGGCTGGATGGGCCTTGTGTGGGCTTTCTTTAGACCTTGGGCTAAGTATTGTAGGTCTTGGGCTTTTGATATGAAATGGTCTGAATGAGATTTTTTTTAGAAATGGGCCATGGTGGGCCTTATTTGATTCAGGGCTAGATTGGTTTTGGACTGATTAGGACTTCTGACTTGGTTTGGATTTTGGGTCACGTTGGCTCATGAAGTCTGGACTTGATTTGGGTTTTGAATTGAACTCTTGAATTGGGTTGATTGTTGAAAGGGTTTTGATTTTATTTTCAAAGTTGGGCCAATGTGGATTGGGTCAAATAAGGAATGGGCTGGATGAGAATTAGGCAGGTTCAACTTATTTCTGATTTGGACTTAAGCTTGGATTTTTTTTTATATATATACATTTTTTTAGATGTGTGTTTTAGGTTTAGGGTATCACCACCAAGAGATTGGACAATGACCAATCAAGTATGGGGGACCCCCTCTATCCTAATGGCTGGGCCCTAAACATAGTAACTAGGGCTTAATAGAAATTCAAATACAGGAAATGAATTGAAATTGCAATAAGCTAAATGTAAAACATGTACATGTATGGCGTAGGAATGAATCCAAAGAGCAAACCACGTTAATGAGTAACATGTCGACATAGAGAAGAAATTGCAGGCTGAACTCAAAAAGAATCAAATCGTTTTATTGCCATTGAAGGACCGCGATGAGACTCTAACCTAAACAAAGAGCTCAAAGCCTACGGGCTATGTCATGCATTAATCCAAACTAAACTAAGTTACTAAACCATTTTGTTTCAGTTCGGTTTCATTTCGTCACCTCATCATTCTCTTCTTTTACTGATACATCCTAACTTCGAATTGCTAACATTTTCAACGGCATATACCCAGAGAACATGAATCGAACAAAACATTATTCTTCCTCTTATAAGACAAATCGGACCAACAAATTTTTTAGACGAATTCAGATTGAGACTAACACCAAATTCATTCATGTTTCCCCAAATTAGATTTCAACGGCTATTATAAGTTGAAGACGCACCCAAGCTAGAAATACATATGGGGTCAGGTTATAGCTTCTCCACTAACAGCATTGATCGCAAATGAAAACAGAGCTCGTAACATGAATTGAACCTGAGACTAATTCTTCTTCCCATGACAAACAGGAGATTAATCAGAAAGATTAACCAAAACTGGGTTATTTACCGTGATACTTCACAAATGTACCGAAGATAGACAAAGCATTGGCCGAGAATGACCGTTAAACATCAAGCAAACACAGGAAGGTAACAAGTTATAATACACTAACAAAATCAGCTTTTTTTTTTTGACATCTCAAGAATATCATCTGTCCAAGCAACAAGAAAAATTTGGGTTAAAGAAGGGTGTACCCATAAACAGCAAAGATATCCTGCACAATTTACACATGAGCAACACAGATACACTAGGTTAGAATATGAGCATCACAGATTAAGCCAATATCAGCAGCAGAAAACGAATAATAGCAAGAGAAGATACTACATTCGCAACTGTATCAATATAAGGGTGGCATTCAGATCCAGTGAACAAAATACAGATGAACACCTATGTTTGGTGTCGGTCAAGAACCATCAAGGTTTAAATCTGCTCATAAAGAGGATTAACAGCTTATAAGAGGAATCAGAAGCAGTTTTATCCAAGCTATATCGTGAAAGCGCCTTTGCAACTACTTGGTGCTCAATGACAATAATGACAAGATTTTGTACAGATAAGAGATAACCTGTTCTCGCTAGGAGTATATCACTGTCCTGGCATGACTGAAGTGGAATTTAAACTCATAATCGACAGGTATAACATAAACTCAGAAATACAGTTAGTTCGTACCAGGGAGTATGGGGTATCACTAGCATAAAATTGAATACGAGCACTCAACAGAGACGTGTGTAGGAAGTATGTGAAAGTGAAAAGAACTTTAGCTTTCCCACAGGCCAAGCCGATGGAAACAACAGGGAAAAACGATAACCCTATAACCATTACAGGAATATCCATAACAATGTGTGAAGAGAAAACAGAAACATTCGTGACTGGGTTTGAGCGATCCGGAAACCCGTCGACCCATGCTGGGCACGGTATTCACCGGGGCTCGTCTGGTGCTTCTACGTGAAGAATAAGTGAAAGTACTCCGATAAAATTTATGAAAAGATACAAACGAAAGATGGAGAAATAGACCGCAAGGAAATCAACACCAGTGCTGGATTCAAACTCCAACGAAGTCGACAATGGAAGCCCTCCTCTTTTGAGAGTTCATTGGGCAAGGAAAGAGGAAAACGGGAGGAAGGAGGAGGAACGAAAGACAAATCGCACCCACACTGTCTCGATGAAACCGAACTAGTTTCGAACCATCCTCATACGGTTTCTTTGGCGAGAAAACTAGAGAAAGAGAAATGCAGAGCAGAGAAAGAAATCCTTGTACAGATATGAGGTCGCTTACTAGCAAAATCGTGAAGATGGTACTTACTCTACCGTCGTAACGAAAGAAAAAGAGGAAAAAGGCAGACGCCGAGGAAGATGGAGAAGTGCTTGGTGGGGATGGGGCTCAGATTCGAAAAACCAAACGGAAGATAGGTGATTGTCGGGCTCGGAATTTTGAAGGAGGGCGGAGAATAGTGGTGGTCGGGTTGATTTTCGGCGACTGCTAAGGTTTCCTCTGGTTTTCCTAAATTCTGCCTGCGGGCAACCGGAGCAGTGGGAATAGAAACGAAAGGTCGAGAGTTTTAAAAACCAGAGCCATGACTTGGGGAAGAACGATAGAAGAATGAGTATGGGCGCCCATACTGTAGTGTCTTGGTCGAGTCTTTCAAAAAACATGCCCCCATATTGTAGTGTTTTCTTTTCTGTAAATTAGACGATAGTGGACCGACACCATGATCAGGAAAGAAGAGGGATTAAAAAAGGTTTTGCCCATATGCATTAGATAAAAACAAGTTCTGCTACTACTGAGATTCGAACTCAGTATTCCCCACACCCCTCCTGCACACTTAACCAATTGAGCTGTAACAACTTTCGGTTCATAACTGTAGATAGTGAAATAAAAGTCGTATTGCAAGCTAAACGATGAAATAAATAAAAAGACACTTTAGCTAGGAATCGAACCCAGAACCGCTGGGTTACATGGAGAGTATGCTAACCGGCTATGCTGAGTCGGAAATCAATATCTTCATGGGAAAAAATAATACTAGAGTTTTAGACTGGGCTGGGATAACTATTCTAAAAATACTACCGACTCAAAAGGAAAGTATACTATAAAATGAGAGAGTTAATCTAATGGTATGAAATTATGGAATGTAAATAACAAGATGAATGGGTTTAAAACCGGATTATTGTTTGAAAATTCATTTTTTGGAAAATCGTGTTTTTATGAAATGCTTTGAAAAAAGTTATAAAATGACGGTTTCGTTATGGCACACACGCTAATATGTTTTGAAAAAGAAAGGCGACAACCCCTCTTATTATTTCGAAATTTGCTTTATGGGGTGAGAATTTTTGGTGTCTACAGTACCGTGACTACAATGAAGTAACTATGGGATCACAAATCTTGAAACTGAAGGAATGGAACCTTGGAAAGGCCTAACGGCCCGACCAATGTATTTAGAACATACCAGTCAGCGAGAGGCTAGACTTGGTCAAGACCTCAAACATGGCTATGCCATGAGAGATTTCTTTTAACACCGAACCATTGTTTTTAAAACCCAAAATTTTCCTTTCAAAACCACAACCTTCTTTTTTTAAAAAAAACCTTGGATTTTAAAACCGAACCAACATGATTATGGTGAGTATCATAGAATGATACAAGAGGAGTTGGCAACAGAATACTTCACCTAGGCGTGTGACGAACACTACGAGTGTACCCGTTACGGGATGTGGGACAACCGCACTCCGAAGGAGCTTGCGGGCCCGACATATAGTTGGGTAAGTGGTAACGTATCAATATGGTACCCCACGTATGTGTACATGTAGTGTGCGACGCACGGGAAGTAGTCAACTCCGTTCTACGGACCATGAGTGAGTTCAAACTAGAATAGCTGGACACCTCAGACGACCAAGTATCAAGGAACTCAGAGAATCCATCTGAAGATGAGGAATAAGAACTAGGAAGTGCAAAGAGCACATACTAGTAAGTATAGACATTGGATATGTCTTAAATAATCCAAGCAATTACCTGACAGCTGGATGGAATGCCCAGCCTAAACACATCAAGGCGAATGCCTAACGTGAACCTAACAATACTCAACAAACGGGGCAGAATTCCCAAGAGCAATCACAAGATTACTACGAAGCACAATCCATAATCGGAGAGGATATTCAAACCTAGTCTCAAGCACTAGGAACAAGTATAAATAGTCTACCCAAGGACAGGAGACGTCATGACCCAAAAAGGGACAACTCAAGTACAATACCACAGGATGGTACAGTGGACAACATATCATAAACGTTAGCCGGATGTAACGGCATAGTCTAACAACACCCAGGAGCAATCCTTGAGTATGACTGGACTAACAACAGTCAAACAAAGCGTCAAGACAAGAATACAGGAGCTGGAACGAGCACTCGGTTAAGACACCGAAGGGATTTCACTTGACAGGAAATACCCTAGTCTACAAAAGGCACTGATCAGCACCAGATTGCCTAAGAATATCCTATGAACGGAAGCGTGATGTCACGACTTACCATGGAGCCCAATAATATCTCAACCTATGGCGGTATACATGGAGTGGAGACATGTATAAGCAGCCTGCAAGGGGCATAGCTTGCAGCAATACGGCTCAGAAGCCATAAACCAAATACGTTATATGAACTCAAACGGTTGCAAAACCCACACCGTTGGTAACAAGACTTGCAAGGGGGATTGCCTCATATGACAAGAAATCAACAACTGGACCATAAATTCAAACCCAACATCCTGAGTGGCTTGGAGTAATGGCCAACTCAATGTCACTGTCACTAGAGCATCAGCCTAGTATACAGTTGACGGAGTTCTTAATTACCGCCATGCCTTCTGTAGCAATGGTAGCACAGAGGCATGAGAATCATGATAATGCCAACATTGGCCTAGTCCACACTTGGACACTACGAGAAACCCAAGGGAAGGTACCCCTCGTAACCGAAGACCACTAATGCGGCGATGATGTGAACCTTAGAAAAGGCTTCCATCTATTATAACAGAAAAGCCCACGCATATAGATATTGCCAAGGGCTGATGGAATAAGGAAATGAGATCTCCAAACCATTACGACTTAAGGAGTAAGCATACTCCATAAACGCCCAAACATGTGGTGGACCATTGCGTAAACACCAACATAGCAAACCTTGTTATTAGACCTATGAGAAAACCCCTCAACAAGAACCTTCACTTGTCAGTGATAGAATACCCTCCAATTGGAGAACGGGACCAGAAACCCTTGAAGTTTCGTGGGATGTCCTGGTAATATACATACAAGCAAAACTACACAGCCAGAGCCTAAACCAATGCTCAGCACTGAAAGGCAATAATTATCAAAGCAATTAATGTGAACACACATTGAACATCACGAATGACTAACGCTCAAGAGAGCTTATAACCCGATGAGTTATCTCACCCTTGGTCAACCAAGATACTTGGTAAACCGTATCATAAATGATGATGGAATGTGAGGTAAGCTAACCTACACATGAAACCTAAAATGGAAGAACATCTCCACATTGGGAAGATATTAATATTGTGGTATGCTACGACAACCGTCATACACACGAACATTGGAAACCCCAGGGTATACATACCATAAGGGAATGGTGCCAATGACAATGGCAATGAGTAAAGAGGAACTATCACAGTAACAGAAACAGTAAAAACGATGTTGTATAATGAGTAAGAATACGGTGCGCAACAAGTGACCGCTATGAGGAAGTAGATAAGCAACGACACGGAGTATAAGTATGAGATGACACACAGAAATATTCTTTCCTATCACATAAGCGACTTACTGTCAAGCGTTTACGCCTCTGCACTCTGTATGACTGAGTGTTTTGGCATTGCACTTGTTCAGCTAATGACCTAATGAGATGGCGAGGGATATGGAGAATGTAAACCGTACTAAATCTTTCCTTTCACCACAAACATGGCATAAGCCAGTCAAGCAAGCTTAGCAACATACAGTGCGGCCTAAGGCCAAAGAAGCACGAAGAGTGTACAACACACTAATAATCACAAGATGTGAATTCCATTGGAATATAAGGTGAAAGGAGATACAAGGAAGTCACTAGGACCAACGCATAGAAAATGCAAGGTCATACAAGTAAAGAACACTTGTACTGAACCAGAAGAATTGGTGTAATCCAGGAGCTATTGACAACAAAGGAAGCGTTATAACTAAATAGTGGCTTAACCTCGCCCGACAATAAGTCGGAGGAACTTAACGAATAATCGTGGAAGCACGAATAGCATGTGCAGTAGATTACCAGAGAGCTGGTTATAAATCTTAAACTCATTGAGTTCAACCACGGTAAAAGAATACCACATTTGTCTAGTAAACCTTATTCCCATAATAGACGGATAAAAAGGTGATGTATAGCACATTAATGATAACACGAAGGGTAAGTAACCCAAGCTATCAGGGTCGCGCAGCAGAAGCTAGTGGGCCCTAGCTAGGAGACAATATACCTAGTAAGTATAATAGAATGGCTATTAATGCCTTGAAGCCGGTTAGGCTAGAACCGAATTAATTATGAGTTAAAGAAACTCATATAGGAATTCTTGGTGCAAAGACTAAACCATAGGTATGGTTAAGATCCCTTTGACCAGAGCATATTGTATAGTATACGGTAGTGAAGCTAAACGCTTCAGTTTGCCCAGACTGATTAAACCAAAGTTTAATAATAATAAAATATGGTAGATTACGTGGGCGTAATCCCTTTTAAGGGGGGTAGAGTGAAAACCGCTTAATGTAAGTTTTGTGAATAAAACACATAAACCATGATGTGCATAGCACAAATGAGAACCAAATTGATGATTGATACTATGTTAAATAAACATAAGTACTCATTCATATTGTAATTATGGTAATTAGGCATTAGCCATGCAAATACCATGGGATGGATATATCTATCTTGTAACACCGATGTAAGAGTATTAGTAAAAGAAAAGTAATGAGTAGTGGACGGAGCTCCACAAGTATTGTAACCTTTGAAGAAGTAGTACGAAATGAATGAGGATAGTAGATGAATGAAGTTATGAGTAGTGGAATCGTAAGTAAAATATTTGAAACAATCGAAGTCAACTAAATCTTTTAAGTGTAGTATTCCTTAGTTAGAATATAGGAGATGATGGTAATGGATGGAAGTAGTGAAGGTTGATGAAGTGAGCATTTAGGTATCGAATCACGGAGTAAAACATTTAGGGAAGTAGAGTGAGGATGATCGATGGATTGATTCCATCCTTTGGAGATGTATGAATTCGTAATCACGACTAGAAAGAATAAAAAGATAGAAAATGAAAACAATTAAATTATTTGTTTGATTGAACCTGATGTGGGAAGTCGAACTTGATCCTGATCAGATCAAGGGAAATCGAACACAAATTGGGGTGGAAAGATAGTTCAACACTGATGCTGATCACATCAGGGTCGAATGATTCTTGAAGCTCCCCTCAAGTGCTCACAAGAATCAGACATAGGATAGAAGTAATGAACATAAATTGGAATCTGGAGTTGTATGTTTAAGAAGGATTTCTATGTAGCCGTGGGGAAGGATTTTCCTTAGACTGGAGACTAAGTATTTGTTGGAAGCTGGTACGGGAGAAGATAGTAGTATATTACGTTGTATTATTCCAAGGGCAGTGGGACATAGAGGAGTCCCGTGTCTAGAGGACCTGAGCGCCTGCGGGATTGGAATGTGTATTGCATCGCTTTGGGGATAGCCTTGCATTGTGTGTATGTATAAATTTGGTAATGAGGAACCGGATGGTCGGTAGTAGTGCGGATCGGAGTAATTATTGTACATTGGTATGGTATGGAAAGGAGAAACCTTGAGTAACTGATTTGGGATTAGTAAGGAGGAAGAACGTATGGCTTTGGTATTGGACACGTAAGAATGAGTAAGCATTGTAAACCTATAACCTCGAACAACTTTGAGGACAAAGTTCTTAAGGGGGTATATTGAAATACCCCGAACTTAAATATAGGGATTAAAATTAATCTAATACGTATTTAAGGGCCTAAGGGTACCTAATTAATACTGGTAAGGAAAAATAAATCCAAAAGAATAAATAAACGCTTAAAAAGCGGAAAACGCTAAATAAGCGTTAAATAACCATAGGAGGTATGAGACCTCGGTTAGAGTATTATATGGATTTTGAAGGTTTAATAAGACCTAAATAATATATGGGAACAAATCCCGAAGAAAACGGATCCTTAAAACGGATTAAAATCACTAACGAACCTTAAAGCGCGTTTTTCGAGGTAACCGAGAAAACGTGACTTTAAGCGGGTCAAATAGACTCGTAACAATTTTGGTCAACTAAATAATCATTAATAAATATTAGTGAAGCTTTAGAACCAATAAAATCAGTAAAACGAGAAATTAGTAAAACTGTCAAAAACGGGAAGTTGTGGGGTAGGAACATAAATAACACAAACTTATGTGTCCACTTTTAAAATAAAAAGCAAAGTGTGTGTGTGTGGTGCAGTGGGGGTGTCCGATTTGGGCCTCTCTCTCACTCTCCTCACTTATCTAATATGTACAAAAGACAAAAATAATAAAAGTAACCCCACTCACCTTTATTCTCTCTCTCTCTCTCCATTTCATTCTCTTCACTCACGTAGAGCTCACCCTCCTCCTCTCTATTTTCTCCTTCTTGACCGATAACAATGGTGAAATGAGAAACCCCACACAAACCCAACTTCTCTCCTCTTGTAACCCCCTCAAATCTCTTCCAAAAATTACAAAAACTACACCATTGGAATCCTCTCATCAAGAGCTACATTTCCATCCTTTCAAAATTCGAAAACCAACATTTTCGTTTTTATGGGTATGTCCCATTTGGAACTTCAAGGCCACCATTAGAAGGCCCTCCTTCTCCTTGTTCTATTGAGGTAAAAATTTCTTAAAAACTCCATCTTTTCTAGCCTCAAGGGCAAAACGAAAATGTAAACTAAAACCCTTGCTTGCTTCTTTATGCTAGCCGATTTTGGCCTTGTTGGTGGAGTTGGAATTTTGTTCTTGAGCCACTCCGAACTTCACTTACACTCTCTTGCAAGGTAAGGAATTTTCTAAACCCTAAAACCCACATTAAAAGCTTAAATAATGTTAGGGTTAATTCTTAGTATTGAATGGTGTATTTAAGAATGGGTTGTGATGTTAGAGCGGTAGAGAGAAGGAAGGAGGAAGAAGCAAGAAAACAAAGAAAATCTAGAAGAAAAACAAGGTAATTAAACTCACCCTTGTGTAGTCTTGTATATGTATGTGTAACAGATTTTAGAAGTTTGAAATGAGTAATGGAAATGGTATTGTGTAGTAATGTATTGTGCAGGAGAATCTAAGTGCTTAAAACCGTTGAAAGACATGTAAAATGTATTGAAACTTAGTTGGGTATTGGGTTGTTGAGTGCAGGAATTTTATTAGTGTTTTAGTATTGGTAATTGTGTATGGGAGCTTGTATATGATGTTGTGTATAAACAGGTGAGATTGTTAATGTGTGAGGAAACATTGTGGTGAGAGTGTATAAAATATAGGGGAGACAATGGCAAAATTTGCCTAGGATTATAACACTTAGTGAACCAGAAACTAGGTGACTAATAGGTGTTGTAACAGATTTTGATAGAGAAAGATAAAGGGTAGATTGGGGGAGATAGATAATGTATTGTGATGTACTAGGAACTCTAGAAATGACATTAGAAGAGGTAGTTAGAGAAGGGGAGTAAGTGTCAAAATCTGTAGCAAAGTGTATTAATATGCATTGGAGAAGTTAGGAAGGATTAGTGTGCAAGAATTGGTAAAAAGAGTGTTGGACTTGGGTATAGGTACTGCAATGGCTTGGAAATGTATTTGGGATGCAAAGGATGGTATTGGTAGTAGGAGTATTGAGTGTAAAAAGTTAGAACAAAATCTGTAGCATCGAAGGATGAAAATCTGTGGTAAGTGTGGAAAGGAAGTGATGAAATTGCGTAAGTTGATTGATGGATTTAGTAAAGAATTTGGTGGATGAACTAAGACAATTCGGAGGGCCTAGGTAGTGTTTAAACATGTGGGATTACATGTAAGAAGATTGGAGAAACAATGGGTAAAGTATAGAACTGAAAACAGAAGTAAAAATGCAAACTACTGGGCCGGACCAACTTGCGACCGGACTTGCAAGTTCGGTCGAGCCCAGATTTACAAGAGGGAATGCTTCTGGAATGGACCGAACTTGCGACCGGACTTGCAAGTTCGGTCGGACCAGAAAAATTCTCCCGTCAGTAACCTTCTGGAATGGACCGAACTTCGCGACTTGCGACCGCAAGTCGCACGGTTCGACTGTCCAAAAAATTTCCGCGAGTAAGCTACTGGAATGGACCGACCTTGCGACCGACTTGCAAGGTCGTTCGGCTAAAATTTTCACATACGAAACTTACTGAATGGACCGACCTTGGGACCGGACTTGCAAGGTCGGTCGGACCCGTAATTCTCCAGCGAAATTCCTTACTGACTTGGACCGAACTTGCGACCGGATTGCAAGTTCGGTCGAGTCATACAAAAAAATTATTTAACTAAATTAAATAATAGTTATATATATATATATGTATATGTATACCCACCTATACATATGTGCATATATAGGTAAGTAAACCATTGTTAGTAATATTAGGAGTAAGTAAATAAAATGTAAGGTATTGTAATGCAAGACTGTAAGTTGGGATTAGTAAACGTAAGAGTAATCGGGTTAATAATGATAGATAGATTAATCATTCAACTGTATGTATATACTAATAGGATTTGTGGAACACCGAGGAACGTTGGGATACAAGTACACGGTGAAAGGTATGATTTCTTCATGCCCTGTATCCTAATCTGGTTACCCCGATTTGTGTGCTTATCTATCACCTAATATGATAAATGCTGAATCGGACTATATTGCACTTACCTGTGCTTGACTTATGTTGTTCTCGATATTGTATTGTCTTTAGCACTAGTTGTATATTCCATGAAATGTATGAATGATGATGACTTGTATTCGAATCTTGTATGGTACTTAAGTATTGTATTGTATTTTGTATAAATGGTATTGAGCATAGTAATTGTGTATGTGGCTTGTATGAATGACTTCTGCTAATTCCTAACTACCTAACTCCTAATTAAGTGAGTAAACTGGAATGAGTAGAAGTCCGATATAGCTTCGCCACGCGTGAGGATGCGGAGTCACAAGATTGGCTGTGCAATTCCTGGCTCTTAAACTGGTCCGCGGCCCAAATCCCTTAAATGGGTAGCATCCCGGATTGGTGAGTCAAGTAAATCCCGGAGGTGGGACGGAGTAGTCCCCTGGGCGGGAGGTCCCAACGACTTAACTTGAGTAAGAGTAAGTAAGTATGGATAAGTATGTATGAGTATGAGTATGTATGCGTATGTATGTATTATGTAGTAAAGTATAAGTCGAGTAAAAGAGTAATCTCCACCCGATTACCCGGGTGGACCAATGAAGCTAACAAGAAATGTATATTGTGTATGTAATGTGTATGTGTAATTCGGAAAAGGTAAGTATGTATTGAATGGTTTATGTTGTACTTCTTGTATGTAATGAAGTGTATGTATATGTGTATGTCTTGCGTAATGTATTGTAATATTATGTATAAGAGCATGTATGCATGTATGTTGAATGAAATCAACCGCATGTATTCGACCAAGTGGTCGGCGTACCCTCACTAGTACGCGGGGTATGCGGTTATCATGCGCAGCGAAAGCTGACCCCCTAGGGGGAACGTTTTTAGTGTGCAGGTACCCGAAGCGGATGTGCTCAAGGTAAGAGACCGCGGCACACCCTTGTACTTAGAAGTGAGTAGTGTGAGAATGGGTAGATGTAGACTCTTAGTGAGTATGTATGGACTTGGAAGGGATATTATAATTGTATAAGGATCCTAGTAGACTCGGTTAAGTATATTGTAATGTATGGATTATGGAGGAGTAAGTATTGAATGGAGCATTTTTGTATTTGATTGATGAATGGAGTATGTATTATAGATGTGTAGTACTCGGGATTCCGGTCCATCAGACCGATGGTGTATGTAGTAGCAGTAGCCTTGTTAGTCACGTGGGTGACTAACGGCATTGTATCACCCACTGTATGTAAGTAGGTATCCGCTGCGTGTATCTGATGTGTAAGGAGATTGGACGGTAAGCACAACATTAATGGTAGGGGTGTTATAACGCCCATGTACTACAAGGTACACCTGTACCAAGTGCGGCCCTTGTTCTTATTCACCTTCTCGCGACCGTAGGGTAACCAGTCAATCTACATTGGATCATAGGGAAAACATAAGCATCAATAAGAAACAATAATGTAAATAATGAAAATTGAAATTGTTGTACCACTTACATTTCTTACTGTCAGAGCATCTAGATGCTTGCGGTAGTTCTCCAGTGACTCTTTATCTTTCTGTTGGGAGGTGGACCTGACCTATCTCATAGCCCACGGCCTATCATCCCCATCACGCCAATCAACACTAACTGCTGGTATAAGAGTGGGGAGTATGCATATATCCAGCACTACGGAAATTAAAATTAATTATGCCAACTATTAATGTGAATTCATGAAAATTTATTAGACATTGTTGGACATTAAAACACTTACCTCGAGAAGGGTCAAACAGCCAGCAATGCTAGTAGAATCAGCACGAGATGCTATCCCCGCTGGCGATACAACCATGCAAGAGTTCTTGTTCTCCACACGTACTTCATTAGCTTCACATGTCGGCTCATAGGAGTGACTAAACCAAAATGGTAGATGACTTATGCGTCCATGCCCCTTCCCATCAAAGATAATGGTACCGATCGTATAGTAGAGCCAACCACACGCCTCCTTCATAGGTAGCCTCCTTCATAGTATGCCACATGAAATCTGTCATCGCCTGAACGCCATCGTCAAACTCTAAACACTTAGTCGTCATCTCCTTAAGCTCAGTGTTGACGGGTCCCCTAGAACTGGATGATCAACGATGGGGATCCTCAGTATCTGTCACACATCATGAAGCGTGATTGTCATCTCTCCAAAGGGCATGTGGAAAGAGTTGGTGTCTGGCTGCCACCTCTCCAAAAAGGCCGAGATTAATGATATGTTATTGAAAGGCCATGTGATCTCTAGCAGATGACGCAGGCCTGAATGCATAAGCATATTCCTTGCCCTTTTGCAAGGAACTAGGCTACATGACCAGTTCATAATCAAACTGTTTCGGGATTTAAATCCCAAACCCCTGGTCCTAGATAATTACCACAACATTTACACATGCATGAATTAATTAAATCTACTTGATAAAGTGAAAGATAAGAGAGTAAATACCTTAGTCATTGACCAAAGGTTATTGGCAACATGCCCCTCGAAACTGGTGATGACACTAGTCAGTAGCGGACCACCAGGTACTGGCACATCATTAAGCCTCCAGTGAGTGGGACAACAGGCTCCATACGGAGAGCAGCCTCCTCATCAGTCGCGCTGTCATGATCAGGGTCGTCCTCGTTCTGGTCCTGGTCCTCGTCCCATCCGTGTCCTCAACCTTCTCCTCGTCGATATCCATGTCAACCGCAGCATCCGGAGGGGTACGGGGGTCATGATAGCTACCCCCAGCAGAAGTCTATGCCTCCACATGCTCCACATGGTGGCTACTCTCCCCCTCTATATCATAGCTAGAGCTATAGGGCTCGACCGGATCAGCAGATGACCAACCGCCTCTAGAGGATGAAGTCAAGGCATCCTCGACCGTGGTATGTGTGCGTATGGGTCGTAATCATGCACTGGCTGGGCAGGGATGGGTCCATGATAGGCTGTTGTGGGTGAAAAGATTAGTGACATGGAGGCTCAGCATGACCCTGCTGTGGGTGGAAAGATGAGTGCCATGGAGGATCAACTCTGGCACCATGCTCACGATGGTACGAAGCCGTCATTGGCTACTCCACATTCCTATTTTTCTTCTTTTTTGTACACATTTTTTATCGCTTTCTTCAGCTTATCCATAACTGCACAAGTTGAACAAATCACAATTTTAAGATTAGCTACGCAAGTAAAACAAAAACACAAATCAAAGTGAACACTTAACAACATAAAACCAAACAACAATTAACAACATAAACAAACCAATGTAAACACTTAATAAAAATTAGTTAAACAAAACAATAGCAAAATACATTGCTTAATATAAAACCAACAAAAAAGACACAACTCGTGTCGAATTTCAGGGCAAGACTACAACCCAAGTGTCGAAGGCCGGGGCAACCGAGAGACGCTCATGTCTCCAACCAAGGCGAGGCAGGGGCGGTCTTGTCTTTTGCCGGGACGAAATGAGTCAGGGGCACTAGGTTGGCGAGATCGTGTCCCACGTTAGGGCGAGGAGATCGACCTCGTGTCGACAAGTGGGGCGAGGCAGAGGAGTTTGTTCCTAGCGCGGGGCGAGATTCTTGTGAGCGTGTTGAAGGCCGGGGCGATTTGATCGAAACGTTGGGTTGCACACTCGTGTCGAGTGTCAGGATGAGGGAGTCGACCACATGTTGATCGTCGGGGTGAGTGGGTCGACCTCGTTTCGATAATAAGGGCGAGCAGCTGCAGTTCGGGTCGACGGTAGGGGTGAGGTAGCACCCATAATGACGGCGGGATGATGTGTGGCGGTTAGTGTCGATGGGAAGGGTGAATTGCTAGAACTCCGTTAATGGAGTTTTCAAGCTTTTTTCCAGAATTTTAATTTGTAGATCTTGCCTAAATTAATGTGCTTTTCTAAAACTAACACCAGATTCGGATTTACCACATCAATATCTACAACTTGTAAAAAAAAAATCAAAAACCTCACCGGAAATTTTTTCCGGCAGTGGTCCGGCGGTGGTCGGCTGTGGTCTGATGGTGGTTCGGCGATCTGGAAAAGAGGATTCCGGTGACTGATTTTGGAGGAGAGATAGTGCGTGTGTGAGAATGAAGATACGGGACATGTCTCTTTATATATAACGTGCGTGTTTTTGATCGTTTTTTCACAATAACTCTCATTTTGACTCGTTTTCAATATATAAATGGTGTTTTGTAGTAAATACATGAAAACGTATATAACTAAACATAATAAATGTCAAGTTATATGTTTAAGCCATATTCTAACCTTAAATGTTTAAACACTTTTACCGTCACCCGAAACTGGCGTTTTCAATTGCAATTTCAATATGACGTTTTTTGTACTGAATGTACAACAATGTTTATAATTTATGAAACGTAACATAAAATGTCATTTAATGATGTGGAATCACAATGATAATGTTCAAACACAATAAGAACGGGTTTAACGTCTTTTATTACCGCGAGAGCGTTTTTTACGGTTCATGATAACGAAAAAAATTTTGAGAAAAAATTCACAACACTATGTTATCATGTTTACAATGTTAATATGATTTTAAAAAATTGTACTACGGTGATTAGTAATTTTGTACTGCAAAAGTGCAAATAGCAACCAGTTTCAACAAATACGATTTTTTATATTAGAGTTTTTTAAATTACCTCTTCTCTACCAATTTAAATAATTTCTTCAAAATAAATTTCTTTTAAACTTTTTAAGTACTATATATATTTAAAAAGTTATATTCTATTTGTAGATAATTTTATTATGTAATATTTTTGTTTTATTTTCAAATTTATTGGTTCTACAAATAACATTAGTAATTGTTATCATGAAATGACACTAGTAAGTACCATATAATAGAATATAATTATTTTCTTAAATTTATTTATTACTATTGTGTCTTAAAATCTATATATTGTTTTATGGTACTTAAATTTTTTTTAAAAAAATTTAGAGTTTATTTCATTTATATTTGAATTTTAGGGAAAATTACATCGCCCACCCATGACGTTTGGCGAAATTACACACCCCCACCCACGAGGTTTCAAAAATTACTTCGCCCACCCATGTGGTTTCCACAATTTTACATCCAGCAACTTTTCTAATATTTGATCAACTTAAAAGATGGTTAAATGATATCCAAATTTGATGAAACTTTACATGGACGATATTAAAGTGATATATTTTGGTAAAACGTGAAATCCAACATTTTTTAAGCTCATATATGATCCGTGGGACCCGATGAACGTGTCTCATGTTTCATTGGGTCCCACAGGTCATATATTACCTTAAAAATCTTTGGATTTGGCATTGAACAATAATATAACACCTTAGCATCATCCATGTAAAGTTTCATCAATTTTAAACAACATTTAACCATCTTTTAAGTTGATCAAATATTAGAAAAGCTGTTGAATGTAAATTGTGGAAACCACATGGGTGGGCAAAATAATTTTTGAAACCTTGTGGGTGGGGTGTGTAATTTCGCCAAACGTCATGGGTGGGCGATGTAATTTTTCCCTTTATTTTACAAGCTTGAATTTCTTCTATAATTTGTTGTTTCTTTTCCAAATATAGTAATATGTTCTTAAATTTTTTAAAAGTTCTACAAATTTTGACTCATTCAAATGCTATAAAGGTTTACAAGTAGTGTCATTTATCATACTGTTACACTTCCATGTAATCTACTACTATTACAGAAATGAAAAATCAATTACTTATATTCTGCGGTTTGTCACAAGCAGCACCAGGTCGACGCTGCGGGACGGCGCACCCGACGGTGCGCAGTCTTGTCTATTTGGTAGTCCAGTCAATTACTGACTAGACTGTTTTGTTGAATGAGTTGTATATTAAGTTCAATTGGTTGTAACTTTTAAAATATAAGTCTAAAATGAAAAAAATTATATCATTGTTCATCTAATTCAAGCTCTTCAAAACAAGACCAAACATGGATATGTTTTGACAACTTTTAAATTTTATATTATTTGCATGTATATATCATATATATTAATGAGACTTATGATTCATAACATCATTTTAGTGTATCATAATATCACTTTTAGTGACTCATAATATCAAAATTAATGAGTCATATCTTCATTTTAGCTTATCATCGCAAACATATAATAAAAATTACACAAATAATGCACAACAAAATAATATTTTGTATGTATGAAAAATACGCGATTCACCATATAAGGTTTAAGGCATCATACAACAATAATAATACACTACAAAACTATTATGAATTTTATCGGTTCCGAAGTTTGTTATCTAGTTTACCACTTATTAGTTAATTAATTCTAATATCAATTTTAATGAGTCATAATATTAAATTTAGTGAATCATATCTTCGTTTTAGTATATCATCGTAACATATAAAAATAAAAATTCAAACAAAATACAATACCAAACAATATTTTGTATGTATGAAAAATATATAATTCATCATATAAGGTTTAAATACACCATACAACAATAATAATACACTACAAACAATCATGATTTTTATCGTTTTGAAGTTTGTAATCTAATTCACCACTTATTACTTAATGAATCATAATATCAATTTTATAAAATCATACTCCCTCCGTCCCACCTTGACCGTCCTATTTACTATTGGACATGTCGTTTGACTTCAATTTTTAACATATAAGATAAATTAATTTAGAAAATTTAAGTTTTACATATGATTCCTTACATGATAAACTATATAATACAAAATTTAGTTTTATAAAATTATTTTACCTATATGTTTAATATTGAGGTAGAAAAACGTGCCAAAAGCAAACAGGACACTTATGACGGGACGGAGGTAGTAATATCAAAATTAATGAATCATACAATCATTTTAGTGTATCATCATAAATATATAAAAAAAATTTTTCCAAAGTTGTCAAA